>JANEYF010005300.1:535000-1284916 GCA_029963845.1 Rhamnusium bicolor | reverse complement strand
GAGGCATAAGGTCACCCATCTATTTTATATGGATGACCTTAAACTTTATGCCTCCGGAGAGCGCGAACTACAAAACGCTCTTAGGGTGGTTGAAGAATATACGCGGGCAATTGGTATGGAGTTCGGGTTGGTTACAAATGTGCAGTCGTCCACCTCAAGAGAGACGATGCGGGGAATTCTCTGAAGATGCGCAGCTCGCAGACGGAAGCATCCTAAGACATCTGGATGCCGGAGAGACCTACATATCTGGGTGTGCAACAAAGGCACATCCAGGATGTATCACAAATAAAAGATTCTCTCCGGGCAAGTACAGACACCGCCTCCGAAAGATTTGGTCTTCCGAACTTTCGGGGGAGAACAAGGTGTCTGCAACTAATATGCTTGCCGTTCCGATTCTGCTCTATTCCTTCGGAGTAGTAAAGTGGAGGGTAGATGAGCTGCGTCAATTAGACAGAGATACCCGCAAGATGATGAATATTCACAGAAGTATTCATCCTAGATCGTCCGTTCCTCGTGTGTACCTCCCACGTCAACGGAGGGGGCCGAGGACTCTTGAGCCTGGAGTGTACGCATGGCAGAGTAGTACTGAGTATGGCATGTAACATACTCAGGGAGCTCAGATCCCTCTGCGGTTCGTAAAACATCACGAAACTGTAGGAGTGGGAGCAGGATTGTTCAAGGCAGCAAAAAGAGCCGCAGATGAACTCGGTCTCGCATTTGATATCGGGCGAGGAGGCCGGCGAGGTGCTGATGTTGAGTCAGTCACCGAACTTCAGCCAAATCATCTGAAAGCCCGAATTAGAGCTGCCGAACAGCAAAATCTGTTTCGGCAGCACGTCGATAAACCCCAGCATGGTGTCTTCTATAAGAACGTAGAAACACTGGGTTTATCGACCAGACTGACCCTTCGCCTTTTAAGGTCAGCAGGGCTTAAGTCGGAGACCGAGGGATTCATTATGGCCTGCCAAGATGGTGTTATCAACACCTTGGTCTACTGTAGCCGCGTGTGGCGTGTAGAGGTTCCTGATATCAACTGCAGGACCTGCCATCAGGCGCCGGAATCGCTCATGCACTTACTATCTGCATGCCCCGTATACGCGATTTCGGCCTACATCCACCGGCATAATGCGGCGTTACGAGTGCTATACTACCATCTAAGGCACTCGTACGGGCACCTAGTTTCACTGATTAATTCAAATGATGTCATTAATAAGGTGAAAAACATCCAGTTGCAAGAAGGTGGAATTTTGATGTATTTTGACCAAACGTCAATGAAAATCAAAATTTCACTATTTCCAAGTGTTCCTATATACCTAGGAATAATTATTCGGATAAAACAATCTCAGTCAAGATGTATTAAGTGAATATAATCAACTTACTAAACTTTACATGAAACAAAGTTGCATTCGATTCAATGATAATTTATTTGAAAAATGAAGGCTCAGCAATGGGTAACTCTTTGTCACCATTCATTGCAAGTCACTTCATGAACAGATTCGAGGCAGATGCAAAAAGAGTATTTCCCAAGGGTTTGGCTTAGACATGTTTTTAAATATAAAACACCACAGAAATTAGACAACCCCCAAACCAAAGCCGGAGCAGGATACCGCGCTGATATACACATATAAGGATATGATAAATGATGTATTACCTTTTAATTAGCGATTTTGTAGTATCCAAAATCACAGAAGCTATAAATATTTCACTGAACACACAGCACTGCATACTAGTAATTTCTAGAGTTCCAGTAAATTATCAGCATCTACTCTAGATGTTCAGGAGTTAGCTTTTGACGCCTGTTACTTAAAATCCATTTGTACGAGGAAATCGACTTTTCAACGTCTACCGAGGCAACATATTATATTTAAAATATATGAAGTTTTTCAAAGAGGGCACGTTTATATCGGGTTGAGGAATATAAGGTAGATAAGATAATATATTCTTTATTTATCCATAGATAGATAGTATGTACTTAAAAAAATAGATATAAAAATAATAGTCACAAACTAGTACTGGTTTACATAATAGAGACATATAATATAGAAAAAAAAACAAACCTCAAGCAACATCAATTTGGGTGATATGCATTATCTTTTATTAAACATAAAAGTTGACTCTTAAATTGGTTAACGGTATATTACTAGTCTTAATTACATGAGGAAGAAGATTAAATTGTAGAACTCCTTTGTGGAACAGACTTTTCATTGTACTACTCCTAGAAGTTCTTTTAACATAACAGTTATTTGCACTAGCCGTTCGTGTGTTACACATATGTACGTCTGTAATAGGCAACAATTGTCGTGTGAGATATTTCGGTAAAATGTTACTAATCATTTTGAAAATAAATGTCATTGTTTGGAAGAAGAGGAACTGTTTAATGTTAAGCCATTTTAATATATTAAGCATTAGCTGACTGCTAGTGAAGCGGTTCATCTTAGTATACTTAGTCTACTAAAATTTGTATAATTTGTATACAACACAGAACAGCAATAGAGAAAATGAGGTAATATTAAGGTATTATACAGTTATTTTAGTAGTAGTTGATATAAATGGAGCCACTCTGCTAAAAATGCCGATCTTTTTGCCGATTTTCTTTGATATATATATATATATATATATATATATATATATATATATATATATATATATATATATATATATATATATATATATATATATATATATATATATATATATATATATATATATATATATATATATATATATATATATATATATATATATTATTTATATATATATATATATATATATATATATATATATATATATATATATATATATATATATATATATATATATATATATATATATATATATTCTATATGTTTGTTACAATTTCAGTTCACGATCAATTATTAGGCCTAGATATTTTATTTTCTGAACATTTTCAACTTTTTTACTATTTAACTCGATACCAAGATTTAGACTAGCAAACTGTTGATATAGATAATTATTACCCACGAGCATAAATATGGATTTTAATTTATTTACTTTTAGTCTATTGATCTTAAATTTTTCTGGCAATAATTTTAGTTCTAAATTAACAGTACTTACACTTACCATTTCCTCAAAATTTGTACTCTGATAGTAAATAAGAGTGTCACCAGCAAAAAGATGGATTTTACATTTTTGCAACACATTGCCAAGGTCATTAATATAAATAATAAATAATAATGGACCCAGTACACTGCCTTGAGAGATCCCAAAGTTGTTTAACTTAGCTTCTGATAAATTCCTATTCATTTTTGTTACTTGTTACCTATTTGTTATATAATTTGTAATCTAGTCTATAACGGTGTTCTCAAATTCATATCTCTTTAGTTTTAATAGTAGTATATTACGGTCAATTGTTTCAAAAGCACGCTTAAGATCAATGAAAACTGCGCAAATCCCAACTCCTGCTCTATCCAACAAATGCTTCCAATCTGAAATTACTAATTGCAAAGCCGTTTCACATGAATGTTTACCACGAAATCCCGATTGATATGTGCATAGAATATTATTTGAATTTATGCACTTGATTACTTGATCATAAACTATTAATTCTAAGGTTTTTTTATAAAAGGGCAACATATTTACTGGTCTTAACTGTTCGGCCAGATTCGTATTGGGTATTTTTGGTATAGGTACCACTACAGATGTTTTAAAACATTCAGGCATAACACCAGACTCAAATTAATCAAATTTAAAAAAAGGCTACCCTATTATGTGATCAAGATTTTTTATGATTTCACGTCCGATTTCATCAGTAGGGTTATAGCATTAAATGATGTCATGCTAGAATTTACACCCGGTATAGATTCATTAATTATATCAATATTGACATCATCTGTCCCTATGCTTATGATAATACTCTCAATACTACCTACATAATACTGATTCAATACATCCGCCAAGTTGTTATTATATATTACTCCATTACAGTTCAAACTTTGCAGAGCGTGTTCCCCGTTTTTTTCCCAACTACCTGCTTTAAGCTTTTCCACATTAATTTTGGATTTGACTTATTACTATCTATATTTCTGTCATAAAATATTGTTTTCGCTTCCTTAATAACTTTTACAGTATTGTTTCTTGTCTGCTTGTAGAAAAATCCAGTCCTCATCCTCGCGTGTAGAAACAAATCTTTTGTAAGCCCTATTTCTATTTGCAATATCTTCCCGACACTTATCAGCTAACCATCTATTTTCAGCTACCTTTACTTTTATAATTTTTTTTGGTGCTACTATATTTAGTATATCTATTATGTTATTTACAAATGTCTGACTAACAATATTTACATCTGTGCAAGAATACTCCCATTCTTTTTCAATTAACAAATTTGTCATTTCATCAAAATTGAATCGAGATCTAATTTCCTTTGTTTGATAATTTGATAAATCCCTACCGTTTTCTACTTCTACTTGAAATATTGAATGGTCTGTTATGATATAATTTTGCTCTACATACGCAGTTATTGTATAATCATTATTGACAAGATCAATAATGCTACTAATATTACTTCTTACTCTAGTAAAATTTTGTATAAACTGTTTCATGCCATAATTCTCAATACTTTCTTTAAACCTTCTTTTTACATAATCATCTTTGGAAAAATCATTATTAAAATCACCTGTTTACACCTCTTTACCTACAAGGAGGTCCATAATAACACACAGTGTACGAAACCCAGGATTGTTTTGTAAAACTCTTTCAAATTTATTTTTCACATGTCTCCTGATAACTGAAAAATGAACTGGCGTAGATTGAATACAATGTTCATTGCGTTAACTATTGCATATCCAGATGAAGTAGTTGTACACTCAAGGTTCTTTATTACAAATAAATTCGTGAAAAATGACTGTGGATGTACATAAGGTCTTCCCGAATAATAGGGTAATTAAGCACCTGCTAAGCGAGTAAAATAGACAGTGCGTCGTTTGCATTTAATTTGTTGATTAGGGTGATCATCAAAATGAACATGATAATAGCTTGCTCTCCCTAACCATATACCCCAACGCGTCACAACGAGCTGCGGTGATAATGGCGTATTCGGCAGTTCGTCTTCAAAGAATTTTCATCGAAACATCTTAATGAAAAGTGATGAAGATTTTGAGGTAATTAGTAAATTTTGAGAATGACGAATCTGATGATAGCTCCAGTTTTGACGACGAAAATATAGAAAATAAAATGAAAAATAACATGCACCATTTCGGGAAGTGGATATTACCGCAATCAGTTACCACAGCCGTTCTGACTACCCGTATAGCGAAATCGAGTATCGACCGCAGTGAAAGCGTTAAAATTGTGTTTCTGTAAAAACATCGATATACCTAAGTACAATACGATATGTACGATTTATTCGTCATCTTTAGTAATGAGTAAGAACTTTAGCATATCAAAGAAAATGCATATGGACTATAGATACAGATTTTCTTTAGTGTGCAATATACATTAAAGGCTTGAAAGTTTATGTTATTTTTTTAGACAATTGATTTTCAATGTAAATAGCCGTAAAAGTCTTTATATCTCACAATCTAATATGTGTCTGAAGAGGGAGCTCACATTGAATTTCGAAACACTTTTCCAAATAAACACTGAACCTGAGATTTAAGACTTTTACTACATTTTATGTTGAAATTTTGGCATACTTTCTGTGATATTATTTTAATCAACATGCCGAGTGCATTTTTTTCTATTTTCAGCTTTCAGTTATTAATGGCATTTTTCTATTGTTACAGATTTTCAAAAGTTAGAAAGAGAGGCAAGGATTTGTAGAAAACTTCAGCATCCAAATATAGGTTAGTACATATTTTCGACAAATCTCTTTAATATACCTTATTCATTGGCTTATTTGATAGCTATATCAATCATTCTTTTAATCAGTACAAATACATAACAATTAAATCCTTGAATGTTTATGTAAGAGCGGATTTTAATGTATTTTTTTGTTTTTCATTGTAAATATAGTTAGCAATCCCGAGGTTCTCAAGCATTTAGGTAATCGTTCTTTCAATCATTCCAACTTTTTCATTGTTTATGTTAGTCACATGCTATATGCTGCATGTTATTTAGTAGATATATTTCGTAATTTCACTGCATTTCTGAAGCACACAGGTCCTCTGAACTGAACTAGAAATATATATTACTTTAAATAAATATGTTGCTGGTACCACCAGTCAATATTACTTTATTTTAGGAAGTAAAAATGACGGAATATATCATGGTCAAGTATTGGTGGGATAAAATTGCAAAAGAATATGAAACAGTTAATCTTTTTTTCGGTTCGGTTGTCCCAGTAAACGCGTCCATTTCAAGAAAAGGATATCTATTTTTTGTAATGCACCCTTGTGGTGTAATTTCGTTTCTTTTAAATATCTACTCAACCTGATTGTATTAAAAAAGTATGATGTTATGCTAGTACGGAATTCTCTTCAAACTGTATTATGTGTATGAGAAGAATGATCTTGTCATGAAAAGGCGAGAAACGTAAAACGAACACTCATGGATACAGAAACATATCGAGACTAATGGAATGAAATGTTGAAGCGAAAAGATGCAGTTTATGACATCACTTCTGTAAATGTAAATGTAAAAAAAAACAGAGAAAAACGTTTAAGGCCGGTTTTTTAGTGGTTGCTTAACCAAAAATAATTATGTTTTTTGCAGTGCACAGTTATCACTGATTTGGTTTAGATTTAACCTAAACACAGTGAATAGGTCAAACTGAGTGATTTCGATTTTTTGTTAAGGCCATTTTAGATTAAAATAAATGTTGCAGTATCATAAAATAATCTTATTACAGTATTTTTTCCTATAATTCAAGTTAAAACTATTCCATGTTGGCTTGAAATATTTGTGAAGTTATTGTTATTAGGAAGATAGATAAATGACTCAGCCGAACGTCAATCTTCCCATACATGGTCCGTCGGTGGAAAATCTGGTGACCGTGAAGGTCATTGTATTGACACATTAATGTTTTCATGGTATTGTACAGTGAGCCCGAGCATTACCTTTCTGGAAAATTGGACTATTGAGCCCCTTTGGATATGAAAGTGAAACAGGTTCTAACACGTTTATGATGTGTATTAAAGGTCCCAGGAACAAAAACCAACAGATTTAAATGGCACCCCCCACCACTATTACTTATGTAGGGCAATGTGGCGAATCAACGACAACTCAAAATTCCTTGATTTCCTATAGAAACACCCCATCCTTCTACATATATCCATTGTTAGTCTCCAAACTAAAAATAGGATCATCAGAAAATACCACCTTAAAAAGTGTTTTCTTAACTCTCCTGAGTCACGCTTTAAAAATCAAAAATTTTGTATTGGATAAGACGAAACGATACCCTACAGTTTATTGTGGAGTCCGAACAACATATAGAACATCGACAATTCAATTCCTCATCGAAATCTGAGACCAATTTTAAATAAACATTCAATCTGTCCCGGGATTGAGTTCACCCATCGTTCTTAGCTACAAATTAAGTAAGTATAAGCGATCTTACCCACTCGGTTACTGGGTATCTTCCATTCGTGTGTAGGCCGCACCTTTTGCGATAGATTTTTGTCCTTAATTAAATCTGAAATTACCACCAAGAAACAAATTTTAAAAAAATTATAAGTTATATGTTATAAATATGCATTATCATGTGAATTGTAAAATGTATTGTCAGTACAGTCAGCGCGTAAGGAAATACAGTGTACAGTAACTTTCCATATCTAGTATTACCAGTGACGCAGTAGACTCGTGATTGTAAGAGTGGGACAGAGCTCAGTCTCTTTGAGCAGGCTCTCGAGAAAAGTTGCTAAAATTCTGTGTGGTTAAAATTGCACACCAGGTTATACCTCAACTTTAATGGACTAGCCGCTCCCCAGTGTTCGACGTCTTCACATTGAGAGCGTATTTTTATATGTAAAAAAAATTATAGCAAGAATATTTCAACGAGCTTCGGTGTTTCCAGACTTTTACATTCACATTTGATATTTGAGCGCTTTTTGGCCCGCTCAGGCACTATATGCCACTAAATATGCTTGCCGTTGAGCCTGCTTCGCGTGCACTTAATAGTAATAAGCAACGCTTCATTGTCGTTCCTGTTCAGCCGCGCAATGTCGGTTTAGACAGCATGCTTAACATATATTTTTGCACTAAGGGTACGGATTTCGCCGTTTACACCGAGGTCTAGCGCTATGTCGAGGTCGATATAATAAAATTTGTTTCTATATCTATAGAAAGGAAAACATTGTAGTAGTTTGATTGGTTCACTCAGATCACTTGATACTCTTCTAGTCGCATGCCTCGTCATCGACATCCACTTCGAATGGGGTCGCGACCATTAGTTATATACAAACTGAATTGATTTAATTCGAATGGCTGTGAACAGGAAACCAAGTGATGTCCATATGGATTTTTTATGTGATATGGAGGACTGATGTGCGTCGGCGCCATACGCAATCCATAGGTATTATCAAGCACGTTAAATCAATTGTCTGTATAAAATTTTTTTATATAGTTTAGCGCCCTCTATCCTATGTCTCCCCCTATCCTTCTTTGGCCTAATCCGTCCCTGCTTCAATTAATCAGTGAGGGCTACCACGCTTGGATTCACCACGTGAGGCGCTAGTAAGATACAGAAATTTCAACTGTCACTGAACGTTATTATAGCTTTTTAACGAGTGTTCTTAGTGATTTTTATAAAAATTAGCTAAAAAACATTTAACACAATGATGGCACAAGGGGAAAGTAGTAATTTACTTGCTCAGTGCAGTCTTATGTCATTGAACTTAGGTTATATCAAGGATGAGCATGATGAAAACAATGAATGTGCATGATTATTACTACGATTTTCTGTAGTAGCCTCCTTTGGTAAACGTACAATCGTCAGGATTAAAATATTTCTTTCAAACACGCGAATGTTTCGAAGGAGTAAAGTTATCCCTGCAAATCGCTACCAACCACTGTTTTAGGCGAGTTTTGTCTCTCGAAAACATATGTCCGTCGTTTGTTTCCGAACAAAATGGAACTGCACAACAGTGAGGCATAATTAAGAAATTTTTTATTTACTGGTGTACGAAATAATTAAAATAAAACCCTACAAACTTGTTCCGCGCCTAACAATAACTTTTGACACCTACCTTACTCGCCAGTGGCGCCAACTGGTGAGCCTAAAAACAGTAGCCCTCATTACCTTTGCCTTTCACCCGCAATCTGCCAATCTCTTTTTCATTTTCACATGAGATTAGTAGATCTACGGCGGGCTACAGAGCTACGGTCTATCACTGATTCTCCATCAGTACTACATATAATAGAGCATCTGCTGCACATGACCTTATGGGCATGGCTAACTTGTTTGGAGGTAAAACAAAGAAGATGACATAATCTCAAATGCTATTTAGTCACATATAATAGTTTGATGATTGGTTGTCATATTTTATTGTGAACGTATGTTTGGTGTGTAAGAAAATTTGGTTTTGATCATGTATAGGGATTACTATCACACGCCATTTGATTATATGTTTTATGATTATCAAGGACTGATAGAATTCTATAAAAATTGACACTGTCTTTTGCCACGTTACCTACACTACTCGCCACAGTACAAAAATTTAGCTTTTTAAATAAAAATATAAGGAGACAAAAATTTAAAAAGTTTTTAAATGAATACAATGGTATTTTTATATTATAACTTAAGTAACAATTTAAATGCCTTTTGGATTTATTTAGGTTTTGTCAATGCTTTATATTGGCCAGCTCATAAACTACTGATTTATGCTAGATTTATTATATGTTAAGTGCACTTAAAGATAGTTTTGTCTTAAAAATAGTTTTAAAAATGTCCTCAAGACGTTATATCAAAACTAAATTATCTTTTAGTCTTTATTGGCTTATGGGCTGACTTATCGAGGCATTTGTCAAGCCTTCAATAAAACTTTATATCTATTAAGTCCAAGTTAGGAGTATTGAATGTTATAGAAAATTTAGGACGTGTTGTGGTTTTATAATTACTTTATGAAATTATCTTGGGGTAGTTATTAATGCGTCGTTATAAATCTAGAAAGATTTGATATCACCAAGTTTCAAGTCAAACCTTCATAAAGCCAACTACATATTAGAGTTTTAATGTAGCAGACAAAAATCCGTAATAAACCAATCTTGAGAATAAAAGAGTTTGGTTTCCTTTTTCCAGAAGATAATGTTTTAAAATATCACTAGAGTCGGGTCGCTGTAAGATTGCAACTTTCATCTTAAAGGGTCAAAGCCATAAATAATGTTATTTGGTTCAATTATCAGCGGTATTCAAACAGTATTATACAAATTTCACGCAGGTCAGATGTTAGCTGTTGTACAGCTCGAACGGGAAACAAGGGTCCACTATTTCCTTTTTCACGGGTGAAATAATTCTCCACCTCTAGTATAAAATAACGTTCATCTCGAGTTAAATGTTTTCCTATCGAATAATTCATGATTGTTTTAATATGAATATTTTCGAATAAACAAATTCACCGTTTTACCATACGTGTTACCACTTTGGCTACTCTAAGTCAAGGAAAACGTAAAATGTAGAATTTATTTATCTTTTTCGGCAGGAATATATCATTTTCTTAGGACTTTTAGGTTTTATCCAGTTTACGTAAATAGATTCGCTATATCAGAGACGCAACATTTTACCTGTTCAAAATCTTTTCTAGTTAAAAATAGCTAATTTTAATAATGTTACGTATGATTCTAATTTGTAATGTTAATTTTAGGAATAATAGAAAACACGAAATAAATGGTCGGAATAATTTCAAAATAAAATCACAAATATATTTATTTACTGTTTGAGATTCATTGTTCCCCAATCTTACACTACAATCATTCAACAAGTAGTTGTAAATAAGTCGCTTATGTGTATACCTATAACTAGTCTGCTGACAATTGAAACGAATAAAATTATTTATGATTTTGACTCTGAAGAAGTTGCAATCTTACCGGCGCGACTATAATAAGACTAACGCACTGAAAAAGGCCTTTAACACTGTTTGGCACTCAGGCCTCCTATGCAAACTCAAGAACCATCTAGATATGCCGCTGTATTTTATAAGCCTAATAAAAAGCCACATAAGTAGCAGAAAGTTTCAAATAAGGGTTAACGATGCAGAATCATCGCTTAAAAACCCACAAGTAGGTGTGCCGCAAGGTACTGTCTTCTCCCTCATTTTATTTAACCTCTACCTTTCCGACATCCCTACATATTCTAATACTAAAACAATACTATACGCAGACGACACGGCAATCTACGGACAGTAATTCTATGCATAGACAACAACAGAGAAAGTACAATACCACTTGGACAGACTGGCAGACTACTACAAGACTTGGAAAATAAAACTAAACGAGGACAAGACAGAAACTATTACGCAGACAAAAAAATTCACAAACATAAAAACATTTAATAAACTGAAAATAAACAACAAGGCAATAACCGGCAAAAATTCAGTAAAATACTTAGGGATCGCACTTGACAAACGACTATTTTCTAAACAACATATAAATACTGTTACGTGTTTGCTATCCACACAAACACCTCTACTCGTAGATTCGTTGATTGAAAGTCCAGGTAACACTTATTCACTACTTTATTTACTAATTAACAACATTAGATTAATTACTGTCTTAACTATAATCACACTTGAACACTTATAAGTCTCTTTCTTATTTCGTCTTTACTCGTTCATGTTCAACTTAAGATTAAGTGTCGGTCCACCGTGCGTCTTATTAATACATCCATTTACTCGGTCTAGAGCACTCCAGAATAGTTCCGGCCGTTCCCATACAATTCCAGTCTCATCTAACCAGTCTACACAGTCCAGAGGCGTAACAATACAATCAACAAGACATACGGAGCACTGAACAGACTATACCCACTAATTAACAGATGAAGCATTTTAACGACAGACAGTAAACTCTTATTATACAAGGTGATTCTAAATTGAGTACTATAAATTAAACGGAATGTAGATGAAGTCGAAATAATACGAAAACCTATATAAATAAATTTTTTCCATAAATGCTACCTTAATGAGATACATGGTGTTAAATTGTCGACTAGCGGATCACTCTGTTACTCATATCTTTTAACAGAGTAAATCAACGGAATTTATTTTTTGTATACAACAATTTACTTAGAAAGAGCAGTAATCAGACAAACGTTCAGTGCAGTTAGGTTATTTATGTTTTTCTTTTAATTTTCGTAATCTTTGACTCAAACACTACAAAAAAGGTATACTTATTTATTTAATTTGCTCAGTGGAGTCCGTTTTCGAGATACTTTCAGTTACATGTCGCAGTACCAGTCGTTATGTGAAATACTATTTTGCAAATAAAATTATAAAGGTGCCTTTGAAATTTGTTCTTGTGTCAAGTGTCTTTTGTTATTATTTAATAAATTCACTCATAAAAGTAGTGTGTAAATAATAGTAATTTATAAAAATGGCAAATTATTCTTGTGCAGAATACACAGATATGCTTTTAATTAGGAGAATATCATAGAAATTCAGCAGCAACAGCTGGACGTTATTCAGAAAAGTTTCCCAACAGAATCGTGCCAAATCGTAGGACTTTTTGTCAGTCGAACGTTGTTGTCGTGAAACTGACTATGTTAAACCACAATATTTGAACAAAGGAAGACGACCTGCACGAACAGTTGAAAAGGAGGAAGATGTATTAGAAATTTTACATAATAATCCCACCGTAAGCACAAGACGGCTAGCAACTCAAACAAATATTTCTCAGTGCGTTGCCTGGAGAATTGCTAGGGAACAGCAGCTACACCATTATCTTTTGAAGCAAATACATCATCTTTTGCTGAAGATAGAATAGCACGTGTTGAGTTTTGTGACTGGTTAATTAATATGCATAATCGTAATCCCAATTTTATGTCATGGATCATCTTTACGGATGAAACAACTTTTACCAGAAATGGGGTTTTCAACATGCGCAATCCATTTGGGTAGCGGAAAATCCACAAGCAACTAAAGTCACTCATTATCAATATTCATTTGAAATAAATGTTTGGGCTGCTACACTGGGCAATAAGATTCTCAGGTATTACGTATTTCCTGAAAATTTAAACGCAAATTTATATCATGAATTTTTGGAAAATATTTTTTTTATTCATACAACATATTCCACTTAGAACTAGGCGCAGACTTTAGTTCATGCACGATAGCGCCCTGCCGCATTATGACAGACAACCTAGGCAATGGTTTGGTGACCATTTTCCAAATCGATAGATTGGTCGTGGAGTTGACGCTCCTATGCATTGGCCTGCACGATCTCCGGATTTAAATCCGTTAGATTTTACTGTCTGGGGACAAATTAAAGACAACTTCTACGCAACCCCAGTAGATACTGTAGTAGAATTGAGACTAAGGGTAGAAAATAGTTTTGAACAATTACCAAATCAACCAGATTTGCGCAGAATTATGTTTTCTTTAGAGAAGCGTTTTACGCGAGTGTATACGTGTCAATGGAGGGAACTTTGAACAGTTATTGTCATAGTCTTAATTAATCTGTTTTTAGATAATAAAATTTGTTTCTTGATAATTCTCATTTGTATTTGCCAAATAGTATTTCACATAATGACTGATGCTGCGACATGTAATTGAAAATGTCTCGAAAACGGACGCCCCCGGGCAAATTAAATAAGTATAATAAAAAAAAAACCTAACCGCAATTTTTTTCTAGAGTATAAAATGTCACGTGACCCTATTAGTACGTCACTGGATTGTTAGAACGCACTGAAAGTTTGTCTGATTACTGCTCTTCTAAGTAATTGTTGTATACAAAAAATGAATTCCGTTGATTTACTCTGTTAAAAAATATGAGTAAAAGAGTGATCTGCTGGTCAACCATTTAACACTCTGTATCTTATTAAGGTAGCATTTTCGGAAAAAAGATTATTTAGATTTTTTTATTATTTCGACTTTATCTACACTCCGTTTCATTTATGGTACTCAATTTAGAATCACCTTGTATAAAACGATACTCAGACCGATTTTGACCTACGCATGTGCAGCATGAAGCCACATGTCAGTCACGAAGTACAAGAGACTACAGACTACACAAAGCAAACTACGTAGACTACTTACAAAATCGAATAGATACACAAATATGCAACAACTTCACAGACAATCAAACATAGAATACATTAAGCCATACATATACGAAACTGCGACAAAATTCTTGGAAACAAATACACAAACTTCCAACATGGCTAGAGACATAATGCGTCTAAGAAGACATGACAACATACAACATACACACAAATACTTGCACGAAAGATTACCTTTATACGACGAACAAAGGTAACGTAACTAACATGGACAACATATCATTACAAATTACACTGGTCTGCAACGAAATCCTCCTTTAAAAAATTATGCTATAAGTATGAAGATTTTAATGCTCTGAATCTATTCCCGTTGGCCGATTTTTTCTATCACGTCTAGATTTTTTTATATGAATTTTTTTTTAAATTTCATAAATTTTGTTTTTTTTTTAAATTTTTTTTTTGTCAACATCAAGAACAGTATACATACATACAAAATAAGTTTTAGCGAGTTGTAAGAAAAAGAAAGTAAAGTCACAGCGAATACTGCGCATGCGCATATCTACTACCATAAAAATCACTGTCAATACTTTCTTTCTTTCTCTTACAACTCGCTAAAACTTATTTTGTATGTATGTATACTGTTCTTGATGTTGACAAAAAAAAAATTTAAAAAAAAACAAAATTTATGAAATTTAAAAAAAAATTCATATAAAAAAATCTAGACGTGATAGAAAAAATCGGCCAACGGGAATAGATTCAGAGCATTAAAATCTTCATACTTATAGCATAATTTTTTAAAGGAGGATTTCGTTGCAGACCAGTGTTACCCCTCTGTTTAGCACGGCAAATGCTTTGTTTTCTGGAAAAAGCTGTGATAAAATAAATTACATGAAACTAAGTAAAAGGCCACAACAGCGGCCTGGGCAGGCGTACCGCACTTCGCGAATTGTATCGCCATGCTCTAATTCATTTAATGTTAAATGAACTAAATCAAACATATAAAGTACCTAGCTTAAGACATGTATTTTGAAATTACTAAGAAACAGTAAAAGTATTAAAATGGAAAATGGAAATGGATAAAAAACGAGGGACGTGCGCAGAGCAGACGTGTGTAGCTTGCAATAAACTGAATTTTTAGGTTATATTATCCGGGCACCATAAATCCAATAGGTTTTAAAGCGGTTGTGTTATGTGCTCAAAGGGTTAAAAATGGGTTTTAAGATAAGCCTAAGCAATATGATAATGCCAATGAGTCAAAATATACTTCTACAAGAACAAATCGACATATTTAAAGAGCAATTGGTAATTTAATAGACATTTTAAGACAAAACATGTTTGAAGCAGATTTGTTCAAAACTAATAGGGTTTATACGAATTACCGCTATTATCTCTAGTGACAAGAGATATATAACAGTCAGCCATATTGGGAATGTTCCGGATTGAACAAAAAAATATAATTTGTATCTAATAGAAATGTTTTCTAAATACAATTGACTAACACTAAACCATATTACGGATGGATACTATCGATTCATTTATTTTGAAGTCACCGAGAAAAAATTACCCATATATTTTTATGTGTTTTTAGGGAGCGCACGAATTTTTAAGAACTATCAAACCTATGTTTTACAGTAACATAGCGTGATTAAAAATTTTAGCCCACTATAAGGAGTCCCAATACCTCATTATAAGTAGTCTATCTATAAGTTGAATCCTTCTCAGCTGTCGCCATATGTTCATTTTATAATTATGCATGAGGCCCATATTCAATATCGTGCGTGGATCAAGTGAGCGTAGCTCTAGATTTATTTGCATTTATGTTTGCTTCATTAAATATGAAACGTCTGCTCAAAGCATTTATGTGTGCCTTTTAAGTTTTGATATGGCACTTATTCTAAACCAAGTATAGTTTTATAATACTCTTCGGATACTCTACGAGTAAAGATTTGGACAATTCATTAAAACTTGAAAGTTTTAATAGTAGTTTTAAAGACAGGCATGTAGGCACTTCTCTAGGTGGCCCTGCACTCTTATAAGGGTTTTAAATCAGTTTTATGGAGTTCTTTCAGACTATTTACGTTTGTAAGTAGTCTTAGAAATAAGCTTTGAGGATATCTTATAGAGCATTTTAAAACTAAAATTATTACCAGGGAAGGAACTGAAGTGAGGTTATGATTTGTTATTTGTTTATCCTCGGAGCAACGACCTTGAAAAACGTAAAGACACGTGCAGATGCTCTATTGTATGGTAACCTATACAATAAATCTATCTGAATAAATTTTAACAACTAGCTTTATCTTTCATTTTATTACTTCTTATTTCATTATCGCATGCTGTCATTCATTACTAGACTAAAATATTTAGTCCTGACTGAGCGTTGTGAAATTCACAAATTTACAAACTTTTTAATAAAATGCAACTTCTTCGTGGATATATCTGATTTCACCAGTTTCTCCAATTTACTCTTTAACTTTATTCATTTCATCAAAGTCACAGTTTACGCTGATGACCGCTTAATAAAAATGAAACTCCTCATCCATATAATCAAATTGTAGGGAATATTAGTAGTGGCATAAAATGATGTTTCTTTTAATGAAATGGACAGTTTTGTACAGATATAGAAAGTCCTGAAAATAAATGAAATTACATATCTAATTAAACAAATGGGTTTATGTGTAGGCATCCATACAACGAAATGTATGATTTCACTAAGAGACTAAATACGTAGTGATATTTTATAGGGAGCAGGTAATGATGTTTTAAATTAAAAAAAAAAATCAGACCAGCAAAATTAGTTGCAGATACTTAATCAAATGTTTACTTATTTTTATATAACCAATGAGCAACATAAGTAACATTGTTTTCCTCATACCCTTCTAGTATTACAACAAAACAATAAAAGTACATCTTCATAATGTCTATTATACACAAAATTAGTGGAAAGAAAGAATTCAGTTTGTACTCGTAATAATGCATTTTGGATTATCACTCTTATATTGAATTTTTTTCCATTCAAAAATATGGTATCATGAATAGATGTATATAACTATAAAGCACCAAAAAATTTAGTTTCTTTAACATGTAATTCATTTATTAAATTAGTAAAAAAGCAAGAAATAAGTTTTAGTGCAAATGTGAGTTGCATTCACTATTTTTTCAACGACTAGTCATAAAATAAACATGTAAGACGTTTTCTGAAAAGCTGCTAATCTTATTTTTGTCCCTCCAATCCATAAACTGAGAGTAAAATTTTTCTTATATTTTTGCTGATTTTACGGGTAAGAAATTGTTTGCGGCTCTTGTGGCCTGTTCCACAATTTCTGGTAGAGCTAAATTCTCAATTTCACTCACTATTACATATTTTTAACGATTTTATTTGAAAAAAGCACAAATTTTAGGAATTTACAATGTAAACTAAATATGAACTGTCAAAATTGATAAATTTTAGATGTCATGCTCATGGCAATATTTGATATTGATTGAATATTGCTGTGATGTTGCATTTCTATTGGTTATAAACTTGCATCTTAATGAAAAATCTGTATCGTAATGAACTTCATTGAAGTACAGGTTGTAAATAGAAAAAAGTATTTATTTATACTTTATAATATATACTTTATAATATATTGATTCTGTTCTGAACATTGTAAAAAGTATATTGCACCATTTATTTAACTAAAAATCAACAATAACAAATAGTATTTGTGGAGCATAAGTTTTGTTTTGTTCTTTCAGAAATTATTGGAGAAAAAAATTACAAAATTATGGATGCAATCCAAACTCATTGGAGACTTTTTAATTAGGTACATATGTATATACTTTTCAGATTTTTCTTATGCGTAGCGAGGTATATTACAGTGGCGGCGCATTGCGCTTTTGATTAAGAAGGTGGAATATTTTGAAAAAAACCTGTATAATAATCCTTAGCCATAGTACAGCGCGTATTATTTTATTGGTTTTTATAATTTATCCATCACCTTAGGTCACTAGTTTTCAAGAGAGGTTCTTTAAGTAGGAAATGGGAATAGGAAATTTAGCGGATCTTTAAAAATTCTAGCCATTTCTTCTCGTTATATAATCCACTAAATTCCCTATTTCTCTATTTGAAATAAAACCTAAATCTAGGGAAAAATTCCCCAGTTCACTTATTAAATATATTTCCATCTGAGTTGTCGGGTATGAGGACAATATTAATAAAATTGGACATTAGCTGTGTTATGATTAAGACGAATATTAAGCCAGTGAATATTAGAAAATGTATTCGAAAATTCTGTAGAATATTATCATTTTTTTTATCAAATCCTGTATTTACAATAAATTGTGGACACAATACATTTCAGTTTTCTTCAAATAATTTTGAATATGTCATTTATTCCAAATTAATAAAACTAATCAAATTTCAAATAAACTTAGAAGCCAAAATTAGAAACACCCCCTTTTATGTTATAAGTATTAAAATGTTCTCAAAGAAAAATGAGTTTTTCTTTTAAACTTTCAATAGTTCAAATGTTTTAATTATTGTATCTGCATTACTTCAGTGTGAAATTTTATTTGAATATTACCGGCGTTAATTTCATTGTATGTATAAAATCATTGACGTTCGTTACAATATTTTCAGTTACATACTCTCAAAATTTTATTATTTTGTGTTCAGTTCAAGGGTCTGTAGTAATTTATTTTAATAGTTTTTATTATAGTCTAGTAAATTAATATTTATTATTTATGTTGCCATCTTTAATATGTTTTACGTAGTAACATACACATATTACTTACAAAACTTCACCATCAGAAACAATTGAAAAAGTTATCTACCTAAATTTACTTAAGAGGATCCTCGTTTTTGAAATTGTGAAAATCGTAAAATTTGTTGTGAAGTATAAAAAAAATTAATTATATTTATAACAATTTTGCAGCCTCTCTCACTTTTGCATGGCGTATTAATTTGTGTGAGAGAGAATGCAAAACATATAATGCTATTTTCTTAGAAAATTGAGTTAATGTCATATTAAAATTTGTAAGAAAACATGTATCCTGTTACCCTTGTAAAAATAATTGAATTGTAATGTTTTTTGATAATTCACAACCGAGTATAATCTAGGTAAATAGTGGAATAATAACAACTTTAAAATGTGTAGTAATAAAAATGATAACAATTTATCGTATAATCATGTATAATCGAGCTGGTGTAATATTGTAACTTTCTTCTTAAAGAGTGAAAGACAATGAATTGAAAGAAAAACATAACTCGAGATGAACGTCAGTTCTTACTAGATGTGGAAAATTATTTCACCCCCAAAAAAGAAATGGTGGACACTTGTTACCTGTTCTAGCAGTATAAAGCGAACAGCTGACCTGTGTGGAATTTTGAAGAGTATTATAAATTGTATCATACTGTTTGACTACCTCTTACAATTGACCCGAATAACATTCTTTACAGCTTTGACACTTTAAGATGAAAATTGCAATTTTACAACTGCTCGACTATGTGAGAATTTCGTACTGAATATACTAAACAAACTAGAGAAAGATGCCAATTTGGCTTGCTTAGAAATATTTAACAGTTTTAGTAATCAACTTTTATTTATGATAAATGAATAGCAATTTGCATAATTTTCATAACATATGTAAACATATTTTCAGCATGTTCAAAAAATTTACGTATATGAAGAAAATGTTTCAGATTGCTTTTTACTGAAAATAACAGTTTACTGTTTTTTATGACTATGCACATGAATATTAATTAAGGCTGGGAATCGAATACGAATAATTCGAGTATTCGAATACCAATTATTCTAATGGGAAATTATTCGAATATTCGAATAGGTACTCGAATATTCGAATATATTTGAATATTCGAATATTCGATTATATCTGAGTAAATTTGAATATTAAAATATATTATTAAATTATGTACGAATAGGTATGCAGTTTGCATCCAAGCAAAGTAGGTAGATAGTAGGTATAGGTAGGTACCTATACCTACTATCTATAAAATCCAAATATATAAATAGACCACATTAGTGGCACGTTTTACTCCCAGTCAAACTATTCCATCTCTTTCTCGCCTCGACCTTATTCTTACTGTACTTAAAATTAAATTTTAAATTTTAGAAAACCTGTAAATATTTAACTATTGAATCCATGAAGTATTTGTTTTACCTTCACAATCTGCGTCTTTTTTAAAAACATTCTAATCTTAGAGCACTTTTATTTTCTTCGAAAAGGAAAAATAGTTATGACACAGAAGTATAATAAACTAGCTCTATTTTTGTTTTATTTAAGCTTCAATAGTTAAATGTGAACAATAGCGCCTCAATCCTAAAATAAAATACTAACTGAATAATTCTGACCCTTAAAGCACATGTACAGGAGACATACCCTATTGTGGGTATGGAAAGCAAATCAAATTGCCTGCTTAGTGGTTTACGTCACGACTATTATTGTGGTCTATCCAACCAAATACTCAAATAGAGTATTCACTATTCACTAGTATTCAGTGCTATACCTATTTATAATGAATAATCGAGGATCCGGATTATTCGGATACCTATTCGAATAATTCGGATTATTCGAGTATTTGAATATTCGAATAGGTATTCGAATAATTCGAATTATTCGAATAGTTCGAATATTCGAATGTTTTTTCGAACGAATATTCGAATACTAAAATCTGGAAAATTCCCAGCCTTAATATTAATGGTTATTTTTTAATGAAAACGCAATATTAAATAGAAATTTATTTAGGAACAGAAATTTTTTTTTTAATAATTTTAAATTGTTAAAATGTCACTTAGTTGTAGTTTGACCAAAGGTAGTTCTTTATATAAAAATGTTTCTAATTATCTGTTATAAAAAAAAAACGTAAGAATGATTTTCTATAACACTGTCGATTTGATACCCTCTGTTATTTCGAACATTTTGTTTCTACATAATTTTATTTTATGTTCCTCAATTTTTTATTTCTTCTATATATAATATTTAAACTGCAATCAGTGGTGTCAAGCCATTTCTCACACATAGCCACACATTTTAAACATAAACACCACAGAGATTAGACAACTCTCGAATGTAAAGTCGAAGCTGCACGGGTAAGGATTGCAGTTACAGTTACCTCCATTGCCAGCGTCGGCAAGTGGCAAAATTCGCACCCGCAGGACGATGCACAAATTATCTAATCACACTTGTCATCTCATGCACTAGCCAACTATTCCACCGATCCGGTATTACCATAATATACTATCTTAGGTTGTCAAGGGTGAGCTGAAAAATGAACACGAGTAAATAGGGGAATGAATGAGAAAAAATAACTGCGATAGATGATAATTTTGCCATAATCCATCCTTAAGTTTGTTTTGGGGTTATTTTATTTATTTATACATCTGCAGAAACATATTAAAAAAAATGAGAGTAGGTTTCTACCTAAATTCGGCTACCCTTTATTTTTTTTATTTTATTAGTATACCAATATTGCTTACCTAGCTTGCTTATCTAGCCATTATACACTGTTAGGTTATTTTCCAAAGGAATAATAAACACAATTTTTTTTAAGATCACACGACATATTCCTTGTGGCGATTATACAATTAATTTGTTAGTGGTTTGAAAAAAAAATAGATAATAAACTGAAATACTAAACTTAAGAAAAATACAAAAAAAAAAACGACTAATGTTGGACTGTCAATATAACATTCAAATTTGTTGTTCGGTGAAGTAAAGAAATGTTTGTTCCTAAATTGTCCTTAATTTTTATTTTCCTATTTAATTTTAATTTTACTACAAAATAAAAGAACCAAAAGAGTTCATTATATTTATACAATAACATCAAGTTTTTCATCTTTTAAACGAATTTTAATTATTTTATTGTTCATAATGTGGCAAAGAAATCTGACAAATGATGATAAATTATTGAAATAAGAGAAATTCTTCCAAAATTAAAGAAATATAAAAAGTGTATGCAATAGTGGGCAAGTACAAATTAAATAAATGTGTTTATTACAAATTATTTCGTGCATCACTTTTAAAATTGTATCGTGTAAACAAGGTCGAAAAGCAACCAATCAGAATAAGGTGTTTTAAATTACCCGGGCTTGGATTTGCCTCTGCAAGAAAAACAGACCCTAGTGAGGGAGTTTTAAAATGCACCAAAGATTAGAAGACACCGACAGGCGGACAAATTGCTCTTCAAGTATTAACGCGAAAATTTGCTGAAGATCACTATATAAATTTCAAATCTATCTGAAAACTTCTGAAAAAAGAATTCCATCCTTATAAGGTGACTTAGTCCAGGAACTTTATAGATGAAAATTTAACTGCTCAGCAATATGTGGAACTCTTACAAAACAACGTGATACCTACATGCGCTACATTATTTCCTAATTGTAATACTTCAATTTAAAATGGGGTATGGTTCACTATAGAGTTTAAGTGAGGAGATATTTAAATCAAGTGTTGGAATAGGTAGACGGGATCTATAGAATGACCTATTAGGTCCCCCGATCTAGCGCCCCTCAATTTCTTTTCATGGGGACGTCTCAAACGACGATTTTAAAGCTCTAATAAGAGCCAAGGTGGAGCAAATATCCTACACAATCCTGATTAATTGATTAGGATGTTTTCAAGATCAAATAGCATAGTGCCAAGCTGTGGATGGAGCCCCCTTTTGAGTATTTCTTGTAAACTTAAGTTATCCTTATTTATGTATTTTGTAGAATAATGAATAACTTTATTTAATAAAACCATTTGTAGAACTTTATCTTTTTCTCAAACATTTCCCAATACAATATATAATATAAAATATCTGTAGACGAGATAATGTATATTAAAATATAGGTTCCTTAACTAAAAAGCAGATCACATAAGTTTATGCTGTGATATAGACAATATTTACAAAGTTACAGTCAATAATTAGTTCTTTTCCCCCACCTTATATATTATATTATAACATGAATTCTAAAATAAAAAAATCTAAAGACCACAGCATTGTATTATAGTCAAGGATATATTATTTATTTACTGAAATCATACAAGCTTTATTTGGAGTTTCATTAATTCCATCATGAAATTTGTTATCAGAACAACTAAACTTTTCATCTCATTAATTGTAAATATTTTGAAAAAAAAGTTGTTTATTTTAGAATCGGAGGATTCAGATGGAAGATTTAGATTTCAGAGAGTGGTCCAAAATTTACGTAAGTTGTTTTCCTAATTTTAAATATCCAGCTTTTTAAATTTCTAACCAATAATGGTAAAATACGTTTACGTAGATTATTTTCTCAGTTTTTCTTTGCTTATTATTTTGCAAGGCTTTTTTGGCGTTTTTTCATAATTAATTAAAAATTTGAAGTGCTCTATGTTTGATGTCTCGAAAATATATGCTCGTATTAGATTATTCAAAAGCAATCTTTCTTAAAATTTAACATGTGTAAAAAATAAGAATTATCAATTAGTTATTATCTATAACATTTTAAAAAAATGATATTTGACACCGGATTTAGTTGCAAATTTATTAATTCCATTCTAACGGTCCATTTTTGTAAGCTAAATAATTTGAAACACATTTCTTACAACCAGCACGGTACACTGAAAAAATAAACCTCTCTGGTATGTCCACCCATCATCGATAGTTACCTCAACCGCGATCGCAGTTGCGGTCGATCTCCGCTCCTAACGATACGGGCATACCGAAGATGCGTTACTTCTCTTCTCAGCGCTATCTAAAACAAACTTGCTTCTTTAAATGTGATCGCACATACCGAGGACGCTAGCAGTTTACATTGAAGACTAGCGCGATGTTGAAATTGATACAACAAATTTGTTTTTCCATCGCTATAGAAAGGAAGGTATCGTGGTAACTTCCACCTGATTGAGTCACTTAGATTAGTTGACACTATTACAGTCACACCCTTCGTTGTACACTGAACAACCAGCACAAAACACTGAAAGGATAAACCTCTTTGGTATGTCCACTCATCAACGACATCCATCTCGACCGCGACCGCGATCGAGACTTAACCGCAAGCAGCGAGGAATCTTCCGCATGTCCGTACCCTAGTCACATCTGCCGTGCCGTTAAAGCCTATAATTATAGGTGTATGAAGCTACGGGGATACCAACATAAATTTTATTCCCTGTAGAAATTCATTTTGTCCTTAAATTCTCTGTATTATGAACAAGGATCACCAAATTTATTAGAACTCTTTAATAAATAAATTATTTAAAATATTTTAAATTAATAAATATCTTGATAATCTGTCCTTCTATAATGATTCGTAATCGAGAGATAAGCGCATATGCCACCCACCCAGAAATCTCGGCTTCGACCGGCCGATATTGGGTGTATGTCTTATTTCCAAGTATTTAGATCCCTCTTGGAAAAGGTACTTTAAGAAAATATAGACTTGTTATACCTGTTTAATGTTTATACAGGGTGTTTGAACATATAGTATTAAATTAAATGGTACTAAATCGTTAAAAATAACTGCACTATAAGAAAATAAATGGAACTTTAAAATAAAAATATACCTATTTCACGGTATTTGGGACCTTTGGCCCACAATAACTATTACAAATTATCTCCGTTTAATCGTAAACATAATCTCACATGGCGTATAAGAAAATTGTTGGCCTGACGAAATGTGCCCTGTTGTCGGATGACTATTATGAAAGTTAAATAATCCAATACGAATAAACAGGACTTTATCCGTAAATAATATGTTGTTAACCAAATTCTTGGGTTCTCATTTTCTTGTCGTAAAAGCCACTGACAAAACTGAATAGGACGGGGATGATCTCCAGGTTGTAAGGCTTGTACACGTTGGATCTGAAATTGTCTCGCCAAGTGTGCATTAAACTGTGCGTTCTTGTACTCAATGAGTGATTATCATCAACACGTTTTAATATCAATATTTCTAAATTTGAAACTTATATATGTCTCCATGTCACGGCCAGAATGTGTTTGTAATGAGCTCGTTTCTCTAGCATGTCACACTATTCGGACAAATGTACGGGCATTAGGATGTTGTCTGTTTCGACAACGTTGTTGGTAATGTTTAGATTGTGAATGAATTTTACTAACGATAACGGGTTCTGTTATTTAAGGAGCCACAACGAAGGTATTTCTTTGTAGTTATATAAATATATAAACACCACAAAAAATTAGGCAACCCTCGAATCCAAAGTCGAAGCTGCACGGGCGAAGGTTGCACTTATGAAAAAACACACAAACCATTCCCACCGACATTATCCGTGCCGGTGGTAGGATTCGAACCCGCAGCAGTGATGGAGAAATCCCTTCATCGTAATAATCATTTAGTCACACTTGTTATCGCGGGTTCTAGCCAACTACTCCACCGAGCCGGCTGTTATGAGTTTTCTGTATTATAAACTTGTAGTAAATCTTTAACTAAACTTGCAAATGTGAAAAGAGGTCTATTCCTCACAAAATTCTGTATTGATGCAACCGGTTTCGTGATTAAAAATTTGTTTCGCATCATCAAGAAACAAGAATTTGTCTGATTATGTGAAACAAATTTTTATTCACGAAACCAGTTGCATCTCTAGGCGACTAGCTGCTTATTGACGTTCTATTGAGTTTACATCCTTGATCAATGCAGTTTATAATTTAGTTCGATCGAAAACACTCTAGCTAGCAATCTGTTGTGTGTACGATGAGTATAAGGCATTCTTCATTTATTCGATATTTTCTGTTTAATGTAGTGCGTTAGTGGACATAAAAAATGACGAGGAAGTCCGCGTCTTCAAAAAAGTGATATTTTGTGTGAGTTATGTACCATGTGTAGCGTTAGATTGTCATATTTAAATCCAGTCCAATCATTACTAAATCCTCTGTGACGACACATGTGTCCTCGAAAAAACATCAAATGTTGATTGGCGGAGACAAACAAAGGCGGTGAAACAACAGTGTAAAGATAAAATACTTTTTACTTTAATGTCTGCGTCTGTTTTGTAGTTTGACCCTGCTGTTTACCCGAACTTTTTTCTCTACAGCAAAGATCTCGGTTAAATGCATCCGACAATACTTTCTTATGCCCACATCCAATTTGATGAAGATGAACATTACTCGTATTCGATACGAAAGTTAAGCAACGGTAGTCGCAGTCAGTAATTTGACGGTAACTCAAGTGAAACTCGTCGACCTCGTCCCGTTTCCTAGGTGTTTGTATATCAGCGTACATGCAGAAGCTATGAAATCTTAGGCGAGGGTTATGTAGGTGATATACCATCCTTCGGAATGGATGTAAAGCAGTTGATCTCTTGTTTATTAAATGTTAGGCAAGTACAAAATCCCTACTCTTCGAAAGGGATGAGGTTTCTCAAAATTTTCAAGTTGGGGGTAGCTCGTGTCCTGGCGTCGGTAATTGGCCCTGGTAGCGAAAATAGGTCGACGTCAAATATATTATTAAAATAAAAATATTAATTTTGATTAAAATAAAATATCAGTTTCGTTTATATCTTATATCTTAAGTTTTTGATTGAACTTAAATTCAAATTTAGCATCGTTTTTCTGGATAACTGTAACCAGCTAACCCTATTCGCAATTTCGGGAAAAGAAATACTGGCTTCTCATAACTCTACGGTTCTGTCAAACATAATTGTTGAAAACTCGTACATATACTTCAACAATGTTTCCAACACAAACAAAGCGATGGAACTAAAGCAAATTAACTTGGGTTCAGTATTAAAAAGGATAATTTTTTTGACTAAGGTACCAAAAATTCAATAGCTCCAAACCAAAATGTTATCGCTTATTAATTTTTATTAGACTTTTTGCAAAGTTCGGAGAGTGTCGGTACTCAACATCATCCTTATAAAATTGCGAAACGCACCAAATTATCTCTGCACAATACTATATAAAAGTACATAACCAGACTGTCACAGTGATGTTGTGACTAAATAAAAAGAAGAGCAAAATATGGATCTTTCTAATTTGAAAAATTATCGCATGATTTAGAAACTCTAGATATTTTTAGATTTAAAAAAATATATCACTTGTTGGCAGACTTTACAAAAAAATTAATTTATTAGCTTAAAACAATGTTAACAGGCCACGCCTCATTTATAAAAACAAAATGTTTGCATGCGACGCCGTTCGCTTCGCCTAGCTTACAGACTAAACTGTCGTCCAAAATATATTACCTCAAATGGCGCATATGGATATCTTTAATTTCAAGAATTTAATTCATAATCAGACTAAAAACGAAGTGTTCTGTTTAAGAATTTTTGTTTCTTTTGTTTCGGTACTTTCCTTAATTTCTATCCTCTCGCTGTTTCAAATTATGTTCAGTTTTTCATGTCAACTTCATACTTTTAATCAAGTTTTCATCCAGTCACATGTGTCGCCACTAAATAAAAATTGCTTAATATAATGTGTTACCCCAAACATTTTTGGTAGAGGGTATTTTTGGCCCTTTAAAGTAGTAAGACGATTTAAAAACGAAACCGAGGTAACGAGTAACACGGCGCCTTCGCCAAAAATTAGAAAATGCATGTAGGATACTTGACCAACTAATTTGACTATATTTGAACTAAAACATATTCATTTTTCAGAATAAAAAATTAGGTGGCAAAACCAAAGTTATCACATTCTTTTAGGCCTTTTATGTAAATATAATTTACAATAGAGAAGAAATTACTATTAAATAAATAGAAATAGACTCTTAGTTTAAACAAATTAAATTAAAATACTCATTTCCAAAAGAAAATTGAATGCAAATAACATGGTCTACGAGTATTTTCTAGAAACTGTGCGTTTCTATTTTACAGGGTGATATTTCAACCACTTACATATACAATTTTCAAACACCTATCAAATGTATGAAAAATTTTTTGATTATTTTGATTTCATTTGATTCCCTAACAGTTCTGCTGGTTATTTCAAATAAACATTTTTGCTCGATTCTAATACGTGTATTAATAAACGAAAACTATGGTGTTTTCGTTTTTGTATTCCGCTTTGTTATTGGTAGTTTTAATCAATATTGAAAAGCTTTGCGGCTGTAATCTTGTTTCCATAGTTACCAAAAGTAAATTAATACATGCTAGTGCTGGCAACTGAAACCAGTTTTCTGGATAACCGGTTAATCGGTTCTGGATCATTCGCAGTTTTGTACAGAATCGTAAACCGGTTACTCGGTTAACCAGTTATGCGATTACCGGTTATTCGGATAACCGAACATTCAAATAATCGGTTATTCGATTAACCTACTATTCGGATAATCAGTGAGTTTCTTTTCTTTCAAATGTTGTTGAAATCTGAAACTATAGGTGGGCAGGTGGCCATCGACGCCTGTTTAGTTTAGAATTTACATAAAATCCGATATATTTTGTATTTTGTCATTTTTGTCGTATTTTGCGAATATTAACCAGAGAACACAATAATACACAACCCCAACACTAAAACGTCTAGCTAGACATTTGTCATGACATGACTCATGCATAGCGTGCACTGTGCACGTGCTCTAAATAAAAGCAGGAAAAACAGTCTTTTGCACCCATTCTTTGCAGTTCTTATTTTCAACTTCAACGTCTCATCTCTTATTATGCAATATTTACGTAGAATTAGAGATCGGGAAGTAGCGGAATACTCCGAATTTGTTCTCAAAATTAAAGGAAAATTTCTCTTATTTCTTATTTAGCAATTTCAATCACGACAGTTTTGTGTTTATATGTTTTCATAGATTAATCCTTTTGGCGCAGGGGTTTATTTAATAATTTTTTTAAAATAATTTATAGGACAGCAGCGGCCTAATACTCGAAGAAGGTGAGAAGGAGCATTATAGGATGACACAAATAAATAACTATAGACATATACTTTTTCTCTTGTGATCCCTAATTAAATATACATGTGTGTGTTGGTGTTACCAATACTTTCAGCCATTTTTGTATTAGTTTTGGATGTTACCAACCTCGCCAAAATAATTACAATATAAAATATTGTGTTATATATATATGAACATATTATTTACACGGTGATATCCCCTAACGTCAACCCTGAAATTGACGTCATTTATTGCTACCTCCCGATCCTTATTTAGAAAAATAATATAAGAAGATAGTCTTTCTTATGGTTTAATGCAGAGTAGTTGCAAATTTGTGAAAATTCAAAATGAGTGAATGTTGGAAGTACTTTAAAAAACTGAAGATAAATATTACATAATATGTTTATTGTATAAAAATAAATTAAAATATTCAAATGGGACTTTTAATATGCGGAATTATCTAAAAAATCAACATGTGCTCATTGGAGCAAAATTAAGCAAAAATAAAAAACAAATGTAAGTTTAACCTTAATATGATGAAACTTGAAACATATTCATATTATATTATTCTAAATTGCAACAATAACACCACCTGCATCTACCTAAATTAATTACTATACCTGGTGTAACAGGATCATGGTACACCCGCCTTTTTTTCCTTTAGTTTTGAAAATAATTGATTGAAATTTAGGATATCTTATATACATAATAAGCAGCACTTTTTGACATACAAGTGATTTTTTTTTCACTTCCGGTTTCGCCGGAAGTGACACTAACTTTCGATTTTTAACACCCGGTATATTATTGCATTTTTGAATTCTGTATAATTTTCTGAATACAACGATCCCAAATAAGGGACATTTCAAACGTCAATATTTTTTATAATTGAGGAGTGGAAAATCAAAAGGGTCCAAGTATCACAACTGAGATTTCTAGGAAATCAATATTTTTTTATATAAAAATCAATACGCTGTGGAGATGATTTTTAAAATTGTTTATAAATATAAATAAAGAACAATATTATTTGTGTACCAAAAAAAGAACAATTTTTATAAGACCATTTTCATTTAAATAATAAAAGAAAATCGACTTTTTAGAAATGATCTATGTAACTGAATGAACGGCCTCAAACGGGGTCTAAGTGCCTTAATATTTAACTTGGAAAAACGCATCAATATACTAAATACCATAGAAAAGAGACCATAAATTTAGTTTAATATTAAGTTGTAAGACTTTGATAAAATTGCTTGTGTTCTTCGTCAGCTAAAAAACCAATCATAGTTCGCAAGTTTTGTTTTTTTTTTTCATCCGTAATCCTGCTTGTGCAATTTAAGAGAGGAACAGATATGTTTCTAAAACTCTCACTCTTTCCTTTTTTCAAAACGTTAACTGTTGTCCATTCTTCTAGGTCACTAAAACTTTTTTTAAATGACACTTGTGTCGGATAATCTTTTTGAATTTTAATCTAAGAAGCTTTCGTTATATTTAGTTCTGTAGTGTTAAGATACGTATCAGATGCAGTCTTAAAATCAAAAAAATCTTCATTGTTCATCCTAACCACTTTAAACGGATTATTATGTCTTGTCGAAGAAATCATTTTGTCCACGTCATCTAATACTATCGTTTTTGTTACTCTCTTGCGCTATTCAATGAATGCAAAATCCCTATCACATGGCAAGTATGAATGTCCTTTAACTAAATATTTATGGTGAATTTCATCCAATGTCCCTTCTTTCACCAGCAAAATAAGAGCCAATAGCATCATCTTATTTTTGTTTTGACCGATGCAGTTATCGGTCCATAAGTTTAATATTTTTTTGTTAGTTGCATTGGCCCTTAGAACTTTTAGTACACATGATGCTATTTCATTACCACCACGTCCAGTAGTACCTTCGTGCCATAGGCACATAAAAGCTTGGTTAGTATCACCAATGTGAATGCCGAGATTAAAAACTGAAAGCTGCCGAAGGTAAAACATGTCACCATGCGTTAAACTAGGGATAAATATAACTTGCTGTAGGTCAACTGCTATGGTACAATGTTGACTTGTTGGTTCTTGAGAATTTTTAATGTCGTCTTTCATTGTGTTCGTTGCTTTCTCGGCTTTCCGATGATGAAGATCCAGATTGTTTTTCAATGACCCAGCTTCAGAAGCATTAGAAGCCCCTTTTATTTTTACATTATAAAGGTCACATGTGCTGCATGTGTCGAACCGTGGAAGCCCGAACTTTAAATGAGAAAAATGCTTGTGAAAAATTTTTGAATAAGATTTATATGTTATTTCCGTGTTTGGAAACTTGGCCTTAAATATTTGGTATATTCTGTTAATATTTAGATCGGGGGGGAAAGATACTGTTTTGATGTTTTTTTCCCTACTATAATGACTTTCGATCTTCGGAAAACTGTTTATATGGTTAACTACAGAAGTGACATCTACATCACTATATTTTCTTGTTGATTTATTCTTTCCACGATTATCAGTATAAGTATTCTTCCCTTCTTTTTTTCAGTTCTGTCAAATGTTGAACTTTTTTATGGGAGAGGCTAAAAGTATCCTCAAAGGTTTTTCGGCAAATTTGTTTGTGGTTTCCTTTACTATCCGGCAGAGTATAGCAAACTGTTACTTGTTTTCTACTTTCACTTTCATTTACACGACGTCTCTTAATTGGAATAATTTGTATTAAACCCAAAAGATAATTATTTTGTGTAAATCTATCGGTTTTATAAAAGGCATCAAAAATATGTTGTCTATGAACAAAATCTATTTGCTGACATTCCCATTTACATTTACATACAAGCTGCAATTAAAATCGACTTTTAAAACATAACCTAACTAGCACCATTTGTATACTGACCTTAATTTTTGGCCCATCTTTTTCTTTCACTAAAACTCCTTTGTAATTTAGATATTGCTCTCCCACTATTTCTCTTTATTTTACTTTCATGTCTTTTATTCACTTCACTTCGATTATACCGGTTTATATTATTTTCTGACATTTTGAAACAGCTGATTGACACTATAAATTCTTGTACATAGACCCTTTCAAATTACAATAACTCGCGCACATAGTACTTTCGCCATCTTTTGGTGTACAAATAAAATACTCCGGCTATTGCTAATGACATAGATCCTTCTTCAGAGCATCGGCTATTGTACTTAGACCCCTTAAAAGGAAGAAACACGAAAACCAAATTTTGACGGTTAGACCCTTTTGATTTTCCACTCTTCAATTCAATTTTTAGTTTTCCATTTAAGTGTGCCATGACGGTTCCGATATATTCTAAATGACCGTGTAATGCTAGAAAAATCGAAATCCCATCAAAAATACTAAATCACGTGATTTATGTGCAAATAAAGTTCATCAAAGTGGTTTTTGGGGGAAAACTCAATCTTTTCAAATGGTACCATATTGGTACCGTGGCACTATTTATTTGTATTATTAATAAGGAATTTACTCATATATCGTATTAAAATGTGCGATAAATACAAACAAAATTACAGCTAAAAGAAAATAAGAAAATACAATATTGTTCTAATTACCTTGTTATACATAAGGTGGCTTTGGATTGCAAAAAATGAACACAAAACATTACAACAGTCGTTCAAAATGCTCTCCATTAACGTCAATGCATCTCTGAACTCGCATAGTTGTTTCTCGAAGAACGTTCGCCAATTGCTGAGTCGTTATGCAATTAATTGCGCGTCTTACTCGTAGCTACAGGTCTTCATGAGTTGTAACGACGGTTGCATAGACAATATTTTTAAATGACCCCAAACAAAGAAATCAAGGGGTGTTAAATCAGGTGACCTTGAAGGCCACCTGACAGGACTATTCGTCGAAATTACGTTTTCTCCGAATCTCCGTTGAAGGTATTCAATTACTATCCTTGAATTAGGGGGAGGAGCGTCATCTTGTTGGAAATATATTCCCTGTTGTAAATGGAAAGATAATTCAGCTAACTGTCCTCAATTTCATTTTGCAGAAATCCAAAGTATCTGGTACCAGTCAGGGGTCTTTCAAATATTATTGGACAAATGATTCTACTACCGATTATTCCAAGCCAAGCATTGAAACCGAACAGCACTTGAAAGTTACCCTCCCGTAATAAATCTGGATTTTCTTGTGACCAATATTTTGTATTTTGTCCGTTAAATAATCCCAAATTTGTAAACTAGACTCGTCCGAAAATAAAATCATTCCCAAAAAATCATTGTTTGGCTGCACGTTATTCTGCAAAATCCAATTGCAATATTCCATCCTACGTTCGTAATCATTTTCGTACAAGTGCTGGTGCAATTGGTATTTAAAAGATTTATAGTGGTATCTGTGCAAAATTCGGCTTACTGTTTGGTGACTGATTTCCAATTCAAACCTAATTTGCCTTAAAGAAACAGTCTTATCAACTTCTACTGGAGCCGAAACATTAATTTCCGTTCCTTCGTCAAGAATGAAATTTTCTTCGGGATCATTGTTGGGCTCACTTTGGATTGATTTTCAAGACGAATAAAATAATTTCTCGCTGGACATTGTCTATCAAGATATCGTTCGGCATAAAGGTGTCTAGCCGCAACGGCATTTTTTCTACATTCCTCGAATAATTAACATGTCCATCTTTTTTCATAAATTTGCGGCATTTTGAACACAATTAACAAGAATTTTAAACAATTATTAAATTACACAATAAAAACATCGGTAAACGAACAAAAGTTTGACAAGCTAAATATTTCATTGTTTTCAAAGCCTAAGGTGGTTAGTTACTTCTTAATATTTAATTGGAACAAAATTGTATTTTCTTATTTTCTTTTAGCTGTAATTTTGTTTGTATTTATCGCATATATATTAATACGACATATGAATAAATGCTCGTAATACCATTTTGATAACCTTTATTTGTTCATAAATCACGTAATTTAGTATTTTTGACGGGATTTTCTAGCACTACACGAGTCATTTAGAATATATTGGAACCGTCATGGCGCACTTAATTGGAAAACTAAAAATTATATTAAAAAATATTGACGTTTGAAATGTCACTTATTTGGTATCGTTGGATTCAGAAAATTATGCAGAATTCAAAAATGCAATAACATACGGGGTGTTCCATTTAAAAATCGAAAGTTAGTGTCACTTTCGACGAAACCTGAACTGAAAAAAAATCACTTGTATGTCAAATAGTGCCGCTTATTATGTATATAGGACATTCCAAATTTCAATCAATTATCTTCAAAACTAAAGGAGAAAAGGGGGTGTACCATGATCCTGTTACACCCGGTATAATGTTTACTTTTTAGTTTAGTTGTTTAATGTTTACTTATGCTTGATTAAAAAAAAGTTCTATTAAATTGTTGTATCGAGTCTTTTTATGCTAGTACCTACTGATCTACTAAAATGAAAATATTAAATTTACTTGTCTTCTAAAATCTAAATTATAAACTCAATCATTAATCTCTTTTCTATTAATCGGTTTTTCAAGTATCTGATTAACTCGTTTTCGGATAACCGATTAACTGATTGAGGATAACCGATTAGCCGGTTTTCGGATAACAGATTAACCGGTTTTCACATAATCGATTAAGCAATTTTCGGATAACCAACTGAGGAATAAAAGCCTTACCTATAATATTTTCTACATTTATCCTGGTTTCCTTGCTCGATACTGATTATACTGGTTGCATATATCACATATATATAAATAAACCCAGCACATAAAATTTCATGTGCTATGTTTATTTATATACGTGTAATAGGATTTTATTATTTAACCGCCGGCCTTGAAAAATTTCTAATATTTCCTCTGCCTAGAGATGATCCATTTTTCTGTCATACATGACTCGGTGTGCCAGTGTTAACCAAATTTTTAGTGGATATGTAACAAAAATACCTAATATCGTATATTAAAACTGCGAAAAATTCAAACATTTTGGAAGATATTTAAAAATAAAGTCACATTTGACACTGAATTTCAAAACAGTGCTCAAATGTCATAATGTTGTGCCCCATTTTTTAGGCGAAACAAACCTAAATATATGTTGTGACGTATCTCCTAAACAAAATGTCGTATTTTGTTGTTGTGTAACATGTTGTCACTTTGGCACCGTTTATTACAACAGCAGTACTTTGAACTTTTTATTTTGGTACGGTATCGAGCACCAGTTCCTGTTTTAAAGTGTAGGAACACCACTTTATTCTATCAGCAGTATGATAAAAGCTAGGATAATTCAGTGAAGAAACGGAATGTCCAGTGGTTGAGTATATGGTTGTCGGTTTCGTAGAAATGGACAATTTCACTTTTACCTGTCGAAACTGTGTTTATGTGTACAACCAGATTTGTTCCTTATCCCTTTGCGTTAAATAAAATTCAAAATGTCAACTTACTTACCCTATTTTATTTAAAACTGGTTTCACAGTAGAATAATAATAATAAAAATAAAATACACAACAAAAGGAATATATGCATATATATATATATATATATATATATATATATATATATATATATATATATATATATATATATATATATATATATATATATAATATATATATATATATATATATATATATTTGTACAATGTGAATAATAATCTATTATACAGATAAGCAACCAAGGAAACCAAGCAAGAGGTTATGATAAAGCGTGATCAGTTATATCAAGCACAGTTAAGTTACGGAAACTACTACTACGGTATTAATCTCAGCAAGAACTGTTTACTACAAGCGAGTATGCAAGCAAATATGCGGTGAATTAAAACAAACTAAGTTGCGGTATCTATTACTACTGTTAGCTACATCAAGCAGCTAGCGACTTTATAGTGGCTAATACTAATAATAGCTAAACGGTATTATGGCAAACGGTCGGTGTAGCAATGTTCAGGTATAAGTGGTTACGGTTTAGTAGCGCGACACTACGGTAGGATGTCAACCTAGGGACAGGTGGTTGATGATACGTACTAGTCGCGGATGTGCTATATCGTTAGATTTACCCCGTTCATCCTTTCTTAGGGCCAACTGAATCGTACGGTAACTCGAACCGGGGACACTTCGTCAGATCCCACTCAAAAGTCTAGTTGCTGGGAACTCACGTGTGCCATTTACGTTTTTTTTTGGTTAAGTCCTTCTCCAAATACTAGGGATTGGGGACTTTGAAATATATAACCATCAAAGAATAACAACTGAATATTCCCGAGAGGTATCTACCTACATAGTACGTTTGATACAGTTTTATTAACTCGGATTGGAATGCAAACTGTCCCTTAAGTTGATTAAGCCAGAGATATGCGTGAATTGGTATGACATTAACAGCCGGCAGCTAAAATACAAGAGACAGTTAGAGGTTATCACATCAATTTCGAACGTACTTTATTACAAATTATCTGTCATGTCTCTTCGCGTTAGTGAAGTTCCTTTCCAAAAGACTAGGGATCGGGGCCTTCACTATGACACTGAGATCGGATTCTACTGAAAAGTCTAGTTGCTAAACTCTGTTCACTTAAATTTTGCAGTGTTGGGTTGGAGTTAAGTGAGTGAAACGTCCAACTACGACCAATGCGTATGAAATAAAATAAACTTGAAAATGAACTGCTATAGGAACTTTACACTTGTGTACATCAGCTTGCTGTCTGCACCAAGAATCAGCGGGCATTTTGTTCTCTATCCTGGCTAATGCTGCAAAGTTTAAGTGAACAGAGTATATAATCCCATCGGTGCATAAATATATAATCATCAAAGATTAACAGCCAAGTATTCCCGATGCTCGTTTCCTAATAGATAACCCTTGGTTTACTTAATGATTTCCGCATTTTTTCGAATATCTTCAGCGGATTGGATTTGCAGGCAATCGGATACAAACAATAAATGAAAAAAAAACAGTAAAATGGTATAAACGGTAAATGCAAATAACAGCAAAAATGGGACAAACGATAAATGCAAAAAAAAACACAGTAAAAAGGTCAAAATGATTCTTACCACTACCTGGTTACGGCGAACACTGGAGCTGCTTACTGCGTAATTCACCCGAGGAACTCTCATTTGAGAAGGGATTCTTTGAAGCTCTTTTAGCAGTTATGTTCCCACGAATGACGCGAGGTGTCACGTGACTCTCTGCGCAAGTAACAGAATTCACGGTTGATGTGGAGGGGCAAAATTCTTTAAGCAGGTTTAGCGAAATACGGTTAAACAACTTGCCTGCGTTATCTAATATAAACAAATGTTTATAGAATATTCTGAGGCTGGGAGTCGCTTTCTCATAATTTAAAACTATAGTTTCAAAAAGAAAATAATCAAAACGGTCATGAATTACTATTCAAACTAAATTGCTGAATTTCTCATATTGTAAATTATTTTAAAAATAGAAATGGATTTGTTTTTAACAAATGCCTTCCTTTCTAGTACTAACTATCATGCTACTCACTTGCATATTGTTACGCCACTGGACTATGCAGACTAGTTAGATGTATACGAGAACGGCCGGGAATATTCTCGAATGTTCTAGATGATTATGACAAATATTTTCTGAAAGATTAAATATTAAATATCAAAATTGAAGAATTTTTCCATATCCAGATCATTCTAAATCTGGAAGTTCCCAGTGTACTGATATGGCAGATATGATTTTTTAAATACACCACAGTTTTAAGTGCCCTGTAAATAGCTTTTAAAAGATTAACTCGTAATTTTGAACACTGTGCAATTTTAAGTATCTTTTTCGCTACATGGTTACTTCAGTTCTGCTGAAATTGATCATCCATCAAATAAGTAATAAATTAAGTTACATCGCTTCACCAAAGACTAAATGTACTTATCTGAATAATAGAAAGCTGAAGAATTAATTAAATTTTAAAGTTTCATACAATACATTAAAGTTTGTAATTCTACACGTCTTGTCGCAAATCTTGTTAACACGACAAAATCTGTAGAAGCCGTTAGTGCATAGAATATCACTTTAAAGTTCTACACCTTAATTAATCTCTGTAGTTTCCTAACTAGACTTGTTGTTTAATTTGCCACATTTCCCTTCAATCATAGAACACTTCCTCATTCACTAACAGATATTTCAGTATTTTTCATAAATGTATTGTCAGGGATAAAAATATTTCTCAAACTTTATAATCATACAATAACCCAAATATCGCTTACTATTGTTACGCCACTAGACTGTGTAGACTGGAAAGATATTTAGTCCACCTTGTTGATTTAAACGATTCGCTATCTCGACTAGTAACGAAGATATTCAGGTAATCCCACCTCCCATGGAATACACTGTATATACGAAAAAAATGGAAAAAAATGTTTAATTAAAGTTGTCTTTGTAATACGATTTTCAAAATATTAGTGTTCACTTTAAAAATATAAAATTAGTAACTGTAGCCATCTTGTGTGGGCTTCCATTGTTTTTCTGATATGATTTTTAAAATCAGTTTTTCATAATAACAAAAATAACGAAATTAGAGGGAGTACTATTTCACACAAAATCACCCTGTACGGGGTGGGTAAATTTCGATGTTTGTATAGAGTAATTCGGTAACTGTAAGAGATACAAGAAAATGGAAGATATCTTTTTTTTTGAGACAAATTCACTGGCGAAAACAAAAATTTCTATCGTCTTTTGTTTTCGAGTTATAAATAAAAAGTTCGATTTTTGGACTTTTAGACACATGTTAATATCTTGGTTATTTGTCAAGTTATGAAAAAACAACTTTTACATTTACAGGCACTTTTTTCTGCATAATACAGTAGCGTCGAGGAGATAAAAAAGAAGTCCTAATTTCGAGTTATGGCATAAAGTTGTATTTTTTTTAATAGGAATCATAGTTGGCTATGGTTTAATTAAAAAAGATTTTTTTCTCTTTCAAACTATATATCATATCCACATATGACCCCACGGTCGCTTTTGATGTGTAAGTATTTAATAGCAAAAATAATCTTTTAGTAGATTACTTTTTGCGTTTTTTCGTTAATTTCAAGTAGGCGTGTGTCATTTATGGCAGTGTTTATCCGTTTGTCAGTAAATTGCATATTAATAACTTTGTTTCCGTCATAATTACACCCCATTTAATTGTAAAAGTGAAGATGAAAATTACGAGAAATATGATATGCTAGAATGCTTTATCAAAGTAATAACAATTGTGATATTGCATCCGAAATATATTCCAATCGCTATCCAGAAAGAAGACAACCTAATAAAGCTATTTTTAAAAGGTTAAAAGGAAATCTCATTAATTGTGGGTACTCCAACAAGCCAAGACCAAAAAATCAGATATTTATATATAATTTTATAATACATTACAATTACAAAATAAAAATTCAAATTAAAGTAAATGTTCAAACTGATGTCCGTTATGTTCAATACATAAATTACACCTCTTCCTAACACTCTGAACTGCATTATAAATATGAAGATTTGAAATGGAATTCACACAGTCTATAAAATTTTGTTTGGATTCATTTATGTCAATACTGGTTTTCTTATATAATTTGTCTTTAAATGTCCCCAAAAGAAAAAATCCAGTGGGTTTAAGTCAGGTGATCGTGGTAGCCATCTCACTGGTCCGTCCGTTACTTCTCATCCGATTATTTCTAAAATTGATATTTAATAATTCTGAAACGGTCCTGATATTATGAGGTGGTGCACCATCTCGTTAGAAGAACTGATTTCTTGCCTCAATTAAGGGTAGATTGTCCATAAATTCTTCAATAATTTTCTGGTTTAAGATTTCATAATACCGTAGATCACTAAGATTTTCTTGATATATGTGATATGTTAAAACACGATTGCCAAGTAGAACACACCAAACACTAAAACCAAAGCGTCCCTGAGATCGCACGTCAACGGTACGGTGAGGATTCATATCAGACCAATAGTGTTCGTTATGCCTGTTGAAAATTCCTACACTGCTAATGTAGGCTTCATCTGTGCAAACTATATTTCTAGAGAAGAATGGATCTTGTTAATTTTTTTGACGGTACCATATGCAAAACTCCAATCCTCGCTGAAGATCAGTTGGTTGCAGGTGATGTTGTTTCCTGAATTTGTGTGCCTTCAAAATACCCAAAGCTCGACGTCTTGAAATTGCTGAATCAGCCTCAATTTGATTACTTAAAATTGAAGGATTTGTAACCGCTATTCCAATTACAGCTATAGAAGTTTCTTCAGCATCTTCATTGTTGTAATTTTTTGGTTTTCGCTTGTTGAAGGACCCACAATTAATGAGATTTTCTTTTAACCTCCTAAAAATAGCTTTATTAGGTTGTCTTCTTTCTGAATAGCGATTGGAAATATATTTCTGATGCAATGCAACAATTATTACTTTGAATAAATCATTCTAGCATATCATATTTCTCGTAGTTTTCGTAAGACATCTTCACTTTTACGATTAAATGGGGTGTAATTATGACGGAATCAAAATTATTAATATGTAATTTACAGACAAACGAAAAAACACTGTCATAGATGGCACAGGCCTACTTGGAATAAATATAAAAAAACGCAAAAAGTAATCTACTCAAAAATTATTTTCGCTATTAAATACTTGTGCATCAAAAGCGACCCCACATATGATACAGTGTAGATGATACAGCTTGAAAGAGAAAAAAATTTCATTTTAACTCAACCATAGCCAACCATGGTTCCCATTTTAAAAAAATCAACTTTAAGCCATAACTCGAAATTACTCCTTTTTTTCAATTTTGTCTACGCCACTGTATTATAGAGAAAAAGTGACTCAGGAATGTAAAAGTTGTTTTTTCATAACTTTACAAACAACCAAAATATTGATGTATCTATACGTCGAAAAATCAAACTTTTGTTTATAACTCGAATACAAAAGACGATGGCAAATATTTGTTTTCGTCAGTGAATTTGTCTCAAAAGAAGAGATGGAGAATGTGACTTTTTTTGTATCTCTTACAGTTACTCTATACAAACATCGAAATTTGCTCACTCTGTACAATTACGTCTACTTTAAATGACCGTAGGGTGCTGAAAGCTATGTCTGCTTTTGGCGACGGATTTCTATTGTATTAAAATGGTATATCATTATAATACCATTTGAGCTAGCCTGTTTCAATAATAAGCTCCCCATCGCCATAAATGACACATGAGACCAGCGCCCTCCAGTCATTAAAAGTAAACAAAGCTGTATAACTACCTCTTCCCCAAGTTATAGAAAACATCAAACTAGTAAGGGAAAAATACAAAATTAAAGTTAAACAGCAATGTATAGTTTGAGCATATGCCAGATGATGTCACCTGCACCAAAGCATTAGATGTTATATGTAGAATAATTTATTTTTCAATATCCTCATCTGTTACAGTTTTGTTTCCCCTTGTAAAATATTCCAAGACACTTTGCTATTTTTATTTACGTCTTCTGTATATGATCTTTTTTTTGCAAGTTATAAGTAGTGGTATAGTTATGCACGTTCTTTTAAGCCTGCAAATCTGCTAAGTTTAGATCTTATGAACTTGTTGAGAGGCTTGTCTCATTATTTCATCTTTACTCTGATGGGTAGCTATCTAGTTGGTGTTCTAGTAACTATGTAATGTAATGTTTTTTTTGTATTTTTTTATTTATTCTATTTTTAGTCTTCAATTAAAACTATATAACAAAAAATAAAAATATATCTAATTTTTAATTAACAAAAAAGGAAATGACTTTGGATTGACATTTTTTTAGAATTAAAGGAAAAACGCATTTTCTATTGACGTACTTAGTCCTTCGATTATTACTAGACAAAATTGTATAATGTGGAAACATGCTTTTTCATAAATTTTTTACAATTCTGAAATCAAAACGTTAGTTTTCAGTTAATGTGTTAATTGATGTGATTTTTCAATTAATTATAGTGATTCTAAATGAAATTAAAAAAAATTGAAATTATATTATTTCTATAAATAGTACGGCAACTTTAATGAGCTTAGTCATAAATTGGAAACAGAAAATAAAATTAAAAAAAACACTGGAGAAGGCAGGTATACTTTTTTATCTTTCTTTAATATTGCTGCAATTCATTAAATTGAAGTTATTTTCTTATATTAATAGAATTGAGTTGTGTACTTCAAGAAAATGGTCCATTAAAAATAAATTGTACCTTAACATTACTAATTGTAATATTAGTTATATATTCCCATAAACTGGAACCACTTGAATTTAAGTATAATGTAGATGATACTACTATTAATAGATGCAATCAGTTTAAGGACCCAGGAGTCTACTTCGATTCCAACTGACATTCAATAGTCACTTATATTATTGTGGCTGGCGCATTTAAAGTCTAGGTTTTTAACCAGAAATTGCAAACAATTTGATAACACAAATACGCTCATTCTCTTATTTAATACCTATGCCTTTTTTTAGATTAAAACTAAATTATACATCAGTAGTATGGATCCGAGATACGAAGTACATGTAACCGCTTTTGAATCGGTCCATAGGCGTTTTGCCAAAATTTCGTGGTACAAAGTTGATAGAATTTATCCAACATTCGAATTTCCAAATGACCAAATCTTATCGAGATTCAATATAACTGAATATATCACTCGGTTTCGTTCTTATCCAAAATTATAAATTATTTAATTGATTGTCCAATCCAATAATACTTCTGAGTAATATAAGTGTGTGTTGGCAAATTTATTTAATCTTCAATTAAACAAATTGAGAGGATTTCGTCTGGTATCAATTTAGGTATTATTTCTAGTGTTTATTACTAAGCCTGGCCAAGCGATGGTAGATTTAGGGTCGTTCAGTTGTCTGTCGGTCGATGCATAGAGTACTAATAAATAATAAATAATGTTGAGCGTAAAGAGTAGAAAACGACCGTACGCTGATAAAGTGAATAAATTTATCGGTGAATTTCCGGATTTATTCTATGATGGATGTAAAATAATTTGTGAAGTTTGTGATTAAGACTAAATGTGCTGGAATAAATACGGCTGTAAAATTCATGTCAATAGTAACTGGCATAAAAATTTAAAAAATGGCGTGTCTTCTTTGGAACCTCAGTTTATGTTTGATTTACTGTTAACCAGCATTTCTGGAGTTCTGAAATAAATACAATCCCAAGGTGAATTTACCAAGTCGTTCATCGTTACGTAGATATGTACCAAGTGTTCGTGAAGACATTGTAAATAGGATTAAATGTGCATTAAAAAATACACGGCTGTGGTTATGTGTTGACGAGACGACAGATTGTAATAAAAATTCTATTTTAATTGTTATAGTACGTGTACTCGAGCCTGTTAAACCAACATTTCCACTTTTACTAGCTAGCAAAAGACTAACTGCGTGTATTGGCGAAACAATTACGCGGGTGGTGTTGGAGACTTTCGAAAAATTTGAACTGTCAACAAGTCAAGTGTTGATGTTTGTGACCGACGGTGCTGCGACAATGCGTTTGGTGGGGCGTTTTTCTTCAGAGACGATTGTAGGTTTTTACATGTTACGTGTAAAGTGCATGCGTTCCATCTTGTAGCAGAAACAATTAGAAAATGTTTTCCAGAGGTAGATGCATTAATAGCAAATACAAAAAAAGTATTTCTCAAATGTCCTAAACGGCTTCGAGCATTTCACACACTGTCTCCTGTTATTCCAAAACCACCAGAGCCGATTGAAGGCAGCTTTTTATTATGCTGAATATTTTCAACAAATAAAAGCTGTGATACTACAGTTCAACCCTAACGAGGCTGCAGCTATTAAGGAAAGCCAGACAAGCTTTCAAGATGTTTCCCTTGAAACAGATTTAAAAACTATTTATAACAATTATAGAGGACTACACGACGCAATAGAAAATAGCAAAATACTTCTTTGTCGTTAGTGGAATCTCTGCAAATAGTGGACGACGTAAATACACAGCTACAGACTATAAATGACGCAAAAAATAAGCCCGTTATTGAAAAATTCGAGAGTGTATTACGGAAAGATCCTGATTTTACCAAATTAAGACAAATTTGTGATGGTGCATCTACAGCTGCGTTAAGTGAGTTCACAGAGTGTTTTACTTATGCCTGTATTACTTCCATAGATGTCGAACGGTCTTTTTCAAAATACAAACATATTTTTTCACCACAGCGAACATCGCGTACTGAGACAACTGTAGAAACATATCTGATGCTACACAGTTATTATAGAAGTGCTCCAGTTTGTGATAACGACAACCAAGCTACTTCATAAATCTGCTTAAGAAGGTGAGTTTTGTATATATTTTTATAAAGTGTTCCAGTGTTAACAAAATTTATTTTCATTTATTTTATTTATTTATTTATTTATTTATTATTAGTTATCACTTAGATATACAATGTACATGTGTGAACGTCATTTAACAGTTTAATAATAATGTGCAGCACTAAGCTTACAAAATATAAGGAAATACATAAAAAAAGAATTCAAAGCGAACGAAATAGTACAGAAACATACATCACTATATATAAAATATTTTTGTTTTTTATTACTGTACTTATTCAAGTATTATGATATAATGCATACCCAGTACGTCTCTGTAGGATTAATGACCTTGGCCAGGCTTATTTATTATTATTTTGTAATTTAACTTTTACTCTCTCTATTGGAATATTTTGGTATTATAGTTTTTATTATACGTTTATGAGTAGATATCGCTAGTCGAGCATTTTTCTAATTTATATTACATTGCAATTGACACTGGTAGATGGAGTTGACTTCAACTCATTAATACTCTGCTTTCAAGTAGAGACTAGTGATTCTGAAATTTCTCTTGCTGTCGTTGTGTATATACCGACTTGACTTTGCACTGATGAAGACAAAAACCAGAAATCGGTCTGCGAATGGTATGCACCACGACCTCAAGAGGGATTTCCATTTATGTGGTAAAATCCTTGGCAATCGCAATTAAAGCTTAATCACTTCTCTTAGTATTCTACAAATTTATAAATCATTAAAAAGTGTGTTGACAAACTTATTTAATCTTTGATTAAATAAACTGAGAAGACTTCGACTTTGGTACCTATTCAGGTATTATTTCTAGTATTTATTACTATTTTATAAATTAACATTTACCCTCTCTGTTGGAATACTTTGGTATTGTAATTTTTCTTTATTAAATTATATTTATATTTGCATTCTCGAATTTTATACTTTTATGCACAGCACAGCATGCGAACGGAGTGGTATGTGTGAAAGCTCACCACATATGATGGTCGGTGCATGGTCTGCGCATAGCCGACACAGTGCTATATGTATGAATCCATCCCAACTAGCACCAAAGTGACGAGAACTCGCATTGGAACTTTAATATAGTAGGCATTACATAACTGTCACTAAATTAGCGACTTTAGTGTAAAATTCACCTTGTGATATGCCCGTGTAGTAACAATTACGTATATTCTACTGAATTCAGGTACTGCATAGTTATTATTACACTTTCAATTAACTACTGCAGTATGTGCAACGTCGCGGATACTACTCTGGCTTACTTTAAAACATTTTCAACTTGAAAGTGAGAACAGTAGTGGTGCCGACTGCACAGCGTTACCAAAGAATCACTTCAAAGTAATGATAACTGAAAGTGTTCTATTTAAAGCTCCTGTAACGTTGTCATGGCATTTTCTGGAGTTTAGAGTTGTGTAACTTATTAGCTACTATTAAGTCAATATTTCTTAATCTGAACTAATCGAACATGGCGCTGAAAAGCAGTTAATAGACTATAACGGTGTCTGTTCTGACGCCCAAAATATGTAGCGAAGTATGTTTGGGCGTCGTAACAGTGTTTGCTTTCGGATAGCTTGTTTGGAGAATTAATCCAAGATTTCTGTTAGTTGTAAATAAGAAAGCCCAAAGTATTCGTAACGGAGTTTATTTTATTAAAGTAACATTTATCCAAAACATGAAGTTAAACAAACATAAAATCAGATTCTACAACAATAAAACCAAGTCAAGTACAGTTAACAAATATTATTTACATCGGTGAAATTAATTACGGGGAGTGTAATTCGGTGAATTCACGGTGACGGTGGGCTTCAGCTCCAAGTACTGTAGTAAAACATCTAGAATTCGATGCGGCGGTAAGTTCGAAAATTATTTAACGGCGGCGGGCCCAGCTCAACACGCTGAATACTCACGGCAATAAATAATTAGGGGACTGGTGACGGCGGTTGGTTTAGCAACTATTTACCAACAGTGGGCCTAGGTCAACACGCTGAAGACTCACAGCGATAAATAATTACTAGACTGGTGACGGCGCTTGGTTTAGCAACTATTTACCAACAGTGGGCCCAGCTCAACACGCTGAAGACTCACGGCGATAAATAATTACTAGACTGGTGACGGCGGTGTAGAGCGGCAAAATGGCTACCAACACCAGGAGGTCAAGCTCAGCATGCTTAAAACCCCAAGATGCTACCAGACATTCAGCCGGGCGGCGTCGTCGTCGGATTCTGATTTCTAACCAAATGGAGTCAAGCTCAACACGCTTAAGACTCCTCAACTACCCAGCTCAATACGCTGAAGATAGTTGTCAGCAGAAAACTGAATGCCTTTCCTCGGTTACGGCCATTCTATTTATACCAAAATCCTGTCCTTGGTGATGTCAATATTTCATGGCGGCAGGAAGTACGTGGCAGCACTTGCCAAAAAGGTAATTGCAGAAACTTCTAGGAATGAATATCTGCGTGATTCATCATATGTCGGCAGGAAGTGCGCGACAGCACAAGACTAACGGGAATTTCCGAAACTATAGTAATGAACATGCGTATGATTCATTACAAGACAATAAAGATTTTCCGGCATTCATCGACCTTTTATAGAATAGTTATGTTACAGTTAAGTAAAGTTAACAATTTAACAAATTATTTGATTGATGCGGAACTGACCCTTAATCGTCGAAACAGATAAATAATGAGGTTAGGATAATTGTCGGGAAAATCGGACATTGCAGTGAATAAACAACAATGTAAAGAATGTAATTGATTGTGATTGTTTGTAATTTACCATTAATTCAGACAAATGAATAACTTAGGGAAGTAACGAATACATGAAAGATCAGATGACAGAAAATATTGATAATAGTGTCAACTTTGGCAATCGAGATTTTTTGCTACATTGAATTTCGTTGGTATTCAACGTAAATCCTCGATTTAATCATTTGCTTGATTTTCGCTAAAAACACTTCCATCTGTAACCTATTGATATTTAGTCAATCATTAATGTGTTGCCAATCCCAAATAATAAAATTATTTTTACCTATACTCCAGCATTTCATATAAGTCACATAAAAATTCTAGCATTCATGTATTATATAAATACATTTTGTGAAATTATATATTGCATCGCGCGCCTATACTAGAGAACTATGCACGACTGAAGGTCGACAAAGGCCCGCTCTGCGAGCCCAGGTAAAACAATTTTTATGTGCTCATATGAAATGAATGGAGTATAGATCGGATCAGCCAGTTCTACCAACTTAAAAGTGAGAGTCGTAAAGTACGTAGGAACCATGCAATAACCTTTTCATAGCAGCGTAGTAGAGGCCAGTTAAAGCTACCAAGAAAATTACGTCATTCGTCGCATTTGCTACTTTTTAGTAAACTAATATTGAATGATGACGCCATATTGACAGATAAAAATGTAATTCTGAGAACCATTTTTTTTATAAAATATGGTCATTTGCAAACATCTTTTATAAATAAATCATTATTACTTCATAACACATAAACAAACAAAAGTTTTTAATCGAAAATTTTTCATTCCGAGTATACACATATTTTTTTGAACAATTTTGTTTTCGAAGAAACAAGAGAGTGCGTCTTTTTTTATCGAAGTATACTGTAAACATTTTACAGAAAACAAATAGTCATTTTAATTTCTACACACAGAGTGAATACAAAACATCATGGTTTATTACCTACACATATTTCATTCAATCGATTTAACCTGGACATATTGACTTCAAACTCAAAATCAGTAAGTCCGATTGCAATACATTATATTTTGCTATTCGAACGAGAGAGAGGGTAAAATATAGTTTGCTTTCGTACTACTAAAGAGCTGTATCAAAAGTTAGTCATTTCTACACTGCTTGCTTACGTTCCGTTTACGTAATAACCTAGTTATCAACACGTAACAGGGGAAGGTTCCGGAATAGTAATTGCTACGTAATAACTATTCCCCATTGTGATGAATGCTTGGTAGACGGATCGTTCCCCTTACGTAACGGTCGTTAGTTGCGGAAACTTTTAAAGTTCCACTAATGGTAGCTACTACATAGAGACTATTAAATGTTCTGCTTGGTATCTTTATCGAACAAATGCAGTTATTTGCTGTTATTAATGACGTCGAAGTGGTTAGTGGCTAAAGCACATGGCATCCAAAGCAAAAAAAGAAAAAGAGGGCGTCGGTAACTGGCGGTTGTATTTTATACTTTACTTGCCTGAAAGTTACAAAAAATATGAGAAAACTGTTTATTTACCCTCTCGGATTCTAGGAATTTTTCTTTGGTTTATTTAGGAATCAGCATGTATCTACGAAATATTAAGTTGAAATTTAAGCTATGTTTACAACAAAATTTTTTTATAATCAATTCAAATATTTATTCACAAACAGATGGCTTGGCTATCACCACTTTTAGCCGATATGTATATGGATAAGTTAGAAACAAATATGTTAAAAAATAACCAATTTTCACAACATATGTTACTTTAGATACGTATACGATATAATATGTCTTTGGACTGGAGATGAACAAGTTCTACAATCATTTTTCAATTACATAAACTCATTAAATTCAAATTTTAAATACACTTTAGAAATACAAAATAGTAACAAATCCTTAAATTTTTTAGACCTAACCATAACATTATAAAATAATATACATAATTTTGAAATATATAGGAAACCAACAGATACAGGTGTATGCATTCATAGTTCATCCCACCACCCCTGGTCCCACAAAATGGCAGCATTTCATAGTCTAATTAACAGATTATTCTGTCACAAGAATCATACCGAAAAGAACTAAATTTTATAAAACAGATAGGTAAAAATAGCGGTTATACTAGTAAAACATCAATGATTGATCGCCTTGTAAGTCGTAAACAAAACAAAATTGATTTGAATAATGCCCTTAACCTATCTGTGCTAACAAATAATGAATAATATCTATACCACAGTATTAGACATAGGCCAATCATCCATCCTAATACAATTTCTTTTTAAGAAATTGACATCAATATAATAATAATAATAAATGTCTTAATTTCTCATTAAATTAAATACAAAACAAAAATTACAAAAGTAGGAAAATAGGAAATCGGCGAAGTTCAGTAAAAACTGCTTTTCAACTTAACCGTGACAAACATATGTGCAAAGAACAAAATAATGGTAAAGCAAAGTAATCGTAAAGCAAAGTCGGTGTACTAATTTTGATAATTTTAAATGAGAAATGAGGCAGTAGCGTGGCGAGGGATTTTTAAAAGTTATTTATGTCTAGCCTCACGTGAATCAAAATTATACAATCTCTGCAACTTTGCATGCAATATTGAGGAATTTTTGTTTTTAAAATGTTATGTGTAATGGAAAGTAAATGTAACTTACGAAGATTGTCTAATTTTAGTTGGCCAGTCTGTTGTATTTTGTCGCTTACACTAGTTTCATATTTCCTTGTCCCAAAGGAAAATCTGTAACAAAAGTTTTGAATTCTTTGAAGCCTCATTGCATCAGTATTTAAAAGAGTTGTCCCGTAAACGATATCATAGTGTGAAACGTTGTGAGAGATCAGGCATCTCATTTTTTCATTTTTTTTCTCTTTCACCATCATTTTTGGATACTTTTTGGTCTTCAACCACATTTAATTTTTTTTAACTTGTAAATACTTGTACATCACATATACTAGTCTGGATTATACTTTTTATTAAAATAAGATCTTTTTATTCCACTTCCTTACCAACCGAATTCAAGTTTTAACGCTATCTTTACCTTTTAAAGTAAAATTTTAATTAATTGGTACTTGCAAAAGTCCTGGCGCCCAGCCTAGATTTTGGTGATAACTCAAATTAATCTAAGCCCTTATTCACGACCTGCGTACTGAGCTACCGGTCAATAAGTACAACCCCCAGCTTATTGTGTTATGCCAACAATTGGACGGGGGGTGTTGCACTAAATTGGCGCCCAACGTGGGGCAGGTATTTTTGCCAGAGAACTAGGCAAGGTTCCACTAGAGTAGCGTTCCTGAAGAAATACCTAGGAAACGTTTAAGTAAGTATTCGATATTTTAAATTTAGAAAAACCTTACGTTTCTGAGATCTGGCGGATAAATATATGCACTGGTATAAAATAATCCACCACAAAACAAATGCACCAAATTAGATAATTTTCACAAAGGTTATAAACAAATAGGTTTGTCAAACCAGGTGTACCAATCTCCAAATGTCACCAGTCATCACTTTCGGAGTGCTACCAACGTGGCTAAGTGACCTAAAACATCAACAGGCAAAGTATGGAAACAACTAACTACGATACAAAATGGCGACATACGTTGCCAAGTAAATCTAAAATTTACAATAACCGAAAGTTAGTTTAAATTAACCCCTGAAATTATTACAAATTCAAAGTAATATTAGATAAATTGCCAGCAAGGCACGATAAATTGATACTAATCAATATTAATAATGGCTGTTCCAAAGAACAAGCAAGGTGAACTGATCACCAAAAAGCAAATTCGCCCAAGGCGTAAATTAAGATAATTACGGTACAATATTATTATGAAAATTACCTCAAAGGTACTTTAAATCAATATAGCAACTTTTTAAATAATGATTAGCATTGAATCACAAGATAATACCAGAAAACATATAAATTTTACCAGACCGCAGAATTATAGATGGTTTCAATCTGAACGCTGCACTAGTAAGAAGAAGGAAGCCTCGTTCTGTCCTCCCACCTAAACTCGGTTATAGTTTGGAAAGAGACAGACATTTGAGAGTAGAGTATGAGCAATAAAGATAGATAGATATTTAGTGCAAAAATCTGCAAAACCGACTTTTCCAGTAGAAATCAGTGGCGCCATCTGGACTAGACTAGCAGAAACTTAATTCCTAGCGGAACACAACAAACTGGAATGAAATAGCTTGCAATTTCGTTACAAAGTTTAGATGTAATTAAGCTGCTACATAGATGGAGTTTTAGAGTACTGCTCATTACATCTTTATGTGAAAAAAGCTGCTTTAAAATCAAGTAGGAAGATTGGCACAAGTCATTAACTTGTTTAGTAAATCTCAAATCTTCATCTAGCCATAAGCCTAGGTTTTTGCAACATTTCGAAATTCTAATTGGAAATTCGTTAATATGTACTTTAATTAGTGGTTTAACTTGATTTCTCAGTATTTTCGGACCAAAAACCATTAGCTCTGCTTTGTTTGAATTTAATTTCAATTTGTGACCAACAAAGATATTTGAAAGAGACTCTAGATCTTTGTTCAGATTGTCATTAGCTAAATTTATATTATCAGGATGAAAACTGATAATAACCTGTGAATCATCAGCATAGTGGTGAATGATGCAAAATTTTAGAGTTGTATGAAAGTCAGATATGTAAATAGAAAACAGCAGAGATCCAAGAATAGACTCTTGCGGTACTCCATATATGGCAGGTAGGGGATTTGATACGGTATCACATAACACCACTTTTTATTGACGGTCAGTTATGTAGCTATTAATTAGTGTAACGGAGTTAGGATCGAAACCATGAAAGAGGAGTTTCTTATAGAGAATGTTGTGATCCAATGTGTCGAATGCCTTACTATAATCTAATAAAACAAGACAACTAATTTCTCCTCTATCTGTTGCCTTGAGAGTTCATCACTAATGTGTAGCAGAGCGGTTGTCGTACTATGTAGTGGCTTAAAACCTGACTGAACGGATGAAATAATATTTTGATTAAATACGAAAGAAGAAATTTGATCGAATCCAACAGAATTACTATGAATTGACCTAATAAAATATAGAACTTTACAATTTTCTACGGTAGAAAAAGAAAATGTTGGATATTTGGGCAAATCGTCTTACTTATCTAGAAGTTTCAAATAAATTAGGTATAGGAGGAACTATGTTGTTGAAATATAAATTACTATCATTAACGTTTCTTAAGTTACCTAGTAATTCATGATATGATTTATTATTTACGATATCTAGGGAACGAAGTGTATTACAAGTAGTTTCACTGTTTTTATTTAACACATAGTTTAAATAAGCTTGCATTTCTCTTCTAATAGCACCAGTGACATAATTTTGAAGATTTTTGTAAGCATTCAAATCATTAGCAGATTGTGTTATCTTATATTTTCTAAGAGATTTTTCTCTCAGGTCTATCATAATTTTAATTACGTCAGTAATCCAATGAGCTGGTTTTTTAGTGGCTTTAATAGTCTGAATGTGAATTAAAAATTTACAGAAGGCTATAATTCATAAATTCAACCATGTCATCAACGTAATCTAGAGAATAAATGTAGTTCCAGTTAATGAAGTTCAAATCAGTATAAAATGATTTGATGAAGAAACATCAAAGTTTTTAAAATCTCTGAAGGTTATAAATTTTGGCTTAACTTTTCTCTACGAAGTTCAATGTTACACGAAACCATAAAGTGATCAGAAATTCCATGAGAATCAGTTACATTACAAGAGTTTAATAGATTTGAATCGGATGTAACGAGAATATCAATTAGGGTATGTGTGCAAGAAGTAACCCTAGTAGGCTCATTCACTACCTGTTTCACATTATACGCTTCAAGGAATTATTAAAATGAGTTACCCTATGATTATCCGTGTTTAATAAAGTTATATTAAGGTCACCTACAAAAACAATATAATCTGAAGCCGGAAGTAAAGAAGACATAGCATCATCTAATGCATTAAATATATGAATTACGTTGGATTTCGGTGGTCTATAGAGAACACCAAAAGCTATACACTTACCAGAGATATTAATTAAGATCCATAATTGTTCTAAAACTTCATTTCCTAATGAAAAAATAATATTGTGATTAATCGTATTTTTTTAAGAAATTTTCTACGGCGCCGCCTCTGCCTAGTCTATCTGCACGAATTAAAATATATTATGGGATTCTAATACTATCTGAATTTATATCGGGATTTAACCAAGTTATGGACAATGCAAATATGTCGATTTCTTTTGAAGTGATGTATTGCTTGAGTATATCAAAATTAGTAAAATCGGACCTTACATTAAGATGTAAGAATTTTACCTGCTTTGACATAGTAAACTAATGACAATTACCAGAAATAACTACGGGGTGTCCCAACCCCTGAATAACTTTGGGGATAAATATTTTTTTGAAAAATTGGTGAAACACGTCGACCTTGTTTCAAAGGGGGACATATTTTAATGTAATATTTGTATACCTATCATCATCCCTCTACCCTACACGGCTACCCCCTCAAGAAATTCAAATAGCAAGGGGGGTCGAGTGATACATCTTTTGAAAGGTATTTCAATTCCCTACATAACTTCTCTCGCTTCTGCAAATTTATTTATATTCAAATCAGTAATGGATCTCTCTTGTTCAGTTTTATTTTCAAAAATTAGTAGGTCGTTTTCTTCGTGTTCCTTGCTTACATCTAGTGTTTTTGTTTGTTGTGTTTAAGAAATTGTGGACTCGGTGAATAGATTCTGATTATTTAATAATATAGTTTTTAAAAATACAACGAACCAGTATGCTTTATTTGTTTAATAATATAGTTTTTAAAAATACAATGAACCAGTTATTTGTTAGTAATAAAGATAAAATTAATATCTAGGATAATTGTGAAGTATACCAGCTGAAGTGCTCAAATTGTGATGCGGCCTATGTGGGTAAAACATATAGGAACTGTAAGACTCTCCTAAAAGAACATCTGAGGTCATATAAAAATAGTGCTAGAGACTCACATTTTGCTAACCATTTAATAGACACAAAAAATCATTTGTGGAAAATACTGGTTTTAAACCAGTACATGTGTAGAATAAAGGAAAACTATTATACTTGAGGAACTATAAATTTATAAATTAACAAAATCAAATCATATTTCATTCAATGGTCAGGTCAATTTTGAATCAATAACACTATTTTCAGTTATTTATTAACTAGCATTTGTTAAGGTCCTGTATATTTAACATAACATGTATACAACTGACTATACACAGGTGTTTATAAAAGATTGCAATCCTACTGATAATTTTTTTTAAATGTTTGTTACTGTTGTTATTAATCTGTTTTTATATTTTCTAAATGTATATATATGACAAAACGTTGTCAATTTTTTTGTTTATTTATAATTATCACTGTAAGTACCCAAAATTTTAATCTATTTTGACAAGAGTTTTGAGAGAATAATAAGTCTTTTATTTAAAACGTTATTATATATAGTATATGTAATATGTTGGCGTTCTTTTAAATAATCGAATTAAATTATTTTGAAACGGATTTTATTATTTTAGTATAAAACATTTTTTTACAACGCTTAGTAATAATACTTATCTGAATTCTTCAAAAAAATATAAGCGTATTATTGTCGCTTTTGCCTTTATCCAACAACAGATAAAAGTCTGATTTTAATTATTTAATGGATGTTCTGGTTTCATCATACATAATTAATTTAATACTCCTTTACTTCTTGAATTAGATTCATGTTTAAGGTAATAATAGACAGTCGTATTTTGTAAAATCTGATAAGAAATGAGTAATGATTTAATTTCGTGAAAACCGCATAATTTAGTTAACAGTTTCATTATCATAAAAATTTGTTTTAAAAACCGTAATGTTAATATTATATGTGATAAAAATAGAAATCATTAAAATTGATGTAAAATATTTATTCACAAGTAACTTCTAATGTATTAAATATTTATATAATGCGGTTTGGAATCAATGGAATATCTCCTATATATGGATATCGGATTTTCTCCCACGGGAAATCTATTTCCTATAGATTATTCTGTTTCTTGTCTCTATATTACTATCCCGATCCTCACAAAATAAAAGTGATTTTCACTGTTACTCGTCAAAACTGCTTTCTGAATATGAACTTTTTTCATTAAAAATAAAGTAATATTAAATAATTTTTTGCACGCACAAGGTTAAAATAGTATTTTACTGCCTCAAAATAGGGTGTAAAACAAGCTTGAGATTTAAAGTCGCCTTAGAAACCAATGAAAGAACAAAACAAACATAACGTAACGTCAACATTTTTATTATGTCAAACTGTTAATGAACAAAAAATTAAGAATCAAACATAAACCATAAACTTATTTCAAATTAAAATTAACATTAATAGGGTAATTTTCATTCGTGTAATATTTGGTAATTAGTAATATTTAGCAATCTAAACGTCAAACAGAAATAAATGAAAAATAATGTCAAACAGACAATTAAATACAAGGATAGGTACCTAAATAAATTCGGAATAAAATACAAAAGCTTTGTGGCTAATTATTATTCTTAAATTTTATTATTTAATTTTTTTTGCAAAGAAAATTGTACCTGTTCATGCAAGAAATGTTCTATGCACCTCGGAGTAATGTGTGCTTTGGACCCTTGCATGAATGTTTGTTATTCATACCGTGACTAAAACACTCACTTTACTCCCTTGGTGGATAAATAACTATTAATAATTATTTTTTTTCTTTTGTTTACACCACAGATAATACAATAAAGAAACCGGGGACTCAGGAATGAGAGTCAATTTCAATTCAATTCAAAACATTTATTAACAATTAAGGCTCCATCACACCGGCGCGGCCACGGCCACGGTGGCGGTGGCGGTCAAACGCAACACACACAAACAAATCTATCAAATCACACTACCGGCCGTATGCATAGTCGTTCCTCGGCGATTCGCCAGCCGCCACCCAGCAATGAATGAATCTTATGTATTTCATACAATGGGCTTATTTATTGACGAGTCGTCGTAGAACGCCAAGACTCATTCATTTTGAGAGGTAGCTGGCGATTTGCCGGAGAAAGACTATGCATACGGTCGTAAGTCTGCCCGCGTTTAGTGTGATTTGATATATTTGTTTGTGTGTGTTGAGTTTGACTGCCACCGCGCCCGCCATTGCTATCATGGCCTTGGCCGCAACGGTCTGGTGGAAGCCTAACGGCAAAGTAAATTTTCTCGCCGCGCACTCGCGCCCTGTGCCAGTCGAACATCCATGGTGCCAAGGCGCCTCGCCGTAGTAATTGAGAGGCTAGGCGGGAGCAAAGCCGTTTTAGATTTGGAACAATTAAACTTAAAAAATACAATTCCTATTCGAGTGCAGAATTTATATAAAAAATAAATCACATGCTTATAATTTATAAATAAGTGTAAAAGATATAAAATAATAAAACAATAGATAAATTAAACTAGTGTATAAAATTGTAAATTTTGATTAGCTGGGTAGAAGGGAAAAACTCTTACCGTAAAAAAAAAAACACTAGAAGCACTCCAAAATCAGAGTGGTTATCTCAAAAAAAAATATTGTAATTTTGAACGAAAAAAGTAACAAACAGAAAAAATAATTAGAATTTTGATGGGTTGGGCCGGGCCTAAATGGATTGTGCGAAAATAGGCAAGTTCCTTACCGATCGATCACGAAGCTATTTAGTATCAATCATCATTTCAAATCAGTATTGGAATTTGTAGGCTGTAACATTTAATAGATATTAAATTTTTATTGTTCAGTTATGAATGTTATGATTAGATACCACCATAGGTTTCAAATACATACAAATAAGCAGAAAATATTAAAGCTTCCAAATACGAACTTTAAATGTTGTTTTTTATGCTTGGCGTTATTACATATATATTTAGTAGGGTAGTAAAGTAAAACTTATTTTAACAGCCGTGAGATAAGTAAAGTCGAGACATGAATTCATATTATTGAGCATTTACCATTTTTCGAATGGCATGACAACAAATATGCATTAATCTAAATAAAAATAAAACAGAATTATTATTTACTCTCAAACACAATGACAATAGAGTACATTTAAAATGATCCCTTGTAAATGTAAACAAAAAGTTGATGATTATTATGAATTTTCATAAAAAAAAATCCAGATTATTATTATGATTTAGTATTTGCTTGTACCATGAAAACAACGTTTGAACCTCGACACTTGTTACAATACAATGCTATTTATAAGTATAAATACCGATAGAGACGGACAAGATATCAAATTACATGGGTAGGATATAAGTACGATCCCATACATTTTCCATTTGGCGAAGGGCGTGGCCAGCATCTATCCCTATTTTATACTTACCATAATTATCAGCATTGTAGTGTCTCTCTCACGCTCATTGGTAAATATAAAATACAAAAATGAAAATATGCTCACTGTATACCTTCCAAATTTTTTTTTTTTTTTTTTTTCGGTTACCCGACGCTAGACAGTCCTCCCGTGGCTTCCGAATCTCACGAGAGAAGCGGCAGCAAATTATCTACAGCAATTCCATTTATATATAACTCTGAGTACAACGATTATTAGGACAACCATCGACTGAGTAGCCTGGGTACAGCACTTGGAACTCGTTCCGGAGATCGCGATATTTAGTCCGCTTTTCCTTCTCCTTCAAGGTGATGGTTTTCTCGACAGGGGCCGAAAATTCTATTAAATACAATACCTTAGTTTGATGATCGAGGAGGACCATGTCAGTCTTATTGGCTTGTATTCAAAATTTGTACAGGATGTTCAAATTTCCCGTGGTCAAATAAAGTTTTATTTTTTTAAATGTAACACCCTATATATTATTACACAACATGTTTATAGCAAAGTGACCGCCAGTCCAATTAATATTAAGTCTTCTTCAGAAGTCATCGCGTGATAACTCTTCATCACCCTACATTTAACACTGAACAAAACCCGCTACAAAAACGTAGCGAATATACCTGAGCAGAGAGTATAGGTTTAACCTCCCGGTTTGGCGTTCGGAAGACCGGTCTTCCGGCAAACCGTATCGTGTATGTCGTCCTTATTATGACAAAATTTCGACTTGGACGAATGTTGATGTTGCGCTCGTAGTGAAAGTTGATTTTGCACCATCTTTTCTTTTTTTAGGTAAATTTCATTTTACTTTTCTCCGTGATAGAAAAAAAACTAAATGCCTGAAATTTAAATAGTATTAGGTTTGTTATCTAAAATCATTATGTTATGTGTATTTTCCTCTGCTAAGCGTTGCATATAAGAGACCCATTACGCCATCCGCTTTCGAGTTGTACCCAGAGTGCTCCTCCCAATTCTGCTCTGCATATCTCACTCAATAAAAATAAGTAATTTCAGAGTAACTTGTATGTTTTCTATGTGCTTAACGCTTGTCTACAATAGTCATTTTGGATGAGGCCAAATCGAGACCAATTCTTATTTCGCAATCTACAGAAAATCCTGTTTACACACAATATTTTCCAGTGCAATTTAAGCTAATTGTCCTGTGTTCCGTAGGTTAACAAACTATGCTTGTTTCATGCCTATTTGAAAAAAAAATCAAAGAAAACGTGAATAAATTTGTCGCAGCGGCATAACGAAATTGTACTTTAAACAAAGCTTTTCGTTCCTGGGGCTAAACCACGTTAAGGCCGCTATTCAGTATGAAGAATGCTCTAATATTTACACGTACGAAAAGAAGTATTTTAGATTTAACACAAAGTATTTTAGATTTAACACAAAGAAGTATTTTATATTTAACCCACTAAAATGGCCACCTCGTGTTTTGAAATACTACCAGAAAGCACATTTTTGTATACCTTTTTACTTGCTACGCTAATACTGTATGATCGAATATGACTGACTAAACCAAATCATAGCGATTTTCATTTATTTAAACGCTATGTTATACAGATCGAACTAACCCACTACATACACGATTAGCGATGTGTGCATTTTACAGTTGCTGCTCTGTTGTCAACGCGATGCATGGGCGATCGCAGCGCGAATATCAGAAGGCGCTTTTACAGTAGGTTAAGATATTGCCTTGCTCAATAAGGAGGTCTTAATCATCTCCAGATGATGCCAACTTAGTTGGCAAAACGGGCATCGAGTGTAGTATATGGTGTTTTGGTGTTTCGTGGAAAACTACGTCAGTGTTACGTATTATTTTATTTTTTTTAAGTTGGTATTGCAGAGTTACGTATTATTTTTTTTTTTTTAGAATAGGCATTATTTTCCTTTATTATTTATGAGAATGTTAATTTATGTTTTTAGAATTACATACTTCTTATTTTTAAAAAAAATCAATATTTGAAGAAACACTGAAATTGTGAAACATCCAGATAATTTTAGTAAATACGTTAACACGCAAAAATTTCTTTAAATGAACGAGTAACACTCTCCATCGCAGTTTTAGCGATACGGAATCACTAAAATCTACTTTGTGACTTTGTCTCGTATGCTCCTCCCCCAGCAATCGCCCTGACGCAATCGTTAAGTTTCGTTCTGACTTCATATTCAGATGGTGTAAACTTCGCATACCGCTAGTCGTGTATCTAGTGGGTTGGCTCGATCTGTATAAAATACTACTTATCAAAATCTTATTCTCGTATCTTTCCTTGGAATGAAGACTATGATTTTTTTTTGGTATAAAATAAAAAGTTCACGGAATTTATATAACTTTGATTCTTAATTTTTTCCCATCTACTGAATAAAAACATTTTACGTGCATATTAAAACAGAAATTATGTTACGTTTAATAATTAAAGGCAAAAAGTGGAGCATACCAGATTTCGTCACCAGTAATAGTCAAGTCAGTAATAAAGTAGAGCTTTTAAGTGTTTATAAAGAATATCTTTTATAGACAGGGAGAGAGATAATACATTTAATAATGTCGATTTTAATACCTAGAGTCAGTCTATTTATGCAAACTTTGTTTAATTAACGATAGAACAATAATTCAATTAAAGATAATGGCTAGCAAACATGCAAACACTAAAAATGAAGAAAGATGTTCCAGACCTCGACTTAGTAACAGAAATCAATAGCACGAACGGTAACCAAGGAGTAGTGTAGCGTTGGTAAATGGATTATAAGAAAAAAGTAACTGATCGATACAAAATAATTAATTTTAAATATTTCACAGTCACAGATATTTCATAACGTGATAATTGTCCGTCATGTTAAAACTATCTTTTTTTACGAGTTTGTTAATAATATAATAAATTTTAACATAAATAATATATCTCCATTTATGTTGTGCATATTTATATTTATAAATTTATGTTAAAGTGGTTGTGATAAATTTCGGTAATAAAATTTTTATAGAATTGTAAAGAACAAAATTGCACTGGCACTGGATAAATTAATTATATTTAATTTATCATGAATGTTCTTTTCTTGTTTAATCTGATAATAAAAAGTTTTTAAAATATTTTTTTGTACGACCTCTATAGAAAGTAATATTTTATCCCTCAATCCCTTTATCCAGGACCGTAGCCAAAACTAAAAATTAGACAGGGCTCATTTTCTTCTTGCCCAGGGCTAACATTAATTTAGTTTTTTTAATATGAGTACATCAATGTTTTTAAGCAAGGCATAGGTATGGTTATCTAAACACTGTTTAACTAGTATATTATACAGAGCCTTCATAAATGATCGTAACCCACGTGAACATTTAGTTACTTTTTACAGCATCATCGAGTCGTCCCGTCAGCAAAAGACGGTTGAAAACTATTTCTTAGACACATACGTATGTGTAAAAATCCTCATCGGATATTGCCATAATGTAAGAGACAAAATCATAAGTTAAAAGGTACTAATTGATCACGTGGCTTACGATTATTTATTAAGGCTCTGTACATTTATATGAAAGAAAATACAAATTGTGCAGTTTAAATTTTTAATGCTCTTTGAGTTTGATTGTAATTTGTTTTCAAAAAAGAGGTCAAGATTAAGTGATTCCATTCTTTGTCTTTCAAAAGGACAGGGTCAGAGTAGCATTTGGAACTCGTACCGGAGATCGCGCTTTTCCTCCTTCTTCAAGGTGATGTTTTTCCCGGCAGGGGCGGATTATTATTATTATTATTATTATTATTATTAATTACAAAATGGCAATAGACTAGGTACCTCACAAAAAAAGATTACAGTTTACAGAAATTTGTATTTAAATAAGTAGTCTCAATAGATTAGTCAGGGGTGATTTAGACGCAGGTAGTATTTTAGTCGAATATAATAGGCCGCTGAAACTTGCAACAACTTCTTGGATATCGTTTACTCTGCTATAACTTAAAAATAAACAAGACTTGTGAAAACAACTTGTTTTTTGCATGAACAGGAATAAAACAGTATTTTTCTGCCTCAAAACAGAGAGTAAAACAAGCGTTTATTCCCTTAGGATGTAAAGTCGCCATGGCAACCAACACAATACAATACAGTACAAATACGTCAACATTTTTATTAAACTTCTTATGGTAGAAAGACCAAAAAAATAATATCAAACATGTAAAATGTAACTTGTTTAAAACTATTATAATTTATAACTATAACTACAACTACAACTTTGTGTTAAACAATCTAAACGTCAAATAGATATCAATAAAAAAATAATGTCAAACTGACAACTAAACACAAGGATACCTAGATAAATTTGGAATAAATTACAAAAACTTTGAAGCCAATTATTATTATTCTTTAGTTTTACATTTAATTTTTTTGCAATAAAAGTTGTCCCCGTTCATGCAAAAAAATGCTGTATGCACTGTGGGAGTAAATTGTATGTTACCATCTCTCCTAGTGTGAATCTTTTTATAATAATCAGAGGTCGGTAATGTATTCCATTTTTCAGAGTCGGCACCTAAAAAAATATATAAATGTTAAGAAACTCACCACGTAAAAATTCTTGTGGTGTGTTTATTTATATACCTGTAATATATGCAACCAGTACAACCAAGATCGAAGCTTTAAGGTGCAAGGTTCAAAATTATATGCTGCTTGGTAGCTTGTCCGATGGTATCCCCAGTTCATCTTAGAAACATGAAAGCGTGCGGTTGTGCTAGTGATTGGTTTAGTTCTTATATAAAACGCTCTTAGCAATGGCGCAGTTACTACCGTTTGTGCATTAATTACAAAAAAAATGATTGAAAATTACGATACAGATGGTTCATATATTCTGTCTACTCCATACAATCGACGTTGCGTATTTGATACACGCCGTGTTTATGAAAGACATTTAAATTCGGCTATCTATCGACAAAATATTGCTGGTACAGTTACAAAAGAGGATTTTTTTTTTATAATTTGTGTATCCTGCTCTGTGCATGTAGTTTTCTATTACTTAGTAGCCATACATTGAGTAAAATATATCTACCAACTGTGTATACAATTGTTTTGGGCAATATTACAGAGGACGTACGAAATAAATTTTTGTGGGTGACAAGAGGATGAAACAAATGACTTTCGATGTAATACGGTTGTTAATATTATACTAAGAATTTTGAGTGCTGAAAAGGCTTTATCTCTGTCAGACAACAAAAGTCGGGCTATAAATAATAAACTAAAAAAATGTTTGACACAGAAACCTGGGAAACAAAACAATATGTAAAATTTGTGAAAATTATCTGCGCGGTTTGTCAGTGCCTGCCCATGTGAATCATTTATAATTTGCACCAATGACCTCGATAAATGTGAAACGTTCATATTTCTTGTACAAATATATAAATATATACAGACCAAATCGTTCAAATTTAACAGCCACGAATGCAGAACGAATATTAGCTGTGACGTAACAATGTATGCTAACGCGATGGCAGATTTCAATCATTCTGAATAATATATAGTATTAAGCGATATGTATTTCATTACTTATTTTATACTTTTGTTTTTATTTGTCTACTATGTCCTTTCAACCATATGAGGGAGTACTAGCGACCGGTCCTGGATTCTGGACTAGTTTCCTGACCCTGGTAATACTAATAAACCACCTGGAGGCTCGCACAGCTACAACACCCAATTTTATTGAATTGAATTGAAAATCAGAAATCAGTTAAGCACCCAAGAAGCAAATTAGTATATGTTTTAAATATTATAAGAATTAGAGATTTGGTTGAAGTTTGTCTAGTTTTGAATTTTATAATGGGAAGACTTTTTTAGTTTATATTTTAAGATAAGTTTTAAAATAAAGTAGCCAAATATAGCTTTTAATAGATTTTCTTTTAAATTTCCTCATTCCGTGTTTGACACTAAAAAAAAATACAAATGATTTAAATCATGACTTAAGAAAAATCAGTTGATTTATATTAGTGATTTAAATCGTGGAGTGTTCCATTTAAAAAAAAAACACAAGTTATAGGTACTCAAAAGCTGAAAATACATGAAAGATTTTTTTTTTTCGTTAATGGATTCTACACAGAGCGTTTGCCTTAAGAATGTTTTTTTCGTTTTATGAACCATTACCAGGTCTAAAAAGGTTTGAGCGTGTGTTTTATTATTTTAAAAATATTTTTTTCATTTACTTCAATGTAAACTAATTTTTGGTTAAAGATGAGAATTTTGACAACTAGATATTAAGGTATTACAGTTTGTAAGTTAAATGCACTATCAATTATAAAAATCAATAAAAATTACAATTATTATATAACTATTATTAATAAAATTAGAGGAAGGGTTTTTGTGGACCAACGTAAACCATATTCACTTCACTAAAGGTAAATACTTATCTTTGCTACCTTGATATTTACAAAAACTTTGGCAGAAGCCATTGGTTTTATTTACGACTTATAAGGATTCTGCAAATATTTGGAGGAATGCTGTATTTTTGCCGTAGCATTGTTATTATCTCGATTTTCTTCTATTTTATATTCTTTGATATAACACATCAAATAAAATTCACTGTTTTTGTTTATTCTCTATATTTTTACGTTATTAAATTTCATATAAAACTTAATATTATGCGATGTAGGCGTCTGTAAAGAAATTTAGAGACAATTTGTATAATAAGCTAATTTTTATTATTAAATTTGAATATATGTAAAAAAATGATTTTCCTCTTCCCGTCAGGCCTTGCCAATTTCTGGAAACCCCTCATATGAGCATGTATATATCGTAAATTTGTGTTAAAGCTTTAATAAAACCCCCCAGCCATTTTTTTATTTGAAATTACATAGCACACTTTAAATAACAAAAACATGGAAAGCACAAATATACCGGGTGTAACAGGATCATGGTACACCTCCCTTTCCTCCTTTCGTTTTAAAGATAATTGATTGAAATTTGGGATATCCTATATACATAATAGCGGCACGTTTTGACGTACAAGCGATTTTTTTTATTCACTTCCGGTTGAAGTGACACTAATTTTCGATTTTTAAATAGAGCACCCTGTATGTTATTACATTTTTTAATTCTGCATAATTTTCTGAATCCAACGATACCAAATAAGTGACATTTCAAACGTCAATATTTTTTATAATATAATTTTTAGTTTTCCGTTTAAGTGTGCCATGGCGGTTCCAATTTATTCTAAATGACCCGTGTAATGCTAGAAAAATCGAAATCCCGTCAAAAATACTAAATTACGTGACTTATGAGCAAATAAAATTCATCAAAATGGTTTTTGGGGAAAAACAAATTTTTTTCAAATGGAACCATATTGGTACCGTGGTACCATTTATTAGTACTATTAATAAGGAATTTAGTGTCACTTCCGGCGAAACTGGAAGTGAAAAAAAATCACTTGTATGTCAAAAAGTGCTGCTTATTATGTTTATAAGATACCCCAAATTTCAATCAATTATCTTCGAAACTAAAGGAGAAATGAAGGGTGTACCATGATCCTGTTACACCCGGTATAACAAGCACATGACATAAATAATTCTCCATTTACCGGACCAAAAATTGTTGATGGCGATAGCAATTGTCACTTCTCTTTTTATCAAAAATATCTTCCATTATTGGTTTTGTTTTAGTTGCAAGACACATTGGCGAGCGGTGACAAGAAAAAATAATACAATGAAAATTACTGCGAAATATCTTATAGATTGTATGGTAATAATAATATAAAATAATACAGTATATAAATAAATAACACCTAGCTAAAAAAATAATCTATTTATTTTTATGAAAGAAAGTAATAAAAAAGAACATTCTAAACCGTTATATTTGAGTACAGATTTTCCTTTTATTCTTTTCTTATTTTGACTGTAATGTGCTTAACTGGAACTTTTCAAAAAATACCACATAAGTGAGTTTATTATTAACTTAGAAATAATAGTAGAAAATTCAAATAAAGATTAATTTTCAATTTTCTTTACCGCTTGTTTATTGTAATTTTTAATTGATGTGTCAGGTTAAGGATACAGACAAACAAATTTCTGTGTTAAAGGTAAACAAAATTAAATTTATGAAAAATATTTACACATATTTATTAAAAAAAATAACAAAAATAAATAACTCTGAAAAAATGTTCACAACTAAACAGTTTTTAGCTAGGTTCGGTACTTTAATATGCTATGATAAACAAATTACCACGTACAAACATTAAAAACTTACATTTAAAAGTTTCTTTGAGGCTTGCAGCCTCCATATTCTTCTAATAAACTATACATCTACCGAAAGGGACACAATACTTAACACAAAGCTCCTAATAAGAGAAAAAGGGAACAATGGCGTCTTGTTGAATCTTGTCTAATGCGCTACCGCGGTTTCGCCAATGTTTTTTATAGGTTCAAAACAAAAAAAAGGAAAATTTAGTTTTATAAGCTCGCGAGAGATAAATGAACTATACTCGTAATTTTTCCTATATGCAATGAAATGGCGAGAAAGATCGACTTACCCTGTACATTATGCAGCAGTCTTCCACGTTGGAGAGGGCCCTCTAATCTGGGAAAATAATCTCTGGTTCGAGAAAGCAGACACGGAAAGAAGTCCACACGAGTTATTTAAGTATTTCTCAGAAACAAATTTATTAATAAGGAATAAATATTTCTTATTAAAATTAAATATTTATTTCCGCTGTTAGGGTATAAATTTTATTAGTAAATATTTCTTTCTATGAAATAAATATAATGATGTAATAAATGTGGCAGATACAAATGTGTTATTCATGAGTAAATTTATTTCTTATAAATAATTATTTAATTACAAAAAATAAATACCAAGAGAATTCCTGAAATAAATCATTTAGTTTTGTCAATTAATCTAATCTTCGAAATATGCTTATTATAACAAAATTATGAAAAATAATTATTTGTCTGAATGAAATATAATGCAGAATAATAAATATTTATTAAATTGAAAAAAACTAAGGCTTCTTAGTCATTTCAAGCCAGATATTTCCCTCAGTGTAAATTTTTTTCAGTGAAAAATGAAAATATATGTATTTATTAAAACTTAAACATACAAATATAAAAATTTACAAAAAAAAGTTGTGTAAACGAACATCTGAAATTGTAAATTAGCATGTTTCCTTCGTAGACATCATCGTGTCAAATAGAAAATCTTGTGGTCCTCCTTTGCATCATATTCGCATTATAATTAATTGTAATATCCCTGACTCTCTTGAAAGCACGAAACCTTATATCGCTCTTCTTATGAACCTGAAATGTTGAGATCGTGCTATAGTTAACAGTTCAGCACGTCCCAATCATACGTGTGTAGCTGTGGGGACAGAAGGGTCCATTTTATTAAAGGACCTGCCCTGAAAACGGCAGTTATTCTCCTACAAATGTGACAAATTGGGTGAGCGGTTTAGGTTGACTTGCGAGGCGCGTTCGGACGAATTATTGACAGATTACTCACAAAAGGAAACAACATCCACTGAAAAAAGGTTTTCAGCTCTGGATTTACAAATACAAAATGTCCGAAAATAATGACAGTGGAGCTTATTGAACCACACAATACGTAAAAGAATATATTATATTCGTTCGTTGTCAATTGTAATATTAGTAGATAGGACATTCTTCATTCTTATTTAGTAAATAATATATACAGGATGATTTAGTTTGAGTAAATCAACCTTATCCCTCGTCAAAAAATAAGTGAAATTTGTTTAAAATGTCCAGAGCCGTTGCGAGGGAATTACCATTTAAAAAATGGTAACTCCGAAACTTTGAGAGTCACGAAAATAAAATGTTGTTTGCATGTAGGATTAATAGAGATGATTTTTTTGACTAAGCAGTCATTTCTTATTTCGTATCATAAAAGGCATTGTTTCAAGGGGCCACTAATGTTTTTCACTTGTACTTTTTTAGGAAATATAGCTCCAGAACATCATTCTGTGTTAAACCAAATACAGGATGGGCCACCGAAAACGTAACAGGAGTGTTTTTTTTTTCATTTAAGCCCTATTTTCCGAAAAACGCTCAGACTCGTCGATTTTATTTTCATTGAGTATTTGCGATCACGCCAGTGCAGCCCTTGAAGCGGTAGTGAAATCCAATCCTAAAATTTTAAATGGCAGGACATCGTTCTAAAGCCCGTTAAATTCTTTTTACAACGGTGCTTACTTTTTAAATTGTGTTCTAATACTAAAGAATTTAATGAATGTCCCGCATAAATATAGCAATACCTAGTTATGAAATAACAAAATAACTAACAATTTGAAAAGAAACTTTGCACTTTAATTTTAATTAAAGAAATTTCATTTTTTTATCTTAAGCTAGTCCTACGAGAAGGAAAAAAATGTTTGGTGCTAATTCCTATTTCACTGCTACTACCTTGCTCTGTACCAAGATCAAAGCATGACGTGCCAATATGTTTCCTCAACGATAATGATATCCTTTATTCACTGCAGTGAAAAATGATTTTATTATTCACTGGTTTCCAAATTTTTTATTAAAATTTCATCGATTATGCCATAATATGTGTCAAAGCGCGCAATTGCCATTTGCTTTAAAACCTCAGTTTGTCATAATTTTTATCCCGGTATCTCTCAAAAATAATTGTTATTATTATTTAATAGTCGTGGATAAAGTATAGTATTCTACTCGCATGTAAGGGACTATTATTTACTAGGGCCATTTACGACACTCGCCTACGGTTTGAGTCGTAAACTTCGCCCCCTTGAGTAATAGCCACCATTATATCGTTGAACAGTATACTATTATTCACTAATAATTCATATTTTACTACTGCAGAATTACATTTACACACGTTCAATGATTGTTTATCACGTTTTTGACATTTTGACTTTTAAAATTGAACGTGGGAAGTTTAAATTTTCTGTAACTTACATAAAATACCGCAGTTTATTAATTACGTAAAATACATAAATTTCGAGTGGAATGAAAAATAATATTAACTGAAAATGTTTTGCTAATTATTATTTACTAACTTTTACAAATCTTATCACAGATAAGTATAACATATATCTTGCTGCTGGCTACCCTGATGACGCAATGCAAGCAGAAACACGTGTCGGTAGATATTTTAAAGTTTTTTAAAGTGAGTGTCAATTGGTGAGTACCTTCTGTTTTATTTATTTTTGGTTTTACTAGACAGAATAGTTGAAATTAAAAATAACATTATTGAGTCAGTTGTACTGAACATAATGTGCATATTATCTTTTTTGTACTCCAAGTTTCAGCGTTTTGGCAAATAGCCGGGAGAATAATTGTTTAAAAAGATATATGTTATACTTATCTGTGATAAGATTTGTAAAAGTTAGTAAATAATAATTAGCAAAAAATTTTCAGTTAATATTTTTCATTCCACTCTATAATGAACTTTTACCAAGAAGAGGAAGTTAATTTGTTTTTAAATTACATAAAAAACTGTATTTCATAAAGTAAATTTAAGTTACAGTAAATTTTACAGTAACTTATAAATAGTACTTTTACAATGTACAACACTAATCATTGCCGTTAAATTATAATCCTGGATCAAATACGACATAAACAGATGCCATAACAATTGTTTCTGTGGTAACTGTTACATGAGAAAAAATTTGATCTAGTTATATTTGTACATTAGTGTGGGTTTTATGAAAAAGGTTATTTTATTATCGCACATTATAGACAATATGAAATTAAAAAATATGCTACTTACTGGACTTCTGGTAAAATAAAATTCAGTCCCTTAAAACTGTCCCTAAATGTGCGCCTCTGTTTAAAATATAATTTTTCTCTGGGATGGTTCGATTTACGTAAAATAATCACAATATCTTTCTTGTAAAATATAAACATATTACAATTTATTGTAATATGTTTATATTTTAATGTCCACTAGTATTTTCAATAACTGACAAATTTTAGCCACTATACGTTCTGTGAACGCAAATAAACAAAGGCAGAGAGAAATTATTTGATCAAAAGTAGTTTGAGATATTGTAAATGAAAGTGACATTGGGGAAACTAGAAAAGGAGTGTGGGCTGGTGTTTTATCTAAAACTTTCCCCACAAAATACAGGCATAAGTATTGTCAAAGAACATTATATTAATAAAAACATGTAAAAACTATAAAAATAAAAAAAAATCAAATAGAAACAGAATTATATTCAGGGTGATTATTTTAAGTGCGTCACTCAATTTCATTGCTTAATTTTTCACCTAGAAAAACATTTCAAAACTATGCTTAGGTATTTTATGTTATTTTTCTTGGGAATTTGATTTTGAAAAGAAAAAGTAATTATACGTCAAATAAAAAAAGTTATGTCCAAACAACTGAAAAATGCAAAAATTGACACCCTGTATATTAATGCGGTGAGTTTCCATTGATTTTATAAATGCGTATCACATACATATTTTTCACTTCCGGTTTAACAGAACATTACTTTAACTTTGTTATTTTATATATGTGACATACCCTGTACATTTAGTTAAGTTTAAAGAAAATTTCCTTCTGAATTCAGCAATGTATTATCATTAATATAATGACAAATTTAATTTAGCAACAGGCTGAGTAACTCAGAGTAACAATTTTATACGAGCGTTATCTAGTGCGGATAGGAAGGTTTGCTAATTCGATAGCCGCCGGGGAGCCCAGATCTAACCCCGTTAGATTACTTTCTATGTCACCACCTAAAAAACAAAGTTTGTAAAAATTTATCACAAGATATTGAGGATAATAAATTAAAAATGAAATAAGAAATAGATTTAATTAACAACAACCCCATTATTTTAAGCAGATGCAGAAAGAATTTGGTCAATTGTCTTCGCCGCTGTTTGCATAAAATGATGGTTTAGAACATTTGTTGCAAATAAAATATATATAGAATCACTTTAATTTTTAAAATTGATGAAAAATTATTTAAATGTTTCTATTCGTTTTAGGAAATATTTTTTAAAACATTTTCAATAGTTTAGAACCAAAACGTTATCACTTATTAGTAAAGCTGCAAATTATTTCTGTGTATCATGGTTGTAGAGTACAGATGTATTTACTGTCGCCGGCATTTACCTTGACCGCGAAAGTCTTTCTCCAGTCCAGTCTATTATTAGCTTTCGAGTTGTGTACACGTTAAGTCACTTGAGCGTATTGCATATTGTTTTTGTGTTTTGATTTTATTTGTTGTACTGTATTGTTGATATTAATTTAATAATAAAGCATGGCAGACGTACGCTGGGGTAGAAAACGGCCATTTGCTGACAAAGTGAATAAATTCATAGGTGAATTCCCGGATTTATTCTATGATGGTGCTAAAATAATTTGTAAAGTGTGCGAGAAAGATTTGATGTGCCGGGATAAGCGTGATTGTGGACTTCACGTAAATAGTGTACACCATAAAAATTAAAAAAATGTGCCTTCGACAACACAGTTTATGTTTGACTTACTATTAAGGCTGATTGCCTGTGATGTTCCGTTGCACATACTCGATAAACAACCATTTCTGGAATAAATACAATGCCCAGGTGAAGTTATCAAGTCGCACAACGTTATGTAACTATCTACCAACTGTATACGTAGACATGGTAAATGAAATGTGAATTAAAAAATACAGGGCTGTGGTTATCTGTTGATGAGACAACAGATTGTAAAAAAATTCTATTTTAAATGTTATAGTACGAGTACTGGACTCTCTTAAACAGACAGTTCCACTGTTACTAGCTAGCAAAAGACTAAGTTAGTGTACTAGCGAAACAATTACCAGGGTGGTGCTGGAGACGTTAGAAAAATTTTAACTGTCAAAAAGTCAAGTGTTGATATTTGTGACTGATGACGCCGTGTTAATGCGTTCGGTAGGCCGTTCTTTGCAAGAACAAGGTCGTACGTTTAAACATGTTACGTGTAAAGTGCATGCTTTACATCTTGTGGTAGAAACTATTCGAAAAGGTTTTCCAGAGGTGGATGCATTAATAGCAAGTAAAAAAAAGTGTTTGTTAAATCTCCTAAACGTCTCCGTGCATTTCATAGCAAGTGTCCCGGTATTCCTGAACCACCACAGCCGATTCTTACACGTTGGGGAACATGGTTGCAGGCAGCTTTTTATTATGCTGAATATTTCCAACAAATAAAAGCTGTGATACTACAATTCAATCCAGATGAGGCTGCAGCTATTAAAGAAAAGACAAAATTGGAAGATATTTCCGTTGAAACAACTTTAAAAAATATTGCGAAGAACTATAAACCATTACATGAAAGCATAAAAAAATTAGAAAACAGTGCGTTGTCGTTAGCGGAGTCACTGCAAATAGTGGACGAAGTAAATCTACTGCTACATGCTATAGGTGACGCAACAAATGAGCGCGTTAAAGAAAAGTTCGCAAGTGTGCCGGTTTTACCAAATTAAGACAAATATGTGATGGTGCAGCCCCAAATCCGTTACGTCCTTTCGGTGAAGCTTTAAATTAGCTTTCCATCCCAATTTTAAAATTTAAAATTGGTTCATAAATGAACTTCAAACTGCAGTTTCAAGTCCATTTATGGACCGATTTTAAATTTTAAATCTAAAAATACTATTAGCCATCCTTTACATTTTAATTCAACAAATAGGTTTAATACGCAAACTTGTACACTCGTTTTGCAAATCGTTCTTAAATAATATAACCTACAACGGTATTTGTAATTTATTGTTTCAGAAATCTGTAGTAGAGTAAGAGTATCACAGTCACTCCAATAGTAGCTAAGAAAATGAAATGAAATTCATATTTGACGGCCTCAAATATGAATTTCATTTCATTTTCGTCATAAAAAAACAGTCATATAAAAGATCGTTGCTATTTTAAAAATGACTAGAATGGACAGTAAGACATTAAAATTATTACTATTACTAATTGTTCCATTCAAATAGATAAAGGGATCTCATTACTCATCTCATATAAATCCACCAAACAAAACTACATAGTCCAATATATCGTATAGCCGTCTCATCATGAGTGTTTATTATTTAGAGCAAAATTTTATTTTGTTATGTATTAAGAAAATATAGCGATATACAAAATTTTTAATGTATATTTAATGAAAATTGATAAATTAATATTAAGTATTAAGTTTTATGCAATTTGTTGAAATATTTATAAAAAATACAGTCTTAATCTACTAAGTATGTCGACGATAGAATTGCTGTTCCTTTAGTTAATGTAATAACAGGTATTTTACGTGGTACTTGGGAATATCGTTCAAATAATGATACATTATACTGCTACACACTCTTTTTAACTACCAACACATACAATGCAGATATTATATATGTGGTACATTTAAATAATATGTATTATTGCATGTTTTCTCGTTGCCATTCCTAGTAATTGATTTTATGTTTTTTTTGCTTTTCAGTGAGGTTACATGACAGTATACAGGAAGAAAATTTCCATTATTTGGTATTTGATTTGTAAGTATAAATCATATCTTACTTTTAGTATAGTCGTTCTTTGGTCTTTATTATTGTTTCTGCTGCATATTTATTTTATTAAAACACAATTATAGGTTATAAATTATTATTTTGTACACACGACACAAAACCATTATACAGTGTGTCATTTGTTTATGCAAAACTTCAAAAATCGATAGGAAAAGTTGAAATAATAGCAGTTTATTGATGAAACTTATTACTAAGGATCTGAATGTTACTTGATAATATTTTTTCACAAATATTGCACCGAACTGCTGTATCATCAAACTCTAAATCCGGGAAATCGTTTATCCATCGTTCTACGGTACTTCAACAGACTTCGAGAGAAAATTGGACGCGACATTTTTAAAATGTTCCACCACAATAATCTCAATGTAACGTTCGGATGCGGGATTTGCAGGTTTCGATTTATTTTCGGTTTATTTTTTGTATCACCAACATTTTTATTGTGATACCGATCTGAAATTTGGTACACGTATACTACGTGTACCAAATTTGGTTATTAAAATAGCTAAAGTTTTAAAAGACAAACTCCTTGCCTACCATTTTCATTCAGTACAGAATTTAATACCGAAAGATTTGGAAAAGCGGGTGCAATTTTGTCGCCAATTGCTAATTTTATTGGAAAATGATCAACATTTTGTGGACAGATGAATCCCGATTCACGCGTTCCAACATGAATGTATTATGAATGTGTGGATTGATTTCATTGGCGAGTATTTAGTTGGACCGCATATTCTTCCTCCTGAATTCTGAATTGTTTCATCAATTCTTGGAAGAAGAATTTGGTTTATCCTCGAAATAGTTGGATACAACTTAACGGAGCCCCATCCCAGTGCGGTAGGAAAGGAAGGGATTGGCTAGACGAAAATTATAACCAAAAATGGATAGACAGAAATGATACACTTGCTTCTACTCCTCATTTGCTCGACAACACCCCTAGATTTCTATACTTGTGACTACTTAAAACAGAAAGTTTATACAATTCCTATCGATTCAAAGGAACAATTAGTCCATCACATAAAACATTTTTCAAACAAATTGAGAGCGGACAGAGAACAACTATTAACAGTCAGAAATGAAATTATTTGTCGCTGTGAGAAATGTGGCGAAGTGAATGATGAACATCTTGAACATTTACCACACTTGTGTGAGAGCGCTTTTCCTTTATTATGTTTTTTATTTTAATATTCTTTTGTTAAGCTGTTATATTTAAAAAATCAAATATTTCTTTGTTTTAATTGTTACTGACCACTATCATTGATATGTTCAATTTGCCAATGATTTTATACCTGTCTTTCGGATGAGGAATAGATACCAGTTTACGATACCAGCCAATCGACTAAATAGATAATAGTTATTCATCGGAGTGAATTTTACTGATCAACTGTTAAACGAAGCACAATATCGGTGAACAACAAATGACACAAAAGTCTCGAAATAAATCAGGAATTCTATATCGATTACCCAAAGTAACCAGTGGCCTAGTACAAAAAAATTGAGTTACTGAAACGGACCACAACCCCGAAAAAATATCACCCAGTATAGCTTTTCCAATAAAATAGTTCTCGTGTTATTGGTCTCGACAAATACTTATGCGTACCAAATTTCAGATCATTTCACAATAAATATTGGTGATACAAAAAATAAGCCGAAAATAAATTGAAACTTCAATAACGGTAGAGTTTTGAAAATAAATTTCTTGAGTAAACTGCCATTATTTCAACTTTGTCTATGATTTTTGAAATTTTGTAGAAAAAATAACACCCTATATATCAAACATGATTAAAAGGTGCATAATTCCATTAACAGTTCTTGCCAGTGGCGGGTGGTAAAATTTAGGCTATGCAATATCTTAATATTGGGGCATGGGACCCAAGCAATACCTTAAGGCCTATCTATCAAGATTAAATTAAGAAGTTTTGCAGAAAAAATTTTAATTGAAATTTGCGAAAAAAAGTTTAAAAAATTGTATGCCACCAGATTATTTTTTAAACGATTTGTAAAATATTTGCAAAACATTTTTTTTTGCAGAATGAAAATATGAAATATTGATTCTTTACAAAATTGTACCTTTTTGAAATTTGCACAGTGAGAAATAATTCTAAAATAAAATATCAAAATGGTGTAACTTTATAGAAAAGCAATGGTTTTTTATGAAATTTGAAATCTGTCGATATATTTTCCACCTGATTATGAAAAAAAATGTTGTGCAAATATTTTATAAATTGTTTCAAAAATAATCTCGTGAGGCACACAATGGTTTCAACTTTTTTTTCGCAAATTTCAATCGCAATTTTTTTATGCAAAACATCTTCATTTGGTCTTGATATTTATATCTCAAAGTATCGCTTGGGTCGCATGCTCCAATACTAAGATATGACAGCCTAAATTTCACCAACCGCCACTGGTTCTTGCTGATTGCAGAAAGGATATCGACGCTTAAGAAACAATACCTCTTATCTCCAAATTAGCAGTTTTACAGGAGACGAAAAAAAACTAAGTTTTCTTATTAATAGATATGAAACCTACATGTTATTTTTATCATGGAGGTCATGGAGATACGAGTTATTTTATTATTTGCTGTTATACGAGGTATTCTTTTAAGTATAGTTTTTGGTATCAATATTAATCTTGGAGATACAAGATATTGGGAACTGTTGGACATAGGAGTGGACATTAATTTAAAATTCTAAACCGAGTTTTGACAAAAATGGAGATACGAGGTATTGTTTCTTAAGCGTCGATATGTGAATTTTCCACTTTACTAATAATATATATGTAATCGGTTCACAATTTTAATAAAATTTGTATGTTTAAATAAATCATTAATTTAAAATGGTCATTTCCTATGTAACGATTTCGGCATAACGGAAATATCTTGTATAGGACAATTTATTTTGCATCCTTATATCGTAAGCTTCCTCGAGTCCTTGATCGATTTGTTGATTTTCTAATTATATCTTTTACTTAAGCAAAAATGGCTATAAGGAATATATAAACAGCAAGTGTATGTGCATAATTAGCAATTTTTTTAAACAAATTTTGGACGATACAAAATTATGAAATAAATATAATTGTTTTTCATAGTTATGTATATTGTACTTATTATCATTTTTAATAAATAAAATATGCATTAGAGAACAAACGAAAATATTGCCGATATGTAACAATTATGATGTAGATATAGCATTTGGGTGATTCTCAGACCCACAGGGATAGTTTAATGTTTGAATCCTAAAACAATTACATTAGATAATCAAATTTACAGTTATATTAAGTAATCAAATGTTTATTAAGATTGTTAGTTCATACAAGGAAATTGCAAAAAGTACGGCGTTGAACAGAAATTTTAATGTTTTTGTTATTGTCCATGTTAATGTGGATTATTTCATGTCTTTACACCATTTCTGGTTAACTGTCGATTTGTTGTTTAATAGTTATAGTTTTCAGGGTTAATATAAAATGGATTATACATTTTTTTTTAATTCGTAATATAAATTTTTGAGTACACACCTAAAAAAATATATTTGGAGCAACAAAAATTTCTTTGTATATACGCAACTTAATTTTTGTTTGTATAAAGAGAGTTTAAGTATTTATACAGCATGTCCGGAGATGTGGTAGACAAGAGGACAAACCGACTAAAAATTTCATTTTCGAGGAAAACTCATTCTTTATAAAAAAAGTTTACTTGCTGAAATAATACGATTGTCGATAAAAAAGAATGAAAATTTTATACAGGGTGTCCGAAAATTTAAAAATTAAAATTTTTTACAAGAGTAAAGTACCCTTATTATAATTTCTTTAGCAAAATGCTATTTAAGAAAATTGTTTCAAATCATCACATCTTCTAAGATAACAACATAACAGAAATAAATTATTATAGTGTCAAGCAAAACGTCATTGTCAGTAACTTTTAAAGATTTTGTCAGTTTACAATGTTAACAACGGAGCAAAGAATACATTTAATCCAATTTTATGGTGACGGAGATTGTTCATACGTTACTGAAAAATTTCATGGAAAGGTTCCCCAATGGACAAGTAACCAAATGGGTGGTCTACAAGTTGGTCAAGAAGTTTCGTGAAACGGGATCCGTATTAGACTTAAAAAAAGTAAAAAAATCCTACAATGGAGATGATGCAGCGACTCTACTTGTACTGCAATCTGTTAGAGAAAACCCAACACTGTCCTTGAGAAAACGAGCTACGCAACTACAGGTGGTTCAAAAAAAGTACTATTCAAGAAATTTTAAAGCAAAATAAGATACGTCCCTATAAACCCCACTATAACCACACATTAGAAGGGGGTGATGATGGCAAAAGGTTGGATTTTTGTTTGTGAGTAGGGAGTAAGATTTTAGGTGGTAATAGAGGATTCCATAAACTTATAATGTTCTCGGATGAGTCCACGTTTTCGACGAATGGAACTGTGGCATCGCAACATGTTCGTTATTGGAGTGATGTTAATCCTATGTTCAGATTACCAACCCGACGTCAATATTTTAAAAAAGTTAATGTTTGATGCGCTGTTTCCTACTATGTTATAATAGGACCGTATTCCTTTGAGAATACTTGTAATAGAAATTCTTATTTAAATATGTTAAATACTTTTTTTTCTGATCATTTGCGACAACTACTAGCAGATTACCGAGGTAACATGTACTTCCAGCAAGATGGATGCCCGGCCCATTTAGCTAGAGAAATGAAGGAATGGCTTGATTTGAAATTTGGACAAAAATGGTTCGGGCGAAATGGTCCAGTTTTATACCCCCAAGAAGTCCCGACCTTACGTTGGCAGATATGTATTTATGGGGACGCCTAAAACAGTTAACTTATGCCAATCCACTGCCAAATGATAAGGACACTTTAAAACAAAGAATTATACAAGCTGTAGAAGCAATATCCCTAGAAGAAGTGCGGAGGAGTTATGACTATCTTAGAGCCCAACTGGAAAAATGCGTCCTTCATGGTGGAGCGGTGTTTGAAATTATTGTTATAGTATCTGATTTTGGTCTATTTTTATGAATTATGCCTTAAATTATTATCATGTATTGGTTTTTGTTTTTCGTATATTGTTTTTTTTTTACATATGTAATATTTCGAGGTAATTTTAAATAAATAATTATGTATTCTTTGCTCCGTTGTTAACATTGTAAACTGACAAAATCTTTAAAAGTTACTGACAATGACGTTTTGCTCGATACTGTAATACCTAATTTATTTCTGTTATGTTGTTATCTTAGAAGATGTGATAATGTGAACAATTTTCTTGAATAGCATTTTGCTAAAAAAAATTATAATAAGGATACTTTACTCTTGTAAAAAATTTAAAATTTTGAATTTTTGGAAACCCTGTATACAATTTTTATTTTTTTCATCGAAAATCGTATTTTTTCAGCAAGCAAATTTTTTTATAAAGAATGACTTCCTCGAAAAATGAAATTTTTAGTCCGTTTGTCCTCATGTCTACCATATCGCCGGACATGCTGTATAACCTATTTGATTTAAATTAATTTTAAATATATTTGAGTTGAAAGAAACTATATTTTGACAAAACAAATTTACGCAAGAGAAATAATTTTCTTGAATCAAACAAACATTTTTAAGTGTGAAGACTTAAATTCTCTTTATACAAACAAAAATTTAGGTTAGTATATACAAAGAAATTTTTGTTTCTTCAAATATATTTTTTTAAGTATGTACAGAAATGTGTCACCATGTGCTATAACTCCTATCTGGTTACGTTACATTTCCATGGCTAACTCGTTAAAAATGAGTTTGATTTGAGAATCTTAAGTTTTACGCAGTGCTTTTCAAAATCTGTTATAATTTTTAAGCTGAATCAGTTACTGAAAATCCAAACAACACAAATTAAAGGTAAATCTTTGAACAACTTGTCGTGGTTAGTGATTTTTATTAATTTACGTGGGTATAGAAAAATCCCCACTTAAAACCATAGGTGATATCTGCGCAACATTTTTTTAGGTACTGATAACATCCTGTTCAATTTGGGAGTACTTTTACTAAATTCAAACCTTTGGTAACGCTGTTATCCAATTTCGTAAAATTCAGTTAATCTATAAAAAAATTACACCTATTTTCAGTTTTCTATGGCCCACATACCAAAATTAAAATTAAACACAAAATAAATTTGAAATAAAATACGATTTCGTATTACATTTTTAGAATATATTTTTAACCTTTAAATTTTACAAATTTCAGTGGTGAGGTACTGCCTTACGTGCCTCTCTAACGAGCCGCCACTGTTTTAACAATGCGCTTTGTATAAGTAATATAAATGTTAGAAATTATCTTGGACGTTCAATGTATAACGGTATATAATAAAAACAAATAAATTGGCAAATTATAATAATAGCCCGCAAACATGGATGCAAGTAATATCTAGATATTTACAAAACGTATCTCGGAATGATCTTCAAACTGACTATTTGGCTTCATTTATCTAAACTTTTTAAAGCAGCATATCCTACGACTTGTACGAGTAATGCTCTCATGATATTTAAATGCTACTTTTTTCGAGTCATGTGAATATCTTCGAATGCTGGTTTTAGTTAGATGACATGTGAATATCAGTCACAAATGTGTTAATATCTTCATATCATCATAACGCCTTTACTTCTTTTTGGAGTTTATTAATTAATAGTATATCTATTAATAACTATTTTCGTAGAATGATATTATTTTTCCTTATTGCCCAATTTTCTATCCTAAGTGGGTAAAAAAATATAAAAGAATTATATTAGACTTTGATTTTTTTTATAATCTAAAATACTAATATTTAAAATAAAATGTGCGAGCTGGAGACTTCAATACTGGATCAAGAACAAAACCAAACTAAAAACCAATTGAAAAATGAGGCCATAATCTTTTATATAAGATACTGAATGTAATACTTTATTTTGCATGTATTTTATTCATAGTCATAACTATATAATTAAATTTAAAATTGCGGCAGTGAATATTTTAAAAAATCTTTCAGTGTTTCATGTTTCTTTTTAGGTCTTACTGTCACATAAATAATTCTTTTAAAATTGAATATCTAAAAACACAGTTACTCAGTATAATACTCGAAAAAGAAAGTTTTGCGCCTATCACTTTAAGTCAAAGAAACAATCAGAGAGTGTTTTTTGAACACTTGTAAAAAAAATAGTAATAAAATATTTCCCTATATAACGTTTCGTAGATACTTATCTATTGAGTGTTGATACTTCAATTTTACAATATCAATTTTATCCAATTATTCTTTTAGCATTGGTAACCATCAAAATCTACACACTTAAAAAAATTTATTTGAGGCAACAAAAATTATTAACGCCAAAGAAAAAATTTCTTTCTATATATGGAACAACATTTTATTTGTATGAAGAGAATTTGAGTCTTATGATATGTTCTATTTGATTTAAATAAATTTTAATTACATTAACAAAATACAAGTTTTAAATTTATTAAATTGTTATTTGAGCCAATAGAAAATATTCTTCCATCACAAATGAATTTATTTAGTATAAAATCCATTTTCTTTAATTCAAGCTTCATTTGGTTTGAAATTAATAAAATATTTCTTCACCCATCGACAGCATTTTTTTAATTCGATAAAATTTATAATAACTTCAACAAAAATTGTTATTTGCATGCTGGGAGCAAACAACTTTTTTCAATCCAATATAGAAGGGATTTGTTTGGGGGATGTAGTTTTAAATAAAATAAATATTATTGTAAAACTTTATTTTATTACCACTAGACAAGTACGGTGGCAACATTATATTAGGTTATAGGCATATTATAACACTAAATAAAAATAAATTAAATAAATAGTCAACATAACTTTGATAGGTACCTATATGCATTAGCAAACCATGTATATTAAAACTTAAATTTAAAGTTTGTATTAAATCTACAGTCCAGTCGTTAACCTACTACCTAGGTAAATAGGTGGTACCCGACTGATTTAAAGCGGAAAATGACGAATTAAGAACTAAACTGTACTTATACTTACTATACATTTCACAAAGAATAAGCTATACATGCCTAACTAAATATGTAAGTAAAGTTAATCTACATTCTACATTAAGACGGGGCTTCACTAAACTGGGCTAAGTGCCGCCGTCTTAGGCCGCTGAGTTTTGCAGGAAAATTTGTAAAGAAATGTATGAGACAAAGCCGCCAAATGTCATGCCGGCGGCGGTAAGCCCACAGTTGCCGCCGGCTTGGCCCAGTTTGGTGAAGCCTAGTCTTTACATAGAAAAATGTTTTAACTTATTCATAAATTATGCTATAACAAGTACAATGTGGGTTGTATTTACATACCTATTTACCAATAAATGTTGGAAGAAACTGCACCAATCCGCAATTTTGTAAGAACGCTTCCATTACAAGAAACCGCAGAATCAGCAGACCTCAGTGTCCTGGCATACAAAATACGTGTAAATATCTTGCAACAGGAATTGATGATCAGCCTATAATTCCTCGGATTGGAAAGATCCCCCTTTTTGGGGATAAGCACAGTATGTCCCTCGACAAACCAGTTCGGAATCTGCTGCCCCTCATTCAACCATGTGTTGAAAACAGAGGAAATCCTGAGGGAAATTTCTTCGTTCGTTAGTACTTCCTCCGTACTGATTGCCGGACACACTTCTTCTGACTCTTCAAGATAGAGATGGGTAGTTCGCGAACGAACTATAAAAATGAACGATTCTTTGAGGTGAACTGAATGAACTAGTTCATCATTTCTAAGCGAACTGGTTCCAGACGACCTAATATAATCTGCCGGGGGCTGTGAACTGTGAACTGAACTGGCAACATATCTTTAAGCAGTGAAGTGAACGATGAGATGGCTCGAGGTCGAGAACGTACGCCTTGGGCCGGTGTTCGGTGACCGATACAGTGGATAGTCGGTCCTGGGTTAGTTAGCACATCATCTGATAAAGAAACTTCGTAACTTGATAACCGTTAAACTAAAACTGAAGTAGAACAGAAAGGATACGTGTTGGATCGACAGTCATTCCATATAAAGCACTAGCTATACGTTTAATAGATTGTAATGTGTAATTTTTTTATATCCTTTTTGGGTGCGTATGTGTTTAGTCTTTAAAAAGATACGTTCGCAGACGTCAGTGAGCAATAACTATGGAACAAGTATCTGAATAATTAGTTCGATCATTGCGCGTGTTTTGCGCGGGCATATAGTTCGCAAACGAACTAATAAAAAGAACGATTCTTTTCAGCGAACTAGTTCGCGAGAACTAGATCCTCAAAATGAACTAGATTGCCCATCACTACTTCAAGATATCTACGCCAGAAGACCTTGAAGTATGCGATTGTTGGAGTGTCGCTGTTGAATGGGGGGGTATCGGCAACACACTATGGCTCTTGACACAGGCGGAAATGATTCACATGGTACAAAGTATTTTGTTCCATACTCCTCACCCGCCGTTTCAACGTTTTCATGATAGCCATAAGTACTCGAGTCCTATCTAGACAGTGTTGCTTGAAGGTATTGGTGTTGACATCTTAATCCGACTGCTATGCGCCGGTATTTCGGTGTAAATACCTTACCTAATTTCATATCTATATTCCACCACACTCTGATTTCGAGAAGCGTGTTGTCTGGCCGACTGTATTTTGCCTTCAATCTTTTATATATGCCGCTTAGTTTTCTCTACCCCATTTGAGGTTGACCTCTCACATGGAATGAGTTACTTTGCGGTGTTCTACACGGCATAGTGGATTTGCCAGATGTTTGTATCTTCTGGAAATGCCGCATGACCGCATCCAATCTTGCCAGGTTTTAGGGTAGCCCTGCTATTAAGGCTTACCCTCGTCCTTAAGTTTTCTACGGTGTACTCTACGAGATGTTCCCCGTCAGCTGCTAGTTGCCGCGGTGGAAGTGCAGCTTGCATTTTTTGTAGCTGACGGGATGCCCTTACTTAACTTGTCGTGCTCAAGGATACTTGATCTCACAGATATTGGTGAGAGAAGGTGCGATTTTCTGGATACATTTCATATCAAAGTGCATGCATCACGCCATGTCTCCCCTACGCGCCAGTTCACTGCTCTGGTAGCAGGTCAGCATGTCAAACTGTATTATTCTCGTCCACTTAAAGCGCCCATGTTCAATGTTTTGGTTATGATCATCCGATGAGGCCCCTCTCATCTGTCTCTGACCCCAACCGCTTGAGGTTGGTCGTGGTCCTCTTAGATTGTATGGAACCAGAGGTTTTTGGATGTCAGGGTGGTTAGCCCTGAATTCCATGGCCGACATATATGTCAGGCGAAGTTGTTCCTGCGTGTCTAGGGTGCACCGCAAGGAGATTGCCTCTGTCGCATTACGCACACACGGCAAAATGCACAATTTAGATTGACAAAAATATATTTTTAACTTGTTATCATTTTATAAACAAAGCATATAAACATATTTAATAATAACCTAAATTCCATATCCAACCAATATTTATGTTGTGTTGGTACTAAAAAGTAACCTGAGCCACTTCAAAACTGGTTGATGCCATCCAAAGTAAAGCAACTCACCACAGTCATGCGCACATTGATAGATTAAACGTGTTTTGTTTTCTTGTTAGCGCTTCGTAGAAACAACTTTTTGGCATGGATTCTATAGCTACAGATACACACTATTATATTATGGTATTTAATTTAATATTTCCTTTTATTAATTTTCGTCAATTTAACCAAGACTTAGTAAAGTGTCATAATTACATAAAAATTTCATTAAAATATTATTTTTGAGGAAGTCTATAAAAAAAGTTCCTTTACTTTTTTGCTTGACTGTTAGCCTTACTCATTATAAAAGAATCAGATATTCCAAATGATCACTTTGTTAAATACAGCGTATTGTTCTCAGATAACCGTGTATACACTGGTACCACTAATCTTTTTAAGGGCAATATTCCACCATTTTTGAAATCTTCAGATACTTTAAGAAGAAAAATTATTCTTTGATTTTTTTTCCTAGATTGCGCAGTTTTCGAGTAAAATTTAATAGCTTTGCTGTATCTGCTACAATATACGATATTAGAGTAGGCTATTGATACTTTTTTTAGACGAAATTAAAATGGCTGCAAGAGCAACTCGATACGAAACTAGGGGTAAAATAGTCGAATTTGGCCCACCCTAGACACTACAATAATAAATAAGGTTAATCATTTATTAACGAGAACTTAAGGTAACATTCTAACTGGACAAAACATAATTCAAATAGCTGGTTTCTAAACTAAAGAAGATGTTCAAAGTGAGACCCATTTTCTTGAATACAAACTCGACATCGCTTTATACTGGACTGCCGAATTCTTTTTTAATAATTGATTTTGTCGTATTTAATTACAGACGGTTTCTATCCTTTCAATTAATTCTTCCCTGCTGTCAACTGGGGTAGAATAAACTTTATCTTTTATAAAACTCCAAGCAAAAAAATCGAGAGGAGTGAGATGTGGAGAACTGGGCGGCCATGAAACTGATACGCCACGTCCGATCCATCGATTCTGATAAGTTGCATTAAGCCATTTTCGAACTATTCGTCCGTAATGAGCCGGACAACCTCAAGCTGAAACCAAGCATTTCACCTAGAACCAAGTTCAGAATTATCCCACATATCTGCATGCGTTGTTTCAAGAAATTCCAGAAATAATGCTAATGTTAATCTGGGAGGTAGAAAATATGGGCCAATAATATTGTTTCCCCATAAACCAAGCCATACATTTACACTGAACTGATTCTATAAATTTCTTGGCCTGATTCTATGTAGATTTTTGTGTTCCCAAACATGCAGGTTATGAAAATTAACTACCCCTCTTCTAGTGAAGGAGGATTCATCAGTCCACAACATTCGAAGGATTGTCCTGTTTCTGTTCCTCACAACATTATTAAAATTTCTGTTTTGCTCCTGTCTTCTTGCTAGTCCATTTTCTCTAAAAAATCTGATGTACTCTCCAAAATACTCCTGGATCTGGATGTCTTGTATTCGGTAATCGCCTACGGTACTCCACTGCAGCTTCAGCAGAATTTCCGTGGCATAATGAATGCGTACTCTTCATTGGTAAATCGAAGTGGCATTTTAAAAATTTTCGCTAAATAAATTACAAAAATTGCCAAAGAGTTTTTAAAATTATTGAAATAAACAATGAAAAGACATTGTTGACTTCGGTCAAATGATTTGACAATCTAAATATTTTGTAGCCAACGCCACCTAATATTAATGAAATTTTGTTGGAGATTAAATAAATGCAGTGTGCATTGATGTTCCCAATATAACTTCAGTTTTACTCGAAAACCGTGCAAACTAAGAAAAAAATTAAAGAATAGCTTTTCTTCTTGAAATGCTGAGGATTCCAAAAATGGTGTAATATTGCCATTAAGACACTGGCGTGTCATTTTTTTTTTTTTAAGGAAATTGTAAAATGCACCCACTAAATACGCCACTGTTGAATCTGTCAACGTGAAAATTGGCACGTTTGTAGAAAGCAATTCAACAAATATTTCCTCCACGCAAAAAATTATTCTTTCTTTCCATTAATAAGATAATCGGAAAAAGCGATTTTTTTTGGAAACTTAAATACCCTGTATCTCGAAAACGAAGAGGTTTGCAGGGTATATTCGTTGAAAATATTTTGCTTTAAATAACCTCCTCTATACGCTGGTGAATGCTGCTCATTAAAACGGAAACACCCTATATAGCTATTAGGGTGGTATGTGCAGAACATAAGAATGGTAGCTGAATCCCTTCTATTTGTTAGCCATGGAAGACTCTGCAATTGATATTTTTTTAGAAAATTGTTCTGCTCGTCATTTATTTTATAATTAAAATTTACGTTATTTTGTATAAATACATTTTCATATCCTTACTACTACTACTACTACTACATACTCTATAAATTTACATATTATATATAATAATTTCAAAATATTATTACTTTATTACACTGCAAACATCCTAGATATAAATAATTCAAAAAAATTCCATAAATAAGTATTACAATATACAGATGCCTATTTCAATGTAAATTTATTATGCGACTAAATATATTTATTTTCCGTCTCACTTATTATTCATTAATCATTAGGATGTATCCATCGCGAATTCCCTTAATCTGTTTTAAACATATATAGAGGAGCTATATTTAGAAATGGCTTATTATGTTTCGAAAGATGTTAATTTAGAGAATATAAAAAAATGGTGAATATAAAACTTAACAAATAAAATCGATAAAGATTTAACTAGAAAACAATGTAGAGTTTTAACACTATTAATTCTTATAACCTTCTTAATTTATTCAGGTGTTCAAGTAAGTATTACTTTTATTTTCATTAAGAAGAAACAAAAGATACCTAATGTGGAGCTTCAGTAAAAATATTGGCCCTTTCATTATTTGAAATATTCAAATATTTAGCAAACTTGAACTCTTTCCATTCTTTCCATTATGAATTGAAAAATAATGTTCGAGTGCGTATACAGTGTGTTGCTAACGTATGGAATAAATTAATTATTTTTTAAAAAAATCTCAGACAGGTCCACTTTTATTTTTAAATGCACATTCATGACGTGATATATGTCAAATTTGTGACGTCATCGATATTTTTTTTTAAATCGAAACGTGGGTCATGTGATACCTCTTTGAAAGGTGTTTTAATGTCAAACCAAATCAGTTTTGAATTATATCAAACATACTAGTTGGATAAAAATAATTAAATATGATAAAATACAAAATTCTTCATTAAAATAAACTTAAAAATGGTGAAAACCGGCTCTAACTATAACAATTTCTGCCCTTTTAGTTTTTGCTAACCGTATTTTGATATTTATTTAAAAGAAATTATTAAAAAAGCTATCAAAATAACTTAAAAGTTTTTTTATTTTCTGGCGTGTCAAAATGACATCATTATAGACATCATTTTCAGTCTCAAATGATATACTTTTTCGGAATGATTTCATTATAGTACTCAGTACTATAATGATAAAATAAAATTGTTTCTTATATTTCTATTTTTTTAAACCTTGATCGTTCCTTAAAATAGATTATCAATCCCTTTTCATGTTTAACGTTCTTCTGGTTACACCAACTTTCGCAACTTTCGTATAGTTTTTTCATAGGCGCTTTTAGATTTTTCAGGCAGAAGAGCAGCAACTGCGTTTTGAGCCAATTCCTCAATCTCCGACAGTTATCTATTTTCAGATTCGCTCGTTTTTTTGGAATAACTCAAGAAAACGTTGGCAAAAATATTATTATGATAATAATATAAATATAAACAACTTGTAAACAGTTCCTTAGTAACTTGGACGCATCATAGACAATAGCCTACTTGAATGTCAATTTGAAGTAATTACTGCCCAAAGGTTCTAAATGCAATAGAGATATGTTTTATATTTTTTTAAGTAATTTACGCCAGAAGATAAATTTTTTTATGAAATTTGGATCCTAAACAATCATTATGGCAGACGCTAATATGCACGGCTAGTACCACATTGATCATTATTAAAATCCCTATAATATAAATAACTGTTACAAGGTGATTTACCTCAACATGCAGAAAATACAAGGGTGTACTATTCTACCAAGTGTGAAAGTCCCTGCAAAATTTTAGAGCAATCCGAGGTAATTTATTATATTTTTTTGTGGTAAAACCTGCAATGATACGCCACTGAGTAACGAATTTAAAACAGCAGACAAGTACGTAAACAATGTAAACATGTAAGTGCATTGCGCTAGGCAGTGGATCGCCTGAGATAATCCTGCCCTCCACTCTTGGCCGCTTTCTTCCGCTCATAGTCGGTCTCTTTGCGACATTAGTTGAGTGTGTATCAAATTGGATTAATTCATGGCCCATTGCTACAAAATAAATAAGGTAAATTTTTTTGACATATTTTTGTAATTTTACATTTTTTTAACTACTTTTGGCAGGGAGAACCTACTGAATAATTATCCGCATGTTAAGGTAAATCACCCCGTATAGGTTAACTATGATTTAGTTGTAACGGTCCGTTTTTGTAAAACAAATAATTTGGACCACATTCCTTATAAATTAGATGGAATGATTTGAGTTATATATTAAATTCCAAATTCGATTAAAATAACCCTATTGTATTTACCAGTATTGCGCCGCTATTGTGCAATACTTTGTTTACGAAAAAGCTTCATCGCATGCGTGCGCCGAACAGACGATTTCGGTGAGTTTTTAGCGCAGAGAGACAGACGAGCAGGAGCCACGGTTCAGTGTGGATCCGTGGCGTTATCTTGAGTTAGGTGCGTTACCTTGAATTTGAGAAGTTATGAAGTAGCCGAGCTGGTGTAATAAGCGAAATGTGCTCTTGTTCCGGGAGCCTCAAGTAAGATTGTTTGATTATAGTCATGTATAGGTGAAGGTCTGTAAATTAAATAAAACAGCCAAACGTTTTCTTCGAACCCTAGGTACCTAGGCACCACGATTACGTTGTGATCGAACTCTGAGTGCCTCGCGAGTGAACAATAAATTGTCGACTTGAATTATAGTCAACACTTGCAAATCTGCCCGGTAAATTTAGACTAACTTCTTGTAAAGTATTATACATTTATGTGTAGTTCAATAGCAACGACTTCATATAACTCCCTATTTTCAATTATTTAAAGGTAGCCAGTTGTTTATTAGTTATGGAAAGTTCTTGTATATTTTAAACTTAAACTAAAAATATGATGGCGCCCAATAAAAACTAATTAAGTTGCATTTATATTTTGGTATGAGTTGAAACGGCAATTGCGATCTAGATCTTTGTTGTTTTTCGAAATAAATATCTACACTATCAATTATCTACAACAGTTTTTGAAATAAATATCAACATGCGATTAACAGAAACAGAGAGAATTGAAATTCTTATTATGGTTGCCTTTGCAGACAAGACGCGAACTCAACAAGAAGTCTATGCTCTGTTTAATAACAAATACCCAAATCGAGAACCAATTGATCAGGCCACAGTTACAAAAATTTAAAAAAAAATAAGATAGATATGTTAAGAGATCTTCTTAAAAGTGGGAGACCAAAACACTCAGAAAATAAGAGGTTAGATGTTTCCATGTCGTTGTAAAAATAACTTATGGTATCAACAAAATGGAACACCACCTCATTTTACGGTTGAGATACGTCATTCCCCACAAGTGATACGTCAAGATTGGCATACGTTTAAAAAGTCAATTTTACACTATGCAAGAAGAGCTGTCCCATTTTTTATTTTTCGGTTTTGTACAGGGTGGGTAAATTTCGATGTTTGTATAGGATAACTCGGTAACTGTAAGAGATACAAAAAATGAGAGACACATGCTCGATCTCTTTTTTGAGACAAATTCACTGGCTAAAACAAAAATTTGCTATCGTCTTTTGTTTTCGAGTTATAAACAAAAGTTCGACTTTTAGACACTTCAATATTTTGGTTGTTTGTAAAGTTACGAAAAAACAACTTTTACATTCTTCAGGCACTTTTCCCGTATAATATTGTGGCGTCGAGAAAATTTAAAAAAAGGTGCAATTTCGAGTTATGGCATAAAGATGTATTTTTTTAAATGGGAACCATAGTTGGCTATGGTTTAGTTGGAAAGGAAATTGTTTTGTCTTTCAAACTATATATCATATAGTAAATACTTTTTGCGTTTTCTTATATTTATTCCAAGTAGGCGTGTGTCATCTATGACAGTGTTTATCCATTTGTCAGTAAATTGCATATTAATAATTTTGTTTCCGTTATAATTACACCCCATTTAATCTGTGACGTACTCCCGCTGCACTACACAAGAGCAGAAGTGTCACTTTGACGCCCAACACTACGGCGGTGCTCACGGTACGGATATCTCGGGCGCCAGTTTCTGTTTAGAGTGCAGAAACACCACTTTACTCTATCGGCGGGACGATAGAGGCCGGGTAACTACAGTGAAGAAACGGATAAGCCAGGGGTCGGGAAAAGGTAACTTAGACACTACAGTTAATGAACAGACTCTCATTCAATATATTTACATTTATTCTACACACTAATTATTATTTACACTGTATATACACCTTAGTAACTACAACTTATACTACAACGGTCTTAACTACGGGCGAGCGGGGGGTAGTAAGCGGGCGTACAAGCGGTGCGACACGGTAATACGGAGATTAAGCGGTGAAAAAGGTAACCAGCAATACTTAAACGGCCATAAGCAGACGGCGGACGGATACCAGGAGAGGAAGCAAGCGCCAATACAAGCACCCTATGACTATCTATAGCGGTTATTTACTATCGCTTGGCTGATGGATGGTTCCGGACTTATGATATGCCAAATCTAGTACCTCCAAGGCGCCCTGCAGAATATGACGTGCTCAGGCGGCCTGGAGGACACGCGGTTACGGTTGGGGGAAGGGAAGGAGTGGCACGCCTAACAGTTGCAAATTTAAGACGACTACGGTAAGGTCCAACTCCAAGCTACCCTGCAGAATATGACGTGCTCAGGTAGCCCGGCGGACCCGCGGTTGCGGACGATACCTCCAAGTCACCCTGCAGAATTTTTACGTGCTCAGGTGGCCTGGCAAGCACGCGGTTACGAAAGTACCTCTAAGTCACCCTGCAGAATTTTTACGTGCTCAGGTGGCCTGAAGGGCACGCGGTGTAACGCGGTTCTGATTCCAACCTTCGGCTGCTCTCCCGTTCTATGGAAGGATATGCGGCGGATATGTCTTAGCGCTCGCGGTTCACAAACTCTAAATAAGGTCCGAAAAGTACTCACCAGCCAAGTAATACCGATTATTTACCAAACCTTTATCAAACTTTGCTACCTACTTCCGTATCCTGGGCTGCTTCCTCTCTGGAGCGGTCGGGGTCGGCACGTCTGGTCGGTACGGGCGGCAGCAACGGACTGTCCTGGATGCTCTGAAAAATCCTCAAGCTACTAAACTCTGCCAAAAGCAGAAGTAGGATGAGACGCGGTAGTCATGCGCGGAATATAGCAATACGTCACCCGAATTCAATTTAAAACAAACCTATACCTTTATACTCACAACAAGATTACTTACGATGCTGGTCGGCGTGGTTCTTCAGTCAGCAGCTAAACGGTAACTGACTTGTTTGAAAAGTCCTCAAGCTACTAAACTCTGCCAAAGGCAGAAGTAGGAGGGCGCGGTAGTCATGCGCGAAATATTGCAACTACGTCACCTTTTACCGACTTAGAACAATGCGCAATTACATTTGTATACATTACATTGTATATATTACCTTTATACTCACAAGATTACTTACTGTGCTGGTCGGCGTGGTTCTTCGGTTGGCGGTCAGACGGGAACTAACTTGTCTCAAAAATCCTCATGCTACTAAACACTGCCAAAAGCAGAAGTAGGATGAGACGCGGTAGTCATGCGCGGTATATTACAACTACGTCACTTGTTTACTGACTTAGAATAATTCCGCATTAAATTTAAATACCTATATATCTTTATACTCACGAGTTTACTTACTGTCCTAGTCGGCGTGGTGCTTCGGTTGGCGGTCAGACGGGAACTCATTTGATTGTTTCCAGTCTCGGAGACCTTTACGGTAGGACGGACACAGGAGTGCCGGGGGCAATATGCGCGTTTCGCGATTCACGTACTGCCCGCAACTTGGCATATTTGGAATGTTTACACAAACAGATCAATACTACCTATTTATAATTAACAATTAAACTATTATTAATGAGCAGCTGACAATACCACTATTAAGGGCGCAGTACTACAATGTTTAAAATATCTTTTGAAACAGACAAATAGCACCTAGTTACCTAATTTAATTCTATAAAATAATCACTTCGTTACAAATCATAAAACTGAAGATGTCTTACAAAAATTACGTGAAATATGATATGCTAGAATGCTTTATTCAAATAACAATTATTGCATCCGAAATATATTTCAATCGCTATCCAGAAAGAAGACAACCTAATAAAGCTATATGTAAGAGGTTAAAAGAAAATCTTATTAATTATGGGTCCTTCAACAAGCTAAGACAAAAAAATTACAACATTGAAGATGCTGAAGAAACTTCTATAACTGTGATTGGAATGGCGGTTACAAATTCTTCAATTTTAAGTAGTCAAATTGAAGCTGATTCTGGGATTTTAAGACGTCGAGCTTTGGGTATTTTGAACTCACAAATGCAGGCCTTATACCATAAGGAAACAACATTACCTGCAACCAACTGAGCTTCAGCGACGATTAGAGTTTTGCATGTGGTATCGTCAAAAAGTCAACAAGATCCATTTTTCTCTAGAAATGTAGTTTGGATAGATGAAGCCTACATTAGCAGTGCAGGCATAACGAGCACTATTGGTCTGATATGAACCCTCACCGTACCGTTGACATGCGATCTCAGGGACACTTTGGTTTTAGTGTTTGGTGTGCTCTACGTGGCAATCGTGTTTTAACATATCACTTATATCAAAAAAATCTTAATGGCCAATGGTCCTACAAAATCTTAAACCAAAAAATTATTGAGTAATTTATTGACAATCTACCCTTAATTGAGGCAAGAAATTAGTTCTTCCAACAAGATGATGCACCACCACATAATATCAGGACCGTTTCAGAATTATTAAATACCAATTTTGGAAATAACTGGATGGGAAATAACGGACCAGTGAGATGACCACCACGATCACCTCACTTATTGTTACCGGATTTTTTATTTTTGGGCCACATTACATACAAATTATACAACAAAACCAGTACCGACATAAATGAACTCGGACAAAATTTTACAGACTGTGTGAATTCCATTTCAAATCTTCATATTAATAATGCAGTTCAGAGTGTTATAAAGAGGGATAATTTATATATCGAACATAAAGACATCAGTTTGAACATTTACTTTAATTTGAATTTTTATTTTGTAACTGTACTGTATTATAAAATTAGATATAAATATCTGATTTTTTTGGTCTTGGCTTGTTGAAGGACCCACAATTAATGAGATTTTCTTTTAATCTCTTAAAAATAGCTTTATTAGGTTGTCTTCTTTCTGGATAGGGATTGAAATTTATTTCGGATGCAATATCACAATTGTTATTACTTTGAATATACCATTCTAGCATATCATATTTCTCGTAATATTCGTGACATCTTCACTTTTACGATTAAATAGAGTGTAATTATGATGGAAACAAAATTGTTAATATGCAATTTACTGACAAACGGATAAACACTGTCATATATGACACATGCCTACTTGGAATAAATACAAGAAAACCCAAAAAGTAATCTACTAAAAGATTATTTTCGCTATTAAATACTTACACATAAAAAGCGACCCCACATATGATATATAGTTTGAAAGTGAAAAAAAAATCCTTTTTAACTAAATTATAGCCAACTATGATTCCAATTTAAAAAATATAATTTTATACCATAAATCGAAATTGCACCTTTTTTAATTTTCTCGATGCCACTGTATTAAAAAAAGTGCCGGAAGAATGTAAAAGTGGTTTTTTCATAACTTTACAAACAACCAAGATATTGATATGTGTCTAAAAGTCAAAAAATCGAACTTTTATTTATAACTCGAAAACAAAAGAGATAGCAAATTTTTGTTTTCGCCAGTGAATTTGTCTCAGAAAAAGAGATGGAGAACGTGTCCTCCATTTTTTTGTATCTCTTGAAGTTACCGAGTTACCTTATACAAATTTGCTCACCCTAGACATGGAAACCCTAAAATTGACGCAACCAAAGTAATTTATTTACTTTGGTTGCGTCAATTTTTTCCAGACTACTCGTATATTTTCATTGTTAATTTTGCGTACAAGTTCGACTGTTGACGGTCTCTTGTATATTAAATTCGTTTTCTCACATAAACATAATTACAGACCATAAAGTTCTTTTGTTTGTAATTCTCTACGAATTACTTCATAAAATTTTCAATTTTAATCAGTTCCTTTACAATTGTCATAATTGAAAATTTAAGAATTGAATGTGAAATTACCAACAATACTTTTTGTACCCTCAGGATATTAGACAAAATTTTAATTATAAGTTGTATTATACATAACATAAAAATTATGTTTTTCATATTTTTGATGTTACACATGGTGTTCAACATTTATGTATCTTCTAATTGATTCTCTTCGAGAAATTAGACTGACGCGGGACAATAAATTACAATTTTGTTATTTTTTAATTGTTTTAAGAAACTATTATATGTACAGGGTGGGCCCGATAGAACTATGCCGTCCCTTAATTTCATTATGTATTGTTATAGTTATTAAAATATCAAGGGTGTTATAACGCTATTATGTTCAGGACGATTTCATTTAAAAAAAGAGTATTAATCAAAATAGTTTGAAAACGCCGTAACTATGCAACACATTTTGTTTTTCAAAAAGTTCTGTTTTTAAAATAACTTATATACTTGAACAAATATATATATGGCTTATTATTGTTTTACAATGAGAAAAGGAAAATAACTGATATAATATAACTAATTCTGAGAATTCAAAATAAGTTCTCCATCGAAGAAAATGTCGATTGGGTTCAAGTCGAGACTTTTAGGAGGCCAAGGAATTAGTCGTATTTCACGTATTCAAATAGATGGCACTGCTTCCTGGGATTTTGAGCAGCGTACCATCCAGTTTTTATGTAATGTTTAGTCTGGAACTTATCGGCAACTCTTTTATTTGTTTATATGGCACGTTGATTCACCTACGGATTTAATCCACAAGAACTTTAACAAATATTGGTCTATGTCATTGTAATGTTTTCCCTTTCTGCAGCTTATACTGATGAATTCATAGAAAAACGAAACATGTTTACTGCTATTGGCAAAGGGGATCACATCGCACTTATCAATATTCTCTTTGTAAAATATATTTTGTGGCAGTACTTAATAGTATATGACTGATGACTTCCTAATAGTCAAAGAATGCTAGCATATCGTGTATGACACGCTAAATGTACTACTGTTTGTTTATAAAATAATTAATTTGCTCAAAATCTAATTACTCAAAAATCGTAAGTACCTATTTTTCCAAAGTACAAACTAAAGTATTTTTTAGTTGTACACATCTTTCTTTCCATATATTTTGTATGCCAATTAAATGTAATACATATTATTTTTATATTGTCTAAACATTATTCGTGGCATTCTCTAAATTTCACTTTTTCTTTTTTTGGAGTTTACTACCACATGAATAATTTCTGGTTATCAAAAAATTACAATTAGTTATCCAGTATGCTACTGAAGAATAAACCTCTGTGGTTTTTTGACAACTAATATAAAACAAAAAAAATAATTATATATTTCCCTAACATTTCGGAAACTAATCTATTTCCTTCAAAAGTTATGTATTTTTCTTAATACATAACTTCTGAAAAAGGAAACAGATTAGTTTCCGAAAGGTTAGGGAAATATATTATTTTTTTGTTTCATATTAGTTGTCAAAAAAAACAACCTCTGACTGATCTTTTGACGTAAAGTCACAAGCGCAGAGGCTTATTTTTCCAGTGGCATACTGGGTAACTAATTGTATTTTTTAGATAATCAGGAATTATTCATGTGAGAGTAAATCCCAAAAAAGAAAAATAAAAAACATATTATTTATATTCTTTTCTTTATAATAGGCCAGGCGACAGGTAGTTCAATAAGGAAATAATTAGTGGAAAGCTGGAAATTGCTTTAATCGCTTTATTTGGACCCAGATATTACTCTCCCAAGTTTTCCCCCTCGAGCGAAGTCGGCGTTGGCCCTTCTGGCCCTAATAAGGTACCATTTTTCGGTTTTTTGCAAATATCTCCCAAACCATCAACTTTATCAACAAAATATCTATTATAAAAAATAATCTAGATTAAATTTGCCGTTTGTCTCTAAAGTGAACCATTACGATGCTACGACCATTCAAAGTGGAACCCTTTTTGATTCTTGCGTTATCGAAATCATATGCCATATCAAAGTTTCTACATGTTATAAATATTTGTCAGCATTCCAGGTGTTTTTAATGCAGGTATCAATAAAAAAAAATGGTCAGTAAGTACATTCAGTTCAGATTCAGTACATTTTACAAGTAGACTTCATTACTTTCTCACCGAGGGCGCTGGCAACACTGTGTACGTGGGGATAGTAACACCTGCAGATGCAGCTGGCTTGCCGCGATCGGCCTCCCATACAGCTGGCAACGCTGCTCCCATACCACAGCAGTGTCATGAACGATCTGGTTGAGTGTATACGTGTTTACGGACAAAATAATCAATCAAGATTGTAGTTTGAGAAAGTGCGGCAATGGCCGCGGCTGGTAATCCAACCGTTTGTTTTATTTGTGAAAAAGATTTAGAAGATGGAGACACTATTATAGTGAAGGAGAGAGGATTAAGAACCTTACGTGAAAGTAGTGTGAAAAGACGTGATAATAGACATGTGCAATTACAAGGATTGCAGAATGTTACGGTTTATGTTAAGTGCCAAAAATCGTATACCAAAGACAAAAATATTGCCGCGGAAATAAAATCTTGGAAAAGGGCAACAACGGACCGAAGCTCGCGATCGTGTGAACAGTTCGACTTCAAGGTTAATTGTATTTTGTGCGGCAAAAATGCATCCGAAGAATTTTTAAAAAAGTGTTATTAAAAAACCCATTCACAGTCGCGATACTGTTCATTGCGTGGAAACACTCCATTTCAAAAACGCACTGGTAGAGACAGCTGGTAAGCGTGACGATGCATGGGCCAAGGCTGTTACTAGGAGAATTGCACATGTAAATGATTTGGTCGCTGCAGAGGGTCGATATCACGGCTCTTGCGCGAAAACATTCTTCAAGAGTTCTTCCACATCGACAAGGCCACCTGGTCGTCCCGAAGATGAAAACGTCACTGCTGCTTTCGAGTACGCTTGCTTTTATATGGAACGAAATCGAGAAGAATGTCAATACACATTTGCATTGCAAAGAAATCCGATGTAGAATTGAAACAATATTTCCAATTTGAACTAGCTCCGTATCCGCTTGCGATCTTTGATGAAGCGGGAATGCGTAAGACGCAAAAGTCTGTGTTCTATAAATTATTCCATCTTGTTACCGATGAACCCACATTTAAGGACCTACATCATGTTCTCGACGGAGGATATCTTCTGCACCGTGTAATTTGGCACCAAACCGATACTTTTGCCAACATTAGCGCCAAATATGTGAATTACGTCAAAAGATACTTCAAAAACAGTGTCATCATTTTCGATGGGTATTCTGACAACCCAGCAGCTCGCAGTACCAAGTCCGCTGAACGTCTTCGACGACCGCACAAGCATGATGCTGCTAATGTTTTTTTTGATGAGTCCATGACGGCACCTATGCCACAAGCAAAATTTTTGTCTAATGATACAAACAAACGAAGATTGATCGAGTTGTTGCGCGTCAAATTCGAAAGCGAAGGAATCGAAACCAGACAAGCTCCAGAAGATGCCGATGTGCTCATCGTTACCACCGCACTCGAGGGTTCCACTTTGAGTGGTCGTAGCATCGTAACGGTTCACTTTAGAGACAAACGGTAAAGAACATTTTTGTAGCAAATTTACTCTAGATTATTTTTTATAATAAGTAGTTTGTTGATAAAGGTGATGGTTTGGGAGATATTTGCAAAAAACCGAAAAATGGTACCTTCTTAGGGCCAGAAGGGCCAACACCGACTTCGCTCGAGGGGGAAAACTTGGGAGAGTAATATCTGGGTCCAAATAAAGCGACTAAAGCAATTTCCAGCTTTCCACTAATTACTTCATTATTGAGGCTTTTTTTTTCGACCTGTCGCCTGGCCTATAAATTGTTATTGCTGAAAAGTAAAACATTAAATCGTTAAATATTTTTTTTACAATATATTTTATTAACCTAAACACCCGTTTTTATGGGCAGTAGCAGGAAACAGTATAACATGAGTAACAGACCCACGTCTATTGGTTCATTCATTGGAATACCCCTATTTATGACCTATGAGTAATGCTATAGCAGCATTCCCATTTTTTACGTGACATTTTTTATTGCCACTGTTCAACAAAACGCTGATTTTGCTTATATTTTGCACATTCTCACAAGAAATATTATATCTTTAGGTTAAGATAAACTTGTGCCGTTAAAAGACGAAGTGAACTTTTATTTTATATGTGATAATTAAATTTTTGGTTTTTATTGGTATCGTATGATCTTATTAGACATATAAACCCATACAATACATCTGTTCACTGTTTAGTGATTTCACTTAATCAAATTAGAAATATATATTATTTTTAAAATAACTATGCTTGGAAAAAAAGATCATTTTATAAATTCACTCTATGAACTAATTATTTGTCTTATGTACAGCTTGAACGCTCTTAAAATTTGAGACTTAACGTTTCCCTATAAAAATACGTTATTTGGGGCCAGATCTGGAGATCTATCTGGCCATAAGGTGGTTCCCCGTCCACTCAATGAACGGTTTTGAAATGTTTTATTCGGGTATTCCTGAAGTAAAACAGTATGACAACCATTCATATTTTGCAACTAGATCTCGTTAAATCTTGGCCCTGAAATTCCTAAACTAATAAATAAATAAATAAATAAACACCACAGAAATTAGACAACCCCGGAATTCAAAGCCGAGGCTTCAGGGGCAGAAGTTACATACAACCGTCTCGACCAACATTGCCAGTGCCGGTGGCGGGATTCGAACTCGCAGCTATGATAGAAAGATTGCCAGTCACACTTGCCATCGGACGCTCTAGACAACTACTCCACCGAGCTGGTGGACCATTTAAGTCCGTAGCTCAAAAAATCAATGATGTTTTCCCAATAGGTACCAATAACGAACGATGAATCATAATATTATAACGGTGTATTATAACGAATCTTTTTTCTTTCTTCGCTATTTTAACTAACTTTAACGATTCAAATGAAACAACATAAAAAATACATACATATATTCAGAATATAATATATAATAGAGTCAGGGCGTGGTTAGCAAATAATAAACTAGGTACAAATACATAAATTCAAACTTCAGAAAATCTTGAAATCATATCACTTAACCAGTTTGTTTTAGGGCGCCACCCGCTTTTCTTTTTCGTTTATCTAAAAGTCTACAAAAGTTACACACACTAGTGCCGTTGAAAAGGGGAAAGAACGGTTGTTTTTCTTTTACTTAAGTGTCTCGCACAGATCAATAGCAAATAAAAAAAGTCTAGGGGGCTTTCTCCACCTCTAGTTCATTGGACAGGCAAATCAGCCCGTTCATGCAAATTTACGAATAGGTACCTATTTTAATAATAATAATACGAAGGGATCCTACCTTCTTACACAGCTTTCTACGTAGTAATTACTTTACCATAATACATAGCTTCATCAGAACAAATCGTGAAACCAGCTCAGCAACGTACACTCACTTGCTCAAAGTCTAAGTCCAGACTGCTCCATAAAACATAAGATAACGTAGTACAACGTAAGAGACCATAAACACACATCTCCTCGGGACCGTGGCCTCCCAGCGTCTGCCTCCGAAACCTCACTGTTCTCTTACTATCGTTCCCCCTTGTCCCTCACACAGCGGAGTTCGCGCGGGTGCACTAGAGGTCCAGTGTCGCACACATTATCAAAGATTTACAAATTCACAAATTAATAAAAGAGGTTCAGTGTCGCACATATTATCAAAGATTTACAAATTTACAAATCTACAAATTTAATAAAAGTCGGTTCTAGAATTTGTAAGGTTGACCTCCAACCAAATTATGCAATTAGCATTAAATAAAACGAAAGTTAATTAAATCTAGAAATGAACCGTTACAGTATATCTCTAGTTCCTTGCCACAATCTATATTTAGGATATTCACAAAATATATTACCGATTGTTTTTAGTTTACACATAACATACGTGCATGGTATCGTAGTTGGCTAGAGCGCGCTATGTGATAAGCTTGACTAATCATACCGTCTATCTGCTCGTGAGTTCGAATCTCAGCTGCAGCAGAGGACACTCCCCTGGACAGCTTTTGGTTTAGGATTTCAAGGTTGTTTAGTTTATGTGATATGTTTTATGTTTATGTTATGTTTATTACAAATTATACCTTCAACCTCCTGACTTATACTATAAAGAATGGTCTTAAGTAGATATTTTGAGCAGAGTCAAAGCCGCGCTATTATTCTAGTAATAAACATAGGGATGTTAAAAGTAAGATATTGTGTAAGATTCCTAAAAACTAAGGAATTTTTATAAACAGAATAACTCATTTAGGTTGCCGCAGATGATAATTAAAATAACCACGTATTACCACAGGTATAAAACTTCTTACCTTTTACATGTTACGTATTGAGGACAGTGGCTGATATTGAGCAACAGTGTACAATTACATAAGTAACGCAGTTTCTATGTTTTCAGATGAAAAACATCTCCGTGGGGTAAGCACACATTTGTTAAGCGAAAATGATCTTGTTCTTACATTTACCGAAAAATATTTGCAAACTTGAAACTTTCCAAATCAGATGCAGGATGTTCCTCCTGAGACACGTAACAAAACATAACTTTTCATATACCGCATTTGGTTTTGAAATATCATTATACCTTTCACTCATTTATATTCTGCGGACATTTTTTTAGAGTATTTATTTCCATTTTCTACATTATGAATGAGAAATACTTTTCTAATAACAATACAGAATTTTCTAATCGTCGAAGATAAGTATAAAGGTAATTATTATACCTAACACAATGTTAATTCAAAAATCCCACCATTTTTCATATGCATTATACTTTTATCACCACACTCATTTTTCTATTTCTAAAACTTGTATAAAAAAATTGTATTCATATATACTAGAATAGTTAAATTAATTCATTAGATTTATCTAGAAATATTTACCAAAATTATATTATAAGACACTAATCTCAAAAAAAAATAAACTAACTAAATATTCGAGTTTCACAGAGTCTGTTTCTAGTCTAACGAAGCCGTCAGGCATTTATGCACTAACAAAGTCTTTTAAAAAGAGGTCCCTGTACTATTGCTAAGAAACCTAGATGTGGAGTCTACATTACTCCACATTGGTATGCCATGCGTGGGATCGTTAATAATAATTGAATTATAGAGTTCCATTATCGATTGCCAACAATTAATTTTTGATTTACTGAAAATATCTATTATAGCATCTATAAATTGTTTAACCTTGACAACTAATACATCTGACATTTACCGAAAGAGGGCAGAAGAAGAGAAATGTACACCTAAATATGTCTAAGTAGTGATTATTTCGATCATTATAGAAAAAACCTTTGTTATAATCAGATTGGTGTTACCCTTATTAAAGCATGTAATTTTAGTGTCATATTTACGAATTAATTTGTCTCCTTATATAATTTAAGTAAATGCATTTTACGGGCTAGATCAAATTCTGAGTGTACTAGAACAAATAAGTCATCATCAGCATATTATAACAACATTAGCATCGACCCAATCAAAGACGTCGCAAGAAGCAGTTCTACTGAAGCTCGATACCCCCTTTATCCCACTACTACGGCTCCATAACAATCAAAGCCCAGTCGGTGGCGGGTATCTAGTGGCGATTAGATAAAATAAATCGGTACATCTATTCTAACATTTTCTAGCAGAACACTAACACTTCTTTTGTACTACATCTCAATTTAATTATCCACACGTCAATGAGGGCTAACGTTTTTAGGCTCACCAGTTGGCGCCACTGGCGAGTAAGGTCCTATCAAAAGTTATTGTTAGTAGCGGAAAAAGTTTATAGGGTTTTATTATAATTATTTCGTACAGAAATAAATAAAAAAAACTTGTTAATTATGCCTCAGTGCTGTGTAGTTCCATATTGTTCGGAAACAAAAGGCGGACATATGCTTACGAGTAATAAAACTCGCCTAAAACAGTGGTTGATAGCGATTCGCATGGATAACTTTCCTCCTTCGAAACATTCGTGTGTTTGTAAGCGACATTTTAATCCTGACGTTTATGCGTTACCAAAGGAGTCTACTACAGAAAATCGTAAGTAATAATCATGCACATTCGTTGTTTTCATCATGCTCATGCTTGATATAACCTAACTTTAATGACATAAAAAACCTCTGATAGGTACAATAATGTCTCTATTGAGCAAGTAAATTATTACTTTCCCCTTCTGCTATCATTGTGTTAAATGTTTTTCAGCTAATTTTTATAAAAATTACTAAAAACTCGCTTTAAAAAGCCATAGTGAACATTAACGTTCAGTGACATGGACCTTACCGTACACTAGCGCCTCTCATGGTGAATTCAAGCGCGGTAGCCCTCATTTGGCGAAGAATTTTATATTGTATGCTAACTTGGTTGTAGAGTGACGGCAGGAGAATGTAAGCGGTGGTATGACTGGTAAGAGTGTCACCCAATACAAGCCTTTGACTGTCACGTGTCTATCTAGCCGCGAGCGTGTCCAAATTTTTAATCGTAATATTTTGATTTTGGTGTTGTACTGGCGCATTCATATGAAAAACTGTTCGGATTAAATTTTTTTAAGGGATCGTGTGTAAGATGAAGCATGAAGCACTGATTATGTAAGTGTATGTTGCCTGTCGGAACATTAAATTAAATTTGTTTAAACAATTGAAAAATATTGATATTTTTGCATCAACAATTTATTTTCACATTTAGTAAAATTCCAGCAGAAAATGTCATGACTATTTGTTATATACAATAATTTATATATTAAATTTTTCAGTTGTAAATACATAGATATGAAATACAATTTTTTACATCTTTGAACCATTTATAAATAACCTCTGCAAGACCAATTGACGATTTTTTACTTTTAAACCTTGGTGTCTAATAATGGATGGTCTCTTGGAGCGCCTAACCTCGGAAGGATTTTATGCGCAGGCATATGCGGACGACGGGCTGGTCCTAGTGACCGGCCGCTTCTTAAATGTCGTTTGCAACAGAGCGCAGGTAGCTTGTAGAATAATAGAAAGATGGTGCGGCGAAACAGGTCTCTCAGTCAATCCATCTAAGACTGAGATGATCCTATTCACCAAGAGAAGGAAAATAGAGGATTTTAGGGCACCAACCATGTACGGTAAACCTCTTGCGCTTGTGCAGGAGGTTAGGTACCTGGTAGTGACCCTAGATAGTAAACTGTCATGGGGGCCGCATATCGACAACGTCATCAAAAAGTCGACTGCGACCTTCTGGCAATTGCGCCGAGCGGTAGGTAGGAACTGGGGCCTCAACCCACGGATCCTACACTGGCTGTACACGGCGGTCATCACGCCTAGGCTCCAATATGGATCCGTGGTCTGGTGGCCGAGCGTGGACAGAGCGATGACGTCCCGAAAGCTGGCAAAAGTCCAGAGACTAGCCTGCCTAGGGATCATTGGGCAATGAAGACGACACTGACAGTTGCTCTGGAGGTTCTGCTAGGCCTGCCAACGCTTCCCTCGTGGATAAAGAGGGAGGCTATGGCGGCCTATCTGAGAATGCGAGATTCTGGGAGCTGGCAGTGTTTAGGCAGAGCTGAAGGTCACGCAGCAATTGCTGGACTGACGGAGAGGGAAATCCCTCTCTCTGTCCTGAAGGTGAGAGAAGCGAAAGATCAGCTAAGGTTGGAAAGGAATTACACTCTCACTCTTCCTAGTAGGGAGGAGTGGAGTGAAGGAAAAATTGACTTCCGCCCGGACTCTCTGGTGTGTTATACAGATGGATCTCGGCTGGCCACTAGATCGTCTTCCGGGGCGGGAATATATCTGGAAGGCAAAGAAGTACAGGAGAGCTTTGCTCTAGGCTCGTACACCACGGTCTTCCAGGCAGAGCCTATGTTAGGTATTTCAAGAAGGCAGGTCACAACGGCCCTCAATGAGTGGGCCCACGAGACACTGAGGACGCAATGGAGGACCAACAGGGCCTGCAGGCAAACCCGAGATTTTGTGACGGGGCCGAACAAATCGAGATCGGCCTGGTTGCTGGGACGGAGTCGTAAGACTCTGAATCTCTTAATCGGTGTTCTGACAGGCCACTGCAGACTTAAGAGGCATCTATCATTGATAGGTATTGAGGAAGACCCTACATGTCCAAGATGCAGGAGAATTGAAGAGAAATCTTACTACTTCCTGGGACAATGTGAAGCGTTTGGGCGCCTGAGACACAGTATCTTCGGTTCTGAGGCGCTTCTAAGGGAGGAGATGAGCTCCCTCGCAATGAGTGACATCCTGACCTTCATCAGAAGGTCGGAAAGATTCGATGAGGGAGCAAGAGAAGCACATGGCTGAGGGGACAGCTGGGGGTTGGTAAAAAAGGTCCCGTCTGTGGCCTACTTGCCAGGCGTCAACCTCCCCCACCATTACCATTACCATTACCATTACCATTACTTTTAAACCTTCTTTCTGAATTGATTACTGATTAGTGATTACAAATACAACACACTGTTTCGCACTCACGCGCTTTATATTATCTCGACCAAGTCGCAGCGGCAGTCTTTATACTGTGGCCGTGCTATGTGGAGAATCAGCCTACAGTACAAATCGTATTGAAGAACGATACAATTTGTCACGACCACGGGCGTACTGTATTATTTCGATACGATAATATGATTAATACAATACAATAACACGATACAAAATAGGAATCAGTAAACTTCGACTCATGTCTTTATTTTTCAGCACTGCCTTAACTTTCGAGTCATTTCTATCCAGGTATCTTACTATGTTAGTACGAATACGAAACTGTACCGGTGCCAAAGATTCGTACCATACGATTCATAGGAAAGAGTCCATTTATACGAATCATACAAATATGACACATCTCTATCACGTAGTGAAAAAACTCCCTAGCTTGCCATATATGACATGCTAAATATACTACTGTTGTATGTAAAGGTTACAATAATAACTTAGTTTTTCACTGATTTGTGTAGGAAATGTTGCTACAATAGTTCACAATATATCTTTCAATATTGTAGTAGATAGAATAGTCAACAAAAACCTGAACATGCTCCAAACTAGTGATGGGAAGAATCAAGTCTTTTTAAGAATCAATTACTTAGTTCTCGAGTACTTTTAAGATTTGAATGATTATCCGAGAACCTAAAACAATAGGGATTTGCGATAGGATCGAATGCACACTGCATTGTACGGAGCATTACCCTAGCTGCACCCAGTTCTCTGTTGACAGGTTCTCGTACACTACACAACTATACATACGTGCTTATCTGTCTAGTTTATTTACGTTTAGCATTGTTTGGAAGCTGATTATACATTGCCTCAATTTTAACATAATTTAATTACGAAAGAAATCAAATCAAGAACCGAAAACGGCAAGAATCCACCCAAATTGATCCTTGAGAACTCAGAAAGGACTGAAGATTGATACGCAGACTGCAGAGCCCGAGACAGAGAACTGAGTCCGAGTACAAAATCGAGAACTGATAATCTCGATCCATCGCATCGTCTCTATCATGGTATCGTGATGTTAGTACTTGATACTCGGAATTCGAATACTTCTGTAAAAGTTCTCGAGAACAGCGAAAACTTTTGAAAATATAGTACTTTATTCTTGCATCGAATACTTATATAACTACTTCAAACATTAAATAGTAATTATTACGTTCTTTTTAACTGAGATCTCAGCTAATCTAAGTTTTTTTACAGTTACACTACATAAATAGAAACATAATTTCATTTAATGTAGCCTCTGTAACCGTAAACTACTTAGATTAATTGAGATCTCAATTAATTATTATTACAAATTTTAGTAGCATCTTCTACAATACTTCACTGACTATAACCACACTTTGTAGTACATATTTGAACATCAAAATTGAACCAGTCATTCTTTCTCCTGAAAATTTTTATAAGTTTGTGTGCAAATTAGCAAATAATATGTAGTTTAATTTTACTACAATTTGTTCTTGAAATTTATTTTAATTTGTTGTTGTCCCAATTTGTATCGTAATTTGTAGTAAAATTCCATACAATTGTAGTATTTATGACTTTTTTTTTCGTGTATTATTACTTGTTAATATAGTACAATTCGTTGAATATGGTGGTTACATATTTCAAATTTCGTGCCATATCTGTTGTCTCACGAATCTCACTTTTAAGAACGATTTATGCCTCAGCATAAGAAGTTTATCACATACATCACCTTGGTGGGATGATTGGGGAGGACTATGTCAAACTTGTTGACTTGAAATTGCCCGACAATCGGAATCGATTAATTACAGTATATACTACAATAATTCTCATTTTCGACAACAGAATCAGAATCCCTGGGGAAGTCTAATCTACCCACTAGGTGGTAACATAGCACTTTCTTCATGTCCCATACCGATTTCAATATACATCCACCGAAACAACGCGGCATGCGTTGTGTCGGTGGATGTAGGCGGAAATCGGTATGTAGCATGAAGAAAGTAAGTGCATGAGCTCCTCTGCAAAACATAACATGGCTGCGTCAGACCATGGCATTGAAGACACCATCTTGGCAGATCACAATAAATCCGTCGATTTTCGATTTAAGCTCTGCTAACCTTAAAAGAAGGCGATGCCATTCCTGCCGATAAACTCAATGTGTCTATGTTCTTATTGAAGACAACGTACTGGGGTTTATCGATGTGCTGCTGAAACGGATTTTCCTGTTCTGCCACTGTGATTCGAACTTTCAGGGGATTTGGTTGAAGCTCAGTGACGGATTTATTGTTATTACTATTTTATGTTTTATTTATTTTCTATAATTGGGTGCAAACCTATTGAAAATAAATGCCCTTTTTATGCATTTATAGTGGATAATATGTGCTTTTAATATTTTAATTACATTTCAATAAGTCGTTGCCTGATAAGTGTACTGTTAAATTAAATTTACTTTCTTTCTTCTTTTCCAGGGTAACAGGTGGTGAATTATTTGAAGATATTGTAGCGAGAGAATTTTATTCAGAAGCAGACGCATCACATTGTATTCAACAAATTTTAGAATCAGTCAATCATTGTCATCAAAATGGCGTAGTACATAGAGATCTCAAGGTAAGGACAGTTGTGATTTTTATTTAAATAATAACTGGTATCTACATCGTGTCTGATTATAAATCTCAAAGTAGGAGTAACTTTACATAATTTATTAAGTCAATATATTTTGATTATCCGAAATCAATAACTAATAATCATTTCATTAAAGTGAAAAAATCTTGGCACACAATACTGAAAGGTTATGATTTATGAAGTTAGTTTGAACCGACGACATTAATGAATGTGGTGCGGTGTATAAAATAAAAAAAATTAAACAGTATTTGAAATACTACTACCGGTTTAAAAAGTTGGCACAATAATCAATCATAAAGCCACTTAAGATATTAAATTGGTTGTATGTGCTGCACCTAAATGTTGAAGTAGCTGTTACAACGAAATTTATATACGAAACATGTTATAAACTTAAATAACTAAATGTAACGTGTCGTGAATGATTTCATTTACATTTAATATGTTGCCAATCTCATAATCAAATTTAAGGTTTTCATAAAAAATCACATTGATAATACGCTATTGGTAGTCAACAGTAGTTTATAGTCGTAGTATGCATTGTTAATTTAAATCTTTACAACGGTTATAAAATAAACATTGGTTTTTTCATTATTACGTTTTGTGTCAAGAGCCTTTGATTCAGTACATGCCGCCATTTAGTCACGGTTGTTCATCATCAACAGTTTCACACAGCACTTTTCCTACTACAGTTAATACAATGGCTAAGTTGGCAGTGCTGTAACAATTGTGCGTTTATTAAAGAAAGCACGAGACTTTACCCACATTATCTACACATATTCGTAAATAATTATTTAAGTGGGGTCCAATGATTTTATTATAAATGGTGAAAAAATAAGGATCGTATGACAAATAATAAACTAAATTGATTGAAAAAAACTTTTATTTTGTAAAAACTCATTTTTAAACACCTAAATATAACAAACGAGTTAAATGCATTGTTAATTTTTCGCTTTATAAGAGCGGTCGCAATGCAAATCAGACGTGTTTACTCCAGATCTTTTAATTTCATTTTCACTCAGAATATTTAAATAAATGTATTTGCTAAAATTCACCATGCTTTGTAAATACAAAGCATTATATATTTTAGTAATGCCAACATGTGTCTACTGTCCAAATTGATGAACTTGTATCCAACTTTACTCATTTCTTTTATGTGCAGTAGAATTCTTGACTCAGCTTCCTTTTGACTGCATGAGAGATCTTCATGTAAACACATAGATACGTTGCATCGGATCGTATCTCCTTATGTGGTTACTATTACTTTTCCCTCTCGAGTTACATGTTTCCCTGCAAGTAGGTCAAATAATTCTATTGCATAAAAAGTTCTTCCAGTTTCTTGGAACTGGTGTGTTAATAACTTTTCGCCCTATCCAGCATTTCTGAACATTCTGATCTCTGATTTCAAACTGTCACATCTACATCCCAGACAATGAAGTAAAACTTTGTTAACAAATTTCTCTACATAGTAATCAAATGTCTTGACATATCTCATTGTACTATGGCCGACACATGATGCTGAAGGTTTTCCATTGGGATAGTCAGACACATTTCTCAAACACTGGAGATCAGATTTCTTATATTTTTATGTGCCCATAGTCTGAGAAAGAATGTGGAAATGGTTGATATTCATGGTTGATGAATTCGTCAAGATCAAAACCTCACTGTTGACAACCAATGTATAATTTTGAGAATAGGGTGACATTATTTCTCACGGCTGTAATGGCCAATTGGGCTTTGTTTTGTACAGGAGTTTTGCGATTGCGTTTTAGTGTAATATCAATAGTTATCGTTGATCTTCAAGTCTATGATGAACAAATTCCTTAAACTGCTGAATTCCAAGAGCATTATTCTTATATCCTCAATCCCTGTTGGTTTAATGGTAACATTTAACAAATCACGATTGTTTTTAAAGATGGCGGCTGTTTTCTAATATGGCGGGCAAAATATTCCGAGTTCTACCTCAAAATTTGTTCATCCATATGTGTGGATAGATATATCCCTGAAAGTTTCAGCTTTTCTTCCAAAAGTGCAAAATGGTTGGTTGTGTTAACCTCCCCATTAAATGCAAATACAATACTCTTGACATTCGATGTTAATTTATATTTCTTCAGAAAAACAAAAAGCGTGGTTTTGAAACTCGAAATCCTTAATAATATGATTCTAGGAAAGTGCAATAAAGAAATATTATTAGTTTTGTTTATTTTATTATTAAAATAACAAACAGTATACTATTGAAAATCTACAAACAACTTTATGGTTGAGTTAACATCACAAAGAAAAACGTTTAAATCGTTAGTGTACAGTCCGTGGTGGGTCCCGCCTTTCCTTATTTTATTCTGCCATACGTTGCTATAATCTCTGGTTGGTTGCTTCAATCTTCATCGCAACCTCATCCACTCTATCTACGCAGTGAAGCCTCCATCTGCTTTGTCGTTGAATTTCACCAGATTTCAGCATCATTTGTTCCTCTGTACAGACCTCTAGACAACTGTCTAAAGTTACCAAAATAAATCGTCTACCACCTCTAAATGGTGGTCTAAACAGAGAGAGTTGTCTTGAAAAGGGACAAAGATTTAGAGTTTAGGAACAATTTCTGAATCAGATTTTTGTTCCGCAGACGCAAGTTAAAATGAAAAAATACACCCTTGAAGTGAAGACTATAAAAAAATTGGCTTCCAACAATTGATTTCATCATGCTGAAATGTTAAATACTTTGGCAAACTAAAAAACGGTATTTTAAATAAACAAAGAAAATTTGGTTTTAAATGTTTCAAAATTGTATTTTCACTCTACACGTGTTTCGGCTTTTTAGGCCCTTTTCAAGAGTACAGATGAGAGATACTAAATTATAATTTGTGTTCCTTGCTTATATACTGAATGTTACATCTGGCAACTTATACTAATAAAAATGGTTTGAAAGATTTGGAATTATTTAGAAAAGTTAAATTACTTTATCTAAAATGTGGTGACCTGCGAATATTTGTTGTTCATTTGTAATCGTTTTTTTATTTTTGGAAGCTTTCTTAATTTCTAATATTACGATTACGTTGAATATTGTGATAAGACTCGAATATAATCCACAAACATCGACGACGAGTTATCATTACACAAAAACTTGAGTCATCGCAGTGTAGGTAGGAACTTCAAAAAATAATCTACTTAGTGCAGTAGCTTTCTGAAGATGATTTTGACAGAAGAATGCAGCTTTTTGAAGAAATAATGAAACTATATAATAATGGTGATAATTTTGCATTTGTTTATCTAACGAAGCAACATTTTGTCTTAAGAAAATCGTTCTTCCCCATAATTGTCGCATTTGGTCAAGACATAATTCGCAATAGATTCAAAAAGCCCACACTCAGCACACTGATAAAGATAACAGGTGGGAATACTTTGGGGGGAAGCATTGCTGGCCTTTTTTCTTATTAACGAAACTTTAAATAGTGTAAAGTATTTAGAACTCTTGCAGTATCCTTCTTGCTTTACGGGATGAGGATGATGAAGTGCGAGAAAACGTTCGATTTAATGGGGTGCCCCACCCCCGCATTATCGAATAACAATCAGAGAGTATTTAAATGTTACATTTCCTGGTCATTGGAGGTGCCTGCATGTTTTTCGAAACTAACTCCTCTTGTTTTTCTCTGGTGTTATGTAAAAAATCAAGTTTTTGAAGACAGAACCATTAATCTCGCATGTTTAAAAGAACGAATGATCGATGAAATGACAAATATCTGAATAGTTTTTGGTAAATTCTACAACAGGTGTTGTAGATAGTTTTGGCTATTTTCAATAAAATATTTCGCTTTAGTCGCTTTAAACAAGGTCTTTTATATGTTCTTTTAATGTTCTTTTGAATATCTTATTTTCTATGTTGTTAGTCGGTTTGCTGATTTTGGTCGTTCACTTCTAGGTGCATCTTTAACAGAATCGATGTTTTCGATTTTTTCATTAAAGATTGTGTCTATGGATTTTGATTTGGATACCTCTGGTTAAGTAAGTTGCAGACAGATTTCTTGTTGTTTTCTTCAACACTTTCCAAAGCCAATCATTATTATTTCAATTCTTTGTCGTTCAGAAAGTTGCACCATTTTGTAGTCGACACAGAAAGAAATACTTAATGAACGAATAAAAATGAATAAATTATTTTTCGTTATTTTTATCGGGAACGCAAAAACTGCCAAATTTGACAAAAGCCGAATATATGAAAAGTTAGGATCTTTGTCCCTAATTGCGGGTTTAAGAAGTGTATTGTCCCCCTCAGCAGATTCGACTGTTTCGATAGGTCTGATTAAGGAAAATAGACACTATGCGATGAAAATGAGGTGGATCTTCGTCTTGTATATGAAAGGAGTTTCAATAAGAGCGCAAGATTTCAATTGTGCGCCGGTTTGGCGGTCAAGATGTCGCAAGTTTATGACATACCAGGTCGATAAGAGACAGATGGGAGTTAGTAAACATAGAGCATCACCCGATAGAACAACACGTCCTAATTGTCAAATATTATTATCAAAACGGTGAAAGTTTGATTGCCACGATTCGTAAAGTGCGTCCAATTTTCGGTCGAAATAATGTTCCTCATTCATCTACTGTGAAAAGAATAATCGAAAAATTCGAAAGTACTGGTTCGTAGAGGTCGTTCAGAACAAAACATCATGGTAGTTCGCGAAAGCGTGGCCGAGAGTCCAGGGACGTCGATTCGTCATCGTGCACAAGAATTGGACATTATAATAGCCAGTCTTCACCGTATTGTCACTAAAGATTTGCATCTCCATCTGGAGGAATCATTGGGTCATTTTTCTTCGAGGACGAGACAAGTAATGCAGTAACGGTAAATGGCGAACGTTATCGTGCCATGATAACCCACGAATCTTTTCCTGGTCGTGTCATCTCTCGGTTTGGTGACCAGAATTGGCTGCCACGCTCTTGGGATTTAACATCTTTGGACTTTTGGCTATGGGGTTATCTCAAGTCACAGGTTTATGACAACAAGCCCGCGAACATCGAAGCATTGAGGGCCGAAATTAGACACTATATCAACGAAATACGCATGTGCCAGCAAATCCGTGGTGGCCATTTAACAAATGTGTTGTTTCATACATAACTCCCAAATGTCTACATTATAAGAATAAATATTTCAATACTTTGCTACGGAAAACAATGTTGTATTGGACCCTGAAATATTGCGCTCTTATTGAAACACCCTTTATATTTCTATTCGATTTTCTAATGAATTGGTGGGTGATTTTTTTGTAAAATCGTAATACACATCCCCGTAAGATGATCATTGAAAACATGTGGTCCAATAAGCTGAATTCCAATGATGCCACACCACACATTCATAGAAAACTGTTGAGAATGGCTTTCAACAATTCCATGGGGATTAGTACGAGTCCTTACATGAATATCCTTAGTGTTGTTAATTTCATCGCGAGTAAAAGTCTATTCATCGGTAAATAAAGTGATTCTAAGATGTTCGGAGTTTGCAGTAATCCATCGGCAAAAATGCAACCATAATCCTCCGATTTAAGTTTGTGAACTGTTTGTAAATGGTAAGTACACAAACTCTCATTATACAACGTTTCCTACAGAGTAGTGCGAGGTAATCCAAGATGTGTAGATAGTCAATTACTGCATTGCATGGCTTGAAGGATGGCATCTCGGACTTCTCCAACATATACTCGTTCTGACTTTATTACAAAAGATCTAGTTTCCCGAAGTCATCTGTGTATATCGATGTGCACCTGTCTTATTGGGTAGTATATTATGGTGTGGGAAACTCCGACAATGTTCCTACATGGTAGCTCTTGTATTACTGTTACAAAAACCATAAACGAAGTAAATATCTGCATATTCTTCATTTGTAAAATTCAAAGGCATTTTTAGAAACTACAAATCAAAACTTAAACTGACTCACAAGTGAAGTAATAAATTATGGCACTGTTTTGCAATTCCTTCCAAAGCCTATTCCTTAAAATTTCATAAGGAACATATTTTTCTTCAACAAGTTCCTCAACGCCCATAACTCAGTTTTTATAATCGGGCCTATGTTGATATAAACTTTTTTTGATTAAAATTACTCAACCAACATATCCCTAAAGTTTGACAGATTCTTCCCTGGATACCCTGTATAATAATTATTTCATTTTGTTAAATAATTTATTGTATTGTCTTCTCTCAAATTTTAAATGTTAAAGTTTGTATTGAGAATAAAGATAAAAGTAACAACGGTATGAAACAATATTGTGCTACCTGAAAGATAGATAATTTTGATATTTGCATTGCTCCCTAACTGTGTGAAATGTAAACACATTTGCTTCCAAGTTTGAATTTAATTGTTAATTGAGCGTGAGCACTCAAAGCTAATAACGGCATACGACTCCAGAATCCAGAATAGTTAAACATATTACCAATGTAAAATCCGATTGCTGAGTTAACTGAGAGTCAAAAGTCAACCATTTATAACATTATACAGTGAAATTGTCGCTTCCCGAAAGGTGGCTAATCCAACATAATACCAGCTATTACATAAAATTTCGACTACTTCGTTAATGACCACCATACTGTCCTGAAACAGATTAGAACTTATTTTACGGACAGAAGTTAAAGTTGACAGGACCAATTCACTGGTAAATTAGATTTCTACTCGTTCGTATTAGTTTAAAAACTAATTTAAAATTATGCAAGTTTTAATTATGTTTTTTATTGGTGTTTTACAAAGGTATACGATTTAAAAAAGTTATCTGATTAAAATTAGAAAATGATAAATATTTTTTCAAGCAGGATTCTACTACTTTTCATTTTTACATTAAGCAGTTTATAATATAAGCTGCTCCAATTACGAGAAGACGCATATTCGTTCCAGAACTATATGGTTTATTTGAATATATCCCGCATGTGTTCAATGGACTGGAGGTCTTGTGACCTCAGTGGTAGTGAAAGTGCAGGAATTACAAAGTTTTGCATTGCAAAAGTTTTTACCGAAGGCATCATGGAATTAAAGAATAATGTTGTTTATGATATCGTTGACAAACACTTGAGCTGTCATCGTTCTCTCAACAGTAAACAAGTCAAATCGTCCATTGAAGCATATGCCTCCCCACACAATGATTTATCCATAAGGATACATTTCGTGAATTAGACGACAATTCTGGCTACCCCTGGCCTAGTTACAGCCGACTTTAAACAAGCCGCGAAGTAAGAAATGGGATCACCGCAAAGTGGTTCAGTCATGGGCTGATGAATTTTCGTTCTACATAAGCGCAGCAATAAAGAAAGGTGCACGTTAACCCTCGACTCGAAACACTGTAAAACAGTGGCAGATATCAAAAAGATTCACATAAACAAAGTTGTAGAAAATCAAATTTCCTAAAATGAAGTCTGTAAGGGCATGTTTATCTTGAATATCATAGGAAGCATCCAAAGTCGAACGATATAAAACGCATTATCAACGGTAACAAAGATTATATAAATTTTTATATTTTATCTACTAAGTAAGTCGATAAAAATATTAAAATTTTTGAGTAGATTAAACTGATACCTCAGTACACCTAAAATATGGTATTTCAATGTTCGGCAAAATTAAATTTTTTTTGCTTTGGATACCAGGTCCTTTAGCCACCCGCCGCAGCCGTCCTAATTTAATGTTAATAAAGTTCTCATAATAACACTTACCCATTTGTATGTGTGCGCGCTTTGCTAATGAATGAGTTATTGTTATCATGCAAATGAAAACCTATATTTTACATTTACTTAATATGAAAACACAAATATACTTGTACTTACAAATATTTTAATCGTAATGTCGTCACTGATACAAATTTTATTCTCGGCAATCAAAAGCTCATCAAAATTTAAGGCAATAATTTTTGTCTTAACAATTTTAATGTTCCAGGAAGCGAATATTACTAATTTCTCACAAAAAAACAACCAAAAACTCGTAACTTTCAATAATATCTGCTTTTTCAAAATTGTTTACTAAAAGTTCATGTTGCTCCATTTGATTTTGCCTTCTACATTCAGGATTTGTTCGAACAACAAACTTTGTTGAGGACAAATATTTAGGTAAATTTGGAAAAACTGATGGAATGGCATTTTTCTTCAACTTTGATATGCAAGGTTTATTTCTTAATGACCCGTCGGGTAAAATACCTATAATAAATTGAATAAACACACCTTCAACAAAATGTAAACAATACAAAACAGATGTTGGGGTTCAGTATTCAGAATATCTTTGAGCCATTTTTCTTAAATGCTCCATCCCTAGAGAATTAGTCTGCGTTCCGTTGGTTTTCATTTCTAAGTCATAATTCGATTTACAGCCTGGGATGCAGCACTTTCTAGGCATGTTGCAAACTTACTGTAACCTCAAAATCCGAATTAAAAACAAAACAGAAACCAAACACTCTCACACTGTACACTCATCGTTTGTTATTATAAAACAATGAAACTTGATATTAAAGCACAAAAACAACACTTAAAAACTATTATGACATATAAAACAATGAAATATTGCATGAAATCTCCCAGCAAGCGACCGAAATAAAGTAGTTCTAAACTCTTCAATGCAAACTAAATAGCCTACAAGCCTAGGACAGTGTTGCTACTTCCCTTACTTCACGGCTTGTTTAAAGTCGGTTGTTGCTTAACACTGCGATCATATAAAAATCTACTCTCGATAAGGCAGAACGTCATTCATTTCGCCAATGTAATTGTTCACTCGCTCATTCCAATCTTGTTCGTTTATGATGTACGGTCAGTGGACCTTCTCAGATGTGTCTAGAAACTATATCTCGACTCATCAAACGTTTTCGAATAGTTTCTATCGATACACATAGAGATACTAAATGTTCGAGCACGTATTTTTGGAGAATGTTTTCGGAGCACGAACAAGCACGAACGAGAATGAACAATCATTAACGGAAAAACTCGAGAATACGTTTCGGGTTAGAAAATGTATTCAAAAAAAGAAAAATATCCAAATATAACGTTAACACATATTTTATCATTTTTACTTTCTAATCTACTTTTACTGATAGAGAAAGTACTGGCGTCGCGTCGTGAGAGAAATAGAATTCCAGATTACGATGAAAATGGACGTTTTGAAACCCGAAAATAGAACATTTGAATCGACATGCCGTCTGTATCTGTGTGTTTGTGAGTCTGTATATCAGTGAATCTGTGTGTCTGTGTGTTGCTGGTCATTGTTGTGCTATCATTTTCTCAAACACGTCTCAATGTAGAAGTCTGAAACTTGACTATTTGGGGATTCCAGGGAAAAACCCTATTGTTTCTTAGTGAAATTGGTGCACCAAAGAGGGCACGTCTTAAGGGGGTCTAAAAGAATAACGTCATACCAAAAAAATTTTCAAATAAAAATTGTTCAGAATAAGAAAAGAACTCTTGAAAATTTCTCGTCAAATTAGCAGAGAAAAACTTCATTAAATTAAAAAAAGGAAAGTCTGTCTGTCTCTACAATATATTTACAGATTTGAAGTCTACATGAAATGACCGTTCTACTGATATGTGACACCATACAGTGTGTCCCAAATTCGATTCTCATTATTGGGATATCGAAAACTATAGATAATCAAACTAACAGCTGAATAAACTTTGTGACGTACTTCGCTACCAACACGCAATGCCTATTTGCATGTATGCGTGACGTGTCACTTTGGCACCCTTCAGTACAGTAACGGTACTTTGAACTTTTTATTACAGTAACGGTCTCGAGCGCCAGTTCCTGTTTTAAAGTGTAGGAACACCACTTTATTCTATCAGCAGTGTGATAGAAGCTAGGGCAACTCAGTGAAAAAACGGAATGCCAGGCGGCCTGTGTGTGTGGTTGTCGTTTGCGTAGCAATGGACAACTTCATCTTAGCTGCCGAAAATGAATCTCGGTGTACCAACAAATTTATTACTTATATCTTTGTTTTAAATAAAAGGCAGAAGTTCAACTTCACTTACTCTATTTATTTAAGACTGCTTCACATATAAAAAAAATGAATATATGCACAACAGTTATGTTGTAATACAATGTAAATATCAACCAAGCAAGAGGTTATGAAAATGCAAAAAGCGGTGATCGATTAGGTTATAGCAAGTACAGCTAAGTTATGGAAGCTACTACTACACTATTACTATCAACTGTTTATTACAAGCATCTACACAAGCAAGCATGCAATGATTTAAAATAAAGCAAGGGAACGGCAACTACTACTACTGGTAGCTACAGCAAGCGGTTAATGAAGCGGTATTACGGTAAGCGGTCAGTGCAGCAATATTGTTAGTGGTAAGCGGTTACGGAGTACTCAGCAAGACACAAGTGCAGGAAGTCAGTCTAGGGAGAGGCGGTGTATTTGACTTGTATAATCACGAGCGTGCTATAGTTTAAGATTAGCACCTCATATCCCTGATTTGGGGTTTATTGACGACGTGTGTCGCGTTTACCTAGTAAGATCTTATTCATACAGGAGGTATTAGGACCTTACAGGTAGTGAAACTATGACTGAGCCGGAACTCTATCCATACACGAGGCATTAGAGCTCTATCTTTACGTCGGATACAACAGACAATGACAACCGTATATTCCCGTTGCTCTTCTAATTCTATAGCACTGTAGTTCAGTTCGCTGACTCGTATGTTAATATAAATTGTCACTTAAACTATCTAGACCAGAGATATGCATGGATGCATGAACGTTCGGTAATTACTTATAATTCAGTGCGATAGGTTATCACATCAACTTCAAGCTCATCTTCTTTACAATTGAAATTTCGTGAGCACTACTGACGGACGGATTGGTTAGTACTTGACTTCCGGGGCACGGCGTGAGATTCTATCCACACACGAGGTATTAAAATCTTACGTATGCCACCCCGCGTTTACCTAGTAAAGACCTATCCATACACGAGGCATTAAAACTTTACTGGTAGTGAAACTATAACTGAGACGGAACTCTATCCATACACGAGGCATTAACGTTCTGTCACTACGTCAGTACAACAAACAATGATAACCGCGGATTCCCGATGCTAGCGGTTAAATAGATAACCCTACTTATCAATGAATCCGTGGATATTCCTAAATATCTCTGGTTTATTCAGACAAAAATATCATAACAGTACATTCGGATACAAATGGTAAATTCGGACACAAAAAATAAATGAAGGAAATTCAAAATAAAAACAGTAAAATGGTCACAGCATTTCTTACCACTATCGGATTGCGAAGTGCACTGGAGATATAGACAAGTCAAGGAAGGTACAGCTAAGTCACAGCATATATAAGAACATATGCTGTGGCTAAGTGGAAGACTTAACGCGGTGGCGTTCAATTTATACAAAAAAGTTCGTCATAGGATGGCGGGGATCTGTGTAACGCGCAAGCGGGTCGAACGCGGTCCGTGGCAAACGTTATTTCAGCTTATCACGGCGTATCATATTTAAATAAATTCTCTGCGTTAATTCATATACCGTATGGGGACCGTAAGAATGGTAAATGGGGAAAACCAGATGTGTAGAACAAGGACAGATTGCTCTCATCTCATACGCATGTTAGAAAAGTACAAAGGCTGATAGTAAATAACGAAATTTGAATTAATGGTAACAGGAATCCATAAACAAAAGCTGGCGATATTCTTACCCACCGTGTTTGTTCATGCTTTCGACGTTCAGTGAAGCTGTAATCTTCTTGACTTTATGCGTTCGTTAATAATAAGAATTGTAAAAATGCCTATTTACTTATTAACCTCTGGTCTCTGTCCTTTTCCAACGTATGATAATGAGAGCAATCTGTCCTTGTTCTACACATTTGGGTTTTCCCATTTACCATGCTTACAGTCCCCATACGGTATACAAATGTTTATAAAATATATCAAGGCTGGGAATTGCTTTCTCATAATTTTTAAATCATATATCCGAAAAGAAATAATTTAAAACGGCCAAGTGTTACTATTTAAAAATAAATCAATTAATAATTTATTCGGTAAATTATTAAATAAATAGAAACGTATTTCTTTGCTATGAATAAATGATTTCAATTTGCTTGAAAATCAAACTAAATTAAATTAAACTACTTTCCTCTTACTTGATTGAATACAAATACAATAAATGATTTAATAATAAACAAACTAAGATTACCCTGAAAAATAACCGGTTTGAAACAATTATATTGGAGAAATAATTGTTATTTCAAATACTGAACTTGCAAAAAGAAATTTGTTTCCAAACGCTTTTAAAAGCAATATTAACGCAGGTTATCGTATACAGAATGTACCAAAGTGAACGGACACAACATTTAGGTCTGATTACAATAAAAAGCGGAAAAATTATTTCGTTACACCGTACACCGTGTTTGCAGATTTTACCTAACTTTCAATACACCTCCACCTTCCAATAATTGAATAAAGTCAATTCATCCGCTCATTACTCAAAATTGGGCTTTCGACTACCTGATTATTTCGGTAATTTCAATATATTGTATGAGTTTTGTCCTCCTAGAACAAATTCTGATAATAGCTATACTAATGTCTTCAACATAACAGGAGGTTTCATGAAATGTTAAGACACTCGATGTATGTATTTTAATTGTTCAACATGTTTTCAATTTTCCCGATACCCTCTTCTCTTCATATCATCCAATTTGCAAACTGTTTATGCAATTGAAATAATCAGGTGGGAGTTTTTGTATTGATTTACTTTTACTTGTCTCTGAATGCTTGTCACCAGTACAAGCATGTGTTGGAATTGAATTGAGGAGACATAATAAGCTGCACGTTTCGTTGACCGTTCATTCATACTTGCCATAGATTAGGGAAAAGAAATTGATACACGTGTTTTGTATATTTTCGGTGATTCTGCTTTGGTACATGAATCCGTTTTAGTACATAGAATCCTAACATCCTTTTATCTCATGTCAGCGCAGCCGTTCACAATCAAAGACAACAACACATGTTATTTAGTATGAGTATGTCTTATTAAATTTAATTTTCAATCAGTGGCGTAACAGCACAATGTGAGGCTCTTGGCAAATTTTTAGACTGGGGCCCTCATAGAATTAAGCTTGTCGTTGTTTTTATTACAGGTACTTTTAGTGTCTTGTAGAACCTCATTTAGTTTAATCAATGCTGGTGCAGTCAAGTTTTTTTTTTAAATAACAGAATTATAACATAACAAATAAATATTACTAGTTGATTTTATAATTTTTTTTGGCTTTTTTACTTTCTTATACTTATAGTAATCATGATTTTTTTCCACCTCGAGATTTTGATTTATACGTTTTGAACCCTCCTGAGTCCATTCTGACTATTTTCTGAATGTGTGTGTGTGTGTGCGCACGCGCGTGCGTATGTGCGTGTGCGCGTGTGTGCATGTGCGCGTGTGTGTGGCCACGATAACTCAAAAAATACCAATGGGAGACTTTCCAAATTTGGCAATTAAAATTTTCAACAATATTTTAGGTGACACATTAAGTTTGGTGAATGTGGTATCAACAGAAGAGACATAATGAATGAAAGAAGAAAAAAGGTACAATTTTGGGAAAAAAAATTATTGCATTTCTGGACGAATCTCGATGAATTATAATGAAACAAAACATTATGGACAAATCGGTGTGCATGTCTGTAGTATCACAATAGCAGCCACAGTTTTTGAGCTTTCAAATTTGGTACACGTTTTCTAAAGGCCAAAGACAATGATAAATTCGGTGATGAGCAAAATTGGCCAGATGAAAGGAGGTCCACAGGATCCAAACTTTTTGTATTTGTCTTTACAAAAAAATATATTCTTGATGAAAGATTATAAATCACGTCTACTACATCAAGCCAATAAAATATATTTTCTAAGTACTTAAATAAAGCTGATGTAAACTGAAATTTTGTACCCATTTAACCTCATAAAATGAGGTTAGGATAAATTTGGCAGTTTGACACTTGAAATGTCTAATTTAGAGCCAAAAATTTCAATGTCAATAAGATGGAATTATTAAAATATATGACATGAATTATTATTGACAGTATCGAACGATGCTGAAAATTGATTATTTAAAAATTTTAATAAAACATTTCAAGGTACTCTATTAAAATTTAACTGAAGAAGTAAGTGAAGAATTAAATAGAATGATTTTTTTAGATCAGGAAGATATACATTCTGGTATAGGAAAGTTATGTGCTGGCCACATCAGATATTTATTGTTACAGTTATACATGAAAGAAAATGCTTAACAAAAACTGAAATTGTTTTTTTCGGGCTTTCATTTCGGCAAAATTGTCAATTACTTCATCATAGTCCAAATTTCGGGCCAAGGAATGGTCGATTGACAGTATTGCTAAATTCCTGTCCCTTGGAATTCCTTAAATATGTTATTACTAATTTTAATTTTGAAAACGATCGTTCAGCACAAGCGGTAGTGACGGGGCTTGCCAAAGAGAACATTAAAGCAGTACATACTTCAGGGAAGTTTGACGACACAAAATAATTCTTTATAATTAATAAATCTGCGAGTTCCCTTATATCGTGTCTGAAAGTTAGCCGAAAGCTGAGAATTTCTTTTGCAAATGTAACAGATATATCTTTTTTATACAAATTGAGAAATTCTATAGCCCTGTCCAATAAGTCTGTCATTTAAATTTTTCAAAGATGCAGGATGTAACACATTAAAATTGGACACTATTTTCACTCGGAACAAACTTTCAGGGTCTCTCAGACGTTCATCTTCGTAAATTTCACCGAAATGGGGTTTTACCTTTCTTTGGCGAGTTTTAGGAAACTCGGGGGTTATGACCCATTTTTTTTGCTACGATATGGGCTTGGTTTTTAAGTCCTCAAATTCATGACGATACTTTTTAAGCTCTTCCAAACAGACTTCTAAACGCTTCGATGCTTGTGACAGATCTGTGATTTTATACTGAAGGGCTTTAGGACTACGTCGATTGTCTGTAAAATTTTGCAGTGGGAAAACCAGTAACATAATAAAATCATAGTTTTCAATCTTCTTCAATGAAGCAGCTTCATTTCTCTCATCGGCTTTGGAACTTAGTAGAATAATTTTTGTTAGCGCTTTTTGAACTTCAACAAACCGGACATTTAAAGCAAAAATAAATTATATCGTCCTGCCCATCCTGTTGGATTCATTTTACTTCCTCTCCCCTTAAAGTGAGGAAGGTATGTATTCGTGAAAAAAATTTTGAAAATTTTTGGACGAATCTCGACGATTTATGACGATACACAAAATTTCAGACACAAAAATTTTTCTGTGTGTGTGCGTGTGTGCGTGTGCGTGTGCATGTGCGTGTCTGTGTCTGTGCGTGTCTGTGCTTGTCTGTGGTTGTCTGTGTATGTCTGTGTGTGTCTGTGTGTGTATCTGTGTGTCTGTGTGTCTGTGTCTGTCTGTCTGTCTGTCTTAAAGTTTGAATTATCTAAAAAAATTAGTGACATTCCACCAATGTGACATTTTTGAAATGTCAAAAATTACAAACTCCACCACACATCGAGTTTTACTACGGTGAGGAAGTTCTGATCCCCAAGTAATTGGCAGTGATTTTTTTCAACATCGCAGGGACTGAAGACTCATCTTCTGCACCAGAAATAAAACATGATAAGATATTCCACCTTTTGATGCTATGTCCAAAACAAATATAAACTTGTTGAACGATTTCAAAAAACGTTTGCATGTCTATCACATCTTTTACAACATCATTAACTATTAGTTTTAAATTATGAGCAGCACAATGCACATACACTGCATTTGGCTCAATATCTTTTATAAATATTTGAACTCTACCAAAAACACCTTTCATGGTATTAGGATCGTCATATCCTTGACCATGACATTTACTGAGAGGAATATTTTCGTCATTTATAGATTTTATAATCTGGTTTGACATTGCTTGTCAGTCTAATCCATAACTGCCTAGAAACCTAAAAATGACTCTTGGATAACGAGAGATTTTGGTGCTCCATTTTTATTTTTTACAATCACACAGTAACGATAGAGTTCACACAGTTGGTCTATTTTTGATATATCTTGAATTGTATATATAACATATAGGTACAGAACGAACCTTTTTTGCTTTATCGATTAAACTATGTTAAATGTTTGATTTTTTTTACATTGTGTTTATTTATATAAAAAAATTTTTTAAACAATTTCTATTCCCAGAGAATATTCTGTGAACATTCCAACTTTTTTTTTAATTTAGAAAATATTCAAAAAAAAAATTTACCCATCAATATGTATATCAATTCAAAGGAAATTTAGTCAACTATTAGCAATTCTTATTAATTTAATAAGAATTGTTAACAATTCTTATTAATTTAGTAAGAACTGTTAAATAGTAGATTAAATTTCCTTTGAATTGATATACATATTGATGAGCTAAATAATGGATGCATATTTTCTAAATAAAAAAAACAAGTTGGAAATGTTCACAGAATATAGTTTAAAAAATAGATTGTTCAATGATAATATGTTTTTGGAGAATTTTAACAAGTTTTAAAAGAAAGTAACTAAATTTCCTTTAAATGGATATACATTTTAATATGTTAAAAAATGTTTATATGTGTTTTATATAAATAAACAAAAAAACAAAAACAAAAATTTAACATAGTTTAATCGATAAAGCAAAAAAAAAGATTTGTTCTGTACCTATATGTTGAGGTAAAAATCGCGCTCGCCAGATCTTTTTTGAGTTACAGTATGGTACTCGCTGACGTGCACAAGAAATCGAATTCTCAGATTCTTAAAAACTTAATTTCTCGGTCACTATAAATCGCAAAGACTTGAAACAAAAACCATTCTCTGCGTTATTAAATACTCTAAAACTTGGCTACTACTTTCTCAATAGATCACGAGATATTTCAGTGCAAAGACGGAAGATGACCGGAAAAAGTGGGGATTTTTTTAATAAAAAATAAGCATGAATTAATTTTAGCCCAAAAGCTATTTATATTTTCTTCTGAACATTTTAAAAAAATCATTAAAATCCGTCACTTCTAACACTTAGTCTAAACAAAATGCATTCTCAACTCGCAATCAACTGGATTCAGGGAGACAGTGCTTTTATGTCTATTAGGACTGCACGCCACTAGTAGACACTTTATGGTTTTATGCATTACAAATACATAAAAACCCGAATTGAGCTTAAAATATCTTAAGATAGTATTTAAAAGAATTAAATCCTTAATGCTTACCTACTAAGTTAAAAAATAAAATAAAAAAATCCTACCACGGGATGGGGTACTCGAGGCCCCTGGCATTTTGCCAGACTTGCCACCCTATTCTTACGCCACTGTTTTCAATATTTCTTTATGTAAAATGTAACTGTGAATGTAAAACCATCTGCACATCTGGAAATAATATTCTCATGCTTGTTAATCATAGCACATTATTACCTTTTGGGATACCAAGAATTTAAACCAGTATAATTCATTTCACGAATGTTGACGTTCACGTCATCAATTTATGAATTATAGAAAGGTATATAAAGTGTTTTTCATATTACTTCTTCATTAAAAAATGCTTTATTGTCTTCTGCAAACATTCTACAACCATTTCAAACGCGTGCCATTCTATGTGACTTTATTTCAAAATTTAAAATTGATGACGTGAACGCCAACATTTCTGGTATGAAGTATAGTTATGTCGTTATTTAATACTATGTTGGACACCAAGGCCGACTAAGGGGGACCAAATGTAAATCCCACAGTGTTCGGGTACGTAGTTCAAGGATTTTCATTAAAAAAATTGAAAAATGTTACTAATAATTTGTCCCAGTAAATGCGATTTAGAATATTGGGAGTACCCCAGACTCCTCTGAATTGGTAACATACGAATATACGACCAAAAACAAAAATATTATTAACAGACACACTACAGGCACACAAAAAAAAAGTTTTGCGTTACCCAACAGACTACTATTATACCTATATGTATTTTGGGGCACAGAAATCGAATCGGAGGTCAGAATTGACCCATCTCATCAGGATTTTGACATATCCTCCAAAAACAGGCAAAACCAGCCAATACTGGGGTTAAAAACAAATTAAAAGCCTAAAAGAGCTAACCACTTTACCTGTATGCATTTTGGGGCACTGAAACCGAATCGGAGGTCAGCATTGACCCATCCCGTTAGAATTTTGACATAACCTCCAAAAACAGGTAAAATACAGCCAAAACTGGGGTTAAAAATAGATTAAAAGCCTAATCGAGCTAACCATTTTACTTATATGTATTTAGGAGTGCTAAAACCAAATCCGAGGTCAGCATTGACCCATCACGTTAGAATTTTTACATAACCTCAAAAAAAATCTTTATAAATCTTCCAATTTGAAATGTGAATAATTCAAAATGAAGACAAAAATTGGTAAAACTGTGGAGACATATGTAGAAGTAAGGTGACAAACTAAAACTAAGGTGACTGTTAAACATCCTGCAGTTATAAGTATGTCCAAGTTGTAAACGATCTTGCAGCGCCCCAAAATATATAGTGTGTCCGTAAAGTATGGAATAAATTAATTATTTCTTAAACCAAAAATATTTGTGAAATATCCTCGGATACGTCGATTTTTAATTTCAATTGCGCATCTTATCCTTTATTTTTTTTGGTTATGTCACTGTTTCGATATTTTTTAAATTCAACACCCTGTATATTTCTCCATTTTTGGATTCTGCTCAACAGCTGATTCCAAATATGTATCACACTTAGTGTCTAAAATTGAATAAGTTGAAAGATACGGCCATTTAAAGAAAACAAGTAAAAAAGTAATATAAACGTGTTTTTTATTAATTTTTGAAGTAGGCTAGTTTTTTGTTTGTTTTTAAGTCTTAATATTATTATCTATGACAGTGAATCACTTAATAATACTTTACCCCAGTAGTGGATTCTCAATAATTGTTTAATTGTTGTCGATATATTTTAATTTATAACATGAGTGTATCTGCAAAGCAGAGAATTAAAATTCTTACAATGATTTGGTATGGTGATAGGATGCGAATTCAACAAGAAGTATGTAATTTATTTAATTCTAAATATCCAGAACGACCCATAACTCAATCGATAGTGAGTAAAATTGAAAAAAATTTACAGAGACTGATACGGTGGAAGATTAACTCAAAACAGGTCCAGGTGTTGACGAGAATACAAAATTAAATATTTTTCTGGCTGTTGAAGAAAATCCACATACCAGCGTTCGTCAGGTTAGTCGTGAATATGATGTTACTAAAACGTCAGTACATACAGTATTAAAATTAGAAAATTGACATCCTTTTAATACTTAGCTTTTGCAAGAACTAAGTGCTAATGATCCAGATCGGAGGATACAATTTTGTGAAACAATGATAAATATGTGCAATTGTGATCCTCTTCTGAAAAATATTATTTTCACTTTCAAATTAAATGGTGAAGTGAATCATCAGAATTGTAGATACTGGGCAAGGGAAAACCCTCGATGGATGCGGAAGCAGCACACACAGTATCCACAAAAGGTAAATGTGTGGGCGAGAATTGTAAGAAATAGAATCATTGGACCCAATTTTTTCGATGGAACTGTAGACGGTCCGGCATATCTCCAATTTTTAATGGGCTGTTTCATCCAAATGTTGTTAAATTTATTCCTAAGTAGAATTAATCCTGGAAATGTTAACGAAAGCCCATGGTATCAACAGGATGGTGCGCCTCCCCATTATGCAGCAGACGCTCGAAGATATCTTGACCAAATATTTCTGAACAGGTGGATTGGTAGACGTAGACCTATCGAATGGCCACCAAGGTCACTGGACCTCAATCCATTAGAATATTTTCTGTCGGGCCATCTAAAAAACTTAGTTTATAAATCCAAACCGGAAAACATTGTTGAATTAAGAGAGAGAATTAGAACAGAAATAAAAAACATTTCGTTGGGTAGTATCAGCAATTTATTCCATACTTTACGAACACACTGTATATAGTTAAAGTGGTATGCTCATTTAGGCTGTTAATAATTTTAACCTCAGTTTTGGCTGGGTTTCACCTGTTTTTTGAGGTTATGTAAAAGTTCTAACGTGATGGGTCAATGCTGACCTCGGATTCGGTTTCAGTGCCCCAAAATACTTATAGGTAAAATGGTTAGTTCGTTTAGGCTTTTAATTAATTTATTTTTTAACCTCAGTTTTGAATGGTTTTTAGAGGTTATGTCAAAATCCTGACGTGATGGATCAATTCTGATTTTGGATTCCGTTCCAGCGCCCCATTATTCGTATAGGTATAGTAGTCTAATGGGGAGTGCAAAACTTCTTTTTTTGTGTGTGTCTGTGAATCATTGACATATCTTATGTTTTTGTAATATTAAATATAATACTAGCAAAATAAGTGATACTTGATAAATTTGTTGATTATTTCCAAACATAAATGAATATTTGGCAAATTTTTTAACGAATCCTTAATCTTGAAGAGAAAGAGAAAAAAATCTTTGGTATCGAATAAGGCACTCTTTATCGGTCGGTAAAGTTTCATTAATATAATCTTGATATGTTCTCGTTAAAAGATACTGATAACTGTTAAAAAATGCATAAACGACCTAATACGGTTTTTTAAAATTTAATGGAGTACTCATATAATAATTAAATAATGAGGAAAGAATAACATTTAGAAAGTTTTTAAAGTCTATAAACATCACCTACTGCGACAGGATATTTTAATATCATCTGTAATTCGTGTAGGGTGCCTAATCGCTTTTGTACTACATATTATTCATATTTTGACTTGCTGCATTAAAATGACAATAATCAATCATTCAGACACGCACACATACATTTCTAAAAATATATCTGCGTTTTATGAACACGTGTGCTTGGATTCTGAAGAAGAAGATTTTATTACATTAGGTTAGAAAAATTTATTCATTATTTATACTCCGTTTCTGAAACCAAGAATATGACGTAATATTTTATTACTAGAATTGGCAAAAATGCCGCAAAACATTGGCGTACGCATCATAATAAGTGTAATACAATAATTTAACTAGTAATAAAAGCAATAAGCTGTTACAATTTATAACAATGTATGCACAACTTACCTTCTTAACTAGCTGGGTTATCACAAATTGGAAAAGATTTGTAAAAACTTTGCAGCATCATGTACATATGTTTCTATGATTGTCTCCTAGAGTAATGTTCGATGTGGTGAAAAACTCTGCTTATATTTTGAGAACGACCGTTCGACATCTATTGATGTAATACAAGCATACTTAAAATAGTCTTTGAACTCACTTAACGGATTTGCAGATGCACCATCAGTACCATCACAAATTTGTCTTAATCTGGTAAAACCGGTGTCTTGCTTTAACACACGTGAGAACTTTTTTCCAACGGGTTTATTTTTTTGCATGATCTATAGAGTGTAGCAGTCGACTTCGTTCAATATTTGCAGTGACTCCTCTAACGACAACGCACTTTTTTGTATGGCGTCATGTAATCCGTTATAGTTCTTGTGAATAGTTTTTAAAGCTGTTTCAACAGAAACATTTTCGAATTTTGTCTGGCTTTCCTTAATAGCTGCAGCCTCATCTGGATTGAATTGTAGTATCACAGTTTTTATTTGTTGTAAATATTCAGTATAATGAAAAGCTGCCTTCAACCATGTTCCCCAACGTGTAAGAATCGGCTATGGTGGTTCGGGAATACCGGGACACTGAAATGAGCGAAAACGTTTAGGAGATTTAAGGAAATTTTTTTTTGTACTTTCTATTAATGCATCTACCTATGTAAAACCTTGTCGAATAGTTTCTGCCACAAGATGTAAAGCAAGCACTTTACATGTAACATGTATCAACCTACAACCATGTTTTTGAAAAGAACAGCTTACCAAACGCATTGTCGTGGCACCATCGGTCACAAATATCAACACTTGACTTTTTGACAAGTCAAATTTTTCTAACGTCTCCAGCACCACCTGCGTAATTGTTTGGCCAGTACACTCAGTTAGTCTTTTGCTAGCTAGTAACAGTGGAAATGTCAGTTTAAGAGTATCTAGTACACGTACTATAACATTTAAAATAGTTTTTTTTTTACAATCTGTCGTCTGTGTTTTGATATCACCCAGCGCATCAATTTTTTGTGAATGTTTGGCTTGTAAATCATATTGGTCATTTTTTTTTATTCAACAAACAATAAAACCTCAGTTTGGTGTCAGTTGTCTTATATAAACGAATATTTATCGCAATTCTCGGTCGTCAGTTCTCATTTTTGTCAATTTAAAAGTATTTAGAGTTTTCTAAAATGAATTTTAACAAAGAAGAACTTACAGACATGATTTTTGTTTTGGGTGAGTTGGAAAGAAATTGTTTGCTTGCCAATAGAATTTATCACCAACGGTATCCTGAAAGAACGCTCCCTGAAGTAAAGAAATTCCAAATCCTGCTTGATAGATGGGCAAATTTTCATAAAAATGGATTTATTAACAGACGCAATTTCCATTATTATGATTTGAAAAATCCTCACTTTTCCAGGCAAATTGAAGAACATGTAATGGGGTCACATTTCTTTGATGGTACTTTGAAGGGGCTATTTATCTTAATTTTTTAGAGAACTATCTGCCACAATTATTGGTGAATCTCCCTGAAAGGGTCCGAAATAGGATGTAGTTTCAGCAAAATGGTGATCCACCATATTATTTAAATGCACTAAGGGACCACCTAAATAATATCGACACACTTCAATATATTGGAAGAAATGGTCCCACTAAATGGCCTGCTAGATCCCCAGATCTTACTAAAATGGATTTCTTTTTATGGGTATACGTGACGAAAATTGCTTTAGAGATACACCAACTACAACCCAAAATATGAAGGATACTGCCTCTAGATATATCACACCGGCAATTTTAAGAACAATAGAAACCTTTTTCCAAAGGCGCATAGAGATGTGTGTCAATCAAAATGGGCAACATGTGGAGGCATTTATTACAATTATAATTTTAAAAAAACCTCTAATTGTTTACAATGGTTACAAATAGTCATAGGGATTTATATACAAAAAAAGTTCGTTTTTCAATTCCACATTACATGGTCGAAAAATATATGGTGTGTTCCATTTGGAAAAATTGAGAAAATTCAACTAAAAAATCATTTTTGGCCACCATGTATATAAAGGAAATGAAAGTGATTCAGAAACATTACGCAGTTGTCTTGCAACTGCATTAATATTGGTTTTTCTTAAAATCCATAATTGTGACTAGTGATTTTTCCAATATGCATCTGCAGATGGAATTATTTCAACAAAAAAAATTATCACACCCAAGTAGTCACTAATAACATAGAAGTGGAGGGTGACTAGAAAGAGGCTTCAAAAAATGTACTAATATACATGGTATTCCATTTAGAAACAGGCACTTGACTTTGTAGAATCATCCTGGCTCGCCCCCCGGTTATAGATTTTTTATCTAGTATTTTAATCAAATTTCTAGTTCTCATAGAACTCGTGCTGTCGAAGTCGAACGCACTATTGTCCCACCCTGTATGTTCAATCCGGCACAATTTGTGGAAAAGTTGCTAAGAATATTTCTGTAACTCATTTAAATTACGTTTCTTGCTTAAGTTCCAAGTCATTTTAAACATATAGAATATCACATAATAATGTGTATTTATAATAATGTATTTCGTCTGCCTAAAAACTGTATTTGACAAATAATACAAACACATGTTTTATATTAAGTTACAAGTTTTTCGACGGTCCAATAAAATGCGAAATTTCTCTTGGAGAAAATACACACGCATCTTAATCTAATAAGAAAATCTAGAAAAAAAATGCAATGAAAAATATTCCTTGGTACAATATAGCTACTGCCTTCGGGCTTGGATATATTTATATGATGCTTTCGAGCTTTGTAATCCAACCATAAACCGTAAATATAAAGTTCGTAACGGCACTGCAAAAATACATGATTTCTCTTGGCACTCAAATGGCACACACACGATATTGTTTTTTGCTTGTGAAAATGCGGAGTAAGATATATTTATAGCAATAAAATAAAATGTTTAATCCTTGAGATTTTTTTTCGACTTTCCTTCTAGAAAGAAATATCTACATTCATATTCCAGACCATGTTTTAACATTTTCGTATTCATAATAAGTTATATTTCACGCCTCATGAAAAATGTAACACGGAATAATTATAAAAATATTTTAATTATATATTATCCTAATCATTACCTAAACATACTAGATTAGATTAGATACATTAATAGATTGGAAATTAATAGGTCTTGGTAAAGCCACAGATTTAATACGAATCAAATGTCTCACTTGTCAGTGAATTGGGTACCAGATTTTTTGTTGGTTTTGCGCGCATAAGTTTTTTGCTGACGGAGCGCATATAGCCCTCACATGGATAACTAAACAGATATGGACTGGCACATTTGCGTATAGCGAATAGTGGTGTACTAAGCCCAAGAAATATTTGTGTGAGAAAATGTTTATGCTAATAATTATTATGAATACGGTATTTAAAATCATAGATTTACTTTGTTGCACATCGATATACGTAGCCTATATAAACATCCTTTTTTTTTTTCAAAAATTTAGTAATGCAACAAAAGCTGGTAACTAACACAAACAACACTATTCATTTAATAATCAATCGAGAGATAACACTGTGCACTACACTACAACAACTGCTAACGGTGCAGATTTAATGCGAGTTAAAGCTGTGCTAATACATTACTCGAAAAAACGAGAACTGAAAATAAAACGCGCATGACAAAATCTCGTACATGACAAAATATCGCGCACTGAAACTGTATTAACAGAGCGGGTCCAAATAAAAAAATAAAATATTTACCACACACTTAAAAGTATGCCAACACAAGTGGAATATCTGATTTATACTAAATTTGTGGCACAGCTTTAAAAAAAAACGAGAAGCCAAAGACGTCATAAAAACGTGGTAAATAGGATAGTCGAATAGCACCGTGTTTGTGCCAAGTCGGATTACTTGCATTTAGGCAACATTAAAGAACATTCGCACAATTGATTTTGCACCCTAGTGTTTATAATTCATTATTCCAATCAATCAATAAATATATTTTAAAAATTAGGTACTTAAATACCCATCTCCTTAAGTAACGAATTTGGATGTCATCCCAAAGACGGATTTAAAGTTAATATTATATTCTGAAAAACGCGTACTATAATAAATTAAATAGTAAATTTTGATACTGTACTAAAATCAACACTGATGAATGATCGTGAATTATACTAGCACCGATGATCAGCCGCTGTATTGAGCTTATGTTTAGTAGGGGGGATTACTTTGTTAGCATCGTTGCTCTATGGAGTTTGTAGTTTTTTCAGTTCGAAAACTGTCTAGCTAGTGATCTATTGCATGCACGGTGAGTATAAAGATATTTTTTTATTTATTAGATATTTTCTGTTTAGTGTAATGCGTTAGTAGACTTAAAGAATGGCGAGGTCGTCCGCGTCTTCAGAAACAGTGATGCTTTGTTATGTAAAGTGTGCAACGGTAGACTGTTAGACGCGTAAATTCGCTATGACGAAACATGTGTCGTTGAAAAAACACCAAACGTGGATTGGTGGAGACAAGCAAAAAGGGTGAAACAGGGAGGAGCTTTTATGTAAATAAGGTTACGAGCTAAAATACCGGTTATTGTACTATCTGCTTCTGTTTTGCAGTGTGCTCTTGTGCTATTGTCATGACATTCAAATTTCCCAAGTATGAGTCAGACAATAACCGAACATATTATAGTGCCGACTTATTCACTCCTCTCCTTACTCAAATCTGCATATTTGGTCAACACGCCTAAGGGCCGGTTTTTCAATCGTGCGTTAGCTAAACTCGCACTTTCAGATTTCGCATTTTTTCTCTTTTACATTTGTTTTGTATGTGGATATGGCAACAAATATTTTATGCATAAGTTAACTTTTAGTTGATGTGGTTTGTATTAGAATCTCATCGGTTTTTATGAAAATATAGTGCTAGTTAACCTCCAACTTATAGTTAACTCACTATTGTAAAATTGGGCCTAAGAGTGGCCAACAATTATTACTCTTAAACTCCAGTGCTGTACTAGACTTTACCCGCAGTTTTGTGTGATATTGCTTTAGAATTAAACATTTAAATAAATTCCATCCTCATTATGTAAATATGTACGTGATCCCCAAATAATGAATATAAACTGCTGATCAAGTGAAACTAATAATGTAATTTTCTTGTGTAATTTTGAAGAATGCGATCTTGAATATTTACTTGCCAATTTCATCAAAAATGAACTAGCGAACGATGACATTAAACTTCTATAGAAGACGTTGTATACAGGGTGCACAATGAAATCTTTGCAATTTTTCAAAAATTTCATTGGTTTCGAAAATGTAAAGAAACGGTTGTAGGTTCCGATTTATCATATTATGATGATCTACAGTCAAATGGATAGAAACAGTTTTGAGCGTTATTTCATATTTCTGATATTTCTAGATACAATTTTTACAATTTTTTTTCTGAAAATGAATCACTTTTACACATTGGCCTGTCACTCTTCTGTGAGCTGGTGAAACAAAGGTTTTTTACTCGAATTCGATTTAGCAAACATTCTTTTAGCAACTCTACAGTACTCGCAATTTAAATGTAGTATTCAATGTAGCGCAGTGGGCCAGAGCGTTAAGTGACAAACGTAGCTGGTTTACTGTCTAACGAATCCCGGGTTCAAATCCCTGTTTCGATTCTGGCAAAGTCGAAGGGTTTGGTTGTGTGAGTCCGCGCTTTTTCAACTGTGTAACCCCTGTCTGAATAGCATCGGCTTTGGTTTGGAGGTTTTCTAATTTGTGTGGTGTGTTTTTAATTCATTTCAAAAAGAACCTTTAAAACTTACCTAAATTATCATAACTGAAGCCAATACGATGTTGTGTGTGTTAGAAGACAATATATAAATACACATATATTAACAAATTATTTTATATCGGCTAGAAATACTTGATCGCTTAAGTGATGAGATTTTTTTATGAATATCCAATAATTAATCAACGTCAAATATAATTATTAATTATCAATATGTAATCTGTCTATATAAAGATGGCATTAGATATATGATATAAAATTGTTTGTGCTGTACTTCCTGAATAATAATTATGCCATAATTTATTAGATAAATCAACAAACAGTGAATACCTTAGGTATTATACCTTAGGATTATAATATATAAAATAAATCTTTCCGTGCGTAAATTAAGACTTATTAAAGCTATACTATATACAGTTATACACGTTATAAATATTATATAGATCTTGATGTTTTTGTCTTCTTTTAAATAAATTAAGAATTTTAGTCCGTTACATAATAATAATAATAATAATAATAATAATCGTCTTTATTTTGATTATACATGTAGGTATATTACACAATATACACATATATAAATTTATATTGATGTTGGGGTGTGCGCGGCGAAGTTTAGCCAGTGGGCTACTCTTACACTTAACCGCCACAGCTTAATGTATTATGATATATATACATATAAAAAAAAACCTTAACTATACATACAAACTATAAATTAACCTAAAACCTATAGCTAGACATGTACTAGACTACACAAAGGATTGGTCTAGTTTTGAAAATATTTAAAATAAATCAAATAAGTATGCACCTAAAAATAAAAAAAAATAAATAACGTAAACTAAATTTCATATTTGTCTGTTCCAAGAAAGAAACATATCCAAGAAAGAAATAATATAATAAATACATAAATAACAATCATATAACCAATATTACTAGTTTGACAAAAGATGTAACTTAATTTTTTTCTGAACTGATTCACAGAAAGATCTTTGAAGTTATTGGGTGTAGCGTTGTAAATTTGTACTGCATTGAAACTAAATGATCTGGTGAACATAGCCGTACTGTGTAAGGGCATTGTAAGTGTGTTGGGAAATCTGATATTTAAATTGTGTATGGCACTTCTGAAAACAAGCTTTTCTTTAAGGTAGGCAGGTGATGAATTTATTAGAAGCTTTTGAATAAAAACATGATAGTGGTATCTAACAATTTTTTCCATATTTAGCCAGTTAAGATTAGCAAAAGCAGCGGAAATGTGATCAAATTTTCTTAAGTTGCAGATGAAACGGCAACATATATTTTGTACTTTTTGTATACGGTTTTTTGTCATTTGATCCAAGCAGGGAAAATATACTAAATCACAATAACTGAAAATAGGCAAAACGAGTGACTCGCAGAGTTTTTTCCTAAATTTGTAATTTATTAAATGCCTGTTAGCAAATAAAACTTTCATTTTTACGAAGGACTTTTGAAGCAGTTTACCAACATGAGATTTAAATCTGAGGCCATCGTCGAAAATGACACCCAGTATTTTTGATTCATGTGACAGAATTAAAGGTACGTTATTTATATTAAGGCGTAATAATTGATTTATACCTTCCTGTTTAGTCTCTGAGCAAAATAGGAGCATACTGGTTTTGCTTGGATTTAACTTCAAATTATGCTTTGTTGCATAGGAAAAAACAGATTCAAGTTCTTCATTAATTTGTAATGAAACCGTTTGTACTTCCATTGCCTCGAAATTGTATTGAAGAAGTATATCATCTGCGTACGCTTGAAGATTTGCAGTTTCCACAGATTTTATAAAATCCGACGTATAAATTAAAAACAAGAGTGAGCCCAATATTGACCCCTGCGGCACTCCAGAAACAACAATTTTTGATGAAGATATTTGATCGCAAATAGATACTCTCTGATATCGATGAAATAAATAGGATTTAAAAACATAATTTCTCTATTCCCAAAGCCATAAAAGTTTAATTTGGCACAAAGTAAATCGTGATCAATGGTATCAAAGGCTTTTGAAAAGTCCAAAGAGATTAACACTGTAGCAAGCTTTTTATCATAATTTCTTAGTATATTGTCAGATAAATTGAGAAGTGATGTGGTTGTACTATGTTCTTTGCGAAAGCCAGATTGGTGAGCAGGAAGTATGTTATTTGCTGATAAATATTCATTTATCTGAATGTGTACTATTCTTTCTAATATTTTGGATAGAACTGGCAACAGACTAATGGGACGTAGATCGGAAACGGTTTGTGGATCATTTACTTTAGGCAGAGGACAGATCAGCGCCTGTTTCCAGTGTATTGGAAAATAACCTAACTCCAGGCAATAGTTTATGATGTTTGTAATGTAAGGCGTTATTGTTGGAAGACACAATTTTACCATATGTAATGATATTTTATCTAGTCCACAAACATTCGATTTTAAAGATGAGATAGCTTTATTTACATCTTCAACTGTAACTAATCTAAAATGAAAATATATATTCGCATCATATTTTGTATTGTTATAATAATCAATATTTTCCGTACAGTTGTTAGATTTCACAAAAACAGATGCAAAAAAATCATTTGCTTCTATATAGAAGGGTTGGTTTTAAAACGAATATTTAGTGTTTTTAAACCTTTCCATAAATCTTTATCAGAGTTTTTATTTTGTAAAATAAAATTTAAATATGCTGCTTTTTCTCGCCTAAGTGAAGCCAATGCGAAATTACGCAAATGTTTATAGTTATTTAAGTTCCCACTAGATTTATTTCTTTTATAAACATTAAGGGCCTTATCACGTTCATTGAAAATTAATTTTAAATTGTCGGTTAACCAAGGTGCATGAGGTTTACTAACCCGAACAGTTTTTAATGGAGCATGAATGGAAAAGAGATCTGTAATGTTATTTGTCAAGATTAATACCTTTTGGTCTATATCGGGGCTATAAATAATATTATCCCACTGAAAATTTGACAAATCTTTGAATTTTTCTAAATTGAATTGCTTAAAATCACGAAATGTAACCATTTTTTGAACAACTTTTATAGAAGCAACTTTTATTTTACAGTATACTAATCTGTGATCTGATATTAAATCTGCATTGACTGTACCAGCCTCGGTTATTAAATTAAGATCACTTATAAAAATAGGATCTATCAGAGATGCGGTGTCTTGAGCTATCCGTGTGGGGTCATTTATGACTTGTATGAAACCTAAATTGTCAAAATAAGTAGCAAGTGGGTTACTTATTATAAACTGATTAATATTTGCATCACCAACAAGTATCACTTTATCATTGGTAGTTATGATTTGTGGCAATATGTTGTCTAAGACCTCGATACATTTTGTAACAGTGGTTGTTGCATGGCGACGATATATCACTCCTAAGGCTAGGTTAGTTTTTTGGATTTAAATTTGAAGCCAAAAATATTCAAGATCACTATCATTCACAAAATCTACATCAATAACATGGCAAATAAACTCATTTTTAATAAAAAAGCCCAATCCTCCGGCACCCCTACCACGATCTTTTCGGAAGAGCCTGTACCCAGGTATGTTAACAACATCAGACGGTATATCCTCAGATAATCGTGTTTCAGAGACAGCCAGTACACGTACAGATAAATTGTTTACCATATGACATAGTTCAGTGAAACCAGTAAATAACGAACGAACATTTAAATGTGCTACTGTTAAATTTTGTTTATTATTTGACTTGGCCATCTAAATTTGTTTTTGATATAATATTTTCCAGCACTAGTTTATATACATGACAATTGATATCTCTTACTGTGTGATCTACCGGTATATTGGTTCTATGATTTTTATTATAATTAATACAATTAATACATTTTTTTAACTGAGCGCGGCAGTCTTTAAGTTCATGTTGTCCGGCGCAGGTAGGACACGCCATCTCTGATTTGCAGTCCTCCTTCATATGATTATAACGGGAACATTTGAAACAACGAGTTACAGAGAAATGTTCGGCGACAACGCATCTCTTCCATCCGACGTACAGCTGTCCAGTTTTTAAAATTTGCGTTCGCACAGAAGGCAAAACCTCAATAACAACATTTTCAGAATATTTCAAAATTTGTTTTGTTACTATTTTTATATCTTCTAAGCTACATGAAAGATTATTTTGAGCTATTAAATCTTTAACAAAATTAGCTTTTTCTATATTTAATATTTTTAAACGAGGGTTATATTTCTTTGCTTCCTTTATAGAATATTTATCTCCTACTTTGTCGATTAAATTTGATTTCAGTTTATTAAGCATTTCTTTATTGTCACAGTTTACAAGCAATCCAATAATGATGTTTAAACCGAAAAGTCTCAAACCGAAATGCTAAACGGTTTAACGAAGAGACCAAAAGTTTCATTTCAGCTTTAGTTGAAAAGTAGGTAATAAAATATCTGTATAATTTTACAGAAGAAAACTGATCTATGTATATTACAATAACGGGCAATTCGTATATAATATGAAGCTAATAATAAAATTTTGTGTTTGCATTATGCTTCATGTTAATATAGGATTTGGTTACAAATTCACAAATTAATTACAAAGACTGATAGAATGGGATATATTTTCAATTGTAATATGCATTGTGTCTCATTTTTTAGGGCTAGGACTTAGGAGGTGATAGAACATCAAAAATTGATGCTTCTTTCTTGTATAAACTATGTAGAAAAGGTTTTTTTCTTCGAGATAGAATTAAAATTTTTAATTTTTTCCGATTAAAGCGGAAGGAGTTATTAAACTAAATCTCCCAACAAGTTTCCGTGAAAACTCGATGGAACCAGGCCAGGGGCGTATCCTTCGGAAAGTTTGAATTTATCCCATGTAAAACATGGAAACAAAATAATGGATCAATATTGGTCTAATGTTGTGAAAAATTTGGCTCAATATTAAATGTGAACAAATCGCTAGATTGAGTCAATATTGACTGAATTATATTAGGATGATATTGAAAAAGTACGTCGTACATATATAGTGTGTCGCAGGTTTGATGGAGCCACTCTTGTATCTCAAAAACTACTAATGCTATTTGTTTGAAATTTGGATGGTTGATTAAATCGAACTTATCAACATGGCAAAATTTGAGATTCATCATTGACGTGCCTTTATAGAGACAAACGTATGTGTGAATTTTCCGACAATTTATAGCAGCAATTTTTTTTAGAAAAAAGTCTAATCAGATTTTTAAACCGGCACCTTTAAAAAACTCTGTGCGCAAGATGTCATCGAAGTGGGTTCAGAGGTGTTTGAGATAGAGGGCACCAACGAAAATTAATTTTTATTTGCCAAACCATTGCAGTATGATTAGTATTAGAAGCAGTAAAATATTGAGATTAAAATAATATTGACTCATTAAATAATACTGTTGTTTAATTCAAGGAAATTGATTTAGTAGTTGTGTTAATATTTTCTATGATGAAATGTATTGGAAGTGTTGTGTTTGATTCATTATGTACCTAAAACTTTTATACTACCATATTCAGATAAGAAGAATAAGAAGATAAAATATAAAAACTATAGGTATTTGTTATTATTATCATTTTAAGTTTGAAATGGTTAGGTTTGATGCTTATTTAATACCCGATAATTGTTTTTTTTTTATAGAAATGCGTAGATACAAAGCAAATAAAATGTCAGATTTTTTTAAATGTATGAAAAGAATGGGCTTATTTAGGTTAGGTCAGATGTCATGAGTGTCATTGTGATTACCAAATTTACAATTAATCTTTCAATTTAATATGTCATAATAAATATGACAAATGTTGCTATTTTGAATTATGTAATTTAAATATTTTTATAAATAATATGTTCGTGTTAACCAGCCCCATGAGTAGTTCTGGAAGAATGAAAGATGATATACATATATCGGGCTAGTGGTTTTCGACTTTGTATTGTAACTGGAAGGAATCATTTCTTAAGTGTAAAACATTTTTCTTTTTGGCGACTCAATATTTTTTTAATATCAATATTTTTTGCATCTAATACTAAGAATTATGTTATTTAATTCAATGCAATTCTTGCTTCTAGATTGAGTAGTTGTTTTAATACTTTCGATGATAAAATGTATTGGAAGTGTTGTGTTTCAGTCATTATCTACTTAAAACTTGTATCCTAGCGCAGTCAGATAAGACTGACAGTATGAAATATAAAAACTGGAGGTGTTTATTATTATTATCATGTTAGGTTTGAAAGGGTTAGGTTTGATGCTTATGTAGTACCCAATAATTATTTTATTATTATTATTTTTATTTCTAGAAATGAATTATACGAGTTTGATTTGATTTTGGAACATAATTCTTACTCTTTTAATAATGCAAAAATTTATATTGTATTCTGTTTAAAACTGCAAGTTATGAAAACAAATATTTATTGCAAGTGTAGATTTACTGTTAAACGTAAATAATAATGAAAAAAAAATGACCCTTGCGAAAATGTTTATCTTTATGACTTACTGTTTTAAACATACAAAATGCATTATGTTTCAAAACTAAATCAAACTAGTATAATATATTGTTCTGAACAAAAAATGGAGAATTTTTTTCCATTTGATCAGATAAAAATTGTTCTTCGTTGAAAAAAATTATTTTTTGTTAGCTTCTATCTCAAACACGTTTGGTGCGATGAAATCTTACACAAAGGGGTTTTTAAAGTGCTGATTAAAAATATCCGATTAGATTTTTTCTAAAAAAATCGCTAATACGATTAACCCTGGTTCTTTATAAAGGTACGCCAATGATGATTCTCAAAATTTACTTCGTCGATAAGTTCGATTTAAAAGTGATGAACCACCCAAATTTCAAAAAGATCGCATTAGTACTTTTTGAGATACAAGAGTGGCTCCATGAAACCTGCGATACACTGTATCTAATTTGGAATAATATTGGCCCAATATCGTAGAAAGTTTGGCTGAACGATAATACAATAATACACTTAATAATGCACTAATATAAAAAATCGAAAACGGTATGAGTTTGTTCAGTGGGCCACCCTCTAAGCAGATGGTGCTTATACCATATATCATACAGTTCGCAAACAGCCACACACGAATGTTTTGATACCGATAAAGGGAATTGCAGAATTATCTTATTTTTTAAGGAATGACCAGTTTTCTTAGTAAATCAAATATTTTGAGGAAAATGTTGATATTTATGGATAAATCAGATAATTTGAAGAAAACATTGGTACTCTTAATAGATGAAATATTTTGGAGAAAATATCTCTTCTTGTATTGGATTCCTATTTGTTGTATCCCATTGCTTATCGACAGTTACGCTACTGATCTGAATGTTACGGCTCCTCCTCACAAATCTTCCACCGAGAACAATTTTTGGTTAATTCTCATTGGAGTGATAATTAATCGTAAAACTGGCCAAGACAAACCATGTGATAAATCGGATAATTACTGCTATCGATAAACAAAGGCCTTTTTCTTTAGTGAATCAATTAATAATTAATATCCTGTCAATACACCTGATCCTATACCTCGACGTATTCCAGCGTAAATATGAAACAAAATCATTTTCAGGCTTGACAACAACCTGTGAATCCTCAATTTGATTAACTGCTTTAACAGCACGATGTGTATATTGAGATCGCTTGTAGTACAAACACTATCCTTATAAATTACATGGTATTAAATTATTATCATCAATTTGATAACTAATGTGAATCAATATGTTGCATGTTTTAAGATATATCCAATTTCTTTAATGAACTCATCTCGAAACGTTATTGTACTTATAATGCAGATATACACAGATATCATCATAACTAGTTTTCACATTGAGGAACAGTGGTGGAACTAGGGGTGGGCCGGGGCCCACCCATAAAATCTATGCCCCACCCTGGTACCTGCCTGCTAATCAAGAAAAATACATTTACAGTTTTGCCGTCCATAGGCCAAGAAAGCTATTTGCAGCCCTTGTAACTGAATGAAGGGGGGGGGGTCAAGTTCTTTTTTTTTTGTTTATTGGCCAACCTTTATATCTGAGCTAGTTCCGCCTTTGCTGGTGAAAGAGCGGCTTTAGGTAAACAAATTTTGTAATGCTAATTTCGAGGATAATTTGTTTTGTGTTAATATTAATAATAATATGGTCTTTCTTCATACAATATACAGAGTGTTTCAAAAAATATAAATATGCACCAAACTAGTGGTGGAGATTGCTCATCTGACGATGCTATGAAAAGTTTTTATGAACATGGGCTCGTTGCTGAGATGCAGGAAGTTAAAGTTTTTTTTTTTAATTTTTTCCCAAGATAATTCAGAAACGACTTGAACTAATTACATGAAATTTGTTGCCTAAGGACCTAGAGTGTGGTATATTTTGGCTATAAACAGACGTTTTCGGTCCCACCAGAGGAGTGCATGCGGATCAAAAGTTTAAGATTTTTTTAAAAAAATATGTACGCCACTGATTTTTAAATTTTTATATCACAGTAGTAGAGCCAATTAAAAGTTAATACAAATTTGCTCCTTGGCAATTTTTCAGTTTGGTCTCCGGTCAGGATATAAATGAATTTTCTAAAATCTGATAATGTAAAATTACCTAGAAATTAAATAGTAATAACACAATTTAATAAGTCGATAATAACAAAATAAAATTACTTGAAAACTATAGGAAACGCTTAAAATGACCATCATCAGCTTCATTGTTTATTAAGTATTTTATCACTGATGTAAAGATCTTCTGACTCTTGTACAGACGTGACGATTCTCCATAATTCTTCGAAATTCATCCTCCATCCGTTGTAATTGTTCTTCTCTTATATTAACTGGCATTTTATAAATGATTTCTTTCAAGTGAGTCTAAAGGATTTATATTTGATGAACGACGTGCACAAGCAACAGACCCATCACGACCAATCCAACGATGACCATAAGTTTCATTTAAGTAAACATCGATTATAAAATGCTGAGATGCCCCATCATGTTGAAACCACATTCTATTTCTTACAAGTGCGGGTAGCAATTCTGGCAAATCGTTTTATATGACATGTATTTAAGGTTCGTGATCTAGTCTATTGGCTAAAACATTAGGGCCAATAATGTTATCAATAATTCAACCCCAGCCCAAATATTAATAGAAAATTGATATTTTGAATTTGCAACTAACTCGTCAGCTCATGTACATACAATTAATAATACCCCTGGGAGTAAAAGATGCCTCGTCGATCGTTCCTTAATTATCGTAAAAACCACTGACAGGATGCCTTCTCAACCTGAATATTATGGCGATATCTCCTACGCCAGAATCCACTTTAAGACGAAATTCACGCAAACACTGTAGGCAATAAGCAATGGACAACTAGCTAGATGCAACAAGAGATATCATGTATCTCATGTATTCATACTGAAACCATTAATTTTTATTGTACAGAAGAATTCATCTGTGAACAATGTGCTTATTCTATACGTAGACGAAGACCTTATCTTTATGTATCATCAATACGACAGGAATGTTTCTCGCTGCCAAATCGCTTATCGCTAGGAGATATTTCTTAGAATGATATCGTCATCGTTTCAGTCTGAACGGGCTACGTTAAATGCAACGTTATTTTTACGAGCAACGAAATATCTCGTATTGTATATCGCATATCGCATGTTCCCTATTGCTTTGGTGTAAATTCTGCCTAAGTTGCTTCAAAGAGCCGCTTTCTCTTAGACGGAAAGTGGTTTGGACACAAGTAAACGCGAAAACTGTTGTGTTTTTAAGTTATATTAAGATTTTTCTTGCAATACACCGTAAAACTTTTTGGCTTCCTAATACCGATACCAAGCGCCCAAACACCATCGTCATGTCACAAATTTTTTACATTTTAAAATATGTTTCAGCGCTATATATTATTATTTTATATACCTCGTATTGTGCAAAATATAAAAATGTATATTTATTTCCTTTCAGCCTGAAAATCTCCTATTAGCTAGTAAACAAAAGGGGGCAGCTGTGAAATTAGCAGATTTTGGTTTGGCAATTGAAGTACAAGGTGAACAACAAGCATGGTTTGGCTTTGCTGGTACACCTGGTTACCTTTCGCCGGAAGTACTCAAAAAGAACCTTATGGGAAACCAGTAGATATATGGGCGTGTGGTGTGATTTTATACATTCTTCTAGTAGGTTATCCTCCATTTTGGGACGAAGATCAACATAGGTTATACGCACAGATTAAAGCAGGAGCATATGATGTAAGTAATAATTATTATTTATTTTTGTAATTGTTGGTCTTTGCGTATTTAGAGGTCATAAATCAACTATAGTCAATTAACCATAATTTAAGATATGATATTTATAAAATACTTCTGACTTAATAATATTATTTAATTGACAACAAGTAACCTCACTAATTATTCCAACTTTAAATAATTGTGTATGAATTGGTATTAAAACGCTTTGCGTAAAAGCTACCGAAAACAAAAGTAGGATTTGAAATTGACCACCTTTCACATCTGTGTCTAAATTAAACATCTGCAGTATAAAAATGTGTCGTCTTATTGGCTACGACGTGAGATTAAGATTGTAATTTAAATGGAAAAAACACAAAAAATTTAGTTACAAAACTAAAACACTGTTTTATATTCCGTGCACTTTATCTATTTAAACCAGGCTGTTAGTGCTCGCAATTAACAGTAAAATGTATCCAATAGCTGTCACTGAAAATAACTTATTCGTGGCTCTGCCTTTGACTTGCAATGATTTTTCCCAAAATATTTCCTAATATTTATTAAAATCTTCATGTAATCAACTCCCATATGCAAAGGTTTAGCGTAACTGGTACTGCATCGTCTTCTGATGTGATGGAAACTATAAAAAATATGGACAGCCTCAGTAGATGGAATCGCTAGAGGAAATCCTATCCTACTGTTACTAAAATTATCAACAACACCCTTTGAAAGAGGCCATGTACTCTTTTAGATGTTATTTAGAGAAAGTTAATAACCCTTAATTTTTTTCCTCTAATGAGTGTCGGGTCATGTTTAGTTGGGACTACATAAGCATACAAGTTGAACCACATTTCTAAGGGCCAAGGGGTGTATCTAAAAAAGATTTTTTTTACATAAGCCTGTTAGGGACAGTCTTTTTGTGTGTGCTATCATGTGATATAGAGACGTATCTTCTTATTTGTGGATAATATGGTCCATCTCCAGCGGAGATAGAACGTTTGGCGTAAATTAATCAGACCATCTTATAATATGACTAACAGCTGTATCTACTTGCTACATACATACACGCCAACTCACCATCTAGCCTAATCATCTCTCTGGCCTAAAATACCTGTCGATAAATTTACCGACTAAATAATCCAAAGAATAATTCGTTTCAAATTTGTATGAACGCTAATTATTTTCGTTTATACGCCAATTTGGTTATTTCAAATATTAAGTCTCATAATTTTTTACGTATGTATACAAGTTTCTTTTTCCTGGTATACGTCATTAAATTTGAAAAAACTAAAATTGTCCAAAATATAAGAAAATTACAATTTTTAAATTACTTCGTATTTGCTTGATTATATTTGAACAAATGATTTTTATTTGGATCAAAGCATATTTATTTCATACTTTTACGTAGGTTTCAGTTAAGAATCGTTTTTATGAGTGCAATAACTAAACTTAATAATCAGTTAATTTGAAAATAACAATAAAAGTAAGAGTCCGACGATAAACATAAAAGCATAATTATTGTATTTGGCATCCACGAGAATTAATTTATAAGGAAAATAAAAAATTTTCAGAAACATAAAAATATGAATTTTTCGTATTATGTAGTTTAAAAATATGATGGTATTACTGTCCTGAAAAATAAAATTCTATCTTTGTGATACTACACGTCAAGTATCTTATTACTCTCATAATCTTTAGCTTATGGGTGTGTATTAATTTTTATTTTTTGGACTTTCTTACTTAAAAAGAGCTACAGCGTCAGGATTGCCTGTAGTACAGGAATACTTTTGTTAATGAGAATATCTCTTAAGTTCTTTTGTTTTTGTAGTATTTATGTAATGAAAAGTGTCAACTCATCTGATTTTTTTACATTTTACATCAACAATTTGTTGTTTATCAAATACATAACCTAGAGTTTTTTTTAATTATGAGTATTTTTTCTTAATAGTAGTAATTATTGAGAAATTATATTACTTTTTGTTCGATTTAGTTTCGGTTTACCTTATATGTTTTTAAAACATTTTCAGATTAATAAAAGTAACTCTGAGAGGGGAGTATTTTATATGCCCAAGATTGAATTGCATCTCTCGATTGCTTTTAATTCAAGAAAGTTATAAAAAAACTGATGGCATGTTTATTTGCCAGTATTTGAAAAACAAATATTTCATATCACATTTGGTTTGTGAGATATGAGTATAAACTTATGAACTTGAGATTTTGCTGAGAGCTGTTTGAAATAGTAGCAGTAGCAGGCGAGTCCGGAAGATTACAATTCCAGTCCACTTTGCGGACGTGTTACGTATAATATTCGTGGTGCGGCCATGGATTTTATAGTATATAAATAAAGTAAATGAAAAAAAGTTAAAAAGATAAACTGTTAGTGCCTCTGTGATAGTTTTATTTTTGTTGAGTGAAATTGCTAAAAAAACATTTTAGATGAACTTTCGTTTCCATTGTTACTATATTATAAATTATAAAAAAGTTTTCAATGTTATCATTACTGGGTGTCTGTCGAAATAACATGTAAGAAGAGCTGCATTCGTCTATCTTTATTTACTTACAGCCTTGATAATCGTAAAAAATAGTAGCAATATATTCAACTACAGCTATAAAATATACATATATATAAAGAAAGACACCTTAGTATATAAAATTACAAAATTAATAGTACGTAAAAATCCATTTTACTTGTACTTAAAAACAAGATACGAACATTTAGTTTTCACTATCGGGTTAATCTCAAAATATTGTCACCTGCCATCAATTTTTTATAGCAACCGCTATACCCTTTTGTCCAACCGAAAATGTCCCGCCCTGTACTTGCCTGCAAAACTTAAATCAGAATTTATTCAAAACTTTTTTTGTTTGATATAAAAAAAAACTAATGTTCTTATTTAGTATCCTAGCCCAGAATGGGACACCGTGACGCCAGAAGCAAAGAATCTCATTAACCAGATGCTGACAGTGAATCCTGGAAAACGTATAACAGCAGCAGAAGCATTAAAACATCCATGGATTTGCGTAAGTATTTTCTCTTTATTGCATCAGTATTTTCCTACGTAAATAGCTATATATCCTATATAAGTATATTCTAACATTGTCATTTTAACATTATCTTATATACTGATTTATTTCGGTAATAAATAAATTATTTAATGTTGTATTCATATATTCGTATTTTTCTTGTAGCAAAGAGAACGTGTTGCATCTGTCGTGCATAGACAAGAAACAGTGGACTGCCTCAAAAAAATTCAATGCAAGACGCAAACTCAAGGTAAACATTTTAATTTTCTCAATCTTTATTTAGTATAAATTTCATTTAATTCTAGGGTGCTATCCTTACTACTATGCTGGCTACTCGTAATTTTTCAAGTAAGTTTAAGACGATTAAATTTAAAAATGATTAATGATTAATGACAAATAATTATATTAACTTTACAGTTTAAGAAAATATACTGTCTATTACAAAAAAGTATGTACTTGGAGAAAATATTTTATTTTGTATAAAATAATAATTCGTCGAAATAAATACATTTCATAAATTTTTGTAATAGATGCGGTTCAATAAATCATAAAATAACTAGTCTTTTCTAATCTATCAACCACTTTGATAATTATGTGGCACTAGCATTACTCCAACAAACCTTACACAATCTCAAATTACACTAACTTCTACTGTTACACTAATTTTAACAGTTTTAGTAGTCATTCAGTTACTGAATTAGTTACCCTAATCTTATGATTTTCTTATAGTTCTCTACTCTTCAGGAGGTTTTTTCATAGTAAATATGGGAAGAGTTTAATATGCCTTTCTGATTGATTGTAATTTTAACAACAAAGGAAACATTTTTAAAGTAGTTCAATCTTGTCAGTTAATTTTAATTTATGTGTCAAATGTTGATAAAATTCTGGATAGCACCTCATCAGCTTCACTGAATCACAAATTAACTTTCCGAAATATTTCGCCGCTAAAAACTGCCACAACAACAATGACGCGCCAACTCTGGATATCAGTGGTTTAAACACTAGGAATGTAGCTATAAACATCGAGGAATCTGCTGACTATGAGGAATCATTTCTCATATTAATAATATAAAATTACAATTCCACAAAAAAAGCTATTTACTATCCATATTACATATTTTTAAGATTCAAATCAATTGACAATAAATTATAAATAGAATTACAAAATAAATAAATATAGGAGCATGCAGTAAATTTAATAATGGTGATATTATATCACCTCACGAGTTAGTGATAGTAATTAATTGTTTCGATTTTTAACTAGTAAAAGAACCTCTTAAAAGATAAGAAACTTATAAGCGTTGACTTATTGTTGACACGATTTAAAGTGGAGGAGTTGAATGCTACTAATGATAATATTTATTATTATCAACAAATTTAATATTAATTTTGAATTGTCTCGAACAAAGAACCGATTAGGACTCGTTTACGGAAGTAAATATCATGGCATTTTAACACCAGTAAGTTAGTTCAATGGAAAAGTTTTGTGGGTAAACGTGACTTCCCGACTTAAATATTTGATACTTGAGAGCGAAAAAGCTAAAAGGAGTCAAAACACGTAGAGGGGCCTTACTGGATAGTCCTAGTGATAACGACTACGGATATGAACAAAGATGTTTTAAATGGAAGGAACACCGGGGTGACTTTTTGATTAACTATAAAGCAGCGAACTTACGCGCGGGTAAAAATGGAATCTGCTGTAACATGTATTCTTCCTGCGTAGAACAGGTTACCTAACGGCAACCAGTCAGCCTCTCTCTCTCACCACGACAAATAGGCACTGACGGAGAAATTCCTATATAGTACACACCGTAGTTAACTTAAGAATGATGGTTAACCATAATAATATGATTATCCTATTCTGTAAGACACGAAATGACACGATTATCGATAAAGATCTCTAGAATATGTAGAATAGGTATGTCAGATCAATTGTGTCTTGCACAATGTCGTAAGGCATTTCCTCCTCCGCGAGAGATCACATGCTATATCAAGTTGGATCGAGAAAACTAAGGGGCAAAATAAAGTCAAAAGACAGCACGCTTTTCTAATCCAGAGTGTAGTTGAATAGCATCGTATATTTTAGCAACCAACACCGCTCACTAAATTTTCTAGTGATTAAGGAAATGCTACATATTAGGTTAAGGAGTATGCAGAGCCAAACACATTGTTCGATGCTAATCCCTCTCGCTTGTTTCAAGAGCCATAACGTGTTGCTCGTAATATGCCAACTATAAAGTTTTGAAAGCATTTGGCAGGGAATCAACTAAACGGTCCGGTCCCATCCTCCAATGACTTTAACAGATAAACAAGTTTTGGGCTATTCTGCCTTATATTATTATTAATAATGAATATTTTGTTTTGGAAATAACATGTTCGTCAAGATAATTGCTTGTTATAAAATCTGTTGATCAAATTTGTCAGAACCTTAGCGTGCCATCACTGTTTTATGACAAAAATATATACAAAAGAAAATATATCTTCGCTCGACCAACAATTATGTTTAAAGATTCGAAAAGGGCAGTAATTTTCTAGCAAAAGTCAAAAATACAATAAATGAAGTACAAAATAATTGTGCTACATATGGTATAAATAATAAAACATATGGTATAAATAATAAATCGATGGAGGGTGCTAATCTAGAATTTTATTGAAATAAAATTTAATTCATAGTGATGTCTGGTTTGTATAATTTCGCCGCTTTTAATATTTTTCCGTTTGTCACTTCATGGGTTGTTCTTTCACGTGAAAATGCTTCCTGAACTAACCTTGTACATGATGATGTTAACTTATAATTATCATTATTCTAAAGTTGAATGACATTTTTCTTGGATTGTAAATAATTTTATTTTTCCTTTAGAAGTAAAACGCATTAAAGCATGTGAAATTATAGAAATAACTAGTTGTAGTTCTTCCCCACTACATAAGACCTAATATACTCTCTAGGAATTATCTTTTCTATCAGTTATTGCTACAAAAAAAACAACATGTAAATAAATATGATCTTTCACTTAGAACAGACACAAACACTAGATTATCTTTCGAAAAATATCTATACTTGTAAATATATCTAGTACATTCTTTTTTATTTTGCTCAACACCCACATTTACACACACATTTTATGCATGACCTTTTTTAACGTGATAAGGATCATGGAAGATAAACTCAAATGCGTCAGTACCTAATTACAAAGGAAACGCAGGTATATTTGTGTTTGCATTGTTTTACAACGTCCAAAGTTTTAAAATAATTTAGATGTTAATATACACTACAGTTTATTATTAATTTATTAACGTGTTAAGAGAGGTCTTGTGTTTTCTACGTTCACATAAACATGCTGTACCACTAGTAGCTGTGCATAATAATTTAGAATAGAGCATTGGGTAGTTGGTAACTTTGTTTTGTTGGTTGTGGCGGACTTGTTCGCGTCACCCTACCTCACTTCACTTCACCTTGATGCAACTAGAATGTGGTAAGAACACTGCAACCTGCATCAACCAACCACTACATACCATTTTTGCTTCTAAAACGTAACCTCATTTTTAAGCAGAAATGTTTTCCTTTTATATCAATAATCAAGAGTTTATTAATTTATATACATAATGTGATAAATATATAACTTAAAATTAAGTAATTAAATCAAAGAATAATGCATTTATTTCATTCTAATAATTTAATAAAAGTATGTATTATTTAATAAACAAAAATTTACACAACACCACCCTTTTGTTTCATAAAATAATAATTCTTAAAGAATACTTTTCGTGGTGTGGATAATTCGCTCAGTGAATTATTCACACATATACAGTATGGAAGCTAATTATGCGCCCCGGTCCGAGTAAAGGATGGGATAATGAGATAGATATACGAAACGTACTGTCTGTGGTAATAAGGCTGGCTATACGCATCCGGGTGACGTATAGCCAGTCCCTACCATTGTACAATACATAGTGTTAAAATGTCGCGTTGTATCGTGATATACACTGACATGAATACGCCTTAGAGTGAAGAACAAACCATACCACGATACAAAACGTAGCGCTGTATTGTGGTATAAATTGAGAGCTAAACGTAATTGAAATTAGAAAACAAATCATATCATTAAGATTCTCAGCGAGCTATATCGATATTCACGCGTTGATTTTGTGACAAAATTATTTCGCAAATATGTATATCCTGCGCCGTAATTCAATTAAATGATATATATTTTGTGATGTAATTAATTTTCCTTGCCTTAGAATGTACTTTTTTGTCATTTTTAATATTATAAAGGTCACAGTTCAAGGTCAGTGATCGAAAATTAAATGATGGCAAGGGAAATGGAACGGAATAACGACATTTTAAAGGATATTTTAGGGCAAGGATAACTAAGAGGTATGACATTAATTTGAGTGGATATTGTAGGGTAAGGTATGTACGATGTTGTAGTTCCATGCATGAATTGTGGCGCAGGATTAAAAGTAGAAGGGCCAGTCCTGATCGGAGTTGGAACTTTTTGATGTGAAGATAACACTGATGTAGTTGTCCACAAAACACCAATACACTGCACTCTACACGCATTTCGCGAACCAAGTTCGTCATCTGGAGATGATTAAAACTAAAAAGTCACTAAAAAAAACATTAAAATTAAAACAGTATTAATCATCGCCAGATAATGCTAATTTGGTTGACGAAACGCGTGTCGAGTGCTATGGTGTACTAGTGTTTTGTGGAAAACTACGTCAGTGTTAGAAGGGTCAGGTAGTAGACGCTATTAAACTAGTTCACAGAAGCGAATACAAATTTCAAAGTACAATCTTGAATTTGTGCATTGAACCCGCTGTATGAAATGTTTCTCAAAATCTACAACAAGAAACTTCGTACCCCTGGTATGATTTGTCCGTTTCTTTACTGTAGTTTAACTGGTCAATTTATACCACGAGCCAGTATATTGGTGCGCTCTACAAAGGTAGGAAGTGGCTGTACGCTTCCGAGTGTGTTGCATACAATATTTTTTCTGCAACCGATGTTGCTTGTCCCAAAAAATTTTTTAACTTGAAATCTTTTGTAAACAAAATTCATAAATTTTAATTGACAGATGTCAGACGATATTGTCTAAAGTGCTTAATTAAGTCAATCAAAAGTGACATAAGGGATCGGTACCGATCCCTTATGTCTACCCGATTAAACCAGTAAAATTGTATTTTCCTCTCAAAAAATTTAACAAAAACAGTTAACTTCCTAGGCGGCTGCAGAAAATAATTTTATTCGTTTCAATTGTCATCATCAGACCTGTTGTGCATAGGTATACGCATAAACGACTTATTTACAACTACTTTGTTAGATAATTATTGTAGCGTGGGATTGAAATGAATAAAATTATTTAAAGCTTTAAAAAGACGGTTACAGCTACCCGACTATAATATACTAAAACATGAAAAACTGGAAATACGTAATTTGCTAAAACTTTATTTCATTCTCCATTCCTTAGCTTATTTATTCTGTTTTTTAACATTTCTTTCTCAAATTTAAGCCCAGTACATTCTTCCTGGATGGGGTGTAAGTACCGATCAACTACCAAGAAAGTCAGAAATTTATTAGTTTGACCGGTGACGTTCCAAGATGTGTAAAACACGATTTATCCAAATTTAGTTAAAAGTAGATACATCATGATGAACGAATTAAGATTAAATAATTTATGGTGATCATGGCATTTAACCACAGTAATATAAAGACTGTTGCAGAATATTAATATAAATATAATTTTATTAATATGAAATAGTCATTTTGCGTTATTTTAATAAAACTTAAGATGAGGTTACGTTGAGATGTTTAAGATGTGGCTTCATGCATGATTTTTCTGATTTATTAAAACATATCACTACATATAATTTAAATACAGTTTCTTCACCACTTCATCACGTCACGCACTACACATAAAATAAGGCTTCTTATTTGTTTCACAGAGTTTGACAGTGACTAAATATCAATAATATAATGTTCAGTGGTAAATAAATGTCGACTGGAGCCAAGAAGCTATCTACCTTAGAAATCAGAGATTATTTATGTAACAAAATTGTGAATGATTGTGTACGATGTTCTCTGTTTTGTTCTTTTGGTGTCGTAGTAATAATTATACCATAATTGGTAACTATTAATCTGGAAAACCAGAGGAAAAAACTGGCACTTTTAATAAAGAGTCAGGGAATTGTTTGAAAATGGTTTAAAAAAATGTAAATCGTAAGGAAATATAAAGTCATGAAAGCTAAAAATGTACTAAGTTTGATAAAGTCGTGAAATTTACCCATGAAAACTAAAAAATGTGCGTAATTTCAAAATTTCAGTTCTTTCTGTAGAGGGTGATCAGATCGCTGAAATGCCTCACTAGATTTCCTATGTTTATTTTTAGGATAGGCAAAAATCAAAAACGGACAAGAGGATCCGAATATGGAATAGAAAAATAATTAGCCATCAGCTAAAGCAAATATACAAAATTGAAAAAAACAATTATTTTTTTTTTTTAAACGAAGGACATATGTATATAAGTTTTCGACCTATTTTCTCCAAAAAATAATGCTTTAAAATTTGGCGGAAATTTTTTGAAACACTGTGTAAATTAGATAAAAATAACTAAGCTTTAACGTAAAATGAAACAACAAAGAACAAACAGAGGAAAAAAATACATTTAATATTATACCATTAAGTGGTTTTATATAACATCCGTATTCTTCGATGTTAGTAAGATATCTTCTTAGAAGATTTCGTAAAACATTTTGGAATATGTCATGGTTATTATTTAGGTTAACAGTTTCTATTCTTGGACTCTGCAATTCGTTAATGTTTACATTCCTGTTTTCGTACACTTTGTTTTGAGGTAACCCCACTGGAAAAAATCCACTGAGATTAAATCCAAACTGCAAGGAGGTCATTCAATAGTTCCATGTCTATGTATCCAATAACAATAATTGTCATTCAAGTAAATAGTGATCTTTCTATTGTTATATATGACAGAGAGCACCGTCTTGCAGCCAAATTATTCGCCGTAACTGGTTTATGGTAAATTTGACAAAATGTCATGATTACTATTTGTAAATTCAAAATATCTTTTTCCTGTTAGGCTTCTGTTAAATAAATATATTATACACATGGTGATGCTAGATACTACACCAGTTTATACTAGTACGGTTCTGATATTGAATTTCCTCAACCGCATGGAGATTTTGCTGAGCACATAAATGTTTATTTTTTCGGTTAAAAATACCTGCAGTCGTAAATGTTGCCTCTTGCTTCATGTGTCCAAAAAACATTTTTGAAAACATCATGGTCAATACTGTTTTTATTTATCATAATTTGACAAAAGTTCATCCTTTGGATGCTATCATTTGGAAAAGTTTTTGAACATGTAGTAGTTTATAGGGTTTATATTTATTAAAGTCCTAATAAAATTATAAGAAAATTCGAAATACCTAGCATTTCTTAAGGAAGAGAGGGTTTTCCTCAAGATATAGTAATATATCTATCTATTAACCGGCTCGGTGGAGTAGTTGGCTAGAGTGCGCAATGGCAAGTATGATTAGCAATCTTTCTATCGTAGCTGTGGGTTCAAATCCCGCCACCAACACTAGCAGTGTCGATGGGAATGGTTATGTGTCCGCGTTTTTTCATTAGTGCTCGCATAGCTTTGGCTTTGGATTTGAGGATTGTCTAATTTCTGTGATGATTATTTATTTATTTATTTATTTTTTCCGGTAGAACCGATGTCGAACAGTCCTCCCGTTGACTCCGACACATCATAGGAGAAGCGCCGGCGCATTAACTACAGCCACTCCCCACATCCAGCAGGGTTAGTGACTGTAGATACCAGAATCATGTGCCCTAAGCAGCGTAGGCTTTATCCTTCCGAGTACACCGATTATTAGGACAGTCATTCTAGTTCAGTAGGCAGGGTACACCACTTGGAGCTCGTACCGGAGTTCGCGATATTTGGTCCCTTTTTCCTCTACCATCAAGGTGATGTTTTTCTTCGCAGGGGCCGAAAATTCGATGATATACATCACCTTGGGTTGATTGTCGAGGAGGACTATGTCAGGCTTATAGGCTTGGATTAGCCTGACCGTCGGGAATGAGTAGTTCCAATAAATCCGGCATTTCTAGTTCTCGACAACGGATTCAATATCTCCGGGGACGTAAAACAGCACTGGTGTCTGGTCTACCCCATACTAGTCGAGTGCCTTAAATGGTAGTATAGCATTCGTAACGGCGCGTTATGTCGGTGGATGTAGGCCGAAATCGTATATACGGGGCATGCAGAAGATAGTATGTGTATGAGCGATTCCGGCGCCTGACAGTAGGTTCTGCAGTTGATGTCATGAACCTCTACACGCCACACGCGGCTACGGTAGACTAATGTGTTGATAACACCATCTTGGCAGGCCATAATAAATCCCTCGGTCTCCGACTTAAGCCCGGCTGAGCTTATAAAAGAGAATGTCAGTCAATCTGGTCGATAAACTCAGTTTTTCGAGAAGACACCATGCTGGAGTTTATCGACGTGCTGCCGTTTATTCAGTTCGGTAGCTCTAATTCAGGCTCTCAGGCGATTTGGCTGATGTTCAGGGACTGACTCTACAATCATTACCTCGCCGGCCACCTCGCCTAGTGTCGAATGCGAGACCGAGTTCTTCTGCTGCTGTTTTTGCTGCCTTGAACAATTCTGCTCTCACTCCAACAGTTTCGTGATGTTTTACAAACCGCAAGAGAGGATCTGAGCTCCTGAGGATGTTACATGCCATACTCAGTATTACTCTGCCATGTGTACAATCCAGGCTCAAGAATCCTCGGCCCCTCCGTTGATGTGGGAGGTACACACGAGGAACGGGCGATCTAGGATGAATACTTCTGTGAATATTCATCATCTTGCAGGTATCTCCGTCTAATTGGCGCAGCCCTTCTACTGTCCATTCACTATTCCATTATTATTATTATAATTTCTCTTAATATCCGATGCCGTGGCCTCCGACGCCTCACGGGAGTCGCATCGGCGCAATAACTACAGCCACTCCCCACATCCCGCAGGGTTGGTGACTGTAGATACCAGAATCGTGGGCCCTATGCAGATGGAGAGAACCCAGAATTACCGCCTTCTGCATTTGGCGTACCAGCCACTCGGCTGATTTTTGGCAGGCTGGTATGGTCTTCAGTTCCGAGAGCAGCATATGCTTTATCCCTCCCAGTACACTGATTATTAGGACGACAATTTTGACTGAGTAGCCTTATTATTATTATTATTTTAGACTCGTTTTTTAATTCATAAAGAATAATTTTCTGAGAAATTTTGAACCACAGGTCAGAATAGCAATTGCAATTATTAGGTAAAGTAAAGGCATGCTTCACAGTGGAATTTTAATGTTGTCTAATTTATTATAAAAGTGAAAATATTTCTAAAACTGTTAATAGTAAATGTAATATGTGTTATCAGAAATAAATTTTGAATTGAGTAGTGCGATAATATACATAGGGTGTTCCATTAAAAAAATTTAATTTATAATTATTGTACCTACTTCATTTTGATTTCAATTGTGGTTATGATTCTATATTTTTTTATGTATCACAAATCTACTGTAATTTTTATTAAAAATAGGGGTGAGAAATCTCAGTGGCTCACTCCAAAGAAAAATTTAAATTGGAATATGTTATGTATTTTGATATTATGACATTTTATTTGCTTCCTATTATTCATTTCTAGAAAAAATAAATTAATTATTTGGATATTACGTAAGGATCCTTTCAAACCTAATATGGATGACAATAAACTACGTATAGTTTTCTATATCCTACACTGTCATTCTTATCTGAATGCGCTGTTATAAAAGTTTTAGGTACATAATAAATTAAACACAATAATTCAAATACATTTTATCGTAGAAACTATTAAAACAACTACTTCTCCTCACATGCAAGAAGATATTAAATTAAATAATAGTATTCATACCTACTAGTAGTATTAGAAATAAAAAAAATATTGGGATTAAAAAATATTGACTTACCAACTGAAGGCAATCATAAATATATTTTTTTTGCTGAGAAAGTAGTGTTCGAACGGCTCGTCCACGGAGTTAGATATCAAAAAATGTAAAATTATACAATCATGCATATTTGTTTACACATAGGTACATTTTGGCAAATACTTAACGGAAAACAAAGAATTTATTCGATATTAGTGTGTCATATATGAACTACTAGGTAAATATTTGTTTAAAAAAAATTTCTTTAAATTTGGAAATCTCGTAAATGGCTCCTCACTGTCACCGACTACATTTTCTCTTTAAATTTGATGTTTCTTGACCAGTCGATGTATATTTTACAGAGTACAAATTCATGAATCATAATTCACCAGTAGTATTTAATTGTGGTGACTGTTGGTATTAAGTCACACAATTTCGTTTAAACAAAAAGATATATAAATTTAAATCTTAAAAGTTTTGTTTTATTTTTACATTTTTTCAGGCAGAATAATTTTGTGAATTGGCTTATTTTTATTTTTAAATTTTTTGATTTGTTCCTGTATGTATCTGAATAATTCAATATATATAATATGTTTAATCGATTTTAGGCCGAAGTATAATAGTTAAGAAAGGAGATGGATCCCAAGTCAAAGAATCAACAGACAGTTCAACAACTTTGGAAGACGATGATATTAAAGGTAGGACAAACAATTTATACTGTTTTTGTAAATGCCAATTGCACATTAATATCAATGTTAGTCAATAGCACCGACGCCTATATTTGTTGTGAAAATCCAGAATATAGTTAATTTTTGCAGCAAATATTCTTTACAATCCCCATGTGTATATAGAAAAAATCATTCATCCCACATACCACTGGTTTATTTATTAATAAATGAAGTTTTGAACCACAATTCATAATTAATAATGTTTTAATGCTTTGTTGCACTTGTATGATCGCTTTTCATTTGTTACAGGGTGCTAAAGGAAAAATATTCATTGAAACAATGAAACGAACGTATTCTTGTAAATAATTTATGTGCTTTAGCTATGGTGGATGCATCATTGTTATTGTTTTAGCTTACTCCATAAAAAAATTCATTAAATATGTTATTCTAATTTTTTAGATATTATATAATAATATAAAGAAAATCCATTTAGTTTGTTGAAAATCTTCAAGGTGCAGGATGTATATGAACCTAATTTTAAAGTTAGATGGGACTGATTCGTGTTATTTTTGTTAACCAAGTAAATATTTATTTGTCCACAATTTTTTTATTTGTTTTCATTTTTTGTTTAATTCAATTTATAATTAAATAAATAATTGGCTTGCAAAGCATAATTGAATATCTGTTTATTCAGATTATCTCGGTGCCAAAAAACGATAAAGAATTATGAATTTAAGGTTGGGAATTTACGAAGTGTGTGGATGCATGTATTTATGGTTTATTGTAAATAATTAAAATATCAAATATAGTAAGATATTTAAAATAGTTTTAGGATTCTGTTATTGCTGTATATCAATTTTTAGTTGTTAATTTTTGTTGTGAGTAATATTTGTGACCTAATATTCAAACAATAAAAATACTTTCAATTTTAGTTCAGAGTTTAATTATAAATTAATTATAACAAAAATTAACAACTAAAATGTTTTATTAATGTAGTCGTTAGAGTAGTAGCAAACATCTGAAGCCATTTTAAATAGAGCAGCATGTTTTATTTTTTAAATATTTTTATAATCAACCAAAAATAAACTCTTACTCTTCACTATTCTGTGAAATCCCAACCTGTTATATGCTTCAGTTTCAAATTGCAATATTAATTTCATAATATCTAATAGATTTTCGCGCAACTTCACAGAATTGACTATCGAAAATTAAATTCGTTCCATTATGAGAAACAAAATATGTTGCTTGCTCCTAAAAATAATATATTTTTCGAAAAGAGAAGGAATTTGTGATCATGCTTGACTAAACGAGTTGTATTTATTTATTCTTGAAAAAAGTTTCAATCATGTTCAAACCATTTAAATAACTATATATTGTCAATATTAATATTAAACATACAATTGTTACAGTTATTAAATGCAATATGATCTAAATTTCATTGTGACAATGATATTTCAATTGATGCATTATTTGCTTTTGGTGACTATGGAAACAAGATCACAATATTGAATAAAACTGCTATTAATAAAGCGAAGTACAAAAACGAAAACACATAGTAAAACATTTGTTTTATATTGAATGAAATAATCGTTGAAACCAACCACTGTGCTGTGGTGGTAGCGACGGTGATGAATTTCGCTGGCATTAGAAATGATTTCTCCATTGTACTGTAAAATTTTTTTTTAATCGTATTATTTATTTAGTTTCACTGGTCTTAACTACAGGAGATACAGTTTTAATAAATGTACTTTACAATAATAACCCTTCGTTTGAACTGTATTTTTGTATTGTATATTATTACAACTAAACTATTCTTTAAATAATATATGAATTGACTGGAAAAAATTTTTGGCCAAACACTAGTTCGGTTTTAACCTATAAACCACCTATTTTGTTTAAAATAACTTTATATTTAAAAAAACTGGTTCTCAGTTGGTGGTAAAGTCAGAGTGCTCTTGTAAATAATCAAGGCGGTGTAACTTTATAAACATTAGAATTCGTTTACTTGCGTTTTGTTGAATAATGCTAAAGTTCTTATAGAGAAATAAATGTAAAAATGTAATTATCATAGCAAACATTTTTAGACACTATTTTCTAAAAATACATTTCAATCTTCTTATTTATTACTTGATTAAAATGCCTTGTAAAAAATATAACATTATGTGTAAATAAAAATTCCTTTAAAAAAGGAAAAAAAATAGTCCCTGCTATCTTTAAAAGGTACTTCTGTTCACCTGCTATCTTGAAAATTATTTAGTATTTTTGAAAATATGACTTGAGGAAATAAAATTACAAAAAAAAGTATATTATGGATTTTCTATAATTGAACTTCATTGAACTTAGATGATTGTAACTTCTAAATTAGTTATCGAATTCTAACAATCAAGTTAAAATTATTCACAACAGATAATACTCTCATTCATAACAAAAATTTGGTCAAAAAGACTATACAGTGAGTCTCACTTAAGAATGTAACAGCGTAATAATTCTTTTGTTTTTTGTCCGATTTAAATCAAACTGGTTTCAAAAGACAGAGGTCATCAAGGTCTATTTAAGACCATAAAATCACTTTCCATCTTTAAATGTAAGGCGATCTACGATGCTAAATTATATGGAAGAAATCAAAAAATCATAGTAGGCATTTATTAATCAAAAAATTTTATTAACAAAACTGGTTCGAAGTCATTCAAAAACCCTGAATCCGAAGTTTAGTTAAATTCTAAAAAAAAAAAAAAATGCGGTTTTAATGAAAAAAATCATTTTAGGCATCTTAATAAAAAATATTTCTAAATTTATTTTTTTGAAACACGATTTACACAAATGAATAATAAAAACAAGTATTTTGAGTATTTTGAGATTTAACTCTGCCATTAGTTTTTAATGTCGCTTGATCTGAGAATAAAATATTTTTAAAAAATTAGGGTTGTTCACAAACTCTCCCTGACACCAAAAGCAATATTCCAGCCGCCTTTCTTCGTCTCCTTCTTCTAATGTGTGTAAGAAGACAGGCTTGAAGGGACGTAATTTATTTCGACGGAAGCATCGCCAAATTATATGCTTGGGTACATTTAAAATTGTGGACATTCTCCTTAGGCTACACCTTGGATTTTCTCTCACAAACTGAAGAATTTCTGCATCTCTAACATGATCCCTCACACGTTGTTCTTGTTTGTTGCACACTTTGCTAGTTCTGTTGAATAAATTATTAATTCGCCGAACTTTTACATGGTCCATTGGGGGTCGATCTGGATGCTGATTATTAAATTCTGTAGCAGCTTCCCCCGCTGTACAAGAATTATCACCAACTAATCTAACAATTTCCACTTTTTCCGCCGTTATAAGCATTTTAATTGAAATAAAATATGCTAGAATACAAAAAAATCAGACAGAATGCCAACAGATTTACTTGACAACTAATCTGACATTTACAAAATTGTCTTAGTAGAAACAAAGGAGTCAGAGCATGCTTATCAAAACGAGAAATTTGGGACTGGAATTTTTTTCATCAAAACCTTATTTTTTTAGAATTTAACTAAACTTCGGATTCTGGGTTTTTGAATGATTTCGAACAAGTTTTGTTAATAAGATTTTTTTGATTAAAAAAATGCCTACTATGATTTTTTGATTTCTTTCGTATAATTTAGCATCGTAGATGGCCTTGCATTTAAAGATGGAAAGTAATTTTGTGGTCTTAAATAGACCTTAGTGACCTCTATCTTTTGAGACCAGTTTGATTTAAATCGGACAAAAAGCAGAAGAATTATTACGCTGTTACACTCTTAAGTAAGACACACTGTATGTACGTACCAGACAATTAAAAAAAAATCCCTTCTGTAATATTTAGTTTTGCTTAAATACGTTATGACAGAAAATAATTGTTGTAATTAATTACCTATAGTTTTGATTATAGCACCTGCCGCATAAAAACGGGATAACTAAAAAAAAGTTGCCGGAAAATGGGAACGGTGTTTTGTCCCTACGCTGTATAATCAGTTTTAAATTTAACTACCATAATGACGTTTTCAAGATTTTGTTTAGATAGAACTTTAAACGATTGTAGTAAAATATGAGAATACAAAATGTTCCTCATTATAAGTTGTGACACCACCACGTTCTAAGTTTCCATACAATTTACAAAATAAAATTTCAGCAATATTACCTCTAGTATACTGGGTGTTAGTTTGAAAAGTTTTCACCCCAATTAACTCGGTAACAGAAAGAGATATTTAAGAGCGGTTTTAACTATTTTAAATGGGATCGAGGGAGAGTAATTGCTGCAGTATGAAGGTGAACAAAAGAGCAACCACCTCATCCTCAGCCACCCTACTAGAATCTTAAATGATACCCTACCTCACGGTTCATGAACAAAATAAACCGTGACCCTACCCTACCTCTTGCGATATTTCAAATGAAACATTATATCTCTGCGAAAATTAAATTAAATTTCATCAAGTACATTATGTGTAGTTTAGCAAAAATTGATTTTTCGAAATTCGTAAAAAAATTATGCGAAAACTTGCTCATTTTATTCTTTTAATTAGAATTCGAACAACCATTACTAAATTCATATATTAAAAACCAATTTGACAGGGTATTGTTGGAAATATCACTCTAATTGTTATTTATGACACAAGCACGAAAAATGTAGTTTTCGTACGATTACGGAAAATGCGTGCAAAAAACATTTTCTTCCGTGTGTCATATTTTTTATTCGATTGTAAGAAGAAAGTAATAAAATATGTTTATTATATTTATTTTAGTTGAAAAAATCTGATCGTAATCGACGTTACGTTACTCTGACATAATCTAACAAGGATATCACGAAAGTTTGTTTCATTTGTTTATATATTGATCATTATTTTATTTATAACTGTTTAACGTCCAACAAGTTCTTTTCATCCTTGGACAAAAAGTATTTTTCGGTCTGAAAATATAGTCGTCTAGCAACTACAACAAAAAGTAATATCTGTTATAATAAGATGAACTCTTTGTTTGAAATTTTGAACCAAAAAACGTCACTTTTTAATGCAGTCGAATAAAAAACATTTTATTTATATTATTCATTTCAATCTAGACTTAGAGAATTTGGATGTCATGACGTAAATCACAGAAGCAAACTACGAAACAAGGACAGATAATACAGTAAACAGTATTTACCTTGTAAACTTCTTTACATAACAGCCTCTCCCTGTTTCACCGCATTTGTTTTTCTCCGCCAATCAACGTGTGGTGTTTTTTCGACGACACATGTTTCGTGACAACGAATTTACCGAGGGGTAAACTTGTTTGGAAGTTGGGTGTCCAAGCATATGGAATTCCGTGAAATTCTTTGAAATTCTGTGAACTTTTTTGTCATAAAAAAAACACACCACATAAATTAGACAAGTCCCAAACCAAAGCCGAAGATGCACCGGCAGGGGTTATACAGTTGAAAAATCGAAACCGGGTTAAAAATAACTGTAGCTAAAATAGCTGTACTACAGCTTTAATAGAAGTTACAGATGATATATTTTCAGCTATAGATAATAATGATATAACAGTATTGGTTTTTGGATTACTTCAAGACCTTCGATTGCCTAAATCATGATTTATTTATAGCCATCTTAAATTATAATGGATTTAAAAATAACTCTATAAATTTAATAAAAAATTATCTTAATGGCAGGAAATACATTGTTAAACTTGAAGATAAATTTTCTGATTCAAAAAATATTTCTTGTGGAGTTCCCACAAGGATCAATTTTGGGACCATTATTTTTTACCTTGTATACAAGTGAACAATATTAGCAATATGAGCAATATTTAATGCAAGATATTATTGCATTAAATATTGCTCATCTCACCTCTATGTTGATGATACACAATTTTTAATCCAGATATGCGCTTTAGTAAATATATCGATTCATCTATACAGAAAACATTTTTTAAAATTATTATATAGTCATCGTTCGGTACTGACAAAATATTATGCTAACCGAGTGCAAATGATGCAAAACTAATGCATAATATTCATTTGTGGAATCGGGCAAAATCAGTCTGGTATATCAAAAAATATTCGTGACATAGGATGGTTGAATATGGAAGAACGGCGTATCTTACATTCATTGGTTTTATACAATAAAATTATTAATTACAAATGTCCACCTTATTTGTACCCAAAAATTAGTTCGTACGGATGTACATAACATCAATATAAGATTTAAAAATATGCTCACTACCCCTAAACAGTCCACTGCAACTTTTCAAGGATCTTTTAGCTATAATGTATCTAAGTTATACAACAAGGTACCTCCTAATTTCAAAAATTATTCAATTTCTAAGTTTAAAGTAAGTATAAAAAAATTACCATTAGATACAACTAAAAATATTTTCAAGTGACATTCAACTCTCATCACATTATTATATATTATTATTATTATTGTTGTTATTTTGTTCATTATAGTATATACTTTTTTTTCTCCATTATATTCAACGTTTTTTTTTCGCATTTAATTACTTTTCCTTTTCTCCTCGTAATTGGGTTTTCTTACCTAATTATTTGTAATTATTTTTTTCTCAGTTATTAATAAATTTTGTATAATTATGACTACCTTAAATTTGTGGATAGTTAAATTTAATAAATTTAATCTTATTTAAGAATTCAAGTGATGTAATTGTGGTATCACTATTATAATTTTTTTTTATTTTCTTTGCGGTCAAGAATTTTTTCTTTTCTCTGTATGCTTAGGCTAAGTGGAAGAGCAAATGGTTACTTTGTAACTGTTTTAAACGTCACCGTTTGTAAAACTTGTTTGCAATAAAGACATTTATATATATATTTTTTCGGTTGCCCGTCGCTGGACAGTAATTTACTTGCTCTGTAGGGAAATTATTGTACTTATCAGAAGTGTCTTATGTCATTAAAGTTAAGTTATATCAAAATGATTATGATGAAAACAACGAATGTACATGATTATTACTCACGATTTTCTGTAGTAGACTTCTTTAGTAACGCATAATCGTCAGGATTAAAATGTTTCTTACAAACACACGAATGTTTCGAAGGGATAAAGTTATCACTATCAGCCACTGTTTTAGGCGAGTTTTATCTCTCGGAAGCATATGTCTGCCTTTTGTTTCCTAACAAAATGGAACTGCACAATATTGAGGCACAATTGAAAAGGTTTTTTATTTGCTGGTGTACGAAATAATTATAATAAAACACTATAAACTTTTCCCGCGCCATCAATAACTTTTGACACGACCTTACTCGACCAGTCACGCCAACTGGTGAGTCTGAAAACGTTAGCCCTCATTCCAGAAAAGTACACAATTTAACAATTTAAGGTGACGTATGGCTATGGCTATTAATACTTCAAATTCTTATATTATACTGAAGTTAATTTTAAATTAAGTCCGTGAATTGCACTTTGGAGAATCTTAGAACATGGTGGTTTTTTTTAAGGATAACTGCAGAATATTAATAATCCACAGTTTGAATTATATGTAGTGTTGAAGAAATAAAATATGTTTTTGTGAAATTATGTTAGGTGCATAATGAAATATTCGAATTTTAATAAAATAGTTTTCGCTAATTTATGAAAGACTTGAACCAAATTTTAGCTCAAGCTTTTAGTTAAAACATGTTACTTTTAATGAATGCCTTTGTGAGAAAAACATAAACAGTTTGAGTTAAAATTTAGGTTGAGTCTTCATCTCAACTAACTGTTTGTGAATCTGGCAATTAGACTTTCAACAAAAGCCAGCATTACTATTTATTTAATTAGCCACAGATTTTTATAATACTGTTTCTTTCAGACAGTAGCCTATAATTTCTTGGTATTTTATAAAACTCAAATTACATGTAATTGGTAAAGATAGTTTGTATTCGAGAAAAATCGTATGTAGGAAACCGTTATAAAAAACATACCAAATAAATTAGACTTGTTCAAATATGTTAAATGATCTACAGGCATATTGTATTCCTACCTTATTTAAAAATATACTACTCCGAAATGTGAGAAATGCAGAATTTTTTAAATGCATTTAAATTTATGTATTTTTTTAACTGTTGTAAAAACCAAGAATAGGGAAACTTACAAAATGAGAATGAAATAAGTTAATGGGGCTGGGAGATATTTACAAGGTATTTCATAATAATTCCTTTATTATTATTCTGTTGCCAAATTAAACAAATATGAACAGTTGCAACTTATTCGGGAGCGATGGTTGGACTTATGACATTAAAGGGCCATCATCTTCCCATCAACTGCTACGAAATCTGAATTTAAATGTTCTAATTTTTTCAGAACCTTGTAACAAAATCATTTAATACACCTTACTTTTCTATATGAGGAATGGTGCAGGAGGGAAATAATTCAGTTTTCTACTGACAGGTTTCTTTAGGGTTCTCAGCTGGGTGGTCTTGAGACTTAAGCGCGTTGATCTTGACCCCAGTTAGTTAGAATTCTGAATCCAACAACGACACCGCCCGACCGACTGTCTGGTATCATCTTGGAATCTTTAGCATGCTGAGCAAAATTTTCTGGTGCTGGTAGTTATTTTACCATCCTTACCATCCTATCTACTGTCACCAAATTTCGGTGTTTGTAGGTAGGAGATCTAGCTCAGCGCGTTAGCTCTCAATATGCCACCAGACATTCGGCAGACGGCTTCGTCGTGGGATTATGAATTCTAACTAACTAGGGTCAAGCTCAACGTGATTAAGACTCAGGACCATCCAGCTCAGCATGCTGAAGATAGCTGTCAGTAGAAAACTGAATAATTTCTCTCCTGCGGTGATTCATTTATTATCAAAATTGTAGCCCTGGTGACTTCCCCATATTTCAGTGTGGCAGGAATTGCGCAGCAGCACTGGTCAAACTAAAATTGAAGAAACTAAAGTAATGAACGTATGTATGAATCATTACACAGTACTTTGATGAACGGATCAAGCTAAGTATCTGAAAATGGGCTATTTTATTTTATTTATTTGTCGGCTCGGTGGCGTGAAAGACAGTGGGGCATGCCTCCATCCAAACCATCATAGTTCAAAACTAGGCAGGACCAAGTCGATGAGATATAGTGGATGAGCGGACCTGCTTGAGGCACCATCTTTTGAATTTGATGTAAAACTGTAGGCTCCGTGTATCTACAATGTGAGTAAATTCAAGATCCTTCACAACAAAGTGGATGTTTGACAAAATATCCGGGTTAGGGATGCTATTGCTTACACAAGCATTGGCAAGCATGTATCCTTGGTCTTGGTATCGGAAATAGGCAGACATTAAGTGATAAAAATAAAAAAAATATTTTTTTTCTTGCTTGACCTTAGTACACCTCGCGGAGTCGCAGCTGCCTTCTTCTCTTTTTTGAAAATCTAATCGGATCAGCCCACCGCGATAAAATTTGCACACTAGCGTGAAATGTTCATAATAATTTATTATGCATTAGCACAGGATGGAGGGCGAGCGTAGATCTGCCTTACCTTACTCGTATTTCGATACGAAAAGTTAAGTAACCGTAATCACAATCTTCTAGTGGCTTGTACATCAGCGTATACACAGAAGCTGTCCACTCTTATGAGAAAGTTGTGTAGGTGGTATACCATCCTTTAGGGGGATCTAAAGCAATCGATCCCTTGTTAAAAAATCTCTATTCTCCAATAGATAAGAGGTTCGGCAAAATTTCCTCCTGGCGTTGGTGATTGGCCCTGGTTGCGGAAATAGGCCGACATTAAATATGAATAAAATCAATAAAAAACATCAATGTTTTGATAAAATTTATTTAAATAATCCTGTACCACGGATATACAGAGAATCAGAATCATTGAACGTACCTCTTCGTAGAGATTTTCTCTGTATCGCTTACATACGAGTAAATTGCTTTAAAGAAGATTGACAACTTGATTTAGAATACGTGACAGGTTTGGATGAGAAGGAAAGACATTTTGGTAGAACGGGAGTCAATTATAACCGTTTTGATATCTTTTGAAGTCCAGTACCAGTGTTTACATAAGTACCGATGAGCTTATCTCCTGGCCTTGGTACCGAATATACGCCGACGTTAAATAAGTTATTAAAAGATAATAAAATAATTTTCACTCATAATGAACCAAGGGCAATGATAATAATCATGCGATAATTTTTTCAGCAATTCCAGAAAGTGTGTTGCTTAATAACTGCCCGAGAGCTTGCCCAAGGGCAGTTATTTCAAGCAACACACTTGAGGTCAGTGCTAACAAAATTATGAGGATTTTCATTGCACGAGGTTCATTAGTAAGTTATATATTTTTTTATTTAAAACGTTTATTGATTTAAATTTAACAATTCATTTTAGATAGGTACGAAAAATATATCGATAGTAATATAATACAACATATTAAAATTTACAATCATTAAATGAACAATTATTAAATGTAAAATTTTTCTGAACATTGATGTACAAATGTCACAACTGACAGAAGTGAAAAGCACCCTCGATAAACGCCCTTGATAATTACCCTGCGGGTTGGTGTCGGTTTAAACACTCATTGATTTGTCTATTTTGACACACGTGGTCAAAAATTTATTCATTTGATTGGTTTATATGTCAAAATAAAATTATCAGCATAAGTGTGAAATTATTTTTCAATTTACGGAGTTGTTTATAAGAATACAATATTTTATCTCTTCTTTCGTTGATAATGGTTTAAAATTATTAATTAAACATTACGTAATAAATTCTAACACAATATGCCAATTTTGGCGATAATTATTAATTTTAGTGAATATTTTCTCTAGCACCCTCACCATCAACATTTTCCATAAGACATTCATTGCACAGCATTTATATTGTGGGCACATAGTAAATTGTCAAATATTTAACTATACTACACATTCATAGATCCTAATATTAACTAAGAATATTACAATGTTTTTGGCAAATTAGATAATTTATTTATTTTCTGGGCAACGCTCAGAAGATAAGAAAGGCGGAGTCGATAGAAGTTCGACGGTAATTGCCAAAGAACCTGAAGGTAAATCACAATAATCAATTTTATTTTCTTAATTTTTTAATACCAGGGTGGGATTGAGTCATCGCCTTCTATTTTAAGTATTAAGAAGAAATTAAATCGATTCGATCTTTGAAATAAAATAAAGATAAATTTAAAATCTTTAGTACAACTTATATAGATTATGTATCTAAATTTAAAAAATTACAAGATTTTAAATTAGAATAAAACGGCACAGTCCAACCCTGTCTAATTCTGCATCATACGTAATAATTTTATATTGCTGCTTTTAATCAATAACTAACGCTTCGGCTTCTAATACACTGCACTAAATAAAAATATGTATTAACCAAATAAATTTAATATATTTATTATAAAATGGCTAAATTATATGTTTACAAGCTTAACAAAACTATCAAAGTACAAAGCTTGTACAAATATATATTCAAAGGCTCCTTTTTGAGTGTTTAGTGTTTAATTTTAAAACACGTAGATGCTCTTATTGTTCATTCCTATAAGCGAATCTAATGTTGATAAAGGTATATCAATATACATACACATTGCCCCGCAAAATTAACCCACTACCAGAAAGTTTGATGTTCATTTTTTTCTGAACCGTTTGTCCCATATGATTTTTTTTTTTGCAATCTACCTTAACTCTCAGAAATGTTACTGTGCTACTGATTTATAATCCAAATTAAGTTTTTCTTGAATACTGGGTCTAACAATGATGAATTTTGTTCTGAAAATTTGTAATACCTGTGGAGTGCATCAACAACAACAGCAAATTATAATTTAGAGCTCTAGCTTCATCTTTTCTTAACATTGTCCTTTTTGCTTGTATTATTTATTATTTGTTAGAGGAGATATACCGTTTTATAGCACATATTTCTATTATCTTCAGTTTATATGCACACATTGGAAAATCTGAAATAAGTAGGAGCAAGTGAATTTACAAAGTATCAACCTGTTGTGCAAATTATTTCGTTAGATTTCTTGCTTTTGGATAGTTTAATTAGCAGTCGATACTTTGTTGGTGGTGAAAAAGAGACACCGAGAAATTTAAACCGCGATGAGTATGTTCAAGCAGTTACTTTGGTTGGTGAAGGATTGAACTACTGCATCAAAGTCTTAAGGCTGGGAGATTCTCACATAACAATATCCCGAATTATTCAATATTTTAGGAAACCAAATGATCACAATAAACGTCATGGACAAGAAACACTTCGAATAACAACAGCAATTCCGGATGGTACTGAAAGATTATGTGCTTTAAAGGAACGATTTACAACAACAAGAAAAATTCAAACGCAACTTAGAGCAGTTCATATTGTCCAAACGAGTGTTGGTACTCTAAGAAGACGTCTTACAGAACAGGATTTGCACATAAGAATTATAATGAGGCTCTTTACTGCCCTATTATTTAACTTAATAAGTCAAAAATTATTTAAAGGAATAAAACAAAATCTATAAACGAATACATACAATCAATACAAATTCGGACTCTTTCTCTCCGGGCGGGGAAGCGAGTGATTAACTAGAACAAGGTTTAAATAAAGCTTAAAACTAAACAAATTGATAAACTGTTGGTCTTAGCTAATTTAATCATTAATTATCGTCCAATATACTTAAGGAATTTTGTAGGCGCCACCTTTTTTATGTGTTTTTACCAAAGTTCTGGCTAGATCAAAAAAACCAATGTTACCGTTAAAAAAGGAAAAACGTGTAACGACTTCAAACAGTTTTTTATTATGTTGATTTTAATGTCCACGGAAAAAGTCAAATTAACTTTATTCGTAAAGTTCATGAACACAGGCAGATTTGCAAATCATTAACGTTAAGTCATTCGTCGCACCTTAGCGGCACCTCCAGCAGACACCGGTTGATGCTTTCTTGCCAGGTACCTAGTTACTTTATAATTTAAGTAGCAGGATCTTACCAGCGGGTGGGTCACAGCTAGCACATCTTTTAATTTCTTACTCCCAAGACTTCAGAAAACTGTAAGGCAACAGGTAATCTCAAACGCAGTGAATATGCAAGGCAACGTATCTCCAACAGGACACGGCATACGAAAAACTCACACCACCTCTCTCGATCGAGGCTCAGCATCGTCTCAAACGTAACTTAAAGGCAACATATCATCCAGCTCACATCAAAGATCCGCACTCGACCGTGGCTACCGAGCGTCTCCTCGCATTGTCTGATTTGTCTGTCTTTCGCGCTCAAAACACTATCCAAGGATATCGTCTCCTCAACGCGCGCACTAGTTATAAAAACGTCTGGCACAATACAATGGTCCAGTAGCACCATGCTACAGGGGTGATACAACAATGTTTAACAAAATTATTTTAATCAAATCTGGAATTTAAGGTATAACTCGAACCATTTTTATTTTACAACGAAAGTGATTCAAATTATTGATTTCCGAAAATGGACCGTTACAGAATATTAGCAACAGGATTCATCTTAAACGCTGCTCATCGTAGAGCTAGACTACAATTTTCCAGAAAGCATCTGGACTGGAAGCTTGAGAACTGGGGAGTGTGTTTTGTTCACGGACAAGTCTATATTTTATTTCAGACTTATTTGCAACATAAAAAACCTCGGCTTCTTTGACGGCGGTAAAGGGATTCCTTTACGGCTTCTTTGATTAAAGAAGCTGACGTTTTTTGTGTTGCAAATAAGTTTAATATAAACTGTAGGTATTGTTTACGTAGCTCCGGCCGACGTCTAAGAGTTATTCGACGGCCAAATGAGCATTACGCTGAATATAATATTCGTCCAAACTACTTTACATAATGGAGGTTCCGTCATATTTGGGGAGAAATTTCCTTAACATCTAGAACAGAATGTGTTTTCTTACGTGTAGGTTCTTTGACCGTTTGAACAGCAGACGGTACAATACGAACATTTTTTCCGAGTTGTCCCGTTCGCTCCATATATTTACAATAATTTTTTATTATGCACAATAACGCAACACATCACGTCGCACACATAGTGAATGAACACACACACGGGGTGATTATTGAGACTGAGAGACTTAATCCTCAACTGTCTCCTTGACGACATTGAACAAATGTTGGTAGAAATATGGAACCGATGATCAAGACCAGGAACAAGAGTATGAACCTTCGTTGTGATTCTATCATTAGAGGCGGAAATATGCATTTTAATTCTGTTTACTGAATTTTAATTACTGATTCTTAGAAACTTTGTAAAATAATGTATGCATAAAACCTTTCAATAAAAATAAGTTTTTCTATAAAACTGTATATCTTCTCTAATAACAGATAATAAAGTAAACTAAAAAGGAGAATATTGCGTTTTGAAAATAAGCTTCTCATTTGCTGTTGCACTCTACAGTGTTACTAATTTTTGAAACACGTGGTAATCAGGCAAAACTGAACTTTAACTAAAAATCAGTAGCACAGTAACACTCCTAAGAAGTCAACTTACAATGCGAAAATATGAGCATCCAAATCGGACAAACAGAAAAAAATTAACATTAAGTTTATGGTAATGTTCTGGTGGTGCGTTAATTTTACGGGGCAGTATACCTATTATGATATGATGAACCGTAGTTGCTTAAACGACTTTTCGGTTTAGACGTATCTACTATCTTCTGGTTCTCGTTGATAACTGCTTCTCGTTAATTGAACTGAACATTTTTAGTTCGCTTTAGAATATTTGAAAACTATTTATTAAAAAGCCAACCGTAAATGATCTCTATGTATATGAAGCACAAGCCTTCCAAGTCTTTGCCGATGTGAAGATGGGACCTGCAACGGTTGATTAAAGCGAACTGATTTAATAGACAGTCGTTGGGATAAAGAGTAAAGAAGATTTCCTTAAAAAATGACGCTTTAAAATACATAACACTCTTCTTTGTCAAGTATTGGACTCCATTGGTAGCTTATTTTAGTGGTTGAATGTTAAAAAACTCGTAGGTCCTATGTTATTTTGTAATGTCAATTAATACAACAATTTCACAAGAATCAGAGATAAAATAAATATTTTTTTTACAAACTATTAAAAATCTTTTTAACGTTTGTTGTCAGTATTAGAAATGTCACTAGTATCAAAAGTAAATTTTTTGGTTGCTTTGATTGGCGAATTTCAAACCTGACATACATTTATAAATTTAATTATTTGAAAATATAAAAATTTTAAATGTTCGTTTAGTTTCTCACTTTTTTAGCACCTTTAATCTACTATAGTTGTATTATAGAAAATATGCACATTTAAAAGGTGATTTTTGTTTGTTCGAAAGGATGGGCCCCTCCGCTTCCCTTCTCACAAAATAAAATATTACTTTTAACACATATCGTAAATATCTATGTAATAGCAATCTTTATCTCTGAGATTATCCATCAAATAGCTGGAATGATGGAATTATTTCATCATAATCAATTCAGCGATAAAAATCGTACGACTCTTTTTTTCGGTTTCAACTTAAAAAAATAATATTGAAAGTAAAAAAAATGGATTCTACTTCAACAGAAAGGAAAATGTTAGCTGGCAGTCAAGTACTAAATCATACAACAGTTTATGCTTTAGAAATACTAAATTTTCTCATCTGCAGTATACAGGGTTAGGAACGTATAATATATTTTGTATAATATGTAGTATATGAGAGGTATTATACCGTATAATACGCTGTTGTATAAAAGTAATGTATAAATACGTCTCATGAAATTAAATAAGAAATTATACATCAGATATTTAATTCAGAGAATACAAACATTTTATTGGTGTCAAATTAAAAACTACAAAAATAAAACATTACATTGTTTATGATATAGTCTATTTCTAATAAAAAAATAATAATATAAATAAATTTTAATTCCTAATTGGAAGGTTGTATTAATATAGAATCTAGTACTCATATGAATAAGCACTATCCTGCATCTTCATTGAATAATATACCTTTTACTAAATTCTTTGATCTTTCTGCCCCCTGTAAGGTAAAATAATTAAGTAAATAATAATACAGTATGAATTCTGAAATCGAAATATATTTACCTTTTATGCTTTTGTATAATTTTTTTTTGTATAAGTATTCTTCACAACACAATCCACACTGAATTTCATTGCACTTCTTTATGTAATATTTAACTTTTTAAGGTTATGTTAGTGCATGAGCTGGTTGATTAACACAAGATTAGTACCGTATTATACTGTATAATACTGTTTAATACGGTCATTTATCATCGAGAAGTATAATACAGTTTTTTACATTTTTATACGTCCTGTACGTCAGTAATAGTCAGTATAATACATGTATAGTATAAAACTAATTATATAGTGTAATTCCCAACCCTGGCATTATATACATTTTCATTCATTGTTATTATACACTACTGTTTTTAAATTGTTAATACATCCCTATTAACTGAAAATATATCCAACAAGTCCTAATACGTACCATTTTTATGTGAACACAATAGACCCTATTATATTGCCAGATAATACATTTTATGATGACTTGGCAATTTTAGAAGTGTAAGTTAAAGTAAGGTGGGACATTTTCAGTATAGTCTTGTACCCAATTATGTCTGTTAGAAAGTGTTTTCGTTTGTCTACATAACTCTGTTACGACAAAAATGTCCAGTCAAACGGGCCAAAGTTGCAAAACCTCACCTGACAAGTTTTGTTACGTTTGTGGATAATTTCTTGTGAAGTCCCAAGCTGGGCTATTATCTGAAAATGTGAAAAAAACGTATTTTCTATATTTTGGAGTTTTAATCGGAGATCAAGACAATCAATTGGCTCCCCCACGTTTGTTGTGTAAGTTGTAGCGTGTCACTAATGGTGTGTAAGAAAGGGAAAAGAAAAAGCATGCCTTTTGCGGTTCCAATAGCATGGCAAGAACCCACCAATCATTTTGATGATTGCTATTTTTGTGTAACAAGAACTGAGGGATATTCCAAGAAAGAGAAAATTAAATATCCGAATTTGCCATTAGTACTAAGACCTGTTCAACTGCGCCTTTAGATTGGCAAAATATTGTTTCCAGGCCAGTGTGCCGACCCTTTGTATATTCCAGAAAGTTTTAGTGACCCTCACTTAATTGCTCAAAATGAATTGAATGATTTGGTACATGACTTGGGACTGTCAAAACAGCGAGCAGACCTTCTTGGTTCCCGATTTAACTTGTGAAACTCACTGGCTAAAGAAAGATTACGATTTTTAGAAAAAGAAATGCGACATTTCCATATTATAAAATGCGGAAAAATTCACTATGCGCGTATATTGATATTGATGATTTAATGGAGGAACGTAATTTCGAGCATTCCCCTTCTTAGTGGCGCATATTCATAGATTCCTCCAAATACAGCTTAAAAGTTGTATTACTACGTAAAGAAAATTTAAAACCATCAATACCAATTGCCCATTCAGTAACAATGAAAGAGGATTATGACAGTATGAGCACCATTTTAATAAAATTAATTACAACAAATACAAATGGCAAATATGTGGGGATTTAAAAGTAATAGCCATTTTAGTAGGGCTTCAAGGAGGCTTTACAAAATATTGCTGTTTTCCTTGTTTGTGGGACAGCCGTGCAGTAAAAGAACATTATGTGAAACGAATTTGACCAGAAAGGAAACAATTTGAACCAGAAACTAGTAATGTTAAATATGTGCCCCTTGTAGACCCTAAAAAATGTTCTTTTGCCTCATCCTCATATTAAACTTGGGCTAATAGGCCGCCACACACCAGCGGATGACCCGACCGATTTGATGCGGCATGGGCTAAGTCAGCGGATAAAACTTTGCGTTAGTGTGACAAGCCGAGGTACATCGGTCCAATTCCCATATCGCACCGACTAAGTCTGCAAGTCTTAACTTGACAGTTCCAATGTGGTAGTTAGTGGCGACGCACGAGTTAAACCTTCAAATTTGTACCCTAAATAATAATGGCTTCAGATACGCGCTATATGGGAAAAGAATTTTTAACGAGCGGAGTAAAAACTGTTATAAGGTGATGAGTTTTGTACCACTAACGAGCGAACTTTAACTAACAGGTCCAATCGGGAGGTCAAATCTTCGAATCGTATAAGTAAGGACGGATTTGGTATGTGCCGAGCCTGATTCGCCGATAAAATCCGTGCGGATCAAGTCGGTCCAATTTATCCGCTGGTCTGTGGGAGACTAATGAAAAATTTTGTGAAGGCTATGAATAAAGAGGGTGAAGGATTTAAATATTTAAGAGAATTTTTTTCCCAATTAAGTGACGCCAAACTTAAAGAAGGTATTTTTATTGGTCCTCAAATTAGAAAATTGCTTGATGATGCAAATTTTAAAGGAGCACAACAGAAAGAAACTCAGAGCTTGGAATTCATTTGCAAGCGTAGTCAGGGGATTTTTAGATGAGAACTGCAAGCAACTAGTAAGTGAACTTTTAGATTCGTACCAAACGGTTGCCGTATGTCTTTAAAAATTTACTTTCTACATTCTCAATTATTTTTTTTTTCTGAAAATTTGGGTGCTGTAAGCGATGAGCAAGGAGAAAGATGTCAGAACAATAGAAATTCGATATCAAGGACGACGGGATCTAGCCTTAATGGGTGATTACTGTTGGTCCTTAAAGCGAGATGATTTGACATAAAAGAAAAAAATTAACTGAGCATATGTTTTTAAAAATTATTCTCTGTCTCTCTATCTTCACTGTTGCCTTTATCTGCTTTATTGTGTTTACAAAGTTACGAGGGTACTTCTTTGTCTCGTCGTATCCCTTCCACATGTGATCCGGTACGCCTCCAGTCCTCTGTCATCATATCCCTTCCACATCTGTTCCCTTCATTGTCTACACTAAGTTTATTGTATATAGAGCAAACAACAGTGTTGCCTGGTAGTTACCAAAATCTGGTAGTTGTTAATGGAGCCTCTAATAATAGCATAATCTACGATAGTTTTTTGGGAACGTCACTATTTTTATCAAATTATGTACACCTTGAGAAATAACTGAAATCTTTTCATGTAAAGTGCATAATAGTAAAATGGAACAGTATTCATTATACTGTTCCATTTTACTAACTGCGATGACCATTTGGCGACACCTAGCGGCATACGAGATTTTGTTCATGCAGCCTACGCTCATTTATTTTATAGTTATAAAATAAATGCTACACTGCACGAAAAATGAGAGCTCTACCCCCTCTTTCTGCAATGAGTGCACGCAGTGCTACATGTGGACGCATTTTTTCAAAGGTTAACGTAATTTAATCAAAACCAAAAAAAATCAAACCTATAACCAAAAATCAATTAATGATGAACATAGTAAATGATATTTTATTAAGTTCAGAATGCGTGAAAGAATCATAAAATTCCATAATATTATACAAAAATATAAACGAAAATGAAGATGATAATATAATTTCTGAAGTCGAACTTGACAGCCAATTGTTATTATTTGAAAAGTTTCTGTTCAACATGCTTACCTGTAACTGTTTTACTTTTGTTTATTTGTTTTTTTTTTTATATATAATAATGTTTTTGAATATTGGCGTATTATTTGAAGTATCTGGTAATTACTTCCTCGCTCTTTAAACTGAGGAAGGTATGTATTCGTGAAAAAATTTTGAAAATTTGTATTGCATTTCTGGGCGTATCTCGACGAATTATGACGATACACAAAATTTCAGCCAAAAAAAAATTTCTGTTTGTGTGTCTGCCTGTCTGGTTCGCGATAGCAGCTACAGGTTTTGAGATAAAGCTTTCAAACTTAGTACACACATTCTAGAGGTCAAGGAAGAGATTGAGTTCGTTGATGAACAAAATCGGTTTTTAGAATTTGAAATGTCAAAAAAAATATTAGTGACATTTTTGAAACGTCAATTTGAAATGTCAAAAAGTTTTTTCGACATTTCAAATTTTAAAACATTAGTGACGTTCCACCAATGTGACTTTTTTGAAACGTCAATTTGAAATGTCAAAAAATATATTAGTGACATTCCACCAATGTGACTTTTTTTGAAACGTCAAAAATTACTTTTATTACAAACTCCACCACACATCGAATTTTTTTAAAACAGCAAAATATGACTTTTTTGAAACGTCAAAAATTACTTTTATTATAAACTCCACCACTATTCAAGTTTTGCTACGGTGAGGAAGTTTTCATCTCCAAATAATTGGCAGCGGTTTTTTTTCCTAAAATCTGGTAATTTCATTGTTATTTTCTGATAATCACACTTTCACAATCTGGCAACAATGCATTAACAATTTTGTGATCACGTGGTGAACTGCTCTCACGTTGCTGTTGTCTGATTTCTTTTATTATTGCGTCAGCCGTTATCGTAGTAAATTAAACTGGCATTTCTCTTTAACTTAAAAGTGTATGTTTATACAACTGAAGAAAAAGTGCAAATGTGGTATTACGGCGGTAATATTGCTGAGGGAGTTATCGGGCGATTCATTTTTACATTTGAAAACCGTCCTGCCCCGACGGTTCAAACTGTATTGAACATCATTCATAAGTTTGAGTCTGTGGGATGTGCGACAAATTGCAGAAAATGTAGTCATTTAAATGACGAAGACGAGTCTACAGTTTACGTAAGGGAAGATCGGGAAAGGCAGGAAACTAATGTCTGTAGTTTCGCCGAGGTAAATACACCTTGTTCGAGTAGACAAATCTCGCAACAAGTTGGTGTACAAGAGCGAACAGTACGGAATATTCTGAAAAGAAATGCTACACTGCTACAAAATTATCATTACCCAAGAAATTGTTCCTGAAGACCGTACGAAAGAATGGATTTTTGTGAAACGATGATGGAAAAAGCTATTAAAAACGAAAATTTCATCAAGAATATTTTATTCACTGATGAAACATCTTTTTCCATACATGGCCGGCACAATCCTTCTTACAGTTAGATATTGGTCCAGGGAAAATATATACATTTGAGTGTGCCATTACGTATTCAATATCCACAAAAAGTAAATGTTTGGGCCGGCATTTTAGGTGATCATGTCATTGGTCCTATTTTCATTGACGGTAACTTAAATGCCGACAAATATTTAAACATTTTGCAGAATCAGATTATTCCGGCTGTTCAAGCTCTTGACGTCAACATCGGTGAGATTTGGTACCAGCAAGACCGCTGTCCTGCTCATAATGCAAGAAAGGTACAAGAGTGTTTAGACAACACTTTTCCCGATCGTCTTCTAAGTGGAAAAGGCACAATAAAATAGCCACCAAGATCGCCTGACTTGGCGCCTAATGATTTTTTTTGTGGGGATGTGCAACATCGAAAATTTATAAACATCAACACGAACGAGCGCGTGACTTGCAAGAGTTACGTGCTAAAATTGTTGCCACCCTACAAAGTATGACTCCTGACATGCTTTTAAATGTCAGGAACGAATTTTATCACCCATTAGGTTATTGCTACGTGCAACAGTACGACATTTTTGACATTTAGAAAACAAATTTTGTTTTGTTTTATTTTTAATACGTTTTTTTAAATCAATTTCATTTTAGAATTTTTTATTTTATTTTCGTTGGAATATTTGTTAATTTATTTTTATTTAATAGCAGAATGCCAGTTTACTTTCACGCTAAATGACCAAAAATTACGCAAAGAATTGCCACTGAGTTTCTTTGAAGCATTTTAAAAACAATTATGCATTAAATAACTAGAAATTCTCGAAATGAACAGGGATACGTAGTTATTTACAGAAATAACAACTATACCCCACAACATTTTGAAATTTACTAACCAAAATATTACCAACAGTGGCTACCTGATCTGGTGAAGGGCGGGCCATCGCAGCGCATGACCTAAATGTGAATAATTTGTTGGCAGAACTTGCCCCGCTACTAATTACGCATACCAATGGTCGTGCTCGCAACTTCGTGGTTTTTGGGGGCTTTAGAGGAATTTACCCCGAGTAACCAATTTACTATCTCTGTCTTTGTTTTTCTTATTAGTTTTAGATAAGGAGAATATTTGCAAATCGCTAGAATTTTCCTAAACACCTAATATTTGTACAATAAACTGTGTGTGGAGAGAAGGGATATGATGGGGCGTGCTCTCTTTACTTCACAAAGTCAACGTACAGTGAAGCAACATTGATACATAATTCTCTTTCCCTCTCATGCATGACTTTGCTATTTTTATCCATTATGCACACACACACAAACAGGCACTTAAATTAAACTTTTTTCCAATACTGTATATCATTGATTATATAGCAATAGAGAGATTAGTAAAATTAACAAAACTGTTATTCCTGCCTATAATGTTTTATTAATGTAACAAGAAAACGTTACGTGACGGCTTTATTCCAATGGGATTCGAGTACATGATACAAAAAAAAATTGTGTTCTTCATCAAAAATAAAAATAATATTATTATTAATTAATACACTAACCAAAACAGTTAAAGGATTATAAGTAGAGCTGTCCGAGGTCACCTGGCCGCCAGAGCCGTCATATGACTCATATGTTTACATCATATCATAATACTTGAATAAGTATATTAAATGGAAATAAATTTTAACAATAATGTTACATTTTATAAAATTTTTTATAAAACTCACCCCTTTTAAACAGATTTATGAAGTAGTTTGGTTGTCGTCATCACAAAGTGGGGAAGATCTATAGTATAATAGCATCAGGTATGTTTCTACAGCTGTCTCTGTCAGCGATGTTCGCTTTGGTGAAAAAATATGTTTGTATTTTGAAAATGACCGTTCGACATCTACGGATGTAATACAGGCATAAGTAAAACAATCTGTGAACTCACTTAACGAAGTTGTAGATGCACCATCACAAATTTGTCTTAATTTGCTAAAATCAGGATCTTTCTGTAATACACTCTCGAATTTTTTTACTAACGCGATTATTTTTTGCGTCATTTATAGCCTGTAGCTGTGTTTTTACGTCGTCCACTATTTGCAGCGATTCCACTAAAGACAACGAACTATTTTGCAATTTTTCTATTGCGTCGTGTAGTCCCTTATAATTGTTATTAATACTTTTTAAATCTGTTTCAAGGGAAACGCCTTGAAAGCTTGTCTGGCTTTCCCTAATAGCTGCAGCCTCGTTAGGGTTGAACTGTAGTATCACAGCTTTTATTTGTTGAAAATATTCAGCATAATAAAAAGCCGTGGAAATGTTGATTTAAGAGGGTCCAGTACACGTACTATAATATTTAAAATAGAGTTTTCTGTCGTCTCGTCAATACATAACCAGAGCCGTGTATTTTTTAATCCACATTTAATCATATTTACAATATCTTCACGAACAGCTGGAATATATCTACATAACGATGTACGACTTGGTAAGTTCACCTGGGGATTGTATTTATTCCAAAACTCCCGAAATGGTTGTTTATCCAGTATGTGTAGCGGAATATTACAGGCTATTAACATTAACAATAAATCAAACATAAACTGAGTTGTCAAAGGCATGCCATTTTTTTATTTTGATGTTGCACGGTATTGATATGACGACGACAATCTGTTTTGTGCCAGCACATTAAGTCTTGATTGCAAACTTTACAAATTATTTTGCATAAATTTATTCACTGTGTCCGCGTACGGTCGTTTTTACCCTTTGGCGCGTTTGACATTATGTATAATTTATAGGTACAACCTCACGCATTAACCTTTCAAATAAAACTGCAGCGTAAATCACTTCTAAATCGGTACGTGTGACGACAGCGCAAGACCGTGGCTGTACTCCAGGCACATCGGACAGCTCTAATTATAAGTTAAAACTTCAATGGGTTTTTTTACAATTATGTTATTTTGGTCAAAATCGGTATGTAAGGGGCCTCGTTCATTATTAATCCAAAATTTAAATCACATCTGAAAACATAACTTTGCTCCAGTTCTGTAACTGCCAAGGTTGCTGTTCTCAAGCAAACAATAATCTCGAATGCTTATGGTGTCTGGTCAATTTAGGTGTTCTAAGTGGCCGTGTAAACCGCAAATTGACTTCTGAGTCTATTACGCACTGTTGGGATCGAAACCTGAACTCTTCTAGCCTTAGAGAGATCATTTTTTAGAGCGGGTACAGTTAAAAGACGGTTTCGAAGGACCTGCAGTCTAAAAAATCTGTCGTCGGGAGCGATTATATCCCTGTGACATCCTTGACCAGGTCTTCTTGTGGCAAGTCCTGTCTGTTGATGCCATCTCCAAAATCTGGAGACCACAGACCAAGACACATTCAGCACCTGGCTTACATATCGCAGAGAGCGCCCTTCTTGCAAAAGCATAGTTGCCCGTGTCATATCATTAAAGTTGTAATGTTGTCTAACGTTCATTTTTTTATAATAGGGAACAACAAATTAGAAAAACAAATGTACCGTATGTTTAGTAACAGTTTTTGTTTCGAATTTTTACTAAATCACCCTGATTTTTGTCTACCTTTATACATATAACAGTATCACTTGTAATGACAAATAAATCATACGAAAATGAGTTAGGATGACAGTAGCCAACTTGATTAATAAATTTTTGAAATATTAGATGTGAACCAATTTTCGCCGAAAAGATATGACTTTTTGAAAAATTGATCCTTTAAATGTTTTGGGTTGGTTTATTTTAACTCTATTTTTATAATTGTTATAACTGATAAGAGTAAAATATGCCAGTGTTGGATTTTTCCTATAGAAATAAGTACTATTGAAAGGAATTAGAGAAACCTACCTCGAGAAAAAGAAACATCTTAAATTCAGCTCAAGATCTCTTCAGACCTTATTATGGAACATAATTTAAAAGAAAAGGTGTCCTAATTTGTTGGAATATTAGTTTCAGAAATAAAGATTTTAATATTAAGAAAATAACAGTTTTGAACTAGTATACATTTTTTGATTGCTTAAAATTATCTTGTAGAAAGTCCGATGATTTTCTTCAACAATCAACCACATAAAATAAACTACAAACAAATAGAATCTAATCTTTGAAATTGATAAAGAATCAATTTTGAGAGCTCTTTTGGAAGAAATTACTATGAGTTTGGGCCTAAGTATCGGTTTTGGTTCGTCAATTCACTCAAGGTGCATCTAGAATCTAAGTTGTGTTGAAAACTATCGTCAAATATTTACTAATCATGATTTCTTAATGGTATTCCATTGAGTAAAATCAACAAGTAAACATATTTATTTCTACAGAATTGTTTAAATCCCTGGTTAACATTTTTATACTTGTTTATTAAATGAATGGGTTTTGCGTGCATAAAATTATATATTGCACGCCACCGATAAATGCAGAGTGTTATCATCACTATAATTTATTTCCCGCAATATATTATTACCTTATATAAATATTACAATTTGTAAAATGGTGTAACCGCAGGTGTTTCTTTTACGTACCTATAGTATAGTAATATTCGTGCATAACATTTTTAATTAAGCAGATCACATTATGGATACCCATTATATTAAAATATATTTCATAATTTGTCTACTTGATACACGAAAATCAATCATTAGGCAGCGAATATATTAACTTTTACTATACTACTATTACGTATAGTGTCAGGCGTATACATTTTAAATTTTAAATTGATTTAACAGATGACTAAATTAACAAATTAGCGCAAATAAATTGTTACGATGATGCAGTTTAATATAAATCAAAATTTAAGTATTAAGCTTTCCATTTCTCTCACACATTATTCCGTTTGATTTTTTAATATTTCAGGCTTATATTTACTAACACGTTGCAGTGTGTATTTTTATTATATGGAATATTATCCCTAGGGTGGCATTGAAAAGATATTTCTCAGAAAATAATTTATAGAACTCATTTTAATAAGTTACGAACCTGATTAATTTAAAGTGTTCACAAATTCATCCCGTGCTTTTGTCCGAGTCAAAATACCATAACTTCTTCAAATTTCAGTTGATTTTGGGATTAGTTTAAGTGGTGGATAGGTAGTTGTACCAAAAAGAAAAAGGAAACAGTTCGGATCTATGCTAGAGATGTGTCATATGATTCGTATAAATGATACGACTCTTTCCGATGAATCATATGGTACGAATCTTTGGCACCGGTACAGTTTCGTATTCATACTATTATATTAAGATGCCCAGATAGAAATTGACTGGTTGAGGTAGTGCTGAAAGACAAAGACACGAGTCGTATCGTGCTATTGTATTATACTAATCATACTATCGTATCGAAATAATACAATACGACCGTGGTCGTGACAAATCGTATTGTTATTTTTTATATACCGCTAATGAGGAACGGGAGTCGGGTCTAAAGTGCTCTGGCGGGCGCGACGAATTTTTTACTTAAAAGGGGTGCTTTTGCGCACATTTTGCCCTCATAAAGTTGCATGGTTTGTCCGCGCGTTTTCGCGGGGGTGGGGGTGAATTTTGAAATAATCGTTTTTTCGAAAAAGTGGTCGCCTCAATGTCCGCATGGGACGATTAGACGTGTACAACGCCGTCGAGATCGCATCGATAGCTCTTCCCGTTGCCGAGATATAAGCCCCGGAAAATCCCCCCCTTGCCGCCCAATGAGCAACAAGAGTAGCCTGCAGCGACTCCGAGCCCCGTTTTGACCCCGTGGGTGGCCAGGGGGGCGACACTAGATGAAAAAACTGCCATCTCGACCCACCCCCCATTTGGAAAACGTCTTTTCGGCAAAATCGCGGGGGGTTGGCGTTGTACGTCGCGAACGGCGCAGAAAAGTCTAATGACCGAATTCGATCCGACACATCGTAACGGCGCGGCGGCCAATAATACACAAATTTTTGTTGCGACAGTGGAGGATGCCTTGCACAGCGCCAAGGGTGCGCGTAGCTCACGCTTAACTAATGCACATATCAGACTGTTCACCCGCTCATACTGTTCACCCGTTCTCACTTGTTCTTCGATATGATTTACACTGTAGGCTGATTCTCCGCATATCACAGCGGACGGCGGGCGATGAAGTGGTACGAAATATACGAATCTTTTGGTACGAATCTTTTGGTACGAATCTTTTGTATTACATAGTCAGTACGATACGATACCTTGAAAAGTGTCGTATTGGCCATTTCTACCCTACGAGATGTTGGAAAACGCACCAATATCATTATTAGGAGTAATGTATAGATGTTACAAATACGATAAATTTCAATTGAATGTGTTCTTCCAGATTAAAAAAAAGTTGTTCTTTTACTTTTTAGATGTTACCTCTATACAGGGTAGTCCAGCTATCCTCGCTCGGATCATAACTACTAGGCTTTTGAAGATTAACAAACAATCCAATTGAAAGTTATTGAACCCTAAGTGTGTACTTTTTAAAATTGTTTTCGAGTTTACAGGGTGTACCATAAATCCAGGGCAAATAATTTGGGCATTTTTAAATGAACCGCTCTGTATATTTTTACATTTTTAGAATCTGCTTTATGTGGGCTTTACAAAGATATTTTACTTTTGAGCATCAGATGCAACGTTGCCAAGTTATTCACGTTTTAATAAAATTCAATGAAGAATCATGGCCACAGAAAAAATTCAACAAACATATTTTTAGAGATTGACACAAAATTTCAATTACACAAATAGCCAATATATGTATTAAAACTTACACATTATTTAAGTCCATTTAAAATATACGAGGTGTTCTGAATCAACGATCCAATTTTGAAATCGCTAATACTCATTTTTTTCAAATAAAACTCCCTTTGTATTCCATAATTTAAAAACTTATTTAATGAGCTTTCCAATGATATCATATGGACAGTATCTCGTAATGCTTATTAATGGATAAAAATTTAAGGTACGTGAATCAGCTTAATATTTTATTCTCAACGACTAATAAACAAATTAAAAACAAAATTTTATTTTAAAAGGTGCTGAATGCATTTTCGTGTTTGATCGTTTATTAAATTTTCTAGCCTTAGCATTACCACCATTCCGTTTTTATTTTCCGTCAGAACAGAAGCTAATCTATTGTGTTTAGATGCACAGAACCAGTAGTGTTAAAAAGTACATTTCAATCGTTTCCATATTTCGTTAAATGTGTTAGTTCCTAACTGTCAATAATTATTTCATTTCATGGACTGTCAAAATTAAAAAAATGTTTTTAAATGAACGCAAAGCAGTCACTAAAAACAAAAGAACGTCTTGACAACAAAGTAATTGTTGACGTTTCTCAAGGGTTTTTAAAAGCTATTATTATGATTTCTCAAGTTATATGTTAAAATTTAATAATGAATTATGCAAAGGAGGAAATGATTGAAATGATTTACGTTTTGGGGGAGTGTCAAAAAACTCCCTTTTGGCAAGTAGAGTGTATGCTCAATGATATCATCAAAAAACACATTCTAAAGTAGACTGTTTCCCATAAGATTGGGAATGTAAATCATCATAATAAACATTATTCAGACCAAAATCCTCATTTATTTATAACATCACAAGAAAGATCATCTTCAAATGTTGATACCACATCATCGGCCCCTACTTCTTTGACGGCGTAGTAAAAGGGGCAATGGTTTTAAATATTCTAGTGTTGTCGATTGGCACATAATTATTAGATTTACGGATAATTTTAGATAGTGGGGGATAATTTTCTCATCCTGCTAAAAATCGGATAAAAAACGGATAATTAGAATCTGCTTGTCTTGTGTTTTAGTAGAAAAAAATAATTACTAATTATTTTGAATTTGGCAACTAAAAAAAAACTGTTGATTTGAAATGACGTTTTTTAATGTTACCAATATGAGAACACAGAAAGTCCCCGATCCTGAAACATCAAAGACGTCCACGCACTATCGTACATCCGGGCGATACTTTCTCAAAATCTTTTTTAAATGCCTGAACTTCTGCACACATTCTGCATTCTGTGCTTTGCAGTCGGTACTTCCCACTTTTAATGGTATGTAAATAAATAGATAGGATGACTGATATTTTGCATAAGTTGTTTTGAATTAAATTATTTATTCTGATAGAAGTACTAAAGTTAGCAGGTCTTCATAAGTATGCAAAGTATTTGTTGTAGTTAAAGTAGGTAATCGTGGTGCCACTTGATAAGGATTCAATATTGACAAGTAAGCAATTATTGAAAAATTGTCAATAGGGAAAGCATTTCTCTATCACGGGATCTCTTAAATATCAACTATGAAACAATAATTGACAAAATTCCAGTAATTGAGAAGTTATCAATAAAATTTTGTATTTCAATGACACCATTGATTCAATTTTATTGTTTTAATATTAACAAGTCTAATAAAGTATAAAGCACCACTTATTAGCAATTTATTTAGATTTAAAAAAGCTGTTTATAATAAAATTATGTTTTGATGGCAGGTGTCAGTAAATTTTTTCTTAAATGAGAACCTCAAAATGAACAGGAAAGGTAAGTATGACACCAAAACCTATTTTTTTCTGTTATGTGTGATGACACTCACTATGTTTTCTTCAGTTTTTTATTACTGTATAGACACAAAGTATGAGAACGAACATGAGACACCTTCAAATGTTCCCGAATGTTTTCCATAACACGGGGATCCATTAATAGAATTGGGTTTTATTGCTTGACAGAAATACTGAATTGGCACCTGCTGGCTCGCTTTTTATTCAAGGTTTTTCCCATGCGGTGACTAACTAACCATTAAAACACTTTCGATTAAAAAAAAACAGTATTTTACTGCTACCTTCTAAAACTGTCGAGAGAAGAAGTAGTTGTTATATACTAATGTCCGCATGAAATGTATGATTGGCTCCCTATTTGCGGATATTTTTATTCCAATTTCACTTGCTGGAAAATTTGTTAAGGTTGACAAGCGTTTTTCAAGAGGTCACCATAATACCAGTTAGTATCAATATTGACAGGGTCCTCAATAAACTCCTTGACAATACTGTCAATATTGAATACTTGTCAAAGGACACCATAATAAGGCCGATTAAAAAAAGCCCGTTTTTTTGTGAAATCTCTTAAGACAAAAAAAAGATGATAGTTTTGCCTGGATTAGTATTAACCAAATATAGCTACTTTTAAAATAAAAAAAAATCGGATAATATTGAACAAAATCGGATAATTTTAAGTGAGAAGGCGGATCTTTTCATCTTCAGCCAGTGGCAATACTGAAATTTCCCTCAAAATCATCTGAGACAACTGCTTCAAAATGTATCATAAAATGTTTTAAATATTATGTACATTTTGTAACACCTGTTCGCCAGTGATTAAATGTTCAATTTCAAGACAGATAGATTGGTAGAGGTGGTCCAGTAAACTGACCTGTAAGATCGCCAGACATGACACCTTGCGATTTTTTCCTAGGGAGATATGCAGAAGATAAAGTTTATTCCGAACCCGTTACGACAAAAGAAAATATGAAAATAAGAATAATGGTGCTATTCTGCAATTTGGTGTTACAGGCCATAAGCTTACATCCTTTCTTTATCTGTTCTGTGCTTAACTATATATCTATTATAATATGTGTTTAACTTATCAAGGCTATTGTTTTACATCTCTTACATGTGCCATATTGACTTTCAGAATAACACCATAAGGGAAACTTTCGCCTTCATAACACCAGTAAAGGACAAAATTTAATAAAAGCTCCACCGCGAAAATGCATTCAGCAGAATCGGAGACATTTCAAACATCCTTTAAAATAAAATTTCTTTTAAATTTAATTAACTTATCTAGTAAGTTTGGTTTGTTAGTCGTTAAAAATAAAATATTATGTTGAATCACGAATTTAAAATTTTTACGTTTTTATTCATTAATAAGCATTACTGAATATTGTACTGGATAAAATTTCAAATTATCGAGCTATAAGGTGTTCTATTTGAATAAAAATAGTTTTAGCGAAATGAAAATGGCGAAATTTTATCATTGATTCAGAACATCTTGGACATTTTAAATGAACCTCAATAATGTAGTAATAATAATACATATTTTGGCTACTTGCATAATTGCATTTTTTATCAATCTCTTGAATTTTTTTCTGTCCATGATTTTTTATTAAGATTTATTAAAACTTGAATAACTTGGCAACGTGGTATCTGATATCCAAAAAATAAAATATCTTTGTAAATATGAGGCAGATTCAAAAAACGGAAAATGTACGGTGGTAATTTAAAATAAAGAGAAAATGTTTTGCTCCGGGTTTATGGTGCAGGGTGATTTTGTGAGAATTATCACCCCTCCTAATTTTGTTATTTTTATTATTACAAAAAAAATTGTAAATAAAAAAGTTGTAGAAATTTTTTTTGTAGATTTTAGAAACCATATCCGAAAAACGATGGAACCTCACACAAAATGAGTACAGATTGATGGGTCCTATCTCTAATACTAAATAATAAAACTGTAACCATTTTATGTGAGCTTCCATTATTTTTCTGTTTTCAAAATCTGCACAAAAAGTCCTATAACTTTTATATTTAATATTTTTTTGTAATAATAAAAATAAGAAAATTAAAGTGATGGGAATTATCACAAAATCACTCTGTACCTGTACACTCAATAATTTTTAAAAGTAGCATATTTAGGGTTCAATTATATTGTTTCTTAATCTTCATTAGCCTAATAGCGAAGATAGATGGGCCACCCTTTATATAAATATGAGCCGGATTATTAATACCAGTGGATGATTTAATCTGACCGATTTATTTTTCTGAATGTGATTTAACCATATCATAGATAGTACGTCAATGAATAATTTTATGCGGGCACAATATATTTTCCGAAACAGAATTAATAACTATGTTTTTCATTTTCCTAATAAATCATCTGTTTTTTCTTTCATCATGTTAGTCAATGCCCCATGCAATTTTCTCCACATGATTGAAAGATTCCCAAAAGCGTTTTGAAGAAATTTAAGCGGAATATGCTATTTTTTTTTCTGGAAGAACAAAGCTTCAATTAAAATTTATCATAAATCACATTTTTATAATGAAAATCATTTATTTTTTTGTATTATTGGAATACACTGTACATTGTTTTTTAACATTAATAGAATCCATCACTTAAATTAAATTTAAAATCGGTTATCATTTGAAGAAGTTATGGCACTTTGAATTCGAACTACAATTCAAGGTGATTCTCCTCAATATGTCTTACCCATGTTATTTTTTATCTTATTCTAATTAATTACTCCTTGAGATCGCATATTTTTTTACTAAACTAGATAATTCTACTCTATAAAATATTGTATTTATCCAATGTCTTCCTCGAGGTAATATCCGTATTTATAAAATTTACATACTGTTTGGATCATATTTACCAGCTTATACTAATTGCTTGAATTTTGCGAATCCAATTTATTACTTAAAAAGCACAACGGTTTGGGATCGATTTTTTTATAAATTACTTTATTGTATTCACCATTTGATTCTCAGATGCATGTCATAAGAAAAGGCAACATACTTTGTGTGTTTTCAAGTTATTTTTAAAATATTTGAATTCACTGTGGAAGTTCTCAGGTATTAACCCTTATGAAATCTTCTGGAAATTTGTTTCATACAGAGAGGTATTTAATTTCCATCATTTAGAATGTTCCTTTACTTTCACCAGACCCAGATATACATAATAGATTTTGGTACTTATTTTTATAATAAGTATATTTTTAACGATGTTGTTTGGTTGATCATTTTTTTTTGAAATTTATGAGAAACCAGATTACTATCAATAAAACTTTTTTTTGGGGAAAAACCATGCACTTCATAATAAAAACAAATGACAATAAACGAAATTCCTGTGTTTATTATACGAATGAAATGTACATAAATAAAAATACAAATAGAACCAGTATTCTAACAGTTTTAAGCAATGATTTATAAAACTCGACAAATGAAGCTCATTTCTGATGAATTCAGCATAGGAAGTTTGTAGTTTTCTTGATTTATTTGCTATAGTAATTACATATTTAGTAATTTCCTGACTTTCAAGATATATCATGAAAGTGAGGAAGTAATTAAATATACTATTAATGGTTTATTCATTTCATTCATATATTTTTTGCGGAAGTCCAACGAAAGCTCTATATTTAGCATATTTCCATTTTCAAGGAACATTCTAAAATTATTACAGGAAACTTGTTTATGCAATACACGATATATTATGCACGATGCCAATGCCAGTAGTTGATGTAACCGTGAAACGCATGTTATTGTATTTTTAGCTTTAGGTGGATCTTGAACTGTCTTTGGCTTGTTAGGTTATTGCATAGAAAGACCATATGGTGTTGCATGTGCATGTATTTATATAAAAATATGTAAGTTTTCATCCGTTTAATTGGAAACTTGCGCTGCTGTAAACAACGCAAGCAAACTATAGCACCAACCATTTATATAGTGACAAAATTGTTTATGGTTAATGTAGCTCATCAGACTTATATAACAGAGATGTGTTTATCACATTGCTTTGTAATATAAAATGATGTTCTGTTGTTCAGAAGTTTCATGTAGCAATACCTATTACTTACGATATAATTGTGATGATAATAGATAATAGAATCAAACGGTTTTTCTTTAATATAACGCTTTATTATTGGCTTTATTTTTGATAAAGGTAATATAAACTGTTAATATTGTTTTTAGTATTCACTATGTCAATAGTAATATGTGTTTACTTTCAGTAAATTGGTCTATGAAATTGCATATATTAATTTACTGTTTAAAGTATATATTTGGAAATTCTGACAGAAAATTATCTTTATGGGCAACCATAAATTCAACATAAATGTTATCACCAGTCTTAAGATTTATCTCTGCTGATTCAACCAGAATAATAGGAAGATGGAACTAGAATGAAAAAACGATTGCCGTAGGACCTACCAACGGCTGCAACAAGTTTCACATGAATCAAGTGAATCGTTTAAATGCTCAATTCAAAATATCTTGAAAATATGCCTGTCCCATGTTTAGAACACTGAAAAAGGAAACATAGTTTTTTAAATAAGAAACCTGAAATTAAATCAGTGCAAAAACCCGGTGAAATTTACGAAATCTAAATCTTTTAGGCAAGGGGGTTCAACTAGAGTCGACTTGTGCCCTTGAGTTAGTACTCAAAGACCGTCCTTACAGTTTGCATTTTTGTGATAATATTAAAAATTTATATTCCATCCATGATAGAGAGACACTGCAGATTAGGTGTGTGAGTGTTTACAAAAATATTGATAAGATATATCGGCTCGTCTAGGCAGTGTGAAGGACAGTCAGCGGGCTTACCGAGACCGCCCTGCTCTAGTTCATCAATTGTTTCTGAGGGGGGATTTCTGTACACTTGAGATTTTAGATATCTCCACAGGAAAAAATCTAAGGAGATTAAATCCAGAGAGCTAATGAGCCCATCCACTGAACCATTCTTATCAATCCATCTTCCCGGAATATGTTTATTGAGAAAGTTGTTAACAATCCTATACAATTGGGGCTGCGCTCCGTCTTGTTGGGACATAACATTTTCAGTATTATTTTCAGCCATCTGAACTATTTCTGGGAAAATTTATCCCTGCAGTATCCTTCAATAATGCACTCCTCTTAAATTTTCTCTCAAAGAAATTTATTCAATGATACGGTTACCTAATATGCTAGTCCAAACTTTTCATTACTTCAATACTGGTGATTGTGTGTATCAAGATGTCCATTTAAGAAAAATGTTTTTTCGTCAATAAAAATGTTTCTTTTTTTAACATTTTATGTATTGTTGAGTGTGGCATATTATGTTGATCAGTTAGTTCTGCTGTGGATTATTGAGGGTTGGCTTGAAAATCGACCAAGGTATCAATTTGTTTATGTTATGACTGAGTCTTTCCACTTTTTTGATATTTTCCACATTTTCAGTTAGTTCAAATTTTGTTATGAGTCCTCTAAAATATTTTCGGTCAACTGATTTTTCCGGTTACCTGCCATTCACTAAATACGCACAGCTTCATGGAAATTATTTTACGATTGGTAAAATACTTCCACGGCAAAAACTCTTCTCTCTACGGTACGCATAGAGCCAATAATCGTGTTAAAAAAAATTAAAAAAGTACAGTGCAAAATTTAATTTAACACTTTACGAATTTGTAGTTATTTCAGTGGCGATCCTTAATAAAAAATCAAAGGTACCTAATTATTTCTTAAATGTAGAATTTTATTGTAGGTATTTGGATGTCTGATTTTACTAAAATTTATTTGTGAATACTAATTTAGCAATTTTTTTAAATTATTCGGCATTGTAATTGATTGGTTTTCATTATAGACCTATCAATATATTAACAAGTTATTCATTATCTGGAAAAAGTCAGGTGAGCCGCCCCTTCCTGCCCCCCTTGGTGACGTCCATATTTTAAACAGAAAAAAATTAAGTACAAAGAAAATGTAAACAAAATGAAATAAATTCGTAGGCTTACAGATTATTTATGTGTATAATCTGTGTTTACAAAATATAAAATTACTCATGCCAGGAAACAACAGATCAGCAATACCCATTATTCTAATTATTTTTTTCAGGCTGTTTATTTCGGGTACACAGCATACTATAAATAGTCCACTTAAGCTTTATTTTGCTTAAATTCACCATCGATTAACCTCATCAGTTAATTTTGGCTCAGTGACAGCATATCTGTACACCTAGAAAGTGTTGGCCAATAGTTTTGTTAGTTTTTAATTTGTAGTGGCGGTGAAGAAATCATAGTGAACGTTGTTTTTCTTTTAGTTTTTGTGTTTATAGATTTTAGTGGATTTAGGTAAAAGTGTTGTGTGCCAAAAATCAAAATTGGTTGTTTTGGTGACATAATGTCAGCCCTAGCGGCAGTTTTAGGAGCTACCAAGAGACGAGAGAGTATGTAACTGTCTAATTTTAAATTTGTTTACATTGTTTGGACAACATAGTTATTTTTTATTGGGTGTATTGAATTATACCGTTTTTATAGCATTGTTTATAAGAGAGATGTTTTAAATTTTATTTCTAATATTTTGGCGAATGCGCCACGAATAATAATTTTAATCATTTGTTTATAAAATACGGTATTAAAACAAGAAAGATTTTTAATTGTAAATCGTTTTTTATTTCAGTTTTTAGAATTGTTTAAAAACATGTTAAAAAATAAGAAGCAAAAATGGTACTAATGTAAATCAGTAAAAAACCGTAATCTCGATTAAAAATATACAGGTAAACAAGAAACTGATATGTAAATATTCGACGTCGATATATTTTTTTTAATTTTTAAGAGAAATTGTAATAATCTAACCAATAGAAAGCAAAATCGATGATGAAAGGTTACCGGCTGCCAGTCGGTAATCAAAGAGACCATATGAGTACCATATTTTTCTCTTTTGAAATTTTTGGTATGGCGGCCGGATACGGAGGGGGGACACGGTTTTTTTTAATCGAATGGTTACCGACATTTGTCCGCATAGGTAGTTATTATATGTACTCCACGTACCCCAAGTACACTGGCAGACAATACTTCCGGTCGGCGCGCGGTAACCGGAAATTAAAAAAAAAATAGTTACCGGACGAAACCTAACGCAAGATGTTTATTTTGGTGTGTACTGTACTGTAGTGGCAGACATCTCTATCGGTCGGTTCCTGAGTAATTTGCTATTAAAGTGGCAAAATTTGAAATGTTGAGTTAAAATTTTAAAAAACGGCTGCCCAGCTAGCTTATGGTTCACAAGGCACTAAAAAACCCTAACCTTGGCTAGCAGACATTTTGCCAAATATCGGTAAACATTCGATTAAAAAAATCCCCCGTTCCGGCCGTCAATCAAATTAAAAGCAAAAGTATATACTATTCTCTTTATAAGAGACGGTAACCTTTCATTGTCAATTACTTTCTTAACTATTAAGGATTTTCAATTTTATTTATGTAATTAAGGATAAAATTATTATTTTTTATATTAAAAAAACCATTGATTAATAGTAATATTTGAAAATAATAAATATTTAATTTATTAAAAACATTATTTATAAATTATCTTAAATTATAAAAAAATATTATAAAATTTTTTTTTATTATTTTTAAAAAAATAAATATTACAATTTTAAAAAAAAAATAATTTATAAAAAAAAATAAAAAAATAAAAAATAAAAAAATAAAAAAAAAAAAAATTAAAATAAAAGCAAAACTAATTTTTTATAGGAAAATTTAAAAATATTTTTTATTTTTATGTTGGGTAGTCATTAATTTTTTTTTAAAACAAGCTACTTAATAAAAAAATAAAAAAAAGTAAATTTATAATTAAATAAATAAAAAAAAAAAAAAAAAATAAATAAATTATAATAATTATATAATAAAATAATTTAAATATATTAAAATAATAATTAAAAAATATTTAAAAATAATAAAAAAAAAAAATTTTAATAAAAAATTTAAAAAAATAAAAAAAAAAAAATAATAACAATTTAATAAATAACTATTTAATAAAAAAAATTTTCTTATTCATAATATATTTAAAAAAAATTTATAAATAAATTAATTATAAAAATTTTTTTAGTCATATCCTTTGGACTGCTGAAAGTAGATTTTTTAAGTAATGATATACCAAATCGCAGAAATAGCCATTACTGGGCCGACGAAAATCCTCATGAAATAAATCAAGTTCAGAATCAAAGTTACTTCGGAACAAATATGTGGTGCAGTATAGCTAGACAGCATTTAGTACGACCTTTTTTTTTTTTTGAAGGATCTCTGAGAGGCCAAGTCTACTTACAGTTTTCAAATTGAGAACTTGTAGGTTTGTTGCAGTTAATCCCATTAAGAAATTTGTGGTCTCAGATGGCGCCCTTGCTCATAGTTTCCTAGTTGTAAGAAATTATTTAAATTGGCAATATCCAAATCGTTGGATATAACCCAATGGTCCAATTCAGTAGCCTGCCAGATCACCCGACCTAAGTCCATTAGAATATTTTCTGTGGGGAAGGCTCAAGATTCTAGTATATACACAGAAGTCAGAGAATCTTGATCAATTCAAACAAAATATAAGATTAGCCTGTGAGACAATAACTAGAGAAATGTTACAAAAAGCCACAAGTAAAAATAAAGTTTGACCACATACCTTTAAAATAGCTTTGTTTGTTTTTTTACATTCAACCAAGTTTAGGAGAAAAAGGACCGAGGATGGAACTTTGGGACACCATGTACATATTCCAGTTGAAATTATATCAACAAAAAATGGAAGCTATCAGCTCTTAAGAATATGTAGTTCTTGGAACGACCATTTAATTTATTCTGAATGTTCTAAACCAATTAAATATTTAATCCAGACAAATACGTAAAATTAGATGGAACTGACAAAGTTTTGTAAAATGGTAAGGATGTTGATTCAGGATTCAGGCGTACTGTTAAACATACATAAAATTCCCGAATTCGATCTGTTGCTGTTTGGAAAAATAAATCAAAAATTGTAAAGAATACACGTAATTATAAAGGATATAAAAAAAGCATTGTTTACTCAAATTATGCAAGTTTTCTTAACCATACCATTTAAAATCGTGCCTCCCGCTCCCGCTTAGCGAAGCATCCGACGATGTATTCTCATCAGCCGATTTATCAGTGAGTTAGTTGTTTTTCCCATTGAGATCTCTGTCCAATGAACTGTCCTCTTCCATTTCAATAATCGTATTTGAATTCGGGCCATGGTAATATCCACATATTGCCTCACATGTCATTATTGCTTTTTTGCATCCACAAGATGAAGTGCAAACATTTTTGCTAATACAGGAGATTAATGTTAGCAAAGGGTCTGAAGCAGAGGCCTGGAGTGTTGGTAGAGGGGTGATGAGGTCGTTCATTTTTCCAACCCCAAAGTTCGCGGTTCATTTCACATCTGTGCCATTTTTGAAACCATCACGAAAAGAGTATTTTGCTGCTGCAGTGGGGGATAATAAAGCTAAATTTAACTTATTTTTTTTCCAACTGATCTCGCGAAGAGATTATATCGATGTCGATTTAAAGATGTCTCGGTTGCAGATATACAGATAGCTCCAACTCGAGTTACTTCGTCTTGCCTTCTGAATGTATTTGCTTGTACTATTTTAAAAATAACAGATACGGAACAAATGTATGTATGTAACTTTTCTGTAGAGAATTTTGTAAGCTTTATTTTTTATATGAAACATAATTTAGATGTCGGTAATGGTTAGCGAGATTACGGAATATAAGCAAAAAGAATCGGAGCACCATTTTGCAAGATGGCTCTAGCACAACAGATTGAATTCAGAACTTTTAGTATTACGAGTAGTCTGTCAGCATGGGACTTCCGTGGGATTTTTTATGATGCAAATATGAGCCTGGTATCAATCTCTTCGTAAACATAACATAAACACCACAGCAATTAGACAATTCCCAAATCCAAAGCCGAAGCTGCACGGCGAGAGTTGCGCTTATGAAAAAACGCGGACACATAACCATTCCCACCGACATTGCCCTTGCCGGTGGCGGGATTCAAACCCGCAGGACGATGAATAGATTATCTAGTCAAGAAACGTAGATAACGAATTTACATGGTGATAAGCTTTAAATCGCGTAGAAAAAAGTTATGTAACTGACTACACTTCGAGGACTCCTAAGACACCTCACCAGTATCGTAGGCCAAGAGGAGGGGTTCCTAGAAATGGTTAAATTTACAGTTGTATATAGTGTATTTTGCATTTCAATAATTCATCTCCAGTGTCGCTTCCCCCTTCATCAAAGAAACAAATGTCGTCTTGCAGATAGGTGGAAATTACTACAATTCACAATAATTTTATTACTTTTTACCTTAAAAAAAGAATTATTTAATATATAATTGTTTGCTTTTCTTAAAATGTGTTCTTAATGGCCTTTCAAGTCACCGAAGTAACTCCCGGAAAATGTTAGGATTTTGTGTTGGGTAGAGAGAGACAAGATCTTACAGTATACAGTCTACAGTTTATTGTGGAGTCCGAACCACATCTAGGGCTTCGACAATTCCCTCTCCTATCTTAGTCCGAAACGTATTACAAATTTCTAACTTGCTCCAGGATGGAATCTACAATCGATCTTCGGTACCGAGTAAATAACTATAAGCGCTTTACCCATTCGGCCACCATATAAAATAAAGGTTGCATTAAAGAGTGATATTAATAATTTTTAATAAATCTTAATCATCATTTTTTTCGTCGTTTAAAATTATGACATGGTCTTCTTTGTCACTTAAAATAATGTCATCATCTTCATGACACTTAAAATAATGTCCTGATTTTCTTCAAAATTATTACAAAGGTCAGAATCACCACAGTTCCACATTCCAGTGCATCTCATTTTGCTAGACAGGAAAATGGCGGCAAGCATCTCCTTTGCATACATGTGCATGGACAAAGTTTCACAACTGCTGCAGGCGCACACTTTTTTCCATGTGCAATATACATTCCTGAATTTAACGGAAGCATTGAGTATCTTCTCAGAGCCAAAATGTCAGTATCAGGCGAATAAATATAAAATTATTTCGCACCAGAACGTGCCACATAGACTGCATGCAGAATGATTTTCGTATCGATTCTTCCTGAGTACATTTCTTACATGTAACATACACGCAATTAGTCCCTGTCTTGTCACGCCAATTAACAACATAATTTTTTTCATACTGTTAAGCAAATTTCAGAAAATGTCCTGCAAGAAATTCTGTTAACTCACTGGTTTTGTCGTGCGCTAACAATTTTGACATAGTGATGTTAATTATATTCGTTGCATACAGTAGCTTGTAGTGGACAGAATCTGCACTCTTTTGTCATTCTTATAGATTTTAAATACCAAGTGGTACTTGATAGTAATTCTTATACTTTCACTCATTTACTGGCAAAAGTACGTCCCTAAAGTCACACAATTTTTTATCGTAGCTGGCTTATTAATACAATGTAATACAGTCGTACCATCTAGAATTAAAAGATACCTTAAGTGGTATACTCCTCAATAAAAAAATTACTTCATCAAAATCATCCAAAACTACAGCTGACTTTTCTTCTAATATGTCTATCGGGGGATATTCTGCTTGTGTAAAGCCTAAGATTTCTATCAACTTGTTACTTGGTCAAGCAATGGTGAATATTACCGTCGGAAGCAAAGAGAGATCGTGGTATTAGAGAAAATTCGTGAGATACGGGGATATAACGTATGCGAGGACGGTCGGAGGTTCGGAGTTAAAGAAAGGGAAACTTACTTAGCCATTGTATGGGGCGGGTGGGGGGATGGATAGTTACAAGAGATGAAATATACCAAACGTATACACCAGATAAACTAAAATACACTAGACCTAAATTTATATGAGTAAATTTGTACTTTTCGGGTGGATCCCGAAAAGAAACAATATAAGGATTATTACCTAGTTCTATTTCCAAACCTGTAGCTAGTATCGATGGAAGTAGGGGCAAAATATTGAAAACAGGTGCAGGTATAATTTCTGCACATTATTTTACTTGATGAATGAATTGTTTTCTAACATTTTCTTTGCCATCTCAGTAAAAGTCCCTCAAAATATCAAAGTTCATTGCGGTATATAATAATAAGAGATCTAAAAACGTGATTTGCTATTGATTGCCTGCCATTGGTTGATTCGATACATATGTCTGCGGGGTCTATTTGCAAAAATAATTGAAATCACCTATAATACAAGACTAAAGAAATTACTGTCTATATCTCAACATAGTTTCAGGCAAAACACGTCTATTGCTATAACAAATTTTAGTACGTGTATTTATGACTATTTGAGAAACAAATTTCGTTAGCTTTATTTTTCTATTTAAGTCGAACTTTCGACTTCATAAATCATGTTTCGCTTATTGAAAATTAACTATTGGAGCTTGGAGCTTACAATAATTAGATGAAATTATATTAAATAATAGAATGCAGACCGTTTTTTAATGTAATTTTTAAACTAATTTATAATGCTAAAAAAGTTGAGGTACCTCAAGGTTCTGTCCTAGGTCCTTTGTATTCCTTAATATTTATGTATGATGTATCTTCTTCATGTAAACATTCGCATTTGACTGTTTTATATGCTGTTGATGTAAATTTCGGAATAACGCATAAAACTATTACCCAGTTGTTGATATATCAAACACAATAAGTTTAGTCTGTTGATTGGTGATTTTAAATTGTGGAAAACCTCTTTCCTAAATTCCTAAATTGCTTTCTCAAAGTTTATTATAGATACAACCACAATTTAATACAGTAAGTGCCGGTTTTTCCGTCTCCGATTAAATCTATTTCATAAAGAAATTCTATCGAAATAATTATGAATACAATTATATCCAAGGAAACTATCAGCTAATGAATAAACTTAGTAGCAGGTGGAAAGAACTGCTCTAATCACATTTATTTAGAAATAAATGTTGATTCATAATATAATATTGATATGTATAATTTCCTTTGAAATGCAATTTATTCTCGATATGTTAGTTTTTAGCAATAACAATACGCAATTACCTTACCAAATGGACTAGTCTTGTAGATTCATAATGGGTGAATATGGTGGTGAATCTACAAGACTGTTTCTTGTAAATTCATATTGGGTGAATGTCGTGGCCATTAATTTTCCAAATTTTAACTTTTAATGTCAAGAAATAAAGGAATACTTAATATCAAGAAATAAAGGAATACAATTTCAAACGTAATATTTAAAATAACTATTATTTTATCTGTCTAATATAAATACACGTTTAACTTAAACATGCTTAAAAATATGTTGATTTCGTCTTCCATTTTGTAAATGTACCGTTCTTAATCTATGCCACACGCTTTCAATTTTTCCTCGCAATTCTTATAAAAGTCTAAAGACTCTCGTGTTTGAATATAAACTTTTTCCTTTAAGGTGTTCTAAATGGAATGGTAGAGTGGATTCAAATCAGATAAATTTGCTACTCCAAAGGAAGGTGCATTTTGGTTTAAGAATCGTATGTGGACCATTAGAATATTTTGTAAAGAGCGCCAGTTTTTAACATATACTGAAATTTGCCATTTGTAATAAACCTCGTTGTTTACAGATTTTCGTAACAGAACTTCTTGAAATTGCAAGATTACTTGTAATGAAAATAAAATTGAAAGGAAGACATGGCTACCATAACAAATACTGAATTATTATTAGTTTAGAAGATATTAACACAGTATGTATTTTTCCGTAATTTTTTAACCGTACAGTTGGAAAACTAGTAGTAGAATATATTTTGCATATTTTTGTGTGGAAAATATTACTATATAATTTTGGGTATAGTGAATTTAGTAACAAATCCAGTAATATTAATACGCATCGTTTGAGAATACCTGAAAAAATAATTGATATCTGTTACTGGCACTGATTAGTTATCATAATTTATTTTTTACGTTACAAAGAAAATAAACTACATATATAAAACGTTTTCAGTTTCCTGTATTTTTAACGTGCAGTTGATTTATTTTTCTTTTTACTTGACGACCCATTTATATATTTGCGTGTTTAAAGCTATTTGCATGTATTTTCCTGTACACGTTACACTTTTTAATTTGTACTTTATACTGTTTATATTATACAGAAGTAGGTTTGCATTTTAAATCTTCGGTATATCTTCTGCAAATCGTGACAAAAATACCTCAATATATAATTACTAATGAGCAGTAGTAATAGCAAGCAGGAAGTTACGATAACATCAGATATATTAAACTTTACAAATTGTAATTATTAATAAAAACTAACAGAAATTGAAATTTGAATCCAGGAGCATCATGATTCATATTTTCTAAAACTAGTCAATATTTGTATATATACTTTTATTATTTACACAAATAATATCACGATTTTATTTTCTATCTTGTAAATAGATTATTATTGTTTTATAAAATAAAATTTAATATGCATATGCATACACATACTAGTAGATTTAATAAAAAATAGTCTGGGAAATTTGTAAGATAGGATTTTGATATATTATCAAATTCATAAATAAATAAAATTAAAAAAATTGTGAAGAAGTGATAAGATCAGTGAAAGAGAAGATGAGACTAGGGTTAATTAATTCAATTAGTATCTTTCCTGGAACAATGAATTAAAAAAACAAACTTTTTACAAAAAACTTATACAAAAACACTATTATAACAATAAAAAAAATACAAAAAATTATGGGAGTGTTAATAAAATTACCAATAGAAACCATGCCTGATTAATAAAATAACTACTGGTCCAATTTTAAACGGCATGCTAGCAAGTAAATAACCGCTTTAAATTTGCAGAATCTACTTTGGCCCTACATGCAATTATTTCTTACGCCTGGCAGAGGAAAAAATGAAAAGTCAAGGTTTATGTATTAATTGCAAAACCAACATTTTTTTATAAATACGTGGCAAGCCCAAAGATTTCAATGAACCACAAGAGAGATAACAATTATGACCGTTAGTTTAATAACAATTAAACGAGGTATCGATTAACTTAAAAATCGGTTTTTAAAGAGAACAAAGCACTTCTTCTCGAATATTTACCAATTAGACAAGAAACCTCAAGTATTTCCTTTTTCTAAGACCACGTTATTGAGAAAATATTATACAGTCAGTCACTCATATTTTTTTTTTTTTAACAATTTAAATATAGTAAAGAAAATAACCTTGTTAAAATTTTTCCAATTTTATTTATTATTGTTACCTTTATTGATAAATATTTTAAAATAAAAAATAAATTTTTTATTTTAAATTTTAATAAAATTTCTAATAAAATTTAAAATCAAATTATTTAATTATCTAAGACTTATATAGGCAAATTTTCTTTATTTTATAATAACTATAGACTTAAAAAAAAATTATTAGAACTCTAAAAATATTTAAATTTATTAAGTAATTTAAAAAAGTTTTCCATTCTCTTATATAAATACTTACAATAAAATTAAATCCTTGAAATACAAACCCAATCTTTGAAACTATAACTTACATATTATAGACAATCACTTAAATGGATCAAAAAAAATCTTTAAAACTAAAGACTAATTTATAATTTAACAGATAAACATCCTAAATTAAAAGAACTAAAAAAATTTCACTTTTGGACAAATAAAATATTATATCTTGGTCATATAAAATGCAATATAATAAAATATAAAAAGAATATTAAAATTATTTATTGTAGAAACTGTATCTACAATTTATAAAAAACTAAATTAAACCATCCACATTATACTATAACTTTATTTTAATATAAATTTTTATATACAATAAAATAAAAACCCAAAATATAACAATTGGAAAAAATTTTTAATATATTGGACCTAGCTATTTAATAAATTGAAAACAATTAAAAAATCTAACTATTTTATAAAAAATAAGCTTGAAATTTAAATTATTTATAATATTAAATAAAAATTATTTTATTTTTTAAATTTGTAGAAAATATTTTTTTTATAATACTTATAATTTAGTATTTTTATATTAAGGATTCCCTCAAACAAAACGTTTAAATTAAGGAAAGAAAATTAAATAATTTTAACATTATAAAACTATTAATATTATGCAATATTGCAATGTGTCCCACTTTACACCTTATCACGATAACTTATTTATTTTTTATCTATGCAAAAATTATTTTTGTGAGTTTATAGGATTCTGAAAGATGTATCCAGTGGCATATTTACAGGGGAATAAAGGGGATATATCCTTCCATGGTCTCAAATGAAACTAAAAAATGAAAATGTACTTAATAAAAAATATATTAATTTATAACTGGAGTAATTTATTGATAAACATGTATAATTAACTAACCTCTTCATTTTATAGGAATATTATATATTTTTTTAACTCCTACAATTTATGCAGACTAGCTTTGCCTTTGACCTATTTGTGTTTAAATACAAAAATACTAATAAAAATGTTATAGCGGCGTCTGCTCTAATTATTGCAATTCACTCGCACAATTTTTTATTTAAGTATGGTTTTTGGATTTTGTTTTAATATCCCGCCTCCCACAAGGGTCATGTATGGATACGCCACTGGATGTATCATATCATAGGTTTCGATATATTCAAATACAAAAGCATGGCATACTATGATTAAATAATAACCTTTAAAACTCAGAAAATCATATTAATCATTCTATAAGTTTAGAATCACTCCAAAAGACCAAAGCCAAAATTTGGCTAAGAACAATAATTAGAAATTTCGTCCAGGAAAATTTTAATTAAAAAAAAAATTAGATCGCGCCATCAGATGCCCAAGTTGGCATTATTTGGAGATGATTAAAACTAAGTTTTAGTTTTAATTATCTCCAAATGATACCAACTTGGTTGGCGAAATGCACGTCGAGTGCAGTATATAGTGTTTTGATGTTTCGTGGAAAACTACGTCAGTGTTAAAAAAGATAATATGCACATTATGTTCAGTGTGACTTTTGTATTCCAAGTTTCAGCGTTTTGGCAAATAGCCGGGAAAATAATTGTTTAAAAAGATATATGTTATACTTATCTATGATGATACGTTTTGTAAAAGTTAGAAAATAATAATTAGTAAAAAAATTTTCAGCGTTATTATTTTTTATTTCACTCTATATTTTAAACTTTTCCAAGAATACTTAATTTGTTTTTAAATACTAATCATTTCATATTAGAATTCATTCCGCTATTAGTGCCATTTCAAGTAAAGAAAGTTTTGTAGCTAGTTTCAGAAGACTGAAACTTCATTTTGAAAATAACTGTTAAATCTATTTTTTTTTTCAGTAGAAAATTTCATTGTTTCCGACATATTTGTTTTTTTTTTAAATGTTTGTTTTACGTTGAATAATTTGTATCCAAAACGCACTTGATTTAAAATCGTAGTTTTATTTGTTAAATGCGAAAAAGAACTGGTTACTTTAAATAAAACTCAAAAATATTATTAGCCACTGGGATCACGGCTTCGTAATATCAGAGGGCTTTTCAGAGGATTTTTACTCTTGTCAAATTTAATAGCCTGTATAGAAATATCACGACTTGTTTTATGAGTGTGTATATAAATGTATATATTATCGAAGATATAAGATATATGCGTGTAGTGATTGGATTACAAATGAAATAGATTATGTTTTCGCAAAAATCCAGCTTGGATATTGTTAATGGGACCCTTAGACACTAAGATATTAACATCTTGAAAAACGCGAGACAATATATGAAAAAGTATAGTGAAGTAGCTAAAGTGAAAATAGTATAACCCTATATTAATTTAGTACTTTTATTCTATTTCCTTCTTCTTTATTTTCTACACGTACAGAGCACTTATACATATTTCAGCAGTAGCCTTTCTAACTCAAATATACACAAGAAGTTTCTTGTTTGTATTCATAGCAGATCTGGGATCAACAAATTGAATAACATATAGTATTAAGCAAAGGATAATAGAACGTTTGCTTAAATAAATTGTATTACTATACGATTCATATGTACTGAGTCCTCACTTTAACTGCTAATGAAGGAGCAGAAAAAATTATAAAAACTGTGTATTTATTATGTGTCTATTGTAAACAACTCACTAATATTTAATTGACTAAAGCGTTAGGGAGATTTTTTTATTTATACCAAAAAAATTACCCAATTTTACACCGAGAAAATTTATGAAACATTTTATCCCAATTGGAAAAACGTACACTAAAAAATTGCTCTTAAAAAAAGTGACAGGAACAATTTGTGCAAATAAATAATATATTTTTTACGTAATTATTTTGTACTATTTATGCATTAACATTATTTGAAATTTTTGTACAAATTTAGAAATCACCTAAATTGATTTATTTGCTAATTTGGATTATGTGGTTGCATAAAAATATTATATGAGGAGCTTAATTTCAAAAAGCAATTTCTGCAAAACATTTTTTTAGAGATTGTAATTGCATAATTTTCTAATTCTCTGAAAAATTATGTCCCGTATATTTATCATGTATTTTAAATTACAGGAACTGCATTTTGCTAAAAATAAATATACGGTTTTTAAAAGAGTTCATTAAGACGAGTTAAACTGTTTGAAAATTTTAAATAGATTATGAAGGTTTCCTAAACAAACTAACTTATGCATCTAAACCTCTTCATTTGTAAAACATCTTTACAAAAAATTGTGCTCTTAAATGACACAATATATCTAGTTTTTTAAGAAAACAGGTTTTTAGTTTTTTAAGAAAACATATTTTTAGTTTTCCACAATTTCTAAATTTAAAATTCACAAATTGTATAATTTTTTTTGTCTCCTCACTCCTCAATGTGAGGAAGTTATGTATTCGTGAAAAAAAATTTTAAAATTTTTATTGCATTTCTGGACGAATCTCGACGAATTATGACGTTACACAAAATTTCAGACAGAACAAATTTTCTGTCTGTGTGTCTGTCTGGTTCGCGATAGAGCTACAGTTTTTGAGATAAAGCTTTCAAATTTGGTACACACATTCTAGAGGTCAAGGAAGAGATTGAGTTCGTTGAGAGCAAAATCGGTCCCAATGTCTAAAAAAATATTAGTGACATTCCACCAATGTGATTTTTTTGAAACTTCAAAATGTAACTTTTTTGAAACGTCAAAAAATGTGACTTTTTTTGAAACGTCAAAAATGTGACTTTTTTTGAAACGTCAAAAATGTGACTTTTTTTGAAACGTCAAAAAATTACTTTTAACTAAGGGTTTTGAAACGTCAAAAATCTTTTTATTATAAACTCCACTACACGTCGAGTTTTACTACGGTGAGGAAGTTCTGATCCCAATTTTATGGGCAGCGATTTTTATAATTCATCTTGCACAATATGTACATTTAATTCAAAGAAGCTATTATTCGGTAATAATGTCATCATCATCAAATTACCCAGTTTGTGGGGAAGGTATTGAAAAAATTAGATTTGGGTTACTATTATTGTTCAGCAAAATAAATAAGTTGGGACTGAGAATTTCACAAATTTGTTAGCAAACGTTTATAAAATCACAACTTTTATGTTGCATAATTTGTACGAACCCTTTAAACAGTTACTCAGAATTAATAGTAAATAGAATGAATGGTCATAAAATATGTAGTTTGAGGGCACGATTAATAATAAATTAAACCTAAGTTGCTATTGCTTGTTGAGTAAAAATAAATGAATCGCCTCTGAATTTCCTCAATTTGTTAGAACCCGCTTCCAACAAAATTATTATAACCAAATCTTTGTATTGGGCAAATATAATGTACAAGTATTATGCACAATTAAAATCTATAAAACTGTATATAACTGTTTTGCTTTGAAATTTTATAATTATTAAAAAAATTTAACAAGACCTTGTGTAAAATTTGCCAAAACGGTTTTTCTCTGTGTGGTTTATTTCATAAAAAGTAAATTCTTCAACAATTTATTTTTTATTATGATTATAGAGATAATAGCCTTGTATCGATGTGATGTTTACATTTAATTGGGATAGGGCAAGTTTTATTGAGAAACCAATTTTTATATAGTCGACGTTTCGATTTTAATTAACTCATCCTCAGGACTCTATACAAAAGGTAACAGAAAAGAAGGTAAATTGACAATTTTTAACATATTCTAAAACAAACAAACACACTACTATAAAATAACTAATAATTGATCTTTAAAAGATAAAATTAGAATTTTTTAAAAATTATTATAAAAAACATAAAAATGTATGTATAAAACACAAAGAACGAACACAAAAATGACAGAATCAGTACAAATGATTAAAGTAAAATAAACAATTAAAAAAAGGTATAAGGTACTCACATTTAAAGTAGGTTTTCCGTGTTGTTATATAACAAACTAACTAATTAGGTATAAGAAAAAAAAGAAAGGTTGGAAAAATCCACAGTCACAAAATATAATTTTAATTATTTGTCCAGAGATTAACCTCTTGACTTATTCGTTTCACAATTCAGAGAACAGTAAATTTGTTCTTATTATTGTAGCAAGAAACATCGAAACAATAAAAATGTGATGATGTAGGTAAAAATGTATTATTTTCAGTTTTTTATTTTATCAATTGAATTAAAATACGCAGTGTTGAGATTTTCAATGTCTAATCTTTTGTTTACACTATTATTGTCTTTTTTATGCATAACATCTCATTTAGTAACGGTTTTTTTTTAATTGTTTGTCTATAATCTGCCTATCTTCAAAATTGAATTGATGGAGATGTTTATTTATTTTTTATTAAAAATATAAGCTTCCCATTTTAACAGATCTTAAGAACTTGGACTGGCACATTTTTTACTGTTTATATCCGAAAATACAAACTATAGAAAAGTTAGTAAACTATTTTCACTTTAAGTAAACTTTAGGATTTATGCGGTTTTCAGAACTGTTATACTATTTAGAGGGCTTTATTTACCTCTAATTTTACGGAGTTTATTTCAGAAACCTCCTTATATTGTTTTAAATAGTTGTTATTTTATTTTGTTTAATTTACAACTATCTTGATTTTTAAAAGTATATGTATATTGTTTATTCACTTACTATTACTTTATTGTTCGTTTTTGTTACATAATACAGCTTTTATTGTTGTGTATCTAAAAAATTTCTAAACCCTATCAGGCCCCGGAACTCCTCCCCAGTCTCCAAGAGTAGTTCCTGCTTCTTCTGGTTCGCCTTCTAGTTCTGTCGCTGCACCAAATCCAAGGCCTAATGCCCTTAATTTGGGCCAAGCTTTATTACAGGGCATACAAGGTTAGGGTCACAGCGTTTATGGTTATTATTAACCATACTAATGTTTGTCTTTACTTCATTGTGTAACTAACTGAATAACTAACATTTTTGAATACGTTTGATGCTTTTCAACTACTAAAAATACATATTTTTATTTAAAGTAGCTCATTTATATTTACTTATTCACTAAAAATCAATCAAAATTATACTCTGATTAATACGTTTTGTGAGATTATCATTCTTCGTTGTCAAGTTTCATGTTTTTTAAAAAAAAATTTCAATTTCTTTTAAAAACCAGATTATGTTGGCATTTTATTTGGAGGCTATTATAAAACTCGTAATCATACATCAGTTCAAGATAGATAAAAATATAGCTATTATAATAAGCTTTATTTAGCTATACTTAAACAATGCTGTATCACTTTATGTAATATAATATAAAATAGGTATACAGCAAAACCAATTTGGATTTTAATTCCAGATTTTAAAATGCATTCAGTACAAATATTCGAAATTGGAACTACGATTCTAATACAGAAATAGAAAAAGTCTATATGATGTAAATGTACAAATATAAAAACTTCTTCGAATTTGCAGTTTATAGATGTGCATACTCAAAGAGTTCCTTAAATGGGTCAACCTTCGCCTGTCAGTTTGTTGAAATCTAGCCAAATCTTTATTTTATAACTTTCTTTTACGGGGTGGAAATCCACTGTACAAGTCTAACATATCTACTGATTTCAGGGATTTTACGTATTTTCAATCATATTGACGTTCAGTCACTTTTTAAAAGAAATTATACAGAGATATTAAGTTAATGACGTAACGTAAATATTAAACTTGTATTCCAGTTTTACGTAACAAAAACTGTAATAGATGTGATCCATTCGTCAGTTATGCACGAACAAGTTTTTGATTAACAGATTGTTCACCATTGTAAGGCCCAGGAACGAATTTCCCCTTTTTGAAAAGGGTAATATAAACTTAGAGGTTACTAGTTATTTTTTTCTGTTAACAAAGGAAAAATGTACAATGAATAAAATAAAAACCATAAGTGTTTCTGCAAAATTGTTTCTGCAAAATAGTTCTTAATACCACATAGTAAATATTGTATTACTATGTGGTTCTAAATAAATTATTATTATTATTATTATTATTAAATTCTTTTGTAGATGGAGCCATTTATATGGTATGGAGGATTTTATTATATTATTCATTAGTTCAAATTTCTTCTGGCAAAAGTGATTTTTTTTTTTTTTTTGTTAAAAATATATCTAAATCATAAACAATGATAATTACTGAGGTCCCATAGTATGCAATTTATATTTCCATAGAGAAATTGATTAAAAGGTGAACATGAGAATTAAAATCTTACAAAGAATTCCCCTTGTAGATGTCGTAGTCGTATTGCAAAAATATTAGGCATTATCAAAACATTGGCATTTTGATTATGCAATTTAATTCTTCCATAAGACTGTTATATTAGCATCTGTAGAAGTTAATGATCTTTTATTTTGTGCTTGTTAAGAGGAACGGCGAAAAAACGTTTTTCCAAGATGCGAGTCACTTCGTGGGCTTCAATTGGTGAAAATTTTGTTGATCAATGCATTCTATGCCTGAAAAATAATTTATATTGCAGTTTTTTTTTCTTTATTTTTATTGACTTATTGACCTGCAAACCATTACTAATTCTTCAGTAAAAAAAAACAATATTTTTTACTCCTTAGTTTGTAATCCTGAATATTTATTCGTTTAAGACAGGAGCAATACATTTTTTTCAGACAAATAAATTTTCCACACAAGTAGGTATAACATTGCCGGTATTATGGGAAATATTTCCGTCTTGTTTTAAAAAGTTTAGAAGAACGAGGAGAGGGATGTAGCTCGCAGGTTATTCTGAGAGTTTTCGTAAATACCATATTGAATCTCATTTTAACAATAGTTATGAACCCAGTCATATACTACTATTTTCATTAGTAGAGATCGGAAGGTAGCAATAAATAAATGACGTTAATTCCAGGGGTGACGCTAGGTGATGTGTCACCCCGTAAATATGTTCATGTATGTGATCTTACCTTGTAGTTATTTTGGCGAATTCGGTAAAATCCTTAGTTAATAAAAAAGAGGGCTGAAAGTATTGGTGAATGTAACACTACCACAACACACTGTTTACGTATCTACGTGTTATTCACAAGGACGTTTTATAAATACTACGTATTTACAGTGTATTTCAATGACTTCGAAATCATTGGTATTTACATTTTAAACACGGGACAGTGGGCGTAAGTACGCGATCCGCCTATATCTATCTATGAATTGCTATTGGACACTCAGTAATAACAAGCCCCGTCAGTAAGTGATTGTGTTTTTATAGCTGTAGACCGTCCAATTACTTGACGAAAACCTTTAATTTTTTGTTTCCATTCTTATAAAGAAAACAGATTTATTACATAATACATATGAATATTTCATCATATCATATTGTTTGGGAATGTTTCATTAGGTATTTACAACATAATATTTAAATATACGTAAAAGTCAACTCTGGAATTTATCGCCACCTTCCGATTTCTAATCATTAGACACCGGACAATTTCCGTGCGTGCAGGGTCGGCACGTGGGGGAAAAGGCAATAATAATCATTTGTACGGAACAATTAAAATACATTCTTCGAGTGTCTTAAAATTTCATTAAATCTCCTGTACCGTGTTCAAGACATTAGTATAGATTGCAAGGCATGGGTCAGACAAGTAACATGAATCATTGAATATATTGGGATACGGGGATAGTAAAGGCCTGGCACCTTTTACATACACCATATCCCAAGATAAATATAACAAGAGGTGTATGATAACACAAATTGTCGAATTTTAGAATGGTACTTCGGGAATCAGCCCTGTTTGGTGTAAAACTATGGTATATCAAAAATGAGTTGATTCGGTGTTATACATGGTGTTTTCTAAGTCAAGTTATAAAAATCGTCACCAATTAACTACCTTTATTTTTCGGTATATAAAAGATTACATTAAAAGAAGTTGTTTAGAATGCAATTTGTTCCTGCTTAACAAATTTCAAGAATATAAATAATCTTACTTACCAAATTTTAGGAATATAAATTTACTTTGTTGAAACTGACCCTTTTTTCAATAGCAGTAAGTTTATTGTTGAAAATAAGATGGGACGTTAAGAACAAAAGTTATTCATTATACTAATTTAATTTAGAAAAAATATTTGTGATTTCAGAGGACCCTCAAGTTGAAAAAATGATTTTTAAAAATTCAAAATAATATACTAATTTAATTGAAAAGAGGGGCAGTTACAAAATTCAAAAAATTATTTGTCCATTACATCTCTTGTTACATCTATCCTGAGACACAGTGTATATGCCACTGCGTCGAGAGAAGCAGTAAAACATTTTAACAGTTAACACCAATATTACACAAAGAATTAACCACTATTTCCTCAACTGTTCGCGCAATGGTTTGCAACACACGTTTACTACATATTAACAGTGGAGATATACTCTGAATAGCACTCTCTCTCCCTCTCTCTTTTTCTCCTTATGCTGTGATATTGTCGCCACTGCCAACCGCCTAAGCACTGCGAATTTTGTAGGTAAACTGAATAGGGAATACGGTCTAGATCTTGCTGTGCACGCACAACTACTGTCCTTTTGCTATAGGAACGACGGGCCGGTTGGGAAGCCGGTCCAGGACTCATGGAAATTAGGCAGTGTCTAATTATCATTTATTAGTGATGACTAATGAGTTTAACACATACGTTTTTTAGGATGAAAGTAGCCACTAGATAAAAATGAAAATTTCTGAATTTCTTTTCTGCCTTTAAACTGAACATTACCTGACCAAAAACATACATATTATCCATCATAAGATATAAGAAACAAAAAAAACCCAGCTATAAACTTAAATTCCTAGGTGAATAGCCCTATGCACCTTTGTTACAATTGTCGCAAACCTTCGACGTCACCAAGCAATTTAAATTAAAGCTGGTTTTTCTGTGTTTCTCATATCTTGTGTTGTATAATACCTTGATCACGGATAACTGTGCCTTGGTCTTTGTGTTTCTCCCGCATTTGCAGGTCTCACTGCAAAACTAAATCTTTTTTTCTTGAAAACATTATATAACTTATTTAGTTATTTATAATTCGTCTTCACCAACTCTGCTATATTTAATTAAAGAAAAATTGTATTATTATTTTTTTCTAAATCATTTTATCCTGTTTTGCTCTTGCTTTAACCAGGATTACACATGTATGTGGGGAAATTGGTTATCAACTTTCTATTGTATTTTTATACGGAGTGTACCATTTAAGATGTAAGTTCAAACAAAAACTTTACTATCTTAGACATAGAAAAACGTCGTATACAAAAGTTGTTGTATATCAATCGGACTACAATCTAATGTATTCAAAACTTATACAGAATGTTGAAATTTTCCCTGGTCAATTAAAGTTGTATTTTTTTTTAAATCAATCACCCTAAATATTATTATACTTTTGAAATTTTTGAGAAAAGTGCTATTAAAAAATATTTACGTGTAATCTCAATGTCTCATGAAATACAGAGTGCCCAACATTCCAAATTTACCCTTCAGATGCCATAGTGAATGTAATAGATTATCTTTATTATTAAAGATACGAAAAAAAAATCAAATACATTTTATTGTATATCGACTCGAGTACAAATTGATATATTTAAATACTATGGTCAAATAAATTTATATTTTTTATGGAAACGTCTTACAGATTTAAGTGTATTTTTTTTTAGATGACACCCCAACATGTTTATTTTTTTTGAAAAGAATTTTTCTCAGGTATTTCAGAAAGAATAATAAACTATTCTATTTAAAAAATTTTTCTTTATTTAAAAAGGAAAAATTTGAACATCCTGTATGAGTTTTGAATACATTACTTTATAGTCCGATTGATATACGACAATTTCTGTATCAAACTATTTTTTGTATCTAGGATAATAAACTATGAATTACAACATTTTATTTCTCATAATGTGAAACTAATGAAAATATCAGGTATAAAAATCAAAAAATCAATACAAACAAATTACCATTTTTATCGGTAACGTCATTTATTAATGTACACATTGTAATTCGATAGAGTTCACCTGATTTTGAAATCACGGTAATATTAATATTTATTAAATTTGTATTCCCTACTGAAAACATGAAAAATGTAATGAAATCATGAGTTTGTGATCCAATAAAATTGTTGTAGTTTGGTATATTGAAAGAGGACATAACAAAGTTTTGAAATGGGTGAAAAAGCGAGACACGACTTCGATAGAAACGTGTCTGGAATTATTATAAAACTCTTTTAAAATGTGAAACGTGGTAAACAAAATATGGTAAATTATGTAGAAATAAAAGATAATTAATAAAACCAAGACAATGAAAGGTAGTATCATGGTATGAATAACGTAGGCACCAATCTGAAAATAATTTTGCCTATTTACTTATTTATTTATTATTGAATTTGGCGTATTCGCCAGGGGTAATCTAAGAAGAACTACTTCCTTCAAAATAAATGGATTATAAATACAAACAGTCAAAAACGTGTTTTTGCAGCCAAAATTTGTTGATATGATAACATTTTAATGAAAATGTAGTATACAGGGTGTTTTGCATGTCGATACAAATCTTTTAGGAGCTGATAGAATACTTCATTTGGAACCTATTTAGCCACACTTACCTTAATACAAAGACGTACGGTTTTCGAGTTATTCGGCAATTTGGGTTCTTTTGCAAAAATTCCGTAGATCCACTAATTACGCAATAATGAAAGGTGTTATCTTTATTCTTTCAGTTTGTTCTCTTGCTCTAATGTATATGTTTCTGTTCAATATGTTAACGATTATCTAAAGATGAAGTAAAGATTAATAAAAAAAAATAATGATAATAAAGATTAACACAGACGTTTTTTAAAGTAGGTCTTTGAACCTTAGTGGCTGTACTTTTTTCATAATCTTTCCTGAAAAACAATAACTTGCCATGACGTTAACACTTTGCGAAATTAAAATGGCATTATTAATCTTTACTTTATCTTTAGATAAAAATAAATAAATCGACTGAGAGAATAAAAAAAGCACCTCTCATTATTGCGTAATTAGCGGATCTACAAGATTTTTACAAAAAAAAAAAAAACAAATTGACGAATAGCTCGAAAACCGGTAGACTTGTACTAAAGTAAGCGTGGCTAAATAGGTTCTAAATGACGTATTTTATTAGCTCCTAAAAGATATGTATCGACCAGCAAAACAACTGGTATGTATGCCTCAATAAAAAGTTGATTTTTCAAAATGGTAGTAGCACTTACATTTACTTCAGAAAAGTGATTTAAAAAGCAAGTCTTCAAGCGGTGGTAAGAGATTTTATATTTTGGATGTCGGCTAGACTTTTGGAAAGACTACTTTCTGTTTGACTTGACGAATGACAGGTTCAACGCAACAATGTCTTCTAAAAAAATTCAAAACTTATTTGTGTTTTTTACTAAATAAATGATGGTCACGAACACTGAATCTTATCATCCGATGAAGCTTGAAAAACCACCCACATTTTCTTCCTACAAGTCTAAAACAATTATAAGAAAAATAATTAGAATTAGTATAGACCCTTGCCGAAGGACATGCCAAAGATGCCTTGGAGGTCACCATCGCGGTCGCTACATCGATGTCACCTATATATAAAACAAACCTGCTTCTTTAAACGCGCAATAGCACATACCGAGGATGCTAGCAGCTTACACTCGCCGTTTACACCCAGCGCGATGTCGAGGTCAATAAAACATATTTGTTTTTCCATCGCTGTAAAATGGAAGGCGTCTTGGTAGCTTGCACCTGATTAGTTTACTCTGATCACACGACATCCTTCCATTCATAGGCTTCGTCGTACGTACACAATCGGCACGGAACACTGGTAGGTTAAACTTCTTTGTATGTCCACCTATCTCGACATCTACCTCGACCGCGATCGTGACCTGTAAACCTGCGAATCGTCTTCGGTAAGTCCGCAGCCGAGATGGATGTCGATGATGGGTGGACATACCAAAAAGGTTTATCCGTTTAGTGTTCCGTGCTCATTGTGTAGTGTACGACAAAGCGTGCGGCTGTAATGGTGTCGAGTGATCTGAGTGAATTAATCATGTGTAAGCTACCACGATGCTTTTCTTTTTACAGCAATGGAAAAAACAACTTTGTTTTATCTGTCTACCTCGATATAAACAGCGAGGGTAACTTAGCATTCTTGTTATGTGCGAACGCATTTAAAGAAGCAGGTTTGTTTTGCATAGTGGTGATATCGATCTAGCGATCGCGATCGTGACCTTCACCGCGCGCTGCGAGGCATTTTCGTCTTGGTCGTACCCTTAGGGTATGGACATGTTGATGATGTTTCGCTGCTTGCGGTCGATACACTGTTGTCATCTCTATATAAGACAAACCTGCTTCTTTAAATGTGATTGCCAAAGCTGGAACTTTGGTATTAATTCCAATGGCGTTACCGTAATGGTATGAAATAATTAACTCCGTTAAAGATAATTACTCATATCTTATTTCGTCCAAATGCTTGCATTATTAATATTGCCTTTAAACATATATGTTTCTGTGTAAATATCGCACCATATTTTGAAAATGAACGTCCAGAGATGTAATATTCGCATACATATAATACTGCTGGAGATCACTTGTAGAATTTCTATCACTTAGACACTGCTTAATGTGGCGTAGCTGTACAAAGTCTGGATTTTTATTTAATGAGACACTAAATTTAATTGCAACTTGAACACCAGGGGCATCCTTTAAATTTTGTTGTGTCATATTTACGTTATCAATTCATTTCAAACTATTGAGCTAAAGAGGCAGTACTATCTTGCAGTTGGTTAATAGCATTTGCTAGTATAATAATGTTCTCCTGTATAATGCGTAAATCTGCTTCGACATGTGAATTTTCAAACTGCCGTTGACTTTCCTTGATAGCTTTGGACACCTTTGTGTCGAATTTGAAAACTACAGATTTAAATATGTGGAAATTTTTATTATAATAAAAAGCGGCTTCCAGGCCATTCCCCATCTTATTAATATCGGCTGTGGAGGTTCAGGAATTCCTGGTCCCGATTTGTTTCTTTAATGATTTGTGAAAATATTTAAAAATCATTGTGTATTTGCTATTATTAGTCGACATCCTGATAACTGCTTCGAATATTTTCTGCCACACGGTGAAAGGCATGCAGTAATGAGGTATGTGCAATAAATTGGCACAATATTTTTAAGCGATATAGCAATTTTAACCATATTTGCAGCCCTGTCTGTCACTAACATTAAAATATTATCCTTATATATGTACAATTTTTCAAGAATTTGCATTATTAGCTGTTGAATAATAATATGGCATCATTACTTGATTTGATTTTTTATATCCGTACTTTCATCAACAGTTATCTATTGTTTTTTGTCCCATAAATCCCATCGTATGTTATGTTCAATTTATTCTTTTACATGAGGAACATGACGTCGTATTATTTCCCTTATAGGTAGTGGCCACTTAAGTACATACTTTTCCAAAATAACCGAAAATGTTCCTGGTTAAGTGCATGCGACGAAACGTTACACACACTCAACATAAGAATAAGATAATATAGAAACGCCCAATATATAGAACCTGCAACTGGCGATTTTTTCATACGACGCCGACGTTTGCTTTGAATATGTCTTACGATTACTGAAATTCCAGCCCATCAAATTCATCTTTCATGCACAAAGTACTTCATTGCTGGTCCATCGTAACGTAATTGAGGAAATCGTTTAGGAAATTTGTGGATTTGATTCACAAACGCCAAAGCTTCCGGCCGGTGTGACACTTTACAATACGTATATCATCAACACGCATCGATAGCTATTAAACAACCAACACCTGTGGACTGTTGCGTAACTACGCGGCATTCGTACTGTATCCCCTATGCTAACCCTGCTACTTGTGATAGGGAATTCAATCCCAACATTCTAGCTTTAGTGACCGTTCATATCGAAGATGCTAGCAGTTCACCCTCGCCGTATACATCGAGGTCTAAAGCGATATCGCAGTCGATACAACAAATTTGTTTTTCCGTGGCTGTAGAAAGAAAGGCATTATGGTACCTTGCACTGATTGGTTTACTCAGATTGACACCCTTCTAGTCACAAGGCTCATCGGACACTACGCAACCAGTACGGAAGTCTAAAAGGACAAACCTCTTTGGCATGTCGATTCATCATTGACATTCACCTCGAGCAAGTCTGCGACCGCGATTACGACTTCCACCGTGAATAACGAGGCATCCTCGGCATGTCCGTACCCTTAAATGTACGATGAAGTGTGTGACTGGAAGGGTGTCACATGACCATGTGCATATTACCACGATTTCTTCTTTTCTAGAGCGATGTTGTATCGATCTCGATATCGCGCTAGACCTCGATATAAACGGCGAGGGTGAAATGCTGTTAGCATCCACGGTCTGTGCGATCACACGATTCTTTTACATAGAGGTGACATCGATGTAGCGACCATAATCGCGACTTCCATCGCAAGTAGCGAGGCATATTTCGGCATGTTCGTACCCTAGGGAACAGCGAGGTATCTTCAGCATGTATTTTTTTTCTGAGGAATTCAAATTCGAAAAGAATGAGGCAATTGAACGTCAAAAAGAAAAATTAAGGCCGAAATACTGAAAAATACATGAAATAACGCTCTGTATATTAATGGGGAAATAGACATATAACATTCCACTGATTGTAAATGCGTATCACAAACATATTTTTCCCTTTCGGTTTAACTGGAAAATACTTCAACTTTTTTATTTGATAATCCTCTTAAATACAATGCAAAAAGTAGTGATTCCAGGGATCGGAAACCTATGCCATTTTTTAAAATCAACAGTTATAAAGAGCCTTCATATAATTGAATTAATTGATATATATGCGTTTATTTATATACCTGCAATATATGCATTGGCTCGGCAACCAGTATTGTGGCATAAAGCCGGGATAGAGGTATGTAATAATAATCATAAAAGTACTAGCAATAGAGAATATGTTCTCAAAATGTCAAGTTTTTACGCAATTTTTTAAAAAATGTATTTATGAGTGTTGATACCTTTGCGTTTCTTTCGAAAGGAGCGTCTTCTGATTAATTTGAAATATTCTGATCACTTTTGAAAAACTTATAAAGCTTTCCTGCAAATAAAAAAAATATTTGAAAACACACTTACATATTTTTCACTTCACTTGTATGTACACAATATTTTAGTGGCTTATACTGCATTTTGGGAATGAGTAACTCTAACATTATTTTTATGTATTGTTTAAAACTAATCAAATGTTTTGTGTTGCTTGCCTGCATGCTTTTGTGCACTTTAGATATGGATTCTTGGCACAGCCACGATGTTGAAAAATGGGTACAAGCTACTGTAGAATATGAAATATTACCGAAAAAGGAGTCAGGTTTGTTTTAATTTTTAACATTCTTTTTCTTAAAACAATTTTCGTTTTCCCGCAAATATACATACATTTTACATCTTTTTAAAATTATTTTTAAAATTTAAATCTACTGCATAGTTAAACAATGACAAACTAAATATGTCTTTTGTACTAATTCAATTTAAATTGCAATGCAGAAGTTAAGAAAGATTGGTAGTAAATTATAATGAAAATAATAAGGAAGCTCTGCTTATGGGGATTATTTTCGTTATTTCTTAATTTTTGTCAATACTTTATTTTTGCTGCTTCAGAAAAAACATATAGGCGATATATTTTACCAAACATCATGGAATAAATTAAATTTTTCAGTGTTCACTTTTTGTCACTTAAATTCAAAATATTATTTACAATTTTGCAAAAATCGCATCAAACGTTAGGTTATACCAAAGAACGTAAATTAAACCTGTCAAGAAATATGTGTGTTCAAAATTAAACCGTAGGTAAGTGCAAACAAATAATAAAAAGCACTCATTTTCAGTTTTTAATGGATTTTAATTAATCACTTGAATAACTAAAATTGTGATTATTTTTTGTTTTAGACCTACCTAAATTTAACATAATAGACGATCTGAGAAATCATACGTGGACATTTTGGTAAATTGTATTGTTACGTGTTTGCTATCCACACAAACACCTCTGCTCGTAGATTCGTTGATTGAAAGTCCAGGTAACACTAAATCACTACTTTATTTACTAATTAACAATTAATAACAATAGATTAATTAATGTCTCAACTATGATCACAACTGAACACTTATACGTCTCTTTCTTATTGCTTCTTCACTCGTTCACGTTCAACTTAAGATTAAATCTCGGCCCACCGTGCGTCTTATTTATACATCCATTGACCTAGTCTAGAGCACTCCAGAATATTCCCGGCCGTTCGTGTACAATTCCAGCCTAATCTAACCAGTCAACACAGTCCAGTGGCGTAACACTGCCCCCTCCTTAAGCCTGAACGTCCCGATCAGGCAATTCATTGTTCCCTGCATACTTGGCTAGTCTCTCTATATGCACCACCTTCATCTTAGATTTTGGACTTTGCTGAATTCTATATACAACGTCGTTTAGTCTGGTGACAACAGTGTAAGGACCTTCCCAGGGTGGGTGAAGCTTCGGGAATCTGCCTTTCTTTCGTTGTGGGTTATATAGCCAAACCAAATCTCCAGCTTGGAACCCTCCTGAATTCGCCTTAAGATCATAACGAGCCTTCATGCGATCACTTGCTATGGCAATTCGGTCTCGTACCAGCTCATGGATATTCCTTAGCCGTTCACCTACTTCATCGGCGTAGTCATTTATGGAAAATCGCTCCTCATCTGGTGTGCCAAACACCAAGTCACATGGCAGTCTAATCTCACGTCCAAACATCACGCGAGCTGGCGTCTGTTTTGTTGTTTCATGAATGGAGGCCCTGTAGGCCATAAGGAAAAGAGGTAAGTGACGGTCCCAATCTCACTGATGTTTCTCAACCACTTTGGATAGGTGCTCCTCCATGGTTTTATTATATCTCTCCACCATTCCGTCTGATTGTGGATGTAGGGCTGTTGTTCTTGTCTGAAATGTCCTTCCAGCCTGGTCGGGCTCCTCTTTCTTTCCATTCTAGAATAGGACCAGTTTCTTGATCTTTTAACTGCTCTTCTCTTAATGTCTCTCTTGTCCAATCGTCAGGAACATCAATTTTAACGGTGTTTACAATTATTATCCCTTGTTGTTTTTCTACCCGGTGGCAGTGCTTGCAGTCTTCCCGACAGGGTCTTCTGGAGAGAGCGTCTGCATTTCTATGGGATTTTCCAGGACGATGTTCGATTTTAAAATCGTACTGCTGCAGTTTTTCTATCCAACGAGCTAGTTGGCCTTCCGGAGTCTTCAATTGTAATAACCACTTTAATGCAGCATGGTCGGTCCGAACTTTAAAATGTTGTCCATATAGGTATTTGTGAAAATGGTCTATGGACTTGACAATGGCCAATAGTTCCTTCCGTGTCACACAATAGTTACGTTCTGGCTTCGACAACGCCTTGCTGAAGTATTCAATTACTTTTTCCTGTCCATCCGTTGTAACAATGCTGCAAGCATGTCCTGTGTTTGCTTCTCCGCCATACTTCTTGTTGTTGGCATTAACTCACGACACGTAAATCAATATCAGAATAAAGTTTATTACACTGTAAAGTCCGTAAAATGTTGCTATCACGTCTATTTTAATAGTGGAATGTTCCAGAAAAATCTCGAAACAGCACTAGAAAGTCTTATTTAGAGTCTATACTTCTTTTGTGTTGACAAAATTCACTTCTCTCCACTAATTGAGCAATGGAATGTTCGAGAATTTTCACGAAATGTCACTAATAAGTCTTGTTTTTGAGTCTATAACACGTTCCCGTTAACACAGTTTACGTATCTTCTGTGGTTTCCAAATCGAATGTTCTAGAATTGTCACTAAAAATCACTTATAGTCTTGTTTTCAAGTCTACAACACGTTCCCGTCGACACAATTCACGTATCTCCTGTTGTTTTCAAATAGAATGTTCTAGAATTTTCCCGAATTTGCACTAGTAGTCCTTTTTCTCAGTCTACAACACGTTATTACTAGCGGCACTCGCGTATTTGCAGCTATTTCTAAATCGAATGTTCTAGAAACTTCTCGAAACTCCACTTTAAAGTCACTATTCAGTCCAGAAATAGTCCTCCAAACACTGTCCAGTAGCTTAATTCTCCGTATTACCACTAATTTCTGAGAAGAACACTGTAGAACCTTTTCGAATATTCCAGAAATTTCTCTTCCAATCCACTTCCGACACCAAATTGTTACGTGTTTGCTATCCACACAAACACCTCTGCTCGTAGATTCGTTGATTGAAAGTCCAGGTAACACTAAATCACTACTTTATTTACTAATTAACAATTAATAACAATAGATTAATTAATGTCTCAACTATGATCACAACTGAACACTTATAAGTCTCTTTCTTATTGCTTCTTCACTCGTTCACGTTCAACTTAAGATTAAATCTCGGCCCACCGTGCGTCTTATTTATACATCCATTGACCCAGTCTAGAGCACTCCAGAATATTCCCGGCCGTTCGTGTACAATTCCAGCCTAATCTAACCAGTCAACACAGTCCAGTGGCGTAACAGTATTTAAAACAGTTTTTAAATGTATCTCCTTATTTAATTTGAAATGGTGTCCAAAGAAGATTATCAGATGCGTGTTTTTTTTGTCGAAATCGTACATATCAGGACGTTATTAATCTGCAGATATGGATCCAAATAGATTACCCTATGACGAAGTACAGAGACACGTTAATTAAAACTATTAGTTTTTTTAAAAAAACTTGTGAACGATATCTATCTCAGTAAATTCTGGGTATCTGTCTTCCTCGTTCCTTAAAAAATTCACCGCCACCACCATTATGTATAGTATAAATACTTTATCTACTTTACACTGTGCATTTAGACAGCTTTAAATTTGTAGATTCTGTGAACGATGATGAAAATTAATTTCAAGTATCTCTGCATAAGGTGAACATTTTACAACTTTCTTTTCTTAAATGTGTCTGTTATTTCTTCACATTGTATCCCCAAGAGGCCTAATCCACGAGTTAAAATTAAAAAGTAAAGAGCTAAGTTCAGTAGTCATGCTTCTATTGTTTCGTTACAGTACTTTATTTTTTAAAGATAAAGAAATTGATCTTTCCATGCAGAATTCTATCATGTGCTGCATTAACTGCGACGATGTCATAAGATTTCCTCTTTAGCAATTTATGTTCATTTAGTTTGCGATCACCTGAATATGTCTGTTTGGTGTACGAATTGCCACGCTACCGAAGTCATATGAAATATAGAAGGGTAGAGCAGCTAAATGACGGTACATTTACCGTCCTATTAGATCTTAACAAAAATACTCGAGTGAAGATGAGATGCTATTTTGCGAGGTAAACAAATATTGATGCACTTTAACCCTGCTTTTCATCAGTCTCATGCATATCGACACGCAGTTTTTAATACAGTTGCTGAATATTAGAAGCATCACAAAAATATCGTAATCTGTTTAGTTTTAGTTTTTGGCTAAAACATTTCTCATATTACTGGGTAGTAAAATAATAATTATAAGGACTAGTCTGTGTTAATCAGCCTTCGACCTTATAATCAAATCTAAACATGACTTGAAAATAGAAAAACTTTGTAGACAACTCCAAAAGTCCTTGTTTCAATGCTCTTAAATCCACCAGTTCTTGAAAATCCTTTAATTCATCTATCCTATAACTTATTCAATTGTTTTTGTTAAAAAAGTACCATTTTTATAGAATGTTAACCATGTAACGCACCGGAAAATTAATATATTCAGTTGAACCTAGGCCAAATTTTATGCTGATGGGAGTGAACTATCCTATTTTCATGAATTAATGGACTCCATTAGTTGTGACGTCACATAATTATGCAATCTACGTACTACTGTCATGATGACACCTGTTACCTGTTACCTATACATCACACTGAATCTTGACCCTTAATGCATATGTCTATAAAGGCGACAATTTGGAGGGTTTTATTTCTCCCTGGAGCAAATATTTAAGAATTTTCAATAACTAAATTACACACACAGAACATGTTTGATCATGTACAATGTTCAACACATTAGAAAAACTTTATTATTGATTAAATAAATAAATATTAAAACGGATTTAGTATCCACCAATAGGAATTGTGATCTATGAAAATCAAATTGCAAATGTCATTTGGTTTGTAGCTAATTGATTATGTTTGATTGTTAGAATATAATATCCTACAGGGAGATAATTAAGAACATTTTTAACCTTACCGATTTTTTGATTTAAAATGATTTCTAATTCATTGCTTTATTAGTTTATACCCGTTAAATAAAATATAAAAACCCATTGTATGAATGACATATTCGACTTCTGCAAAGAAAGTAAAATCATACGGAAGGTAGAAAATTCTTCTTTTAATTTGGTATCCTTTGGAAAGTTAAACATTTTACATCCACTTTTATTACTACTATCACGCCATGGAGCAAATTATAGTATAAAATAAACACAACGTCGTTTTAAATCGATAATCCAACACTTAAACTTGAATATATGAGATTTAGGTTATAAAACGTGACACAAACAAGTTGAAGGGATGATGAAGTTAGCAGCTATTAATTTTTGACTTTACTCCTATTGGAGGATATATCATCCGTTTTTAATATTAATAATAAAAGTTTCTGTAATGCGTTCTAAATTTATATATTTTCACATGCTTTGTGCATGGTAAATGGTAACTGAAGGTTCTTAAATATTTCAAGCAAGGGAGAAATAAACTAAAATTTTATTTTATTTTATTTGACCATCCCGCGAAAATGTCGCCTTTATAGATATTTGCATTAAGGGTCAAGTTCCAGTGTGATGTGTAGGCAACCGGTGTGTCATAACAGTAGTACGTAGGTTGCCTAATTATGTAATGTCACACTAAAAGAGTCTGTTGGAAAAGATTATAAATTAATATTTCCCTCTGTTTAAAAACTGAAAATGGAAGCTGCTAGCAGTGTGTGGTGTTGAATCATTGCGACCCCCTCGTCAGCACTATCGAAAGTTAAAAAATATTGAACACCTCAATAATACTCAACTGTTAAATTTGTTTAAAAACGTGTAACAAGAAATGATGAATAACAAGGAATAGAGTTCTTAAATCCAATCCCTCTTATTATTTTCTTTATTTGAAAACTGTGAACATTACGTAGTTTTGATTTAGATACCTTCATTATCCTTAACAATTATTTTTTTGTTAGTCCTGAAATGGACTGGAACATTTGATGTAATACTAACAAAGATTAAAACACCGAATACTACAATACTCGACACGTTTTGCGCCATCCATATCGTCATATTTAAAGGTGATCAAAGCTAAACTTATGCTGAGATCGTAACCCAGTGATAAGCTATTGATGGTTCGATAATGGTAGCCAATTAACAAGTAAAGCAGACAACTTGGGATAGACCCTATGTCATTCATTATTCATACTATTTTTATGTTTCCAATTCATCTAGCTGTCAATTTTTTATGTTCCTGCTAATATCTATCCGATATTTGTTTTCAAAATTATGCTGGGCTGTTGCCTAGACATATGGTTTTCCTTGTTTGAGATGCTCCTTAAACCATGTTTAAATTGATCGTCTCGTTTGACCAACATACTTTTAATTCTTGGAGTTAATTTCTTAATTCACGTAATTCGTTTATTCCAATTTTGTCCTTAGTTACCTATTAATTTCCCGATAAATGAACCACTGTTATAGCTATGTCTTTGAAAATCCTACTAAAACTAGGGGTAAATCGTGACTCATATGGAATACATGTAATTTTTGAATTTTCCTAATCATTTTGAGATATCGAAAAATTCCAAAGGGTCTTCTTAAATATCCTAATTACCAACTAATTGTAAACTTACAGGATAACTGCCTGCCAAAGATATATAAACCTGGTAAGTCGGTATGTCCTATTGTTTCAGCAATTGGATCATTTAAATGGTTAACTGAGGAATATCACTGTAAAGCTGGCAAATCGTGCGGCGGGACATGGGTGCACGCATCATAATAAGCGTAATAAAAGAAATTAACTAGAGGGTAAGTTGTGCATACATTGTTATAAATTGTAACAGTTTATTGCTTTTGTTACTAGTTAATTTCTTTCATTACACTTATTATGATGCGTACGCCTATGTCCCGCCGCACATTTCTGCCAGCTCTAGATATCAATTGGTTGGTCACAGTTCATCGAATAATAACAATACTTTAGGTATAAGTAGGCTACTGGCATAATATATGTTTAGTTTTAATCATCTCCAGATTATGCTAACTTGGATGACAAGACGCACATCGAGAGTTCGGTGTTGTAAAAACTATAGTGTCTTTAAAATTTTCTCTTCAAAGTTCAAAGTCTTGACATTTTCGGTGATACATAATTATGATAGTATCATATTGTTTTAACTCTGTAGTGCGGTGCATGTATTGTTAATTATTTAATTTTACTTTAGAAGATTCTGTGGGCTATCATCGTCTTGAATCTTGTGAAATAGAACTCGATGACGGTAAGAGTAATAATTTTTTTTATAAAATGAAGACCGCTATTATTTCTACAATGTTTTATTCAGTAATAGCATAGATTAAACATACATAGATTATATAAAAATTTACCGTTCAAAAACCTGGATGCCTTAATTTTTATTTCGACACGAGCAACGCCTGCCTGGGATATTTTTAACTTTATAAATGGTCCATAATAACGTATTTGCAGTCCCGAAATTAATAAAATCCTAAATAGATAATGCTCATTACCAAGTAAAAATGTTGGCGTCCAGATTATTGAGCGGCAAATATTTACATAAGAAGTAACTAGCTATGTATATTTAATCAATGATAATAGGTACAACAGAATTTATTTTAATTTTTTTTTGCATTTAAAAAAAATGGTAAAACATTGTGTATACATGAAATATATTATGTATAAGTATACACTTAAAACAAAATTAATACATTTTGTTGAAAACCTAGATAGTATACAATATGTACGCTATGTAAGATTTTGTAAATGTAATGTATGTAGGTAGATGAAGTGTTTATTTTATAATATGTTCAAAGGTGTTCATAAATTTATATAGAATTTCAGCAAATTGTACCTATACATTTATTTCATGCATATGCTCAATTTTCAAATATTTAAAATTTTGTACAATAAGTAAATTGTTTTTTAAAATTGGTTAAAATAAAATTCATACATAAAATTATGAAAAAAAATGTACATCTGCCAATGAATATATTTTTAATTATCATAATTGACAATTCATTACAGAGACATCTAAATATTTTATGTTTCTTCTAAATTACAGAAATATAAGTTATGGCAATGTCTTTTTTATGTATTGCTTTAAAATGTTTCAGGAACTAGGTGTTGAAAGCTCTCAAAAAGTTTGTAACAGCTAAAATAAAGTTAACAAAACTTATTTTTAAATCACAGACATGCTAAAATAAACACAATGTATACAAATAAAGAAGCATGTTAATAATTATTAAAAACTGTATATTACATAGGTAGTAGATTATGTAGATAGTAGTTTATATAGATAGATATTGCATAATTTTTCATAATTAATATTAGAATAATAATTGAGTATATTTAAAATTATGGATAATTAAATTATATAAGAATATTTCATTTTTCGTATTCCACTGTAAGGAAAGGTGATTTTTTTCAGCAATTAGTAAAAGAAGGTAATTTTATTAACAAGTTAAAATGTTTTTATTAACTTCTATTTTTATTTGTTTAAAATATAAATCTTCGAATTATTTTGTTTGGCTTCGAAATATGTACACTAAAATGGTGTACACCATTCAGATGACAGATTGTTTTTTTTTTATTATCTTTCTCAAAAACTTAGGTGCTTCAGCAATGCAAGTTTGAAATAAAAATGTTTGCTTATTTGTTTTCTATTTTTATACTTAAATAAGTGTTTGTTTTGGTTTAAAAATAATTATCGAAAAAATTAAACTCAGATGAATTGTTTCAGTTGCCAAAAATGCTCTCCAAGGCAGACTGTCAACAATTAAAAGGAAGTTAAAAAATTAAAAATCAAGCAAAATGCAGTAGATTTAAATAAACCGCTGGCGTAAAAGTAAGCTTTTGTTTTGCTTTTTGTACCTACTAACAATAATTCTTAATAGTTCATTATTTGTAATCCTTTTTCCCTAAAATATTTTTTTGTTATATGATTAACTACTACCAATAAATATTTTAAAAAGAAAGTGCTTCAATTCTTAACAAACTCAGGTAAAATAATATTTAGATAATATTAAATCCAAGTTGAAATAGACTTCGTTAATATAATATTTGTTTACACAAAAACGCCTATTAAGTATCAAAGGCACGGGGATTGCGCCCAATAAACATCAGACCTATAGATATTCACCCGGCAAGCCGGTAACCAACGTGTCTTCATAAATGATCGTATACCATGTGACCAAATCCAAGCCTCGTCGAATCGTCCCGTCAGCAAAAGATGGTTGAAAACTATTCTTTCGTGCACGTTTATTTAATGCATACATTTCTATCAGTGTCCATAGTGGAGTACTCTAGCCAAGTACCAAATGCCTTGCTCAGGTATTTTATGGCGCGGCGCGCTGGTTAACATACTAGACTAGTTTATCGAACATATCTGTCGAACGGTTGATGTCAGCGGTATTTGTGCGCAAAGTATTGTGGAATAAATGTAATAAGCAACACCACATTAATTTCACTCGTTTATAGGATGGACACAATATTTCGTCTTTTGTATAACATTAAGGATACACCATTGGTAGATTTTAACAACATTTCATCATCATCAGATGAAGACGACGAGTCGGTATATATGCTGAAATGAATTTCAGCATATATACTTGACTAAGGTCAAGACGTTATAACATTGAATTTTTTAGACTAAAGAAGTAGATGACGCTTCGCTCCAACATGGGCACCTATCGCACTCCTCGCAGCTCTTGTCTAGGCGCTTAGCTTGCAGCTCGATGCGTGGCCTTTATCGTGGCTTGGCATGCCGCTCCAACATAAACGTGCACTTATACGGATACGTATGTGTAAAAATCCTCAGCGGGTACTGCCGTAAAGTAAAAAAGTAGGTACTAATTCACGGACGATAAACGGACATAAGTCAAAAAAATAGATTTTGAGAAAAAGTGAATTTAAATTTGACACTGTACTGTAAATCAGAGACTTGAGTATATTCGATTAAAGTTAAATTGTTATATAGTTCTTTTAGTGTTCTTTCACATAGTCTAATTCAAATTTTTCCAAATAAATTGTAACTTAGCATTAAAAAGAAATTATGACTTATGCCACTGGTTTTTTTTTAACTGACTTAAACCTTTCTACACAAAATTACAGACCATTTTTGAAAGTACAAGTTACATTAAATTTGTTTAACCAAAACAAGACAGTAATATATGTATAGTATAGTTTACACATATAAATTTTTCAGTCACAAAAATAAGTATCAACTTCTTGGTAATTTTAAAAAAATACAGAAATAGAAGTCGTCTAAAAAAAAACTACTAAGCGATCACCAACAATATTTATTTATTTAACATGCACATTATTTTTTTCACTTCTAGAACTCATGTTTAGCGTTTTTGTTAAGTTTTCCATGGAGCACAAAATAAATACAAGGGCAACGAGTAACATAACCTCACTTCTTGTGCCTAAAATAGTTTAGGTTCAGAATATTTATATGCAAAAAAAAACAAGTCAATATTTTTATTGAGAAAAATGTATCAAGTCACAAAATAAATAACGTGCTCCCTTTTATCCGCACTAATATCTCACATAGTATGTGTGTGCCTTCAGTACTAAATCCGACAAATATTTCTCCACAAACAGATATAGAAAATTTTTAAAGAGATTTGTGTTAACTCTGACATAATTCATTTTACACGTACAAGTTTAGATTTTCTCCTTTATAAGACTAATCTTTTTACCCAGACTATATCAAACAAACTACACATAGTACCTTATTCACATCTGACCCACACTGTTAAAAATCTAAATTTAACTTATTCCTTTATACACATACGGAGAGTATATTCTCATGAACCATTTGACTTAATCTTATTTTTTCTAAAAATTGACTTATGCCTGTTTACCCATGCACCCGCGTATTGATCACGTGGTTTACGATCACTTATGAAAGCTCTTTATAATGACAAAATGGTTTATGGTTCATATGGTTCAATAACAAACGTCGACGCCTTTAATCCTTAGTAAGCGGATAATTTATAGTTTCGTAAAAATTGTTACATATAGACACCGGACAATTTCCGTGCGTGAAGGGTCGGCACATAGGGTAAGAGACAATAACAATCATTACAGAACAATTACATACCTCGAGTCTCTTAACATTTCTTGAAACTTCCTGCACTATGTTCAAGGCTTTAGTATATGTTGATATCAAAATTTGTCTGTGTGAACAGCATTCAGGTTTGAACGATTTGGTCGATATATTACTTTGTATGTGGAAAATTGGCGTTCTACGTCGACAGATGTCTTCGGTGCAAATGTTAATACGCACGTACAATTTTGAAACCAAAATTTTTAGTTAACACATAGCTTGATTTATAATTGTAAAAATGTATATGTAGTGAACAAATCATAAAGAAACGTGGTATACGTAGGTTTTCCTAATGTTTTGTACTTTATTACTACGATGAACTTTTGATTTAAGATGCGGGTTGACGATGAAACATTAATTTTCTGTTACGCACGATACAGTGCACTGCATCGAAAGTCATCAAACCGAGAAACAATTTTCTGCAGTTCAATTATCCCGTAAATTAGAAAAACTGAATACTCAAAGAGCTGTAAAGATATAAATGTATTAGTATATTAAAGAGCCAATCAACTAAGCCTAAATGCTAGGTACTGCCATTGTTAATAAAGGTACTACTATTATTAATAAAGATAATATATAATGGCAAATGTTACATTTTAATGTTTTTCCATTTTATTTTAAATTTACCATGTTCTTTGTATAATAGGAAATAAATTGACTTGCTAGGAAGTTCCACGGCATACATTAACCTTTTTGATTATCATTTCGAAATAAATATGTGAGTAACACTAAAAATGATAATAGAATATGTTATGCACCTAATATAATTTTCATTAAAACTGTGACTTACTACGTTTTTTCAATATACGAGAAAACTTTCGACAAACACAAACGAAAATACAGTATAATTGTTTATTTTTATCTTTGCGCCGTCTACACACAGTTGCAAGTAAACTGAATAGAGAATGGGCGCATTCAGTGAAACACAGCGCTGTGGCACTTTATTCAAGCGGTGTACCCAATAGTCCGTGATCTATGTGCAACGCTGTAACGATTTAGTAAATCGATGTAGCATATAATTACTCCGTTTTAGCATTTGCGTGGCCAATAAAGTCGTTAAATTACGTAATTCGAAAAATGTTCGTTGAGTGAGAGAAGGGCGTCACAGCACTGCGCTACAATTCCCTGAATGCAGCGAATAAACACGGTCTAGATCTCGCTGTGCATGCGCTTACTGTGCGTTCCTATCCTCAGACAGGCCGGTTGGGAAGTCAGTCCAGGACTCGCGGAAATTCTCCGGTGTCTATCTATGGAGGAATTTAACGTATTTCAAAATTTAAAAAAAATGTAGAGCTTTTTTTAAATTTATAATATTTTCATTAAATTTTTTAATGTTATGTTTATGCTCTGTCGTATACGCACTCTACTATTTCCGGTAATGCCTCAGCTAAATAATATGAGATCTAGAATATTATAGTCTGGTATGTGTAAAATAAGAATAACAAATGTTGAAATATTTTGTGTTAATTATATATATAATCAGATTAATAACAACATAAAAATGGAACAGCGGTTTATAATTCGTTTAGTTTGTATGTAAAAATTAAATAATAAATAAGAAATATATGCACCCATCTCAAAAACTGAATTCGTAGAATAAGACGACTTAGTATTTCTGTTAGAATAGAGTTAATGCTAACTATTTTGTTGAGAGAGTGAGAGAGAGAGAGAGAGAGGGAGAGCAAATCAGTAAAACAAAAAATATAAACCAAAAAAAAAGATTTGTTACGAAAATTTTTTTTGCTATTTAAAAACACGACAATAAACTGAAATTGGGAACTGAAGTTGAAATGAGCTGTTGAAAGGCTCTTCAAAAAATGATACTTGTGTATATTTCTTCACAAGATATGTTTAGGAGTGAATTAGGATACTGACTTATGGATCAATCAAGACTCGACCAAACTTCTAAGAGTTAACGAGGAACTTTCAAAAACAATCTGTCTGAAAATGGTTGTGCATGCAAAGCTACAAAAGCAATACTAACAGTGCTTGTTTGCAATTGTAGAAATACGGATTGTGTGCCCTGATAAGCCGTACACTCAACTATCCACAAACTCACAAGGTTCAGGTATGCCCTTTTTACAATAATTATAAACTAACCCTAAGCTAAATCTTGCTATTTATATACTATATACCTATTAATCTTACCTACTACGCTACCACTCAAGTATTGTAGGAACGAAGTATTTTGTATTTATAGAATTTTCCACGTTTACGGCACTGTATTTTTGGGCTTTTATCTAAGAAGTTATGTAACACAAACCTATTTAACGCTGTGCATGATTTTTGGAAGTAACTATACTGTATTTTCCACGTATAAACCAGTGGTACTTGGTGCTCTATGTAGTTCTTCTAGTTGTTTGGTGGTCACTGGTGTTTCATAAAAGAGATATTCATGATTTTAAAATGAGTTTATTTTCGCAGCTCGACGACAAGAAATTATAAAGATGACCGAACAACTTATAGAAGCTATAAATACTGGAGATTTCGAGGCATATACGTAAGTATAAAGAAATTTAATGTTTTAAGAATAACGTTAATATAACATATACGTAATCACATATACAAGTAATTAGTGCTTTTGTGTACATGGTGATCGGTTTATTATACACACATGACTTAAAGGATTATTTTCAATAAGGAAATCCATTTTTATGATTCATAGACATTTTTTTCTTAGGACAACAACCGTTCTTAATATGCGGCGTGTCTTCCTGGTACTTTGCAGATACATAATCAATTAGATTAAAAGTTATCCAGAACAATCTCGGAAAACCAAACACTAACCATATTAGATAATAAATAGGGGCATTTTCTACCTTATTGTTTGTGGCGAAAATATATTTTTCATGCTTGATTCAAGGGACACGTTAAATATAAAATAAGACAAAGTCAAAATGTGTATGAGAGGTTTTAAAATATAAATATGAGACATATCGTAAGTTTATTATAAAAGAACATAATACGAATACCTGAAATTCTATTTATTTTTTATATGTGTTTCTTTGGGCTGTTCCAAACGAAAACTCTATGCCAAGAAGAGTTAATTAACACTCTTTTTGCAGAGTGTTTTGTGTTTATTAACCATGATAGGTATGAATCCTCATAACAAATTAAGTTGTGAGTTACCATGTGTGTTAAATTTGGCCTTCACTTGAAAAGTGTTTATTCGGGGACTAAAAACAACACCAGGGTATGAAAAGCCTAACTGAACTCCCTCAAAAACTCCTTCAAAACCGCCCTCAAAGGTAAATGTTTTTAGTTTTTTAAAATGTCAAAAAAACTATTTGTTTTTCAAAAGAGTAAGCAAATTTAAAGAGCATAAAATTATCTCTCGATTGAGGTATACACGCAAAATCTGCGTTCAAAACGCAGGCATTATTTTTCGAATAGTGGATGGAGATCTACGTCCCACTATTTAATTCATTTACGCAAGCTCTTTTCAAAAATGATCCACAAAACTTTTATACTTGCAATATACAGTGTGGAAATTAAGTAACGCATAAATTCAGTAATTCCGTTGATATTAATTTTTTTGGAAAAAATCTCGAAGGGGTATAGCGATTTTAACTTCAGCAAATATTTTCAGTCTATTTTCAGTTTCTTATATCATTTATTTTTCAAATTATGACGTCATCGACTTTTTTTTTAAATGATAACCTATATTTTTTATTATTGATTTTGGTAGTAGTTTTTATTCCGGTTCCGACCGTATAAAATTTTCAATACATTATTATTTGAAAAAAATCGAGAAAAACGTTTTAAAGTTCAAATAACAAAAATTCATTAAATTGGGAAAATTACTAATTCTTTTTTTCCCAATCTTCCATGTTAATTTTTATCGAATTTCGGAAAAATATTTCCTTATCTGACATTTTTCTTCAATTTACACCAAATTAATTCAATCGGGTTGAAAATACAGAAATATAACGGTAATCTCAACACTTTGTGGCCATATCTCTCCACAGTGTCTATACTTCTTCTCATAATTTTTCGTTTGCAGGGCTTCCAGCAGTTGTGCTGTATTTAAATTTTCTTCATAATAGAAATCATGTTCCATTAAAAAAAATTTTAACTCCAGCTTAGTAGAACTCTTGTTAAGGATTTTAAACAGTTGTCTCGAATCATACTTCGCATTGTAATGAACAATAATGCTATTCGGTTTTAATTTTGGAATTAGGGTATTTTCAAATCATTCCTCAAATATTTCTCCCTCCATGTTCTTATGGTAATCCACGTTACAGCCTTCCATGTTTCTTCCGCACAGTTTCAATGCATTATCTTCCCATCCATCCATCAACTGATCCACAGTGTAATATAATCAATCGAGTCCCTTTATTAGGGGGCAATGCGATTAGTTGACATTTCCTAGATCCATCAGTCTATCATTTTTTACGGTGTTATGAGTGTCGTACCAAGTTTCATCTAGATAATAAATTGTTCTATTTCCCCTTCTGAGTTATTTTATCTCTTCTAGATATGAATTTCGCCATTTCACTATTCGTCTACTTTCCATAATCGCCATGCGTTTGTTAATAGTTTGATATTTAAATCCAATTTTTCTCAGTCAAGTTCCTAAAGTTCTTTAGGTATATTTTAGATGATAATCCATTTCTTTTAATTTTCTATCTACCACGTCAATAGTTGGGATTTCATTTTTCTGTTTCGCGTCGTGAACTAAAGTTCTTAAAAGTTTTGCTAACGACGATGGGGCGAAAAGTTTTCGATCGACCGGCGTCGGATCGTTGTTTTCTTGAGAGGGCACCTTCTTTCGGCAGTTTGTGTATCGTGGAACGCGGGAAACGTTAGTCAGAGATGCAGTTTCACCTAGTACATCTAAATCATACAAATTATAATTATCTTATAATATTATACTTACAATATATCCTATATTGTACGTAGAACGAATGGGTAACAAAATTAAGTGCGGCCCTAAAGTATCCCAGCATGTAAGCTAAATTCCGCCTCGGTCGCATGCCAGCAAAAACGACAATCATCGTTCTCACTTTAATGTAAGTGATGTAAAAGATGGAAGACGTCATGTGTTAGACATTTCCCGCCCTCATGTCGCGTCTTACCCCGCACGTCCCGTCACAATATCGGTTTCTCACACTATATCACTTCGGCAATTTTATGAACAATAGAACCCTCATTCCAAAAACGCATAGAAATGTGTGTTAATCAAAATGGGCAACATGTGGAGCACTTTTTATAATATCGTCTCTTGAATTACAAAAAAATATATATTTTTAATTTTTATTGCTGAATTTTGCAGTTATTGTTCAATAAATCAAAAATGGTTACAAATAGCCATAGGGATGTATATACAAAAAATGTCCGTTTTTCAATTCTACATCACATCGTCCATTTAAAAAAATTGAGAAAAATTCAGCTCAAATAGTTGTAAATTTAAAAATTACTTTTGGTCACCCTGTACACTTTTAGGAAGTGAAAATGACTGAGTGTCATCACACAGATCTCATAATTGGTACTAACATATTTTTTCTTAAAATCGTTAATTGTGACTGTAGTGATTTTTTTAATATACACGTGTAAATGGCATAATTTCAACAAAAAAATCATTCATCCAATTGGGAGAGTCAATAATAACAGGAGTGGAATTTTCGAAAATATTCGGTAAGACTTTTTGCAGTTACTCAGTTTTTAAATCAAGTAGTAATAGAATCCGATAATACTCCGCAACTTGATCCAATGACAAAATGCCTATTTTTTAATGTTAGAAGACAAACATTTTCCAAAATCGTATTTTATTTTTTTTTCCTTCTTATAAATATTTAATTGACTCTACCGTATGGGGTAATCGAACGTTTTTTTTTTATTGTAGTACAGTGGCCTAATTCACAAATGTTCCGTTCGTATTATATTATTACTTTTCTCTTTTTCGACAGGGGGTGACTAGATACAATTACATGCGGATACAGATCACTGTAAAGTAAAACAGATTCAAGTGGTTTTTCAATAGAGTTAATAGTTTGTCTGTTTTTGGGATTTGGATGGGTCTCTTGGTTGACAATACTGGTCACTGACTCTGTGTATGTTAAACCACGACCAAAGTTTACAGAATAAATAATCCGTAAACTTTGCCACGACCACGGGAGAGCGGTATACTGCCGTATCGTTCTTTCTAGAGAGGGGAGAATGGGACGCTCTTTTCGACCATTACAAAAGAAACACAGAAAGACGTGGGACGACGGTCTATACCTGCTCTAGGAAACATCTGCTACAAAAAAAAACATAAAATGAAACTTGAAACATACTTACAAAAAATTTAATATTCTGTACTAATTTTCGTCACTGCGGCAGTAAGAAAATTTATATGTAACAAGAAAAATCACTGTAATTTGAAATAGATTTAATCTTATTGTGTAATTTGTTCTTAAAATTTTACCATGAAAAATCGAGTTTGACGTTTTCTTTTTTTTTTTGGAAAATGATCATCTTTCCGCCGCTGTAGCTTGTTACATATTAGACTTACAAAAAAAATTAAGGAATTTTGTCATCTTTAACTTCGTCTTGGCATTTTTGTCGTTGGATCAACCATTGCGGAGTTATTTTGAAAAAACCAATTTTTTGCACCTTTCATTCAAGATGGCGGCACGTGCCTCCCCAAGGTCGAAAAGTTGGATTTTTTCATCAACTCGTTACATATTAGACTTACAAAAAAAAATTAAGGAATTTTGTCTTCTTTAACTTTGTCCTTGACATTTGTGTCGTTGGATTAACCATTGTGGAGTTATTTTGAAAAAACCAATTTTTTGCACCTTTCATTCAAAATGACGGCACGTGCCTCTCCCAAGGTTGAAAAGTTGGATTTTTCATCAGGGTTCCGACCTAAGCAAAAATAATTTCTACCCCATTTTTTGCAAGGCAATGACCTTTTTTGTCTCTACTGACTGGAGTATATATTTTTTTAAAATTTGTAACATATTTGCAAAACATTTTTTTTCTCAAAATCAGATGGAAAATATATTGATAGATTTCAAATTTCATCAAAAAATATTGTTTTTTTATTAAGTTACATCGTTTTAAAATTTTATTTTAAATTCAATTTTCACTTTGTAAATTTCAAAAAGGTGTAACTGTAAAAAAAGTCCAATTTTTTTTTATTAAATTTGTAATCTGTCGAAATATTTTCCACCTGATTCTGAAAAAGAAAATGTTTTGCAAATATTTTACAGTTTGTTTAAAAAATAACCTGGATAGGCACACAATTTTTTCAACTATAATAATTAATTATGCCTTAAAGTATTGCTTGGGTCACATGTTCCAATAATACTAAGATATGACAGCCTAAATTTCACGAGCCACCACTGGTGGCGAAGGGATCAGTTAATACATTACTTCCGGGGGCACTTCATGAGATTCTATCCACATGCGAGGCCAAAACCTCACTTATGCCACTTCGCGTTTACTAGTGAAGTCCACATACGAGACCTTTGAACCTCACTGGTAATTAAACTATGACTGAGACTGGAATTCTATCCATATACGAGGCCTTAGAATTCAATCTTTACGTTAACATCAAACAATGACAACCGAATATTCTCGATGCTAGTTTTTGATTAGATAGATAACACGAGTTTTACTAAAGAGTCACGAAATATCTCGATTATCCCTAACCGATTGGAATAGCAGGCATTCGTAGATAATAATTGACAATTTACGGAAAGAATAATAAAACAGGCAATCGGATACAATCGGTAAAATCAGTTAAATACAGAAAGAATTTTTACTACGTTTTTCTACGGAGCATACTGGATATCTTGAGCAGGTACTTGCTGCTTTGCTGCTGGCTGCTGAATTGGGAAAGGCGGAGCGAAGAACTGACCAGTCTTGCCGACGAGTGCGAGTTTATTCCCCAAATCGTGGTGAGAAAGTCACGTGACTCTGCGCGATGAGTGGAGTTTTATCTGATGTTCGTGCGTTGCAAACGAATTTTAAGCTAGCTTGGCTCATTAAACAAGTTCCCTGCGTTATTTAATTTAAACAAATATTTATAAAATATTCTGAGGCTGGAAATCGCTTTTTCATAATTTAAAAATTGTTTCCGAAAATAAATTACTTAAAGCGGCCATGTATTAATATTTAAAATATATCGACTAATATTGTATTCTGTAATTTATTAAAAAAAAGAAATATACTTATTTACCATACATAAATGTTTTCAACTTGTTTGGAATTAAACTAAATTAAATTAAAAATACTTTTCTCTTACTAGGCTTAAGCGAGCGGTTGTTTAGTATAAACACAATAATTGACTTTTCATTAAGATAATAAAACACACTAAGATTACCCTGAAATGACCGGTTTGTAACAATTATGTTTGGAAAATAATTGTTATTCCAAATGCTGGAAAATAAATTGCACTCTGGTTCAAAACGGTTTTAAAAGAAACATTAATATTAGTTGTAGTATACGATTACAGAGTGTACCAATGTGAAAGAAGAACTCAATTAGGTCTTATTACAACAAAAGACCATTAACGGAAAAATCGATTCGTTACAATGTTGATAAGAGATTGTAACATAACTCACGTTGACAGATATTGTTTCAGCATTCAAGCCTACCGGGCCAAGAACTGTAATTATTATAACTCGATCGAAAAATTTTTATCCTTTCATTTCGACTTATTTTACCCTTATATATCAATATTTTGTGGATGGGGCGTGACTTATGATACACCCTGTATATGTTTCCTATATCAGCCGAATAAGTAACATCTGTATTCGATAATAATATCAATATTGGTTTTATGGTTGAAATATTTGTTTCCGATGTTAACTAAAATTTTGCATATTGGAAAATGAAATATTATAATGCGGGCTTAACAAAGGAATTATGTTTCGCATCTTTTCAATTTAAAGTTTCATTTTCAATGGCCTAGAAAGTAGACATAGGTCTCACATGTAATACGAAAAAAATCCATTTATTGGATGTATGAAATATGTGTATTAAATTTTAAAATAAAAAAAGAACAAGATAAAGGTTAGCTGTTTTAAAAGTAGCGTTATAGAGCTCCCTACCAACTAGATGTGGGTAGGGGGTTCGGACCCAGGTTTTTTAACACGTTAATACAAATATTTTAACAAATGAATTTAGTCATTTACTCCTTTATATAGGTAATTAATATTTTTAACTGCTAATAAAAATAAAATTGTTAGTTGGGCGAATCTGCGAATTTTGTCCCTGGTAAGCCGCGCAACGTGTAACTTAGGCTAATCATATTATTATCTCCTCAAACAAATGAAGCAGTGTAATATCTGATATATGAATAAGGTGTACACGCAACCGTGCAGCGAGAGGGCCAGGGGGCCAAAGCTCCCACCCAGCCATCTCTCCTTAACCAGAAATTAAATTAACATAATTTCTATCGGTACAAAGCAGTTTGCTATCTGTACAAAGCAGTATCGAAATTATCCCGCGAAGTAAATATTTTGAATTTAGGCCAATATTATCTATTAGAGGAATCTACACGCAGTCGATCGAATTATCACGTTAAAAACAGATGTATATTGTCATTGACATATAACTGCCAGTCCTGTGATGACGTTCTTAATGAACTAGCCAGGCGAAAACAGGAGATTAAGACTTGTAATCTAGCAATCTAGTAGTCATTATCATATTTCTTTAGCACTATTTTTTTTGGATTTTGTATTATGTCCTGAAAAACATTTTATTCTGTTACTGTTGTTGCCTTTTTTTATTACTGTTTGTTTTGCCTAAAACTTTTATACTAGCACATTCAGATCAGAATGTCAGTATAAAATTTAAAAATTTATAGGTATTTATTATTATTATCATGTTAGGTTTGAAAGAATGCTTTTATAATACCCAATAATTATTTTTTTTCTAGAAATGCATAAATGCGACACAATAAAATGTCAGATTTTTTAAACGTAACGTTTGTCTTGTTTTAAATATTTTTTAATTATATTAAGGTAAATTAGCGAAATTATTATTTATAAATGTGGTAGCTTAATAATTTTCAATCTTTTTGTGGAAAAGTTTTCTCTACCTCTAGGGGGGCTCAGTCCTGTTGCTCCCCTCGATGGCATTTTCTGGCTGCGCCATTGTGTACAAGTTTATTACGTACTCCTAATTATTTAAGTCTCAAAATTGAAAATTACTCTTATTGCATTCATAATTTTCAAATATAAATAAAAAACTTATTGATGATGAGGTTCAGGATAATGTTTTTTTTTACTTATTTTATTTTTTTATCAGAAATTATTAAAGATTTCTGATTACTTTTCGATTTTTTTCTACTGGTCATCTCCGATAAACTCCTGCCTGCATTACTAATCAGAAGATGAAGCATTAATTTATTGTATTATGTCATTGTAACATACCTCAGGATAACATTTAAAATTGGAATAGTTGTGGGTGACAGGGTGCATGAATCAGATAACCAGGTTGCAGAATACGATGTGTCATCTTTTATTTATATAATAAATATACATAAAATATCAAGTAAATATGATAATATCCAAAATATTTAAAGTCGAAGTTTTCGCGTGGACACCGAATATACGTACATATAAAATAACTAACGAATATCCATGTTTTATAATTCTAACAATGATAAGTACTTACGTAAATAAATTAAGTTTTGTTTTTTTTTCCCTAGGAAAATATGTGATCCACATTTAACGGCATTTGAACCCGAAGCAATGGGAAATTTAGTAGAAGGGATGGATTTCCATAAATTTTATTTTGATAATGGTAAGTTTAGATTAAAGTTCAATATTGGTTAATTGATATGGTAATGAAAATTTGCCTATATGGTATATGTAAGGCCGAGATAGATCAAGATAGATGGTTGCCCAGGTAACACTAATGCTCTTATTAAGATCTCCAAGGTCGCTTTAAAATTATACAATAAAACTTCGAATAAAACCAAATGATCTTCAAGGCAAGCTTAGGATCACCATAAAGCAGCTTCTAGCCAAAAAGGGCCCATCCTAAAAGGGTCTTGAAGACTAAATTTTAAAACTATATTAAAAACCATTTAGTTTTAATTTCATAATCTTAAAGAGTTCTTCAAGGCAACCTTAAATTTATGTATTAAAACGTTTTACATTTAAAATAAAATTGCAGCAGACTAAATTGCCTTGAGAATCATTATAATTAATCCTAAAAGGGTTTTATTTTGTTTTAAAGTCGGACAACTTTATGCGTGAAATAGTTAAAACAACGGCAAGTCTCTAATGGGGCAGAGTGGTAATATTTTAAACGTAACGCATATAAAGCTGATCAAAAATAATATTCAAATGCAAACTATTCTGGTAAAAATTACCAACGGATGGCACTTTTTTTGACAAAATATAATAAAATACTTCTACATAACTCGAGCGCCACCAATATAATGTTTTTTTTTATTATCTAAAAAATTTTTTAAAAATATCGTCAATTTTTATTTTGAATCTAAACATCCAAATGCATTTTTTTATTAAATTGCATGTTTGGACACACCGTCCTTCAATTATTTGAGAAGATGTAAAGCGCATATATTTCAATAATATTTTTTTCTTTGACTATTGAAAATATTCATCATGGCGGGTCTGTATCTTATATAAAAAATGGCGTGATCTAGATAAAAACTGATTGCAAGTTAATAGAACATTTTAAATCTTACAAGACTTAAAATAGCGTTTTATTTACCACTTTAAGTACAATTACTCTCCCAGACATTTATTTACTCTTCCTTTTACAACTGAATTGCTTTAATATGTTCAAACTCGTGGCATTATTGATTTAAAGGTATCTGGCGCGCGTATGAAATCCTAACCTTAAAATTGTGCCGGTTTTGTGATTGCTGGATTTAGTGACTTCGTTTTAATTTAAAATACTTGTCACTAATATTTTCCATTTTAAATATGTCTTCTAGTTTTCATTCATGCATAAAGTAGGTACACGGACTGCACTGGTTCACTAAATCAGCAATCAGTTTATTGAGCAGATGGCGTGTTTTCTCCGATTATTGAGGGGGGTAGAATTAGTTTTAATAAAGTCATCAAAAATCCAGGCATTTCTTTTAATCAAATTGACTAAATTAAAACCTTTGAACTTTAGAATATTCTTAATTTACTCTTTAAAAAGTAAAAACTATGTTTTAGGATTTAATGTGGAATTTCATTGAGCATATAGGCTTAAGATAAAATAGTTTTCTTAATGGGTTTTAATGACTACATCAAGGATACTCCATAAAACTACATTAAAACCATTTGTTCCAAAATGGATTGTTTTAAAACCAACTTGCTATTTAATTCTTTAAAAAGGCAAATTAGTTTTAAAATAGCCAATGTCAAGAGTATTATAAAACTAGTATAAGATCAATAGGGCATTAGGAGCAAACAGTTTTTTTTTATTTTAATTTAAAGAGTGCATTAAATCCTTTGCATAAGAATCAGTGGTCTTTAAGAACTTTTAGTTTATCTTAAGGTAATTTTAAAACCACTATCATGTTATTGAACATGTTAAAGCACTTTTAAAACCTAAATAAATCAAAAGTATCTTAGAGTTGTTACTTGGGTGCATCACTATTTTTTAACATTTTGAAAAAACGAAGTTAATATTTTAATTTGATATTTTAAATCTGACATTTTATTATTTGCTTTCTTGTATAGTTAAATATCTAAATATTTCTTTCATTTTAATTTGATATTAAGATATTATGTCTATCTTCTATATATAAAACAGAACACTTTTATTTTTAAACATGAGTAATAAAAAGGAATATTGGAAAATACTTGTAGTCAGATACCTAGTTTTTCGTTAGTTTAATGACCATAATATGCTCTATATAAGGTGTTTCAAAGATAAATGTACTAGTCAACGATTCTAGCTTAGCACGAGTTTGGATGCGTAGTGGTGTAAGCCCCGCCCTTTCACTTTAAAACGGTTTGGTTCGTCTTTGTCCCACACTAGCGATATTTCTTTTCTCTTTGCGCTGCCAAGTACTAAGCTACAATTGTTGAGTAGTACATACGGTAACTCTGGATAGAAGGCACTTGATAATTCCAAATTACTCATCATTATGGGATTATCGTCCTTCGTTACTCAGATACACGACGTTTTATTGATTTTGCCCCAATCTTATAACTTTTGAACCACCCTGTATAATAATTGGTTCATACTTTCAAATACAAGATTAATCTTTACTGAGAAAAACGGTCTAAAATTAATTTCATTCGATTAAAAAAAGTAATTTGTGTCGACATACTTTCTCAATATATCCAATTTGAAATGAGTTAAAAATAAATTGTTTTATTTATTTTATCTTGTTTGTATCGTTTGTTTTGTTTATATCGTTTATTATTTTATCTTATTTTCCTATGTATCTCATTTATTTTATTTATTTTATTGTCTCATGTATCTCATTTACCTTGCTTGTGTTATTATATCGTGTATCCCATTTGTCTCATTTATCTCATTTATCTTATTTATCTTACTTGTCTTACTTATCTTATTTGTATTATTTACTTTATTTTGTTTCTTTTTTTTATTTTATTTATTTTATATAAACAAAATAAACGAAAATGATATTTTGAATTCAAAATAATGTCTTTCTTATATATCTCTCACGTCAAGTTTAATATTATGATGAGAAAGTACTCTCAAGGAGCACCTAGCCGAGATCGATTTTTTATAGTTCCCACAGTTTTATTATTTTCTAAATAGAGTAAGGAAATTTGGAAAATAATCAAAACATCTTAATGTCTCCCTTATTAGATTTTTTGATTGTGGACACAAGCTTTGATTTCCAAGAACATATCTATAAATGTTTTTTTACTTATATTATTTTTTGTATTACAGTTTTGGGTAAGAATTGTAAAGCTGTGAATACAACAATATTAAATCCACACGTACACTTATTGGGTGAAGATGCAGCATGCATTGCCTATGTTAGGTTAACTCAGTATATGGATAAGTAAGTTATACGATATTATATTTTAATTGTGCAGAGCCTCACCTCGATCTCCTCGCTTTATTTTTGAGCTAAGAACAAAATTCAAAATGAAGGATTTTTTACCTAGAAAAATAATGTGCTATACATATAGCAATTCTCACCTGATTACATAATCAGGTGAGAATTCTCTGTTTATTAAGCACCAAAGCTGTTATATCTACAATATACATACAACATAATGCATACATACTTAGCTTAAATAATACCACATGTTAATCTTTGAAATTGAGAATACATGTTTTTAGTACAAAATATAAAATAATACAAAATTATTAAATACTATAATAAAATAAAATCAGCTGGATAAGAAGTACCTACTTTCAGAATGTATACAAAAAATTATTAAATATGAAATTTTTTTTTCTTGGCAATTTATTAAGGTGGCGTTTGCACTCCCTCGTCACCAAGATAGCTTCAAGTCGCTGCTGTTAAAATTCTTCTGTTAATAATAACGAAAACTGAAAACATTAGGTTCATTCTAAATACCATATAGATTTAATATAAAATTACAGGCAACACCAAGAAAATATGAATATTTTATTTGGTGTCATTTTATGAAACTAAATAATTGTATTATCTAGGTTTAAAAAAAATACGCATCAGTATTGCCTGACTTTATACATTAAATCTATATGGTATTTAAAATGAACCTAATGTTTTCATTTTACTAACAGAAAAATTTTAATGGCGATTTATAAATTCATGTTGGATAACCTGGTGAAACCTTAAATTCAGCTGTTTGTTCCCTTGTATACTGAGCTTTTGTGGTGTCGTCTTTGCGCTCGCTGTCCAAGGCAAGATAACAAAATGAAAATATTCTCAATTGGTATGTGTAATGAATAATGATTAATGAAACAATATGACTAAATTGCAGTTGCCTAAAAATAAATTTATGAGATTCATTTTAACATGATATATACAAATATGAACACAAAATGCAAAATGGGTCTATGTTCTTTGGATAATTTTGTTTCTGCAACGTTTACTATTGGAATTATTACTGAGTTGTCAATATTTTAGGAAATTCACCATTACCCAAAGGCGTAAATATGTAACAATGGATACATGCAATTACTTTAAATGTGCTTTTCATTAACTTATGTCAATTTTATCATCAAAAAAATTTACTTCGGTGTTCAAAAACAATTTCTCGCAATTCGGTATTGAAATTATAGTTTTAAACTTATTTAAATTATTATCTAGCTGTAAGGCTGTGATTTCAAATAAGACATTGTTATTATTAATATGTTATTTTTTGTTGGAACGAAATTGGATAAAAATGTAAGAAAACCTCAATTTCTCATTAAGTCGACGTTTCGACAATATTTATTGTCTTCTGCAAGACTAGAACAAATAACAATTTTTTATGTTCGAATTGTTATGCCTAAGGAAAGGAAGGGTGTTTAGCATAGGGGTCAGAGCTATTCACCCATAAATGCGTAGTAACAAAAGTAGATTTATTATAGTGTGTTACTCGTAGGCAGTGAATGACACACTCAGCTAGCTCTTTATATTATAGCCGGGAAAATTGGGTGTGAGTTCGGGTGGTTTTTATGGGGAAGAAAGCCTCGTAGTTTAAGGTTAATGAGCAAATATTTAATGGAAGATTTCCAATATTTAACAATTAATTTATTATTACCTACTTCTTCGTTTCGTATGCAGCAACCGGCAGCGTAAGATTATAAAATGGGGCCGCCGTTTGTGAGGTATTTCGTACCTCATTAGGTAAGCATGACTGATATATATTTTTTAAATATTGTAGTTATTATATATTTTTAATGTTTTTACGTTTATTGTTAACTTTTCTTTATTGATATATGTAAGTGATATTAGGGAATTTATGAAATTTTAAATTTATCTCAAAATGTTTTTCTTTTAAAAATTGTTTAAGTATATTTTTATCTATTAGATTTACTAAATTGTATAGAAAATATTTGTTATTTGTTGTAGTCCTGAAGAAGACAATAAATATTGTCGAAACGTCGACTTAATGAGAAATGGAGGTTTTCTTAAATTTGTATCCAATTTAGTTCCGACATAAAATATCAACATATTGAATATGGTGGATACGAAACATTCATTAAATTGTTATTAATGCAAAATACATTATTTTTTAATACGTCAACAATTATTCAATATTAAAAATAAAATATTTACTAAATTCTTCTATGAACTGAGTTTTTCTATTTCACCTATCGTAATGTCCATAAATTTTGAATCACTGAGGGAAGTTTTTTGCAGTGACAGCCAAAAATCAAGCTACAGCAGCAAAAAACTCTATTTGAATAGGCGCCAGCCAAGAATTTTGCTAGGGCAGTAAAATTCGTTTTGCTAAAGTTACTTTACTGCTACAGTAAAGTTACTTTATAAAATATTTTTTATCTAGCCACCGAAAATAAACATTACTGTTATAGTAAAGTCATATTAGTGTGGCAGTAAATATATTTATTAGCTAAAGTAAAGTATCTGGCTACGATAGAGTTAATTCTTTTCACTTACAGCAACATTTTTTATTACCGCTCCATAATTTTCCTGGTATTGTAGCAAAGAGTTTTGCTACCATAGGGAGGTTTTTCTACTTTTTTTATTGCAGCATATATACTTTCCTAATTTAGTAAAAAATTAGCCTGTCCCAGAAAAGAGAATCTGTCATGTCAAAAAGTTTTAGATCAGTACAGTAGAATTTCTTAATTAGAAAAGAAAGGTCATTTTACTATTATTAAAAAGTATATCTGCTATGGGAATAAACATTTTTGCTGAAAAATGTTTGTCTATTTAGGAAATTTTCTCGGATAGAAATACATCTATATTTCATGTTTTAAGGAAAATAATTTTGTTATAAAGTTATTTACTTTTTATCAATTTGTGTTTGTCTTTGCCAGTTTTCTTAATTATCATCCACGCAATTTTTTTTATGAAAAATATTTTTCCTCAAAAAAATTTCAAAATTTACGAAAATATGCATTATTTCTAGAGCAATTTTTAATGCCATCATGCACGATGGCACAAAATGCTTCTCTCTTTAAAAAATTTCCTCCAGAATATATTCATGTTTTTCTAAATTTTTACATTTTTCGAGAAAAAAATAATTTTTTTTATTAAAAAAATTGCTTGTATATCATAATTATGAAAACTGGCAATTACAAATTAATACTAATTGATAATAAAGTTACTTTATAACAAAACTATTTAAATATAATTGTATTCGAGAAAATTTCATAACATTTATGAGCCACCTCTTGTATAGTTTTCAGCAAAAAATATTTATTCCTAAAATAACATTAAAATGCACATTCTTGTCTAATTAGAAAAATCTACTATTAGTGATCTCAAACTCTCAGACACAATAAATTTCTGTAACAGACCAATATTTTACTACAGGTGTACGAATTTTTTGTTTGTAATTTAAATTAGGCTTTAAAGATTTTTATGTATTTGAGCAAATCAAACAAATAAACCCAGTGAGGGGTTACCTTAGATACCAGCAAAGTCACGTATTGCAAAAACTTCAACTACTTCCAGTTGACACTTTGTCTGTCATCATTCTCACCATCGGTGAATTTTGTATGTCCCTCACTGGGAAGAACTTTCTTTTTTTAAGAAAACATTTTTTTTACAAACAAGACGATATAAATGAATAATGAAAATAAAATTTCCTAAACATGTAACTGCAAGCAAAAACTGGTTTATCCTGGAAGGCACTGATAACAATGGTCAAGGATTTGCATAATGAATAAAACCAATTTAAAAAAAATAAACATTTATTCTGATAATAAATTAACAGACCTCTCTTTAAAATTAAAAATTTAGGAAACATATAAAACGTTAGGTAATACAATATTGCATTCATCCTATAACTTCTTAAATCTAAAGGAACCTTTTGCAAAAAAAAAATAATAATAATAAACTGAATTTAAAATCAGTCGTCTTTTTGCCCTGGCAATTTTTAAAACTGCTTTGAAATCTCATCAGCTATTTGCAAAAATCAAACAAATGCATAAAAATTCATGTGTGGCGATTGGTCCAAGTTAACACTTTTGCCTATATTTTCTGTCATCACTTATAGTCTATTGGTTTTGTAATTTTCATAATCATGCATTTGTCTGATTTTTGCGAATAAGCTAGTATTTTCACAGGAAGAAGAAGCAATCACAGCTACAACTGGCCTCCAGGAAACATTACATTCAAAATTTTTAACAGAACTAGTCAAAACACTTTATTTCAAAAAATTTTTTATCTAATTTTTTACATTTCAGTACTTCCTTTCTTTGTTTTTTGTTGATTTTCAGTGCTTTTAAATTAGTTTAGTATTTTTATTTGAATTTAACTCGGTTTAACTATTTTCTTATAAGATCGGCTGATTGTCACCAAATATAAATAAGTTCCTAAATTGCAGTTGTCAGTGCTTCTATATCCATCGCAGAAAATATGTACCTTAACTAGATTTATTTATGCCAATAAAAACAAACCAGTACGGTATACCTCCGCATGGATGGGGTTTACGAAAGGACAAAATAGGTACCTACTAACATTTTTAACTTTTCTAAAAAAAGTCATTCTTTATAAAAAAATTTGCTTCTTAAAAAAAAATTTCATTTACGTTGAGAAATTTTAGTTTTTTATAAAGGGTGCTTAAAAATTACAAAAACATGAAATTAGAAGTATGAAGAGTAAACTTCTCTAATTTTTAGAGGAAAATATACAATAAAAAATAAAAGTTGTTTAATATTTGGTAAGCACCCTACCTATGTAAATAAAATTTTTTTCGTTGAATATTTGAAAAACTAGAGGTAATAAGAGCGTTATCATTTTTATCGTATTCTTAAACCGCCAGATTCGTCACTCCGCTACTCCAGATAAGTGAGTAGGTATTTTGGAATAAAAAAAAATTGGACATTATAATTTTTTTTATTGATGACTACTTATATAAGATAAGTGGCCACGAAAATTATTTAAAAAATTCTCCTGAAAAAAAGTGCTGCCCCCTATACATATGTACATTAAAATAAAAAAATAATGATAAGTAAAAAGCTAGATTCAATGTCAGTTGCGCCCACCCCCTTTTCAAGAAAAATATATAATATGTAATCCGGTAAGAAAGGAATAGCCAGAAAAGATTAAATACATCCGCGCTAATATGTTTAAAAACTTTAATGTGATTTAATTGTCAATTTACAAAAAAACAATATAATATTTATTTGAAATCTTGAATTTTGATCGCTCATATCATGTTTGAAACAACTTTTTGATTTAACATTTCACGCCAAAATAAAAAATATAGTTTATTATTAAAAATTCTAACTTAAATGTTGTCAACGTGAGTCATATTTTCTGAGGAAGCAAACATTTTTATATAGATTGACTGTCCATTCGTGGACATATTGTAGGTATATTGAGAAAAAACTGTCAGACTAATGAATCCAGTGTAAAACAATGACAACAGATTAGAAAGCAGTAGATGAGACGTCAAATTGTTTGTTTTAAAGTAGAATTATTTTTAATTATAATCAATAATCATTAATCATACACCACTAAAAAAAATGCAAAGGAGAGACCAAGATCGTTTTGTAAACAAAAAAGTTAATCTCGCTAAGCCATACATGCATCTGCGTAATCTTAGGTCCTTATGTAAGTTGAGATTGAATATTAATTTTGTTAGTATGAAAGCGCCGATATATAGATTGAATTGACGTCGCGGTTTAAAAAACCAGTAGCAAAAAAACGACTTACCAAAGTTATCTGCGGTTTATTTATAACACAAAAAATAATGGTTAGATTATGTTGTCTGTAAGTCACTAAGTCTTTCAATTTCACTTCGTATAATAACATAAATAATACACACTATTTGAATGCACGACGCCACAAGGTTTAGCCTTTAAATCCTAGCGAAAAATGGATGTAAAGAAGCAACAAATCCAACTTTCGATGTGCACACCTAGATCGAAGTTGTCCGATTGGTGTTGTGATGGCGTAACTCAGCAAAAAACTTTGCTATTCTGGAAAAATTTTTATCTATCACGGTAATCTTTTCTTTATATTTTTTTCTTTTTAATGGTAGCTAAATACTTTAGTGCTCTAGTAAAGCAAATAATATAGGCTGAAAAGTACTTTTTAAAGAGCTAATAAAAACACGCAGTAAAGTGATTTTTTTCTGATATAGTGAACAGATATTTCTAATCTAAATAAAATTATTGCTACGCTAGCTAAAAAAATCATAGCAAAGAATTCTTTGCTGGGGCTTTTCTCAGTGATGTGTTTTAGATTGATTCACGTTTTTAACGTTCGCCACGTTAATCTTGGATTGTGCTTTAGGTTATCTATTTTTTGTTTTTATTTTTGATCTTCAATTCTTAATAATTTTATAGCCTCATTGTGTTTGTTCATATAGCCTCCTAAGTTATATTGCTTTTGTCTACTTGATATTAGTTTTATGCTAGGTCTCCATTTTGGAGTGTTTCCTTAATGGTATTATTAAACCACTCATATTTCGTTCTCGTCTTTCAGTGATGGGACACTTATCATTTAGGGCTAACTTAAGATTGTTTCTAACTGATTTGAACGCACTATTAGTATTAATGTTATATAGTAATTGGCCTCAATCATGTCATAAGGGAGTAAACGCCGATATAAGTGGTATGATTATACGCCCTTATAATATAATGCTCTCACTATTTAACGAAATTTTAGTGTAGTCTAATTTTCTATATTCCGTTTCACGATATACAACAGTATTTTGTAATATTGTGTTTTAAAATATTGTAATAATTGTAGTTCTCTGATGATGGTTTAATAAACCGAATCGTTAGAAAAAATTACGTGTATATCTAACCGAAATTCACAAAAAACGCTATCAAATATATTGTACATTTACATAAATTTCATAGCAATTTGAAAATATAAGATCAGTTATAGAAGAGTAGTAAGTTGTGAAATAAAATGTTTAATGCCGAAAAGTCGTAGTATGTTATGTAATCGTTTATTATATCATCTCTATAGCGAATATTGAAATCTAAAAATAAGTATAACTGACTAAAATCTGTTTTATATTAAATTTTCAAAAATATCACAAAACTGTGTGTCTCTGGTATTATGATTATGACAGGTTAATGTATCCAATAATTATTGTTTCATGAAATAATTTAAATTTTAGTTGTAAAAGGCAATAGTTAAATAAGAATGAAACGTTTTCGATTATTTCAATTAAAAATTCTATGCCACGACAAAGTGGGAATTCAGCAAAATTTGAAAGTTGAGGATGCGAGTGTTTACACAAACACTGAGCTTATATCCTGGCATTGGTGATTGGTTTTGGTAGTGGAAATATGCCATCATTTATTAAGTTATAAAAAAGGTATTTCCACTAATATTATAATATTCACTTGTTTTACTGATTGCATATTCAAATTTCTTATGTAATCTATCTATAATCTTCTTATTTGAGTATTTTTCATCTCAAAAATAAAGTGAGAGCTTTTGATGTTCAATCCTTGTATTTGTCTTCTTCTGTTTACACATCATATAAAAACATTTTAGGCATGGCCAAGCACATACTCACCAGTCAGAAGAAAGCCGGGTGTGGCATAAAAGAGATAACAAATGGCAAAATGTCCACTTCCATCGCAGTGGTGGAAACGGCGGAGCAGCGTTTGGATTTAGTTCACATAAATAGAACAGTTAGCAACATTATCCTGGAAGGCCCGTCTAAATGGTTGACCAGAATCCATATAAACTATGTTTACTGTGAAATCTATTTGTGGTGATGTGTGATTCTCATGTTTTTCATTTTTATATTAATTTGTTATGTTTTACATGAGTATAACCTACTTCTCTACCACGTACTGTACCATTATTATACATACATGTTAACAATCTTTTTTTCCATATAATGGCGGTACAAAATTTCTGTTTACTTGAATTATTACATTTAACACTGTTGTGATAAATATTTTTATACAACGGAAGAATGACAAAAATACACACTTCCAGATATTCATTTTCTGTTCATTTCTAGTTTAAATGCTGCAATAGTCATGTCAAAAATGTTTACTATCTAAAATGTGGAACACTAGTGCACAATTTAAACTTTTAATTCTAAATTTAACACCTCACATTATATGGAAACAAATTTGATATAGATTGCCTTCAACTTTGTATTAATATAGGCTTGCCACTGTGAAAGGTTGGTATATGATATAGCAACCGTTTTAAAACGGCAGCTTATATTCAGCACACCAAAGTAATTGTACTAAGAAATAAAGTAACTTAGCCAAATGAATTTAGAAGAAATAATTTATTATAAGAGTTTAATTTATTACACCACAACCAGAACTTTTAAAAAGATAAATTTTTAAGCTAGGATTATTATCAGTGTGGAACTTATTTTATATTTGTAAATTATTGCTTTCTATTTTAGTCATATTGTAGTAGTGATTTTATATAAAGCTTTAGGTTTCCATAATTTTTATTTACACGTTTTAAAATATTTGAGCCCGATTTTCAATCGCAAGTTAACTACTAGTTAAAAGGTTAATCAGTAGACTTTGGGAATTTGGATGTCATAATATAAATAACAGAAACAGACTGCAAAACAGGGACAGACAGTACAGTAAACAATATAAACATGAGGAGCTGTTATGTAACGAAGTTTACAAACTTCTTTACATAATAGCTTCTCTTGTTTCACCGCCTTTGTTTGTCTCCGCCAATCTGTTTGGTGTTTTCTCAACGACACATGTTTCGTTACAGCAGATTTACTTATAATTGGACTGGACTTAAATAGGACAGTCCCACACATCATATAACAACATACAATACATCCACTTTCTGAAGAAGCAGATTGCCTCACAATTGTTCACGGCCACTAACGCACTACACTAAACAGAAAATATCAAATAAATAAAAAATGTCTATACTCGCCGTACACAAAACAGGTAGCTAGTTCGTGTTTTCAAACTGAACAGATTACAAACTATATAGAGCAAGGATATAAGCTAAACAGGTCATACACAAAGCAGGTGGTCACCTAGGGACACAAACGGTATTTGCCGCTCGACGTTACATACATAATTAATGTAATTCTCGACCGCTTATCGGTGCCAATATAATTCTTGACCGTTGACGACTACTCATCGGTGTCAGTTTTACATGCAAAAGAAATTACAGTTTAACATATTACTGTTATATAAGTTCAAAAATCCGTCTCTGGGATGACATCCAAACTCCATGTCTATTATCAGTACTACATTTTCATAAAATTCGTCGAGATTCTAATCTAAAACCATTCCAACTACAAGTTAATGGGTCTATAAAATATGTGTGACTAACTGCTTTGAAAATGTAAAATTAAAATATATATATATATATATATATATATATATATATATATATATATATATATATATATATATATATATATATATATATATATATATATATATATATATATATATATATATATATATATATATATATATATATATAGTAAAAAACAATGAGAATTAACGGGTACGCCCGCATAAAAGAGAAAAAATTGCACGGTGGAAATATGCAAAAATTGCAAATGGCAGAAAGATGCAAACCGTGGACACATGTTTGCATCTTTCTGCCATTTGCAATTTTTGCATATTTCCACCGTGCAATTTTTTTCTTTATGCGGGCGTACCCGTTAATTCTCATTGTTTTTTACTGTAATGTGATTAAACCCGCGTCAAATTCATTCTCTGTTCACCATATATATATATATATATATATATATATATATATATATATATATATATATATATATATATATATATATATATATATATATATATATATATATATATATATATATATATATATATATATATATATATATATATATATATATATATATATATATATATATATATATATATATATATATATATATATATATATATACATATATATATATATATATTCTAAAAGTGCAAGTTTGTTAACCTATGAATGAAAAACGAAGCCATACAGTAGTCACTTTTTTTATTAGTGAATCAATAGCTTTTTTATTTTCACTCAAGATTTTTAAAATAAAATTACCTAAAACTTTATATAAATGTTTACTTATATATAAATGACTAAGTTTTTCAAAGTATTGATAAAAAATTACAGAACTGCCATATATTTATAACTAGGTCAGCCTTACCAACTTCATTATTGCTTATATTCTCTTGCTGTTAATTTATATCTTTTAAGAATTCTTCTGTATTCTTTAGCTGCAATTATTTACTCTCATAGAGTACTTATAAATATGTACCTAGTTAAATGAATACAGTTGATGATTACATTTTTTACTGTTATAAGAAAATTTTATTGTATATTTTGAGTTAGAATGTAATAGTTTACAAATTTATGATGACGGATATAGCACATGGCTTTAAAGGTAAGAATTTTTACTAGCATTTAAATTACTCAAATATATGATATTTTCTTTAGTAGGTACAATTTCTAGTAATATATTTTAAGCGTATATCTTGTAATTTATTTTTCATCTTGGTAAGTAAACGTCAAACTTGTGTATAAAGTACTTAAATAAAGAATAATCTATCATATATATGAGTAATGTAAAAAAACTTTTTGGAAATATTACTTCCATTTGACTGTTTAAGATAAAAGTACTATTGACATGTTTTTTAGCTCTCTTAATATTATATATTAAATAAATAATGTGTAATCACTATGTATATCTAATTTTTCACATTTTTGGTCATTTCATTATAATTCGATATTTTTCTCTAATATTTGTATTAGGTTAAAACGATATAAGTAACGAAATAAAAGATAATCAATGCCAAGGGGCTCAAAACTGTTGTAAAATATATTAAGTAAGAAATCCAACGACATATAACGACTAGGAATTAAATATTTAGGAAAAAATACCAAATTAGAGCTTTTTTAATGTACTTGCTGCGACATTATCGAATTTAAAACAAATTATCCACTACATGTTTAGAATAGTTCTCCTTTTTAGTGAATTTGTAGTTAAATTGTAATAAAGTGGTTATTAAGTCATTCTATGAATTGACTTTAAAATGTTATCAAATATGTTTGGGCCTAAATGTAAATTTTTTATCTTCCCTAAAAAAGTTATAGGCATTTAATATTTTTTAAACATAAAAAATTACATTTTTTACACAAGTACTTGAAGTATTTTAATATATCTGAAAAAAACATAAATGAAAAATTATCAAAAAAAGTCACAATTTTAGAAAATATTAAAAATGTAAGAAATAATTACTAGGATATAAATGCCTATAGTTTTTTACTTTCAGTTTGTTTTCAACAATTGTGATGGCAATATTGAAGTATTGTTCAAAAATTTTAACATTTTAATATTTGAATAGAACTATTATTGCTGTTACAATATATCCGAGTTGAGAACTGGTTTCTAACACTGCATTAAAATTGTCATAAATGCTGACAATATTTCGCTCTTATTAAATTAATTAATTGTAAATCTCATTGTACTTCTCTGATCTTTTTTATTCAATTAAAAATGACTCCTTATTTTGTGATATTAATGTTTTCAAAATTTCGAATCTCATTTTGATTTTATTATTTATACTGGGTATGATAAAACTTTACTTTTTACTGTACCTGAGAAGAGGACAAATGTACTGTCACCTTGCAATATTGTGTTACAATAGAGAATAACAAACATTGTGGACAAATCATTTTAAATGGGTTGTTTAATTATGTTGTGTTCTCAGGTATGCACCTGACAGATAAAAACTTCATGTCTGTGGTTAGAGCAAAAATTCAAAATAAATCAGAATTTTCAAATTCAAAAAATATTGTTCTCTGATTTAAAATTTGGAACACAAACAGTTTTTTTTACCGCCACTCTTTAAATAAAACAAATACATATGCATCATTATAACAACATATATAACAACAAAATTTCATTTTGTCTGCTTACTATCAATGTTTTTAATTTATATAAAGAAAATAAATTAAATTGTCCTATAATATTTATGTATAAATTCTTTCATCAAATATCCCATTTTAAAATTTGGCATACTATCATTCGAATTTTTACTCACCACCAAAAAATTACATGTCCTAATTATTAAAGAATATCCAGTATATTAATATAGTTTTTAAAAAAATTTGGATCTGAAAATTATTAAAATGAAAAAAATGTTTTTAATAACTTCAAATAATTTGTACTTAAATTATGACTTCTTATATCAGCGATTTGTAATAAAAATATTTATTTTATATTGTGAGAGTAATTTTATAAATTTAATCTTCTGTGTATATCATTTGTTGTAAATGACAAGTATATCATTTAAAAATGCAATTTTCGAATTACAAAGTATGTTCGATAGTGTCTACATACAAATAGGTGATTAAAAAAAAACATTTATGTAATTCAGTACATAAATTATTCGAAGTGTCATTTCAATAAATAATATGAATTAATTTGGTATGTGTGTTTTTGTACAATTGTTTATATAAAAATTTAATGGTTTTTGTGCAATATATGATACTAGTGTTTATAAATATGTAACTTTCACATTTGCTCATACTTATTTTTTTCATTAACATAATTTGTATATCATGTTAAGAAGAAATAGGTGATGTTTGACAAGTTTTCTGGCACATATAGATCGTAACTATATTATTAAATGTTTTGTGCCATTTTTTTTTGTATATTTCAAGTTATTTTTTTTATTTATTTTGTGATAAGTTTAAACAATGTTAACCCATGAAAATGTATATAAAGAATTATGAAATTTTTGCTTCTATCAATTTATAATGTAATGTATGTTTTCCCTTTACAATCAAGTGTTTGAGTAAAACCACTTTTATGGAAAATTAAATTAAAAAATAATGACAATGTTGTTTAAATTTCCCATCTGTTGAATAATTGATCTTTTGCATCCATAGAATGACATGAATCCAATAAAGGTCCTGAAGTTTTAGAGATTCCAGTAAATGATCGATAAATAGAAAATATATAGGACATTTTTCTTAGATCAACTGATTCAATTTATGAATTTTTTGGGTTTGAAGTCTTATTTTACAAAGGGGGAATATACAAAAAATAGTTATTACCCCACACAACATTAGATTTAATTTATTCTCTAACAAAAAAAAAATAGGCAACTGAGACTGCAGAACATGCTTTGTCTATGCAGTTTTAACGTACCTAAGGCTGTGAACTTTGATTCATGCTTATATACAGGTTTTTTTTAACATCATTCAAAAACGGCAACTGAAGACTATATGATCCAAAATAAGATACAAATTGTTATAAATGTTTTTCTGAAAATGCTTTGTAACAGAGATGCAGTTTCTTGAAAATAAGTTTTGTTGTGGTTTTTCAAAGTTCTTCAAAAACTAGAAAATAATAAATTGAGGTTTGGTACACTCAAATGTCCAACTAAATACAGTTAAGCAGGCTAGTCAACTGTTTCACTTCAGTGACTTACAATATTTTAAGATAATCACTAAAAAAAAAAAATAAATAAATTTTTGAAAAAATGTTTTCTTAAATGCTTTTTAATTCTGCAAATAAAATCATACTTTGTTTTTTCAATTAGGTACTCCGTTTTTGATATAATTTGTATTAACGTATTAACACTATAAAAAACGAAATTTGCGTTTTTTGATTTAAGTAAAAATAGTGCAGCTAACTATTACGTAATAAAAGGATATTACAGAAATAGATATATATATATATATATATATATATATATATATATATATATATATATATATATATATATATATATATATATATATATATATATATATATATATATATATATATATATATATATATATATATATATATAGTGTCCACGAGATGACGCTCGCCCCTATATCTTCTTGGTCTTTCAAGATATGAATCTCAAATTTGGGCACGTCAAATATCGGCTACATATGGATCAATTCGACCTATTTATTATTTTCTGTCGCTTCCGGTTTCACCGGAAATGATGCCAACTTTGGATTTTTAAATGGAACATCCTATATATTTTTACATTTTTGAATTCAGGATGTCATTTTGCATACAACTATGGCATATTGATATAAAAGTATTAATGACTGACATTTTTATGAGCAAATTTAATTTCTCATCTAGGCGGCCATGACCCCAAAAAAATGTTTTGTTTTGCTTCAATAAATAATCAAAAAATACAATTATGAGATTATGTCATATGACATTTGTGTTATAAGCTCCTAAACATTTCGGAAATCGTTTTTCCAGAATAACTCATTTCTTTTAAATGACACCATGGTGGCTCATTACGTTATTTCAATAAAGCATTTTATTACCGATAACTTGGTACCTAACACTCCATTATTTATTCATAAAAATAATACATGTGATAAATGATAACAAATGAACGAATTAAGAAACAAACGAATTAAAACTAAGTAATTATTTTATCACATTATCTAAAAAAAATTATAACAATTGTTCAAAATGTTGACCACCGACATTTACACAATGTCTTGCTCTTACTAAAGTTTCTCTCACCACATTGGTGAGATGTTGTTCTGTTATAGAATTTATTGCCCTCCTAACTCGATCTTTCAAATCCTCTAATGTAGTTGGTACTGTTGTTTAATATACACGTTCTTCAATGTGGCCCCAAAAAAAATCTAACGGCGTTAGATCAGGTGATCGCGCTGGCCACCTGACTGGTTCATTAGATTCTATCCAATGATCCCCGAAATGACCATTTGAATATTCTGCAATTACTCTGGCGTTATGGGGCGGGGCGCCATCCTGCTGGAAATACCCCAACTGGTACTGATTTAAGGGTAAATGTTCCAAAAACTCTTCAATTTCATTTCTCAGAAAACTTAAATATCTTTCTCCTGTCAGTGGACCATCAATAAATATGGGATCTATGATCCTGTTACCCATAATGTCTGCCCAGATATTAAAACCAAACCGTTCTTGAAAATTGCCTTGCCTCAAAATTCTTGGATTTTGTTGCGCCCAGTACCTCAAATTGTTTTTATTGAACATATCATTGCTTGTAAAACGGGATTCGTCAGAAAATAATATATTATAATGAAAGTTTGGAGATCTAATTTCATTGTCTAAAAGCCATCTGCAATACTGAAATCTCCGCATGAAATCGTTTTCATATAATGCTTGGTGAAGCTGGTATTGGTAACTCTTAAATTTGTGTTTTTTAAGAATTTTTCTTAGTTTCTCTTCCTGTATCTAACTCACTTGCAATTTCTCGTATTGAGACACTAGGATTGATTTCCACTGACGCTAATACATTAATTTCGGTGTCTTCATTGATAATTATTGTCCTTTCGTGTTCTTGAGCTACTCTCTCTCCTGTCTCAGCTCCCGTTCTACTCTAAGAAAATAATGTCTGCCAGGATGATTTCTTAGTGGATACCGCTCTGCATATAAATCGCGGGCTGCCCGGCTATTTCTGCGACATTCCCCGTATATCATCAGCATATCCACTTTGTCACTTTTTGAATAAACCATGAATTTTTAATACACACCACAATAATATCGGATTCTCATAGACTAAATATCATTTGAGCTGTCAGATTAATTCATTTGTTTCTTTTGTTACATTCTAAAGGCACCTACTTGATAAAGATCCAGTGTTAAATATTATGAGTTTATTTTCATTTATACCTTGTTGGATACCATTATTATGTATTTTTATGTATTATAGTATGAATAAATAGTGGAGTGTTTGGTACCAAATTATCGGTAATAAAATGCTTTATTGAAATAACGTAATGAGCCACCATGGTGCCATTTAAAAGAAATGAGTTATTCTGGAAAAACGATTTCCGAAATGTTTAGGAGCCTATAACACAAATGTCATATGACATAATCTCATAATTGTATTTTTTGATTATTTATTGAAGCAAAACAAAAGATTTTTTTGGGGTCATGGCCGCCTAGATGAGAAATTAAATTTGCTCATAAAAATGTCAGTCATTAATATTTTTATCTCAATATGCCATAGTTGTATGCAAAATGACCTCCTGAATTCAAAAATGTAAAAATATATAGGGTGTTCCATTTAAAAATCCAAAGTTGGCATCATTTCCGGTGAAACCGGAAGAGTCAGAAAATGATAAATAGGTCTAATTAATCCATACTTAGCCGTTATTTGACGTACCCAAATTTGAGATTCATATCTTGAAAGACCAAGAAGATATAGGGGCGAGCGTTATCTCGTGGTCACCCGGTATATATATATATATATATATATATATATATATATATATATATATATATATATATATATATATATATATATATATATATATATATATATATATATATATATATATATATATATATATATATATATATATATATATATATATATATATACATTTATACATATTATTCAAAATGACCTTGTTAGACGCAAGCTTGTGCTCTTCCGAATAAATTAAGATTCGACGTCACTGGATTGAGCCAGCTGATTTAAACTAGCCTGAGTAATTGTATTTATTTAGATATTTGAATGTACCAAATCTCAGTTTAATATCTTTTCTAATTATTGAAAAATCTTTAAAAAACATTTTTTTTTTCAACAATCTCTATCTTGGTTAGAAAACATTTTCAGAAAAGCATTTATAACAATTTTTGTATAATTTTGGATCACAGAATCTCCAGTTGTAGTTTTTCGTTTATTTTAAAAAACACTCTGTATATATGGGTGTAGCTTTGTGGTAGAGCGGTAAATACACTTGCTTCTTACTTCGGAGTCCCGAGTTCGATCCCCGATCGAGAGCTAGTTTTTTTTCTAACACAGAAATTAATCCTAAGCTACTCGGATATTGGGTGTATCCCTTGTTTCTAAATGTAGCCCCTACCGCACAAGGTACCTCGAGGTACCTTTAGATATACAGAGGGCTTGCTTGTATTATCCATCCATTTTAATGCATTTATTAAATTCTTTCGTGTATGTGTGTGCGCATGTGCACGCGCATGCGGGTGTGTGTTCGTGCATGCGTGCGTGTGTGATATATATGTATATATATATATACAGGGTGATTTTTTTTGGGCGTCTATTAGAGGTATATCGAGAAAGAAAAATGATATCGATCTGAAAATTTGGCTATAGGCCTAACGGCGTAGGATCCATTTAACGAAAATATTTTCAAAATGGTGGCATTTCCGGTTATACCGGAAGTTGACCCCAACTTTTGTTATTTTAAATGGAATGCCCCGATTTTTAATTTTTTTTTAGATTCTGCAGTTAATTCAAAGAACATTTCGTTAAAGGTTTCCTATAGCTAAAATTAATATTTCCGGAGATATTAATTTTTTTACTAAAATTTTGACAGAAAAGTTGTATAACATAAAAATTATTATCTCAGTAACAATAATTGATAACATGTTGATCTTTCTATGAGGGTAAGACAAGGTATTGGAGTTACTCATCACGTAAGAATATTATCGAAATATCCACTAAAAAGTTTCTAAAATTATTGACATATGTCGACCACACAAAGACAGCAAAAACTAATTTTTTTTAAATGGCACCATACCTAACTAAATACACCATTCGATAGAGAAAAAAAATGCGCATCTAACCATGTATCATGTTCCTATACTCAAAATGTATGGTACTTTAGATATTTGCGATTTTCTAATTTTATCAATGAAATGAAAAAATGAAAATTGTATAATTTATTAATAATAAAAATTTTATAACGAAACATTAATTATACTGTTCAATATGTTCTCCATTAACCTCTAAACATTTTAGAATCCTATTATTTACTGAGTGTGTAGTAGCACTGCGAATTTCATTTGGGTCCAAACCTTCAAATGCTCTTTGAACTCTGTCCAACAGTTCCTCTCGGTTAGTTACCGGGGGTTCGATAGACCTCACTCTTTATACGGCCCCACAGGTAGAAATCCATTGGGGTCAAGTCAGGGAGACCTGGCAGGCCAAATCCATGGACCCAAACGCCTTATCCACCTGTCATCGAACATTTGATCCAATTCGTTACTAACTGGTCTGGAACAATGACTTGGAGCCCCATCGAGTTGGTACCAGCATGAAAAGTATTGATTAACAGGTAAATTTTCTAAAAAGTTCGTTACGACAGTTCTTAAAATTTCTAAATATCTTGTTCCATTCAAATTTTCGTCGTAAATGTGGTAACACAATTTATTGCCCATTAACAAACAAAACACATTAAAACTAAATTTATACTGAAAATTCCTCGGTCGTATAACATGAGGATTTTGATTGAGCCAAAAATGCGAATTTCTGCGATTGAAAATACCTTCTTTTGAAAATTTTGCCTCATCAGTCCAAATAATTTTTTCTAAAAATTGAGGGTCTTCTTGCGTTCGGATTAATATCATTTCGCAAAATTCTGTTCTTCGCTGTGGATCTTCAGGATAAAGTTCTTGCACAGTAGTAAATTTAAAATTATGGAATTTATGATTCACTAAAATCTTCCGAATGGAACTGTAGGAAATGTCCAAATCCGCTACCGCTGAACGAATCGAATGATTGGGATTTGCATAGAAATAGGCCATGACGTTAATTTCATTATTTTCATTTGATGTTATAGGTCTGGCTAGTGTTCTTTCTGCGTGTCGACTGCCAAATCTAACAAAATTGCTTTGCAATCTTCTAAACTTTTGTGGATTCATTGATGGTAAATCAGGATACGTTTCATTAAATTGTCTGCATGTTCTGCTAATTATTTTGTCACACTTTCCATGAATGTTAAATAAATTCAAAATATCCGAGTGTGAGTAATTGTTTGCCATTTTCCCACAGTAAATAAGTACAACACAAACTACGTGTAATGAAATACAATAACATAAATTACCTATCTGTCACATTTTTTGTATTTTGTTTTGTCAACACTCAAAGCCTACTCTTTAGAAGACGGCACTCTTCGAGATACTCTTCAATTTTCATTAATAACACCGAAAATCGCAAATATCTAAAGAACCATACATTTTGGGTATAGGAACATGATACATGGTTAGATGCGCATTTTTTTCTGTATCGAATGGTGCATTTAGTTAGGTATGGTGCCATTTAAAAAAAATGAGTTTTTGCTGTCTTTGTGTGGTCGACATATGTCAATAATTTTAGAAACTTTTTTAGTGGATATTTCGATAATATTCTTACGTGATGAGTAACTCCAATACCTTGTCTTACCCTCATAGAAAGATCAACATGTTATCAATTATTGTTACTGAGATATTATTTTTTATGTTATACAACTTTTCTGTCAAAATTTTAGGGAAAAAAATTAATATCCCCGGAAATATTAATTTTAGCTATAGGAAACCTTTAACGAAATGTTCTTTGAATTAACTGCAGAATCTAAAAAAAATTGAAAATCGGGGCATTCCATTTAAAATAACAAAGTTGGGGTCAACTTCCGGTATAACCGGAAATGCCACCATTTTGAAAATATTTTCGTTAAATAGATCCTACGCCGTTAGGCCTATAGCCAAATTTTCAGATCGATATCATTTTTCTTTCTCGATATACCTCTAATAGACGCCTAAAAAAATCACCCTGTATATATATATATATATATATATATATATATATATATATATATATATATATATATATATATATATATATATATATATATATATATATATATATATATATATATATATATATATATATATATATATATATATATATATATATATATATATATATATATATATATATATATAATATATAAAAAAAAAAAAAAAAAAAAAAAAAAAAAAAAAAATATGTGAGCCACGGTGGGTGGAGTATTAGAAGTATATGGAGAATGGATCAACCGATTGCTTTGAAATTTTGGTTACCAAGATAATCGAGTATGATCTCTCCAAAATATTTTCGTTAAATAGATCCTACGCCGTTAGGCCTATAGCCAAATTTTCAGATCGATATCATTTTTCTTTCTCGATATACCTCTAATAGACGCCTAAAAAAAAATCACCCTGTATATATATATATATATATATATATATATATATATATATATATATATATATATATATATATATATATATATATATATATATATATATATATATATATATATATATATATATATATATATATATATATATATATATATATATATATATATATATATATATATATATATATATATATATATATATATATGTGAGCCACGGTGGGTGGAGTATTAGAAGTATATGGAGAATGGATCAACCGATTGCTTTGAAATTTTGGTTACCAAGATAATCGAGTATGATCTCTCCAACTAAAATATTTTCGAAAGTGCGATGTTGCCACTTATACGTAAAACTGGCAACCTCTTCGTTATTTTAGAATGGAATGCCCTGTATATTTTTGAATTTTTTGGATCGTCGTCTCTTTCTGAGTAACTTTTTGTTAATATTTCCCTATACCTATCTCAAGCCGTTTTCGAGATAATAATTCTTTTCTGAATTTATTGCCAAAAATTTTACTTTCAGTAAATCGTGTTTTCTCCTACCTACGCAGCAATTAAAAGATAATTTTTAGTTGCGGCTAGGCAAGGCCTGGAGGCATCTCCTCCATTAATCACAGGTTTAGAATATCATACAGGGTGAGTTAGATAACGCTTTCTATAAGTGACATAGAAAAATGCACGAAAGTCAATTTTTTAAATGGAATGCCCTGAATATTATTACTGATTCGGAAAGGCGATACATTTACCTATTTAAAAAGGTAATATACTCTATATGTAATGCACACCGTTTTCGATTTATGGGCACTTTTCTGTAACCTTACCAAGAATATTAGTCTTTTGGTATATCATAACGGTTGGGCCATGAAATTTTTGTTTTGTAATTTTGTAATGACAACAGATGTTATTCTTCTAAATAAATTTGACGTTAGTGATATTTGCACCTAATTTGAATAGCTATGTAGCACAAATATGGCAGAAAATAATTATACAAACACGGTTTTAATTGATTTGTTTATTATCCATGGACAGTGCAATAAGATTATCAGCAGAACTTGTAGAAGATTTAATGAGAAATATCCGAATTTGCCGCAGATCAGAGGAATTTTATAAATTTTGGTTCATCATTAAGAGAACAATAACAGTGTCAGTATTAAGAAAAAATAATAACTAAGCAGCAACAACAGTAACAAAGTCTAAGTAGCAATAACAAATAATACCAATAACAGTAATAAATATAAAAATCTTAAAAATATTGTTATAATTGTTCGAAATGTAGACCGTTAACTTCCAGACACTTTTGTATACGACGATGGACGACGTTTGTTGTAGCAGCTCTTATTTCAGCGGGGTCCAAGTTTTCAATCTCTTGAATCACTCGACGTTCTAATTCTTCCCTGTTGTGGACTGGAGTTTCATAAACTCTATCTTTAAGAGTACCCCAAAGATAAAAATCTAACGGGGTAAGGTCAGGGGACCTCGGAGGCCAATTCCACGGTCCCAAACGTCTAATCCAACGATCATCGAAAAAGCGGTCCAACTCCATACTAATTTCGTGTGTACAATGTGCAGGAGCCCCGTCGAGTTGATACCAACAAGTTATATATTTTTCAATTGACATAATATCAAGGAAGTCTTCCACAATTGTTCTAATTATATCTAAATATTTTCTGGAATTCAATTTTTCGTCGTATATGTGATATTTTATTTTGTCATCCATTAACATACAAAACACATTGAAACTAAATTTGACTTGAAAGCCAGCCTCTCTAGTAACGTGGGGTTGTCTGTGGCCCAATGGTGACGATTTCGTGTGTTACAAATCCCTTCCCTACAAAATTTTGATTCATCAGTCCATATAATTTTCTTTAAAAAATTGGAGTCCTCTTGCATACGTACAAGTAACATTTCATAAAATTCTATTCTCTGTAGATAATCCTGAGGCATGAGAAATTGGACTCTTGTAAATTTGTAATTATGCATTTTATGGTTTGCTAGTATTCTTCGAATGGATGAATATGGCAATGCTAAATCTCGCTCAGCACAACGTATGGAATACTGGGGATTTGCATGAAAATATGCTAGCACATTGATTTCATTTACCTCTTCAGATGTCACAGGTTTAGGTAAATTTCTTGCTTCTCTTAATGACGAACCAAAATTTATAAAATTCCTCTGAATTCGTAAAAACTTTCTGTTGTTCATCTGCGGCAAATTCGGATATTTCTCATTAAATCTTCTGCTGAAGTTCTGCTCATAATCTTATTGCACTCTCCATGGATAATAAACAAATCAATTAATAAAACCGTGTTTGTATAATTATTCTCTGCCATATTTGTGTTACATAGCTATTCAAATTAGGTGCAAATATCACTAACGTCAAATTTATTTAGAAAAATAACATCTGTTGTCATTACAAAATGACAAAACAAAAATTTCATGGCCCACCCGTTATGATATACCAAAAGACTAATATTCTTGGTAAGGTTACAGAAAAGTGCCCATAAATCGAAAACGGTGTGCATTAGATATAGAGTATGTTACCTTTTTAAATAGGTAAATGTATATCCTTCCTGAATCAGTAATAATATACAGGCCATTCCATTTAAAAAAATTGACTTTCGTGCAATTTTCTAAGTCACTTATAGAAAGCGTTCTCTAACTCACCCTGTATGATATTCTAAACATGTGATTAATGGAGCAGATGCCCCCAGGCCTTGCCTAGCCGCAGCTAAAAAATTATCTTTTAATTGCTACGTAGGTAGGAGAAAACACGATTTACTGAAAGTCAAATTTTTGGCAATAAATTCAGAAAAGAATTATTATCTCGAAAACGGCTTGAGATAGGTATAGAGAAATATTAACAAAAGTTACTCAGAAAGAGACGACGATCCAAAAAATGCAAAAATATATAGGGCATTCCATTTAAAATAACGAAGATGTTGTCAGTTTTACGTATGTGGCAACACCGCACTTTCGAAAATATTTTAGTTGGAGAGATCATACTCGATTATCTTGGTAACCAAAATTTCAAAGCAATCGGTTGATCCATTCTCCATATACTTCTAATACTCCACCCACCGTGGCTCACCCTGTGTATATATATATATATATATATATATATATATATATATATATATATATATATATATATATATATATATATATATATATATATATATATATATATATATATATATATATATATATATATATATATATATATATATATATATATATATATATTTATAAAAAAAAAAATATATATATATATATATATATATAAGATTATTATCATTAAATCTCATTAAAATATTGTATCTCCTTTACACACAAAATATTTAAAATTTAAATCAAAATTGCAACCTTTGTCAATCTTGGTACCTCCAGTCGTCCACATGTCAATGTTTTCATCTAAATACAAAAAAGATATTAATAAAACACAAGAATGTAATTCTAAATCACAAATTAAAAACTTATTTCAAAAATGCATATATAATATTTGGTGTCATTTTGATTACTACAAATCATATTTACCTAAACTATCTCCCCCGTAGGTCACTTTTTATATCAATTTTTTATACTTAAAAACTAATTATGAATGTTTGAAAAAAGGAGAGGGGCCCCCCTTCGAAACGTTACAACAAAATAATTTTTTAATCAACCCTTAAAGCCAAGAAAAGGTGAGGAATTCTAATCTTAATATTAGTGCTAAGAAAAAACAAATAAGTTTTTTACACTTCATCCACTTTACTATGTGTTGTTTTCATAAAACAAAACCCATAAACTTTTTGGCGTTATTTTATGCAGCTCAGCCTATTTTGGCCAACTTGAAACAAAAATACCCGCAACTTGCCACATGGCAGTGACTGTATGTCGGATTCCACACGTACTCATCCCATTCCAAACAAGGGCAATAATAATACGATATCGCATTATTCTTGAACCAAAGGTATCATTTTAATTACTAGTTACCTTATATTCCGAGTTCGTTATAAATTATGGCACAATTGTCTTTATCCTCGTTCTTATAAAACTATTGAAGTTTTTATATCCATATACTGAAGTTGATGCTTCACCTACAGGCTTTACACAGCGTCCAATGACTTGAAAAGGAAATTTTCAAGTTGAATTTCATCTCTGCTCTTGTTACCGCTAGCTATGAACATCTTCATCCGAAATGTAAGAAGTTAATGGTGTTTCAGTCAACATACACGAAAATTATATAGTTACCTCTACTGATGCTGTATATTATTATCGCTTCCTGTTACTGACCATAACGAAAGTTTATTTAATAGGAGTGCCTTGAGCTCTGGCTCGCAGGCAGATTTTATGTAGCCAGCATAACTATTTGACTAAGTTGTTTTTAATTCAATCTTGTAAATATTATTTTTTATGAGTTTATAAGTTTTGCAAACTTTTTTAAAGTATTATTCTACGAATAATTAAATTACTGGCGCAGTCGGTAGGACCTTAAACTCCGTAGAGCAGAACTACATTACAATCGAGAAAGTATTTTTGAGTATCGTGAACTTCAACAAATACTTCAAACCCTACTTGTTTGGTAGAAGACTCATTATCGTCACGGACCACGAAAATTTTGTCAACGGATAAATAATTTAAAAGAGCCAAATACTTTTAATACGGTGGAAACTAAAATTAATGGAATATGACTATGGCTTCAATATACAGAAAAAGTAGGTAAGGAAAATTAAGTTGCAGTCGTCCTCTCGTATAGAAATATATCTCTTAGAAAATAAATCAATAATAGGTAACCTAGACCAACAAGACCAAAGTAAACTAGACGATGACTTCCCAGAATTAACTTTTGACGATTTTGCCAGTCTCGAAAGCTCCTCAGACCCCAATGTCAACTCTAAAGACCTTATTAAGAAGACAAAATGATAAAAACAAGAAAAATATATCAGACATAACCCTACCCGTTGAAAAGCCTATAAGTTCTAATTAAACCCAACACTCACCTAGAGAAAACCCTAAACATCCCCAACTCAGAGTAGAGTCTAAACAGATCAAAAAATCAAATAATATTACTCGCGACGCTTTAAAAACTCAAAATTAAACTACAAAAACCTTTTAATGACAAAAATCGTATTAAGATAACACTACCCACGCGAAATAAAAAAAAATATAAAAGAGTTAGAATAAACATTTAAAAACTATGCAAAACCTAAAATAATATATGGAATGCTAATAGATAGAAATCAGCTTATTGCAAAAACATTTCAAATACATCTTTTAAATCGGTAAAAACAAATTCATACCTAAAAGACGTTTATAATAAAGACGACCAAATGCTAAAAATCAAATCACGAAACAAAAACAATTTATAGGGGAATTGATGAAACAAACCAAGCATTAACTAAAATATACTATTGGCATAATATTTTAGATGATATAATCCATTTCTAGAACAAAAATAATAAACCAATTATTGGGTATTGTAAAAGCATTTTTTCAAACCTAACATGATGATAATAATAAACACCTATATATTTTTATATTTTATACTGACATTCTTATCTGAATGTGCTAGTATAAAACTTTTAGGCATATAATGAATCAAAAACAACACTTCCAATACATTTTATCATAGAAGCTATTAACACAATTAGTCAGTCTAGGAGCAAGAACTGCGTTGAATTAAATATCAATGTCCTCAGTATTAGAAGCAAAAAAATACATTGTAATTGAAAAAATATTAACTCACCAAAAAAAGGAAAATTTTCACACTCAAGGAATGATTTCCCCCAGTTACAATACAAAAAAATGTAAACACCTAGTGATTACTGCTAACATAATAAATATGAAAGACGACCTCATAAACTAGAATTCAAATCAACCCCTATTGTAGAACATCTTTTTCAACATGTCTATACAGGGTGTCTCACCAGGAACTGCATCGATCGATATAAGGAAAAGTACACACCAGAAATTTTTGAAAATTTAGGGAGCTACTAACGGCAGTGTGGCCAATCCAACTAAAATAATTACAAGCATCTGGCACTTCCGGTTATACCTGAAGTCGATACGAACTTGCTTATTATAAATGGAACACCCTATATATTTTAGGGTTTTCGAAAAGAGCATAAAATTCTGAATCAAAAACATGCTTAAACCCAGCCGTTTCAGAGATATTTGACATAAAAAATTTTTTACAGGTGTAATGGTTTACAATAACCTTTATAACTTTCTTCGTGTAAAAGATACTCATTTGGTTTTTAGATGCAGAAAAACCATAAGGTGAGCTACGCTCTACAGTGTAAAGAAATTCAATAATAGTATACTAAGTGTTCCATTTTTGACGTTACATTTTATTCGTTTATTTTATTTTATTTATTTTAACTACAACTGCCCAGACAGAAATCCAATTACAGGGCAGGGAAATTACAATTTAAAGATGTGTAGTATATAATAAAAATGTTATAACAATACAAAAAATTGATACAAACAAAAAAATATATACATATATACACATATACAACACACACACATACATACACATAAATAAAAAAAAATAGATAAGGGAAAAGTGGTTTGAAGTCTGTTACACAGAATATTTTAGAGGTCATATAAAGCTATGTATATTTGATTCTGCAGGTTTAAGAATAAATTTCCTTATTTCACTTATTTTGGTATTAAAAACATCAAAGTTATTTTGTAAAGAAGCATAGTTGGAACACATACGATACAAAGGAGAGAATAGAAGCAAATTCGTTCGAGGGGTAGGCAAATAGAACAGAGACGAATTCGAACGAGTCTGTAGATTTAGAACATGAAAGTTAAGGCAGCCAAGGATTTCAGGGGTAATCAATTTTGCCATTTAAAATCTTATAAAGGAATATAAGAGAGTAATATATACGACGCGTTTCAAGTTCACTTACATGAAATTTATTTAATAAATCACAATGTGGAAATCCCCTCTCTGGGTAACTTCCATGACACTTATACCAAAGATATTGGAGAAAGCGTCTTTGAGGCTTTTCAATGCTGCACTTATGGTTTTCATAGCCCGGACTCCACACAACAGAAGCATATTCAAGTTTTGATCTAACAAACGAGTTAAAAGAAGTTTTAGTGTATTTTCATTAAATTCCTTACAGTTACGTAAAATAAAATCTAAGTTTCTAAAAGAACTAGCTGTAATATCATTGATATGATTAGCAACTGAGTGCAACTGTTTAACTCCTCATTATCAACCTGATAAACAAATTTTATTGGTTTCTGCATACGATGATATATCATCGAATTGCATTTTGCGATATTTAATTTCAGCTTATTTTCACTACACCAGGTTGATAGCCGCATGAGATCAAGTTGCAATTCAGCACAGTTTTCTATACTAACAATACTATACCGTTTCAAATCGTCAGCATATAGTAATGTATTGCATTGTAAATCATTGATGTCATTTATAAAGATAATAAATAATAAAGGTCCAAGTACGGAATCTTGAGGAACACCGGATGTTGCGATAATCTCATTAGACCAGAAACCACGATATTGTACAGTTAGCTGTCTAACTTCTAAATACAACTCGAAAAATTTGAGGAAGCATTCAGTGAGACCAAATGCTGAGAGTTTCCGTAGCAAAATACCGTGGTCAAGTCTATCAAAGGTTTTTGAAAAATCCATATAAATGACCTGATTTATCAATATTTGCAGATAGGAATTGGGTGATGCATATCAAATTGCTAGTAGTAGATCGGCCCGGCATAAATCCATGCTGATCATGACAAATTTGAGGTTTTACTTGGCTAAAAAGAATATCATATATTAAGGTTTCAAAAAAATTTACTAAAGTTGCACAATATTACTATAGGTCTGTAGTTTTCGACAGCACCAGTATCTTTGTTTTTATATACCAGGCAGATTCTAGATATCTTCCAAACTTCAGGAAAAGTGAGCGTTTGTAGACACATATTAAAAATAATAGCTAGTGGCTTTGCTAACAGAATTGCACAATCTTTAAGTAAACAGGCAGGTATTCCATCAGGACCAGTAGTACATTTTGGTTTAAAATTTGTTAGTGCTTTTAATACATCATCCTCTGTTATCTAAGGTATACATAAACGGTTAGCATTTCAGTGGATATTGTCAGATTTATATGAAAAAAGAGAGGAATGAGTGTAAGCTCCCTGAAAAAAATCAGCAAACGTATGTTATCTAAGGTATATATATAAACGGTTAGCATTACAGTGGATATTGTCAGATTTATATGAAAAAAGAGAGGAATGAGTGTAAGCTCCTGAAAAAAATCAGCAAACGTATCTACTATTGCTTGTGGGTCCTTTAATACTACATCATTATGCGTCTATGCGTCATAACGCTAGGAATACTGGAAACGTTCTTTTTCGTATTTAAATAACCAGAAGCTGTTTGGATTCGTTTGTATTTGATTTTCAACATTTATTAAATATTCTTTTTGAGCATTGTCGATGTCAATTTTTATACTAGATCTTAAAATTTTAAATTGATTAAATTCATCCTCGTTACAATTTGATCTATAACTGCGCCAATGTTTAGACTTATTTTTAATATTTCTGATAATATCACTGTTATACCAAGGTGGATAGTTATTTGTTTTAGCTATAGTTTTTGGTACACTATTAGCAAATACAGTATCTAAAATTGAGTAAAATACGTCACATGCTTCATTGACGTCCTTACATAGGGACAGGCTAGAAAAGTCCGTGCTACCCAAATCATTATACAATTTGTGGAAATTAGCCTTCCTAAAATTGTACATAGGTGAAGGGTTAGAGGAATTTTTTTTCCGTTTGAGGTGCTTTTAAAAATATATTCAAAGGAGGATGGTGATTATCCTCTGGCAATAAATAATCTAAGGATTTATCCACTTCAATGTCATCTCTACTAAAAACTAAATCTAAGATACGATTATTCGTATTTACTATATTATTATGTTGATTGAGATTTAAAAAATCACTAAAGTTAGTTAGCGCAGAAATATTATTTTTATTATTATTATTACTAATTAGAGAATTAGCATATTCTGGAATATTAAAATCACCTAAAATAATAATTTGTTCAGTAATGAATTAAAAATTTGCCATTTCCTCAAATAACGTATCATAAAATTGGGCACTGAGATTTGGTGGAACGTATAAAGTGAAAATGTATAAACAATTACTTCTTAGAGTAACTTTCATGCCAATAATATCAACGTTGGGAATAGTATATTTAATATCAAGTTGAACTACTGTAAATAAATTCCTGACAGCAATTAATACACCTCCACCTCTGGTTAAGTTTGTTTGATCGAATTTTCGATCAGATCTAAAAATTGTGTACTCATTATGAAATAATTCTATGTCAAAAATGTTAGAGTCTAGCCATGTTTCACTTAGCGTTATTAAATCATAGTAAGGAGACGAATTGAATAACTGGTGGGTTTTTGTTCTTAAGCCACGTACATTTTGATAATAAATAAGTAGTTGCATATTACGAGATGAATTAAGTCTATTATTATTTAGGAAAATATCAGACTCGCACGCATTTATACCGATTTGTATTGTTCTAGTTTTTGCTTATATAGAGGACACTTAGTTGTATCCCATGCAGCCTGGTTATAATCATCAAATTTTGCATTAATGCAATTGATGCATTTTAAATCTGTTGACAATCAGAGACAGAGTGGTTAAGAGAACACCTAGGGCATGCTGTAGGTGCATTACAAGTTTTTTGAAAATGATTCAAACCACTACATTTATAATAAATTTTTAAATCAATCGAATCATAAACAATACAATTGTCAAAATTAACGAACAAATTTCCTACATTCATTACCTTGCAATATGTATCCCCATCTATAGTTCTAGAATAGCTTGAAAAATATTAGCACGTTTTTTTAGTTGGCCAAAATTTGATCAGCTTGCATTCACTTTGTTCTCTCACCACACTATTTTGACACTTAAGAAACCGTGGAAGCTGTTCCTCAGAATAGTTTTCAAACATACCAACAATTTTCAATCTTGGATTAGTATTTGTTACTTCTTTTATTTCATAATTTTCAGACAATTTTTTATTAGTCATTTCCTTAAGGTTTTTTGCACCCTCAGTGTTATTGCAACCAATAAGAATTCCTCCATTGCGCACGTTTTTTACCTAAGACACCTGGATGTTTGAATCAATAGGGTTAATATTACTGATAATATCGGATTTTGTTTGTGCATTTGTCTGAGTGAGTGCTGCTTTTAGGTCTAATATTTACAGCACATTTCGACGACGTTGCTTGAGAATAAAGCATGGGTTGCTTAAAATCATTAGCTTTGAGAGATGAAATCGTGTTAAGGTGATCCTTTGCGTTTTTCATAATTTCAGCTTTAACTTGAGTAAATAATTTATCAATATTATTGATCATTACATCAACTTTATCTTCGATCATATAATATAATTTTCATAATCATTTTTTATTTTGACACAGTGTTCACAATACCAAAATAAACCTGTTGTTTTTATATATCTCAGTACGTCAGAGGGAATTCCTACACAGCCTGTATGATAAGCAGACGAGCAAAAACCGGAGCAAGAAACGCCAGGTTTTGTACGGCTTATCGCTGTATTACATTTCTTACAAGTACCAGACATTCTCTGTTTTGTACATTAACAGAATATTGTTTATATAATATCACACAACACAACTATGCACTTATTTCATAGCCTCGAGCATCCGTGTATTTGTACAAAGGCCTATAGCGAAAATATGAATTAAATGTAACTTTCGGGGGGGGGGGGGGGGAAGGGAAAACGCTCCCTCTCTTCTTCTTGGGCTTACCTTGCGTCTTTCTGTTTTCACTTGGGTTTTGTTGTTTGTGTGGAAGAAGTGGAATGCGTTGTTTCTTTTCGGACTTACTAAGAACGCGCTGGTTTTTGCTCCGGTGCGACTAAAACCACAACATTGGAGCAGCATATAATAACACGTCTAGTATTGTCTTACTTCGGAGCACAAGATACGGAGTACAACCCTCTTTTGTAAATTTCAAACCGCGAAAACTTGCTTATTATTATTAAGTCAAATGGAACACCCTGTATTTTTTACATCAAATTATGTATAATTAAATTCCTTTTTTTTATATAAGCATTGTGGGGTTTAAGTTACAACTTTTTAAAAATTAGTTGCGATTTTCTTAGAAATTCAAGAATTTTTAGTAAAAATGTTATCAAATTAGCCATGATTAGAAACAATTAGTAATGTCAGTCATTCTCTTATGTCAAAAAATGCCACCGCGTTTAAATTACACCCACGAAGACTTTTTGAATTTGTTTATTATTTATGGAGATTGTGATAAAGTAATATTAAAAACTTGTATTACTAGATATCCACAAAAACGGACAATAACACTAAACACTGTTACATGCCTATTAATTGGAATGAAGACACTTTGCATAAACTAAAATAGCTAAGATAAAATCAATTATTAAAGACATGATTCCATTTTAATTTAATAATTGTCAAAATTTCGCCCTCGAACCTCCACACATTTTTCGCACCTTCGGATTAATTCTTCATGGGTAGCTCTTCTAATTGAATCCTGTGATAAGTTTTGAAATGCATTTCTTATTCTCTGCATACAATCTTCAATAGTTGTTAATGGGCTCTCATAAACTTTATTTTTAATAGTTCCCCAAATAAAATAATCTAAAATTGATATATCGGGCGAGTGAGGAGGCCATAGGAAAGGTATCATTGGCGATCAATTGATCGTAAAAAAATTTCTTGTAAAAAAATACACGTTATGTGAGGGAGCACCGTCGTGCTGATAGAAAATGTTTCTATGTTCGGCGAGAGGTATTCTCTAAATTGTTATTAATCGAATTTTGTAAAATATTTAGATATCTTTCAACTAAAAAAAAAAACAAAAACAAAAATATTAACTACGCATATTAGCAGAAGAAGAAATCTTTATAACTTGCTGTTTAAATTTTCCTAATAAAATTCTAATGCCACCATTCTATCGTTTCTTATGGCACAGTAAACATTAAACTGCCAACTTTCTTGAAAATTTCGCTCCCTGAACACATGAGTGATTCGAGTCACTCCAATAATGCGAATTGTGTCGATTAAAAAGTCCATTTTTGGTAAATTTAGCTTCAACTGATCATATAATATTTCCCAAATAAGAATCGTCGCTTATTAGAATAAATTCACAAACATTTTCTCTTCTTAGGAAATCTGTTTATTTTAATCGTTTAATGGTTCAAAACCATTTGGAACGAAAACGGGTGAAATTTATGTTTAATTAAGATTCTGTGAACTGAATCCTTGCACAGTCCTGATTCCAGAGCGGCTTGTCTTAATGACATCATTGAAATACATGAAAATATCCCAGAATTGCTATTTCTACATTTTCGTCATCAACAATACGTTTCCCCTTTTGAGTTCTTGCCTTGATAGAGCCATAGTTTTTGAAATTATCCAGTATGCGTTTTACAGTGTTTGGTGACGGTTTCAGTTTTTGTGGATATCGAGTAGCAAATGTACTACAAGTTCTTGATATTACTTTATCACATTCTCCATAAATAATAAACAAATTCAAAAAGTCTTCGTGGGTGTAATTTAAACGCGGTGGCATTTTTTGACATAAGAGAATGAATGACATTACTGATTGTTTCTGATCATGGCTGATTTGATAAAATTTTTACTAAAAATTCTTGAATTTCTAAGAAAATCGCAAATATTTCAAAAATTTGTAACTTAAACTCCCACAATGCTTATATCAAAAAGGAATTTAATTATACATAACTTGATGTAAAAAAATACAGGGTGTTCCATTTCACTTAAGCAAGTTTTCGCGGTTTGAGGTTTACATAATGTAACGTCAAAAATGGAACGCTTGGAATACTAGTATTGAATTTCTTTAAACTGTAGAGCGTAGACCACCTTATGGTCTTTCTGCATGCTAAAAAGCAAATGAGTATCTTTTACACGAAGAAAGTTATAAACGTTTTTGTAAACCATTACACCTGTCAAACATTTTTTTTTAAATGTCAAATATCTCTGAAACGGCTGGGTTTAGGCATAGGGTATCCATGTTTTTGACTCTATGCTCTTTTCGAAAACCCTAAAATATATAGGGTATTCCATTTAAAATAAGCAAGTTGGTATCGATTTCCGGTATAACCGGAAGTGCGATGCTTGTAATTATTTTAGTTGGATTGGCCCACACTGCCGTACGGCACTGGCAATATCGGTGGGAATGGTTGTGTTCGAGTTTTTTTTCATGAGTGTAACCCTCGTCTGTGCATCTTCGCTTTTGGATTCGAGAGTTGTCTAATTTGTGTGGTGTTTAAATTTCTGTGGTGCTCTCGCTAAATAAACAAAATTCCTAAGACTAATAGATAGCTTTCGCGCTTTACACAAGCATATCCTACAAAATGCTGACACAATCGAAGTTATACTAAAAATTTTTACATGTGGCATACCAAATAAAATAACGTGACTAGGGAAAAGAATTTGAAATTATTTGAAAATTTATTTATCTGAAAACAATAATTTACGAACGAGAGCTTAGCAACCTTTAACAAAATAATTGATAATCAGAATACTATTAGTAAAAGAATTGGACCAATTGAATTAAACATTAATACATTTACATTACTCCTGCGTTTAAAGAATCACTTAGATATCATGATTAGCGATTATCAATCAATGGCCAGTATATTAGATAATATTCAAAATTTCATCCTACTAGCTAGTTTAGATACAGTACCTTCATAGTTTGATATTACCTGGAAACGAGTTACAAAATTTGGTTAATATGTTTGAAACATAATACAAACAGCCTACCTCATTTCAAAAACATTCAATCTTATTATTATACTAAAGTGAGTAAATAGTAGATTTCATGTTTGTATATACATCGTATCATACGTAGGTATAATAAGAGTGGTGTAAAATAGATGTTTTCGCTGAAGCACAATTTTAACCCTTGCACTGTGTGCTCGATTTCGCTATACGGGTCATTAAAACGGCTGCGGTAAACGCTTGCGGCAATATCCGATTTCCGCAGTTATTCCCCAAAATGGTGCTCGTCACTTTTCGTTCTAAGAAAAATATGGAACTGCGACTTGAGAAATAAAGGACGTGTGTTGCTCAATGTAACCGACGCAGCTTCCCAGATAATGGCGCTTAAAAAAACATATACAAGTATGTAAATTTATTATATATAATATGTTTAGCACACGTCTCGAAGAAAATTATTTAAAAACGAACTGCCGATTATGCCATTACCACCACAGCCTGTTTGACGCGTTGGGGCACATCATTAGAGGAGGTAAGCTATTATGTTCATTTTGATGTAAAGAGGTGATCGACAAAATAAATGCAAATACGCTCGGCAGACGTTTAATGTGGCCAGCCAACAAAAATGTATTCAAACTTTTAAAGAACTTTTTTCAAAACTATTTGTTTTTCGTCCAGTGACACAGGATAGTAGGCTGCCAAAGTCGATAGCAGTTTTGAGGAAGTGTTTTTCCATTTATTTTTTCGATATCTACATCCTTTCATGAGTTACAAGGACTTTTTGGTTTTGTCAGTTTATACTTAACATATTTAACATCTATTCGATCTTTTAAAGAATCGTTTGTACTTGTATATGTATTTTGAGGAATAGGCGGCAAAAGTTAACTCCTGAACATCTAGAACAGATGCTGCTAATTTACTAGAACTATAGAAATAACTAATGGGCGTGTTGTGTTCAGTGAAATATTTATTGCTCCTGCTATTTTGATAGTATAAAATCGCCAATCAAAAGGTAATATATAATTTATCATATCTTTAATAGGTGTATGTCAGCGCAGTGTCCTGGATCGGCCCCTGGTTTTTACGTCATCTACTATTACTCACGGTCCTTTACCCATTAATTAAAATCAAAATTCATGTTAGATGAACATCTGTTTTAATTTTCACATGCCAATATTAAGTGAGAATTATGATTATTTTCACCCGTATCCTATCCCTCTTAATAACCAAACAATCATCCATTTAAAACAGTACATCCTGTTGAATTCGACGTTTCATCACTACAAATAATCAGAGATGATTGTTTACCCGAAATCCTCACAGGAAAATCGGATACTACATGCCAATTAAGTCACGCACCGATATCTTAATCGAAAAAGATATTATAGCACCTATAAATGTTGCGTACCTGATAGTTATACCGACAAACACATCCACCATCAAAAAAATTCTGCAAAAAACGCAGTTTTGAAACTATTCAAAACCCTAAACTTATATGTCCCGCAAAATTGTAATGTGAATATTAATAACCTTAAATAGGAAAATTCACTAAAAACCGTCTCCGAGATCCCGTTGCAACTTTTCCAAGTGCGGACGCCGAGTTTCGATTCGAAGTCCCCACAGTGGATTTTACTCTAACCAGTGAACATGGATAAACTTACAGACATTCAGAAAGATAGCCGAAAAAACAAACTTACATAAGCTACAAAAACTGACAATGGAAAGTACAACGAATATTGGATTTTAAACCTGTTTAATTTAATTTTAATAACATCATATTTCTTAGCCTACCACTTGTAATGAAATAAAAATAACAAGTTGGACAATTTTTTGGGGTAAAGGTCCTTATTTTGAGAAAAACTACTTTTTTTAACTTCCCGACGTTTCGGTAATTTTTATTACCATCTTCAGGGCAATTAATTATGAGTTTTTCCTGGTCACCATAAAATTTATATAAAACAGGAAACAAACAGATAAAATCGTTGGGTATTAAGAAACCTTACATATAAAGGTACAATTATCAGACTCTAGTGTGTAATGGTAATTAATAAGTCAGTCTAAAAACTTTCTATTACATAAAAATAACAAGGATCCCAACTTCTAATAGAAATAACAGAAAGCAGATACATGCCAGAGCTGACAATAATTTGAGCACCTTATTTTCTTCTTAGAAAGGAGGAATTATATAATTATCTCTGTTGATGCTGTATATTGTTACCGCTTCTTGTTACTATGAGGAGAAGGAAAGTTTATAGGAGTGCCTTGGGCTATTCCCAGGCAGATTTCATATAGCAAACTATTTGACTTAGTTATTTTTAAATCAGTCTTGTATTTATTTTCAATAAAAGTTGTCCTACGAGTTCCGTAAATTTTTTTAAAAAGTATTATTTACTACTTAGCCGCCTTTATTCCTTACTCATAAGATTTTTTTCATATAATTTATTGCAATAATAACATAATTTTATAGTACAAAATATTTTTATAAACATCTGAGGAGCAAGAATCAGTGCTTGTTTTATGTTCTGCTTGTTTCTCAGGGAATTCTACCTAATACAGTACACGAGAAAAATGAGCAGCATTATTAAAAAGTTAAAAAAATTTATCACGTAAGTATCTAGACAAATAGTATGCAGTATGATAATAAGCACTAAAAAGAAAAATACCAGTAATAAAAACTGAACTCAGGAGAGAACAGATGCGAACGTGGTGACAGGATATTAAAAAACGTTACTAAGAATGTTTTGATTCTGTGGAATGAAATGTTTATACTAGTCTTATTTACTTACCATCGTTATTATTATTATTATTTTTTTTAGATTAGTAGGTAACTGCAGATTGTATATAGTTTAGGATCAAAGAAAAAGACATATCTTTATGCATGAGTTTTCTTAAATATACTTTGTTGTTTTTATCTTTGCGTGTGCATCAAATTAGTTACGACCTGCGTCCGCAGCAATGCATTTATAGGATAAGCAAATATAGAAATACAAATGTCTAGGCAGGTTAATACATCTGACCAATAAGTTAATAATTGGTGGAACAAAGACACGATTATGAACCTCAGATTCATTGATCAGCTTGTTTGTCACTTGATTCAGCGGTCTCGTCACATTTTTGCAATTACTACATTTTTGACATTATATTAGTAACTGTATGAATTACATAACTTGAAAATTACCTTTAACAAGTATTCAGTGGCGGCTGGTGAAATTTAGGGTAGTGTTGGAATATATAACAAATTTTGTTCTGCAGTATACACCTCCACAATAAACTGTAGGGCCTCGCCTATTTTTACTCAACACAAAATCCTAGAATTTTCTGGGGGTTACTTCGGTGACTTGAGAGGCGGTTAAGAAAACATTTTTTTACACGCCTCTGCTCAAAAGTAATGTTGACCCTCAATTTATTTACTTCATATAGCTTATAATTGTGATGTAGGTGCAAAGATCCAAACAACAAAGTATAATAGTTTATTAATGGACAGATTCTCAACATATCTGGTCTCCCTTTGAAAACTAAGTTTGCGTATATGATTTTGTTTATCCGTTTATCATTGAAATAATTACATTCTTCGGAAGGAAAGGTGTTCCTTCGATTTACAGGGCCAATTATTTTAATATTTTTGAAAAATTAAACAACAAATTAATACATTTCGAGTTGATGTCAATGAAACGATTTACTTCAGAAAATATGTACAGGAATTTTTTGATTAATTTCATTAATATTTTATTTTAGAAACATTTAAACATTTTTGGAAACTGTCCACATTCAAAATTTTTTTTAATCCAGTAGAGTTAGTAGGAATTTGATTTTCACATAGATTAAGGGCAATTAAGTGTTTATTACTATACAAAAATTAAAATGGAAAAGGTTTTGTTGTGGAAGGGCCTTTGTTTTGAGAAAAAGTACTCATTAACTTGCCGACGATTCGGTAATTTTTTTTAAGATCTTCAAAACATCATCACAAGATAAAATTATGATGTATATATAGAATTATAAAAAATATAAAATAAACAATATTATAGTATAACATGAAACAAAAAAAATAAATAAAAAACAAACGGATATATGCACCTACATACATACACAATATCGCATACATCCGTTTGATTTTTTTTTTTTATTTGTTCCACATATTGTATCGATAGTACGTGGTAAGTGCATTTATGGGCAAAAAAAAATGAGTTAAATACATTGAACAAGTGCAAACACTTGAAATTGTTGTTTAGTGTATTTAACTCACTTTTGCCCAACAATGCACCTCTTGCATGTGTGCTACACCATCTACATACATATATTTTTTTTATTTTACATTTTTTATAATTCTGTATAACATCATAATTTTATGTCTTGTAGTACCCCAAGGATGGTAATAAAATTTACTGAAACGTTGGCAAATTAATGAGGTCGTTTGTCTCAAAATAAGGATCCTTACCCAACAAAACTTTTAGTAAGGTCTAAAAAATTTTCTATTACACAAATATTAAACTCATCCTTTAATATTTATAATAAAAATTAACTATCTGAAAATATATCCAAACAGAAATTAATTTTATTAACCAATTATAACAGTTTTGCAGCTATTTAAAAGTTCAATTGGCTTTTGCAAACGTTAGTTAAATAAAAAACTAAAGTTAAAAAAACAAAACAGCTATTTTTTTTTCAAAAAATAAAATTTCTAAATTGAAATATTTATAATATATAATAAATATAATTATCACAATTGTTAAAACAATGAGATGATATATTTATCACATGGCACATTATTCTAAGTTATGCCTCTCATCAATATTAAATAATTATAATAGATACTAATACAATTTGTCAAAAAATATACTACGGAATTATACAAATTTATCTTGTCTTTATTGAAAGACTTATTCGTACCAAAAAAATAATTTAACCTTAAAGTACATTTTAATACATTCCTAATAATTTGGACTATACTGTTTATTTACTCTTTTCTATTTATTACGTATTGATTTATCATAGTATATAGTAAACCTAATGTTAAAGAACCGACTGCTGCTCCTTGAGCTCCAACACGGAGATGCATTAGATATACACTAGTGCTCATTTTTCCTCTATTTTTAAACGCATATGCTCCATAAGCTACTGCGGCAGTACATACTCCAATAGCTGAAAAGAAAAATAGTATTATTTGCGGTGCAAAATTAAATTGTACAAAAATATAAATAAAAATATTTAAAGAAATGAAAACAGTCCAAATTTATCAATAGTCCTAACCCTCTATCCCTCAAACAAATCAACGGAATAAAACACAAAAGTATAGAATATATCTGCATGCCAATTTTTAATAATCATGACAAGACCATGCAGAAACAATAATTGCAACAAGCTTGGTAGCTTGTTGCAATTCTTCTAGATAACCGTCATCTAGCTAGCTTGTGAATTTCATTTCTAGAAATGATGTCTAGCTTTGACTACAAGTAAATTAAATGGACATTTCCCACATTTTTATTCGTAGTGTTACAATACAAAATAAATGAACAAATTTGCGAAATAATTAAAAATCACACATATTTTTCGTATAATATTTCACAACACAATGAATACAGAAAATATAACACCCGCTCGGCCAAAGAAGAGCGCACATTGTATTATTGGTCGTTGAATTGACGGTAACTATAAATTATTGTGAATCTTTATAATTTAATTCTGTTAACGGTAAAAAAAAATTAAAATTGCAGTAGGTATCTATTACTTAACAACATTATCACCTAAAAACAAGGCCTCAGTGGTGATCCGAACGCACCTGCTCCAGCATTCGAGAATCTACCACGCAGTTGCAAATTTTCAGTGCAGTCATTTGTACGTGATAAGTATATGGATTAGGTACATCCTAGCTTATTATTTGTTTTTTCCGAGAGGTTTCACGCTATAACTAGTGTTTTTAAATTAAATTGTCACTGCTGAGGTTCATAAACATTCCGTACAAATGCAGTGTACCGGGTTATAAATTATGTGAATGGGCTGAAAGTACGTGTGTTCTTTTCCGAATGATAAGTTTGTGTAAAAAATGAATTTCTACTATTCAAAGACCAGGATTTACAGTTTCAAAATATATTAAAATATGTGAGATTTATTCATTGGGTAATTAAACAAGCTGAATTTGTTCAAGCTCTTCAGAAAAGTGAAAAAGAATATTTACGTCTGAAAAATTCTATCAGCTACCTATAAAAATTACGAAGAATTTCTCAATATTCCAAACATATGTATTGTCTATTTTGGAATGTAGGTATAGGGTTATTCATTATAAATTACCCACCCCTTATCATCTTTATTATTGCCTAGGTATAGAAAAGAAAGTTTTAAATAAAAGTTGTATAGTTATGACTGAATTTTGTTAAAATGCTATCAAAAGTACAGTAGCGTGCAGATTTCAGAGGATACAAAAAAATAATATATTTTTTTTAAATGAGATACCCTGTATATTATTAAATTTTTGGAATGATCCTTTGTTCCTGATTTCAAAAATATACCATATGTTACCCCTACCATATACCGTTTTTGAGTTATTAAACGTCGAATATCTTAAACTAGTTACTGTAAATATGGAAAATTAACATTATTAAAGTGAGCTATGAAAATGACAACTATTATGTTCACATTTCTTTAATGAAATAATCAAAATGGTTTACAGTGAGGAAGAAAAAGTCCAAATATTTACTTGTTATATACAAAATAACAAAAATAGACGTTCAGCAAAAGAGCATATAGGGTGTTGTAACCAAATCGTTCAACACCATCAGAAAATACGTTCAAAAATATTTACCGAAAGATGAATAATACCTCCAGTTTTAGTAGAAAAAAGCGTGTAGTTCAAGCAAACCAGGAAGAACAGCTATACATATACTGCTTCATTTCGAAGGTAAGCCCATTCATATTTATTCGCGAATAGACTTTTTTGAAACATTGTATTATTTTTTAGAAAATTCTGAATGTAGTATAAATAATGTAGTCGATCAATTAGGTAAAAGTTATTCCAAAATCCAACGTACGTTAAAAAATAACAGCTACAGACCATATAAAATTTTACCAGTAGCAGAAAATATTCATTTGCAGAATTTTCCGGAAGCCGAACTTGATATGATTTGATTATTGTTGGAAACAAGTTATTAATTATAGTAATGTTTTTAAAATATTGTATATTTACAGATTTTAGTTTAGTCGCGGCAACGTCACAAAATGTACGAATTGACAGATGCATTATTTTTTTTGAGTCAGTTGTCAGTTAATTAGTTTTGACATATATCATTGTTTTCTGTTATTTTTTGTAAAGTTGTAGAATGGTCGAATGTTGCCTAGAGAATAAAGGTGTTTGGTTTCGAAACACAGATTTAATAATTTCAGAAAAAATAGAACCGTCTAGGCCGGGTATAGCGGGTAGCTTACCAACGACGAGACAACATTAGTGGCGACCGTGACAGGACCCTAAGGCAATTCGACGGTGGCAGTAAAACAAGAAGTGTTTAGTACCTATCATTTTGTGCAAGTGAAAAACTCTTTAAACTTTCAATTTGTTGTGAAGGTTGTGCAATGGCTAGTGATACCGAATCAAAGAAAAAGCATAGAAGGGTGCTTCGAGCTAGTTTCACGAAAGCTGCCAATGAACTTGATTCACTTTTGAAAGCCAAGGAGCCCATATACAGTGACATTGAAATATCCTAGGAATGTTTACAGCCAAAATTTGATGAATTGCGAAACTGTGATAATGAAGTGTACAAGGGTCTTCTGGAAAATGCTACGGAAGAACAACTTATTGCAGATATGGAAAGCTGTGATGCCTATGTTAAAAGGTTCACCGAGCTACGTTTGAGATGTGCAAAAGTTCTTGAACCGAAGACTGCAGATGATGTGTCAGTAGCAACAGTAAGTTCGGAAGTCGCTAGAGGTGGAGAAGCTCCCACAGGTAGGCGTAAATTTAAGCTCCCACAGATTGAGTTTAAGCATTATGACGGCAGTATTAAGGAATGGTTAGCTTTTTGGTCTCAATTCAAAAAAATTCATGAGGATCCAGGTATAGACGATTGTGATAAAATTGAATACTTAGCTCAAGTTACGGTTCCAGGGAGTAGGGCACGTCAACTTGTAGAGAGTTTTCCTGTAATAGGGGAAAATTATGAAAAAATAGTTGATTGCATGCAAGCAAGATTTGGACGAGAAGATTTACAAATTGAAGTATACGTGAGGGAATTATTAAAGCTAGTTTTGAGGAATACTATGGCTCATGAAAAGTTAGATATTTCTATACTTTATGATCAAATTGAGACACAGTTAAGGGCTCTGGACACGTTGGGTATAACATCGGATAAATATGCAGCAATGTTGTTTCCTTTGATTGAGTCTTGCTTACCACAAGATCTCCTAAGAACTTGGCAGCGGTCATCGTTTAATTCAGCTACTGGCAGGTCGACTCAGTCTTTAAGCGGAGATTCCACTTTAGATATTAGACTTAAAAATATCATGAGTTTTTTACGGTCTGAGGTAGAAAATGAACAAAGAATTTGCTTAGCAAGTGAGGGTTTTGGTATCTCAGAAAATTTTAGTAATATGAAATTAAAATCTAGTGATGAGCATAGCAAGAAAAAATCACTAAAAAATCTCTCGTCTTCCACAGCAACAGCGGCGAGTTTAGTAAACACCGATGTTGCCAAATGCTTGTTTTGCCTGGGATCATGTGATGCATGTTTTAAAGCTCAAAAATGACTCTTGATGATAGAAAGAATATTCTCAATGAAAAAAGAGCATGTTTCCGCTGTCTTAAAGTAGGACATCCCGCAAGAAAATGTCGTACTCGTTTAAGATGTATAATATGTAAACAATCGCATGTAGCGCTAATGTGTCCAAATTTATCTGACAATATAAAGCCGTCTGACGATATTAACACACGAAATGTTGAAAGTGCAGTAAAAGATAAAGCCCTTACAAATCAGACAAACACTCATGTTTTTCTTCAAACGTTACAAGTTACATTAAGAGGGACTGATGGTACTCGAGTTGTTAGAGCCTTAGTAGATACTGGGTCACAAAGATCTTATATTTTGAAATCTATTGTACTGGAGCTTGGTTTGAAGCCTAAACGAGTTGAAAAAATTGTCCATTGTCTTTTTGGAGGTAGCGAGTCCACAAATAATCATTATTGTTATGACGTCACAGTGGTTCATGACAATTACACACATACTTTTGAGGTTTTGGATCAGCCATACATATGTAATGAAGTTTCCCCGATTATTTGTGGTCCCTGGATGCATGAGATAGAGAATCTGAAAATTCATGTATCTGATTTAAATAAACATAGTTACTATAGAGCTTTTACTAGGTGCAGACGTTGCTGAGATGTTATACACAGGGAGGCGCCATAAGCTGCTATGTGGACTGGTGGCAATTGAGACATATATTGGTTGGACAGTAATGGGTAAAGTTTCAGGTAGAAAATCAAGAGCGAACGATACGATGAGTGTTTTGTCCTTGTTTGTGAACCCATCGATTACTGATTTATGGCAGCTAGATGTGCTGGGGATACAGGAACCTACCGAAAAGAGGTCTAAAGAGGAAATGTCTTTAGCAGCAAAGGAATTGTTTCTCCAAACCGTCAAAGTAGATGCACAGGGACGATATGAAGTCAGACTACCATGGCTGGATGGACACCCCCCGTTACCAACGAATTACAATGTTTCCAAGAGACGACTGGATACGACCATGCGCAAAATAGAAAAAGATAAACTCTTTGAGCGTTATGATGAAGTATTTAGAGAATGGGAGTCTCTGAATATCATAGAACGAATTGAATTAGATATAAATAACGGTCATTTCATGCCACATCGACCAGTATTGAAAGAAGGTTCCACGACGGCAGTCAGGCCTGTTTTTGACGCTACTGCACATGAAAAACATAGACCGTCTTTAAATCAATGTTTAGAGAAGGGACTGAATTTAATAGAGCTAATACCTACTTTGATACTCAGGTTTCGAGAATTTAAGATTGGTGTTATATCTGACATCAAAAAAGCCTTTCTGCAGATAAGTATACACGAGAAGGATCGTGATTTTTTAAAATTCCTATGGATTGATGGAAACAGTCAAGAAATTGTTTTCCGGCACAGACGTGTAGTATTTGGCGTCAACTGCAGTCCATACCTACTTGGAGCGACGATCGAGCATCATTTGTCGAAATGTTGGGAAAAATGTTCGGGTTCAGGTTCTGTATACACACGTGAGACGATTGAAAAATTGTCCAGGAACTTTTATGTGGATAATTGTGTTACGAGCGTACCTGACCAGGAAACTTTGAACACGTTTATTCAAGAATCAAGTCTGGTGATGGCCGAAGGTCAGTTCGAGTTAAGAGGGTGGGAGTTTTCAAAAAATTCTAATGCAGATGATTATAATGTGTCTGTTCTTGGACTTACATGGTTTCCGAAGCAAGATGTGTTAACAATCAGTCAGAATCTTCTTGAAACAGATACGAAGGATCTCATTATAACAAAAAGACGATTGTTGTCGCTGGCGCAAAGGGTGTTTGACCCGATTGGTTTCACTGCTCCAGCTACATTAGTGCCAAAGTTATTGTTACAGCGTTTATGGGAAAGACAAACGTCTTGGGACGCACCTGTCGACGATGAGATCGCAATTTCCTTCAAAAAGTGGATTACTGACTTGCCATATCTCTTTGAGATTAAAATTCCTCGCTGGATCTCTACTGGAAGTTCAAATATTCAAGACTTAAGTGTTCACACCTTCTGTGACGATTGTCAAGATGCGTATGCTGCCGTGGTGTTTTGTAGAGTGGTAAAAAATGATATAGTATCGATTCATTTGTTGGCTGCCAAGTCCAGGGTTGCACCCTTGAGGCAATTGACAGTTCCAAGGCTTGAATTAATGGGGGCAACAATTGGAGCTAGGCTTTACATTCAAGTGAAAGAAACACTTGAGGGCAATTTTGATAGTTTTTTCTGGAGCGATTCATCAACAGTGATATCGTGGATACAACGCAACGAGGAGTGGGGAACTTTTGTGTGGAATAGGGTGACCGAAATTCGTCGTTTGACACCAGCAGCACAGTGGCGCCATATACCAGGAACATGTAATCCTGCAGACCTCCCATCACGCGGATGTATGCCAAAACAACTTTTGGAGTCAAAATGGTGGGAGGGGCCGAGTTGGTTGTATCAAAGCAGACAGAATTGGCCGGCTGAAAGTTCTACCGTTGATGAAGAATTAGTAGCCAAAGAACGTAAAAAGAAATCAGTAGCTGTACTTGTCAATGTCAATAATACAGATTTTTGGCATCTGTCCTATTTTAGTAAATTCACCAAAACTGTTAGAATGGTAGCTTGGATTTTCAGGTACATTTTTAACGTAAAAGATCCTGACAAAAAACGTGTAGGTGATCTAATAGTAGAAGAGCTAAATGAAGCAGAAACGTTTATTTTCAAATTGATTCAGAAGGAAAGTTTTTCTGGTCCTGAAGATAAAAGAATCAGCTGCATCAATCCTTGCTATGACTTGTCTGGGCTAATACGTTTGAAATCAAGAGTCTCCAACCGAGATGACACTGATGGGTATCGATTTCCGATTGTTTTGCCTGCAAAGCACCCTACCATTGGAAGTGTAATCATGGATGCGCATAGGAGATTATGCCATGTAGGAACTCAAGGTCTACTATCTCAGTTGCGTGAAAACTATTAGATATTAGGAGGCCGACGCACTGTCAGGGCAGTTTTATTGAAATGCGTGATTTGTAAAAAATTTAATTCGAAGCCGTTCGCGGTAGAATCACCCCCATTGCCTGTGGATAGAGTACGCGACGCTGTGGCATTCGAAATAACCGGAGTGTACTTTGCTGGACCATTATATCTTAAATGTGGCAATAAGGCTTGGATCTGTTTGTTTACGTGTGCGGTATATCGGGCAGTGCATATGGAATTGACTTTGTCTCTATCTACTTCTAAATTTTTGCAAGTGTTACGTCGATTTGTGGCGAGACGCGGCAGACCGAAGATACTTTACAGTGACAATGGTATGAATTTTAGAGGTGCTGACAATGCATTCGCGAATTTAGACTGGCAGCAGATTACACGGGAAACATCTACACAACGCATTATTTGGCGTTTTAACCCCCCCCAGTGCGGCGTGGTGGGGAGGCTTTTTTGAACGATTGATTGGTGTGGTGAAGCAATTATTGCGTCGAAATCTCGGACGTGCAAGCTTGTCTTATGAGGAACTTTTGACGTTGATATGTGACTGTGAAGCAATAGTAAATTCGAGACCACTAACTTACCTTGCTAACGACCCAAACGATTTGATGGCGCTCACACCGGCTATGTTTTTACGGGATCTGGCTGACGCTGGTATGCCTGACTGTGATGAAATTGACAAAAGTTCACTATCACGTAGTGTGCGGAATCAACAAAAGTTAAGAAATGACCTGCGTCAACGATTTCGATTAGAATACCTTGGACAATTAAAACTTTTGTTCGAAAGAAAACCTAGCGACTTTGTGAAATTGGGAGACGTTGTCCTAGTGGAAAATGACTCCGTTAAGCGCATAGAGTGGCCGATTGGACGAGTTGTGGAACTTATACCGGGTAAAGATGAACATATTCGACTTGTTCGAGTTAAGACTGTCCGAGGTGAATTGTTGACACCAGTGCAACGATTGTTTCCTCTCGAATGCAAAGCCGACACCTCAGGAGAGAAAGAAATTGGTACTGAAGAAAGTTCTCCCATAGTTTCCAGCCCGGCAAATACGCAAGTTGAGACGCAACCAGAGGTACAGCCGGAAGAGTCTAAAAGTGCGGGAGTGTTTAAAAGCAGAGCACCCGTCCAAAATGTGAAAATTACGCGATGTGGTCGAGTGTCTAAAATGCCACAAAGATATGTGTAGATTATGTGAAAGCTTTCTGTATTATATAAACTTTCATGTAAACTTGCTATTTTAGGTTAACGGTTTTTTCTGTGTGTTTGTGAGAAAACGTTTCATGAGATAGAATCGTTCCTCAGGTGGGAGGATGTTGGAAACAAGTTATTAATTATAGTAATGTTTTTAAAATATTGTATATTTACAGATTTTAGTTTAGTAGCGGCAACGTCACAAAATGTACGAATTGACAGATGCATTATTTTTTTTGAGTCAGTTGCCAGTTAATTAGTTTTGACATATATCATTGTTTTCTGTTATTTTTTGTAAAGTTGTAGAATGGTCGAATGTTGCCTAGAGAATACAGGTGTTTGGTTTCGAAACACAGATTTAATTATTTCAGAAAAAATAGAACCGTCTTGGCCGGGTATAGCGGGTAGCTTACCAACGGCGAGACAAGTGTCCCGTTCGATATCATTTGAATAATTTATTCCCAATATGGATAGGGAATAATGAACCTACTAAATGGCAACCTAACAGTCCGGATTTGACCCCTATGGATTCGTTTTTTTGGGGATTTCTAAGACATTGTCAATAATAATAATAATAATAATAATAGTATACAAGTCATTAAAGACAGGAATCGACTTGAAATAAACAATCTGAATGTAAATAATGAGGCCATTTCCGGTGCAATTATAAATATAAGAAGACGTTACATCTTTTATGAGTTATCATCATTTATTTATATTTAAATTTCCTAAATAAATCTTTGTTATCCATTTTGTATAAATATTTGTTTTTTTCTTCCTCACTGTAAACCATTTTGATTATTTCATTAACGAAATGTCACGTATCAAACATAATAGTTGTCATTTTCATAGCTCACTTTAATAATGTTAATTTTCCATATTTACAGTAACTAGTTTAACTAAGATATTCGACGTTTCACAACTCAAAAACGGTATATGGTAGGGGTAACATATGGTATATTTTTGAAATCAGGAACAAAGGATCATTCCAAAAATTTAATAATATATTATTTAAAAAAAAAAATTATTTTTTTGTATCCCCTGAAATCTGCATGCTACTGTACTTTTGATAGCATTTTAACAAAATTCAGTCATAACCACACAACTTTTATTTAAAACTTTTTTTCTATAGGCAATAATAACGATGATAAGGGGTGGGTAATTTATAATGAATAACCCTGTACACACCTTCACACCTATAATATTCATGATATGGATCAAGTCACAATATTTAAATTTCACATATACTCCAGGACCAACTATCTTATGCCGTTTTCATAATTTATAATAATTATTATTATAGTCTCATTATAAATTTAAGTCGAGAAGGTTTGTTATTTCCTCGCGAAAAGTATTTAGTAGAAATGGTCTCATCTATTTAGATCATATTTAATAAATCACTGCAAGGCTATGGAGACAGAATTTTTGAATATTCAGAAGAGAGGTTTTGTTTTGTTTTAAATTACTTCAGTAAAAATCTCGGTAAAAGTAGATTTTAGTGATTGCGAAATTGGGAACATATTGCAAATTACCATATTAACTTGCACTACAAATACTTAAAAACTGCTGTGACAAAACTACTGACCATTTAGGTAAAACTACAAAACAAACATTGAATACATTAACAGACAGAACTATTCAACACAGCCCGATAGACCAAGTTTTTGCAGTTCAATATTTTGGTAGTAGGAACATTTTGTTTGTATTTTTGCAATTCAATACTTTGGTTTTCTAAAAATTAAATTGTATAAGCCACTGCTTGTTGATGGTAACTGATAAGTGATAACTGATAATTCATCATTAGGATATAATAACACATTTTACTTTGTGGACTTCAAAACAAAGTTCTAACTTTTACAAACCATATTTTCCTCACGTAACATCTAACACTTGTAGTTAGACCTACATCAATTTCAATTTTTACTATGATCTCATTCGTATATAAGTGTATAACTATTTCTCTGTTCCCACGACTTTATCGATTATAGTCCTACTAAAAAATGTAGATATGGTTGGCTTCACCCTATTTATTGACTTATTTATTGCCTTATAAACTATGTTTAAAACTTCTCATTAAAATATATTTTATTATATGGTATCGATTTTCTATTTATTTCTTTGACATTTAAATCTAAAAACTATTGTTATATTCATTTTTACAATAGTTTAACGCGCAAAAAAACTAATGGGGTGCGATGTAAGAGATCAGTTCACAACTGGCAACCCCGTTGTTACAGGAAAAAGGAAATGCTACAAATGATTTGAACCTGTTTATTATTCGTTTTTACAGTACCCACGGTAAATTACGCTGGCTCGGCTGAGACTAGTGGTGGTGATGGCACACCGTAGCACTGAGGCCTTGTTTTTAGGTGGTAATGATAGGAATCACATGCATTTAAAAAAAAAATCAACTTTCAATAGCCCGCCACACACCAGCGGATGGCCCGACCGATTTGATGCGGCATGGGCCAAGTCAGCGGATAAAACTTTGCGTTAGTGTGACAAGCCGAGGTACATCGGTCCAATTCCCATATCGCACCGACTAAGTCTGCAAGTCTTAACTTGACAGTTCCAATGTGGTAGTTAGTGGCAACGCACGAGTTAAACCTTCAAATTTGTACCCTAAATAATAATGGCTTCAGATACGTGCTATATGGGAAAAGAATTTTTAACGAGCCGAGTAAAAACTGTTATAAGGTGATGAGTTTTGTACCACTAACGAGTGAACTTTAACTGACAGATCCAATCGGGAGGTCAAATCTTCGAACCGTATAAGTAAGAACGGATTTGGTATGTGCCGAGCCTGATTCGCCGTTAAATCCGTGCGGATCAAGTCGGTCCAATTTATCCGCTGGTGTGTGGGGGACTAATATATCTCCATTGTGTAAAAACACAATCATTACAAAAATAATGAACTCTTATCAGTTATCAGTGTTATCATTATTTTTCTTTTGTACTACTCCTTAGTATTATACATCAGTGAATTTTGTATTCCCAGCGTAAAGACAGGTCAGGATTTGGTATTCCCAACAAAAAGACGGGTCGACATAGGGATCTATATTTTGTAAGGAGTATCAACATTTCATACTTCTAATCTATCTCACCTTACTGTTTTGTTGTTTGTTCATTCTTGCATTATCTACAATTTCTCCGATTTGTTTTTGTAATTTACAAATAATGTCTTCGGCGCCAGAGGCGGTAGGTGAAATTTAGGCTACGTCATATTTTAGTATTGCAGCATGGAGCTAAAGCGATACTTACAGGCACAACTATCATAATTAAATGAAGATTTGCACAAAAAATTGCGATTGAAATTTGCGTAAAAAAGTTGTAAAAATTGTGTTAAGGTTATTTTTTAAACAATTTGTAAAATATTTGCAAAGCATTCATTTTTCAGAATTAGATGGAAAATACATCGATAGGTTTCAAATTTTATAAAAAAATATTGGTTTTTTTACAGTTTTACGTTTTTGAAATTTGTACAATGAAAAATTAATCTAAAACAAAATTTCAAAACGATGAAACTTTATAAAAATACAATATTTTTTTATGAAACTTGAAATGTCGATATATCTTCCACCTGATTCGGAAAAAAGTGTTTTGCAAATATTTTATTATTTAAATTGTTTAAAAAAATAACCTGGTGAGAACTACTTCCAGCTTTATTTTAGTTCTTGTTCCTGATCTATCCCATTCTAGATCCAATTCTTTAGCTACGCTACGCTGATGAGGGGCAATAACTCCGAAACACGTGTCCGTAGCTGCATAGTTGTTTTTTTGGGGATATGGCACTAAACCTTCTTACAAAACTTTGTGTTCCAGATAGGTAATTTTCGTACCACGAATAATAAAATTAAAAATGCGCTTGCGTGAGATACCCAAACTAATTCAGGATTTGTATTGCTAAAAGACTTAATGATATCACTGATCGTCTCGTCTGTCTCCAGTTTGCATTGCAAAGTTGCCATTTAAGAAATCGATGAATAAATCAGTACATAATATACTTATTGTATGCGCCACTAATTTAAAAGTAAAAACTATACAAATTGTCACTACCGAGAATGTGTTCTTCATGTGCCACTAGCTGAAAATTAAAAACCTTAAATACACACAAAAAAAAACTGAATCAACGCGCGTGGATCTCAAATTATAACTGAACCTTCCGCAAAAAAAGGATCGCTACGTGCCGAAAAGGTAACAATACAATCAGATGTTTATATTATATTTATATTGCAAATAATGTATCATTTTGTTTACTTTATTTTGTATGGAAATATAATATGAATCAAAGGCCGTCTCTGGGAGCATACCAAATTCTCCGATATTTAGTCATGGACTCGTGAGGAAAAAAAACCAAATGTAAATATTAAACAGGCAGTGATTTACAAAGTTTTTTTTTTCAGTACTTTTTGTAACCCTAGAAAATGATTTAAAATTATTAAATACAAATTAAAATACGATTATAAAAGAAGACACCTTTAGAAAAATTATTGGCTTGCTCTGTAGCTAGTGCCCCATGCGCACAACTTTTGCCTTAAATTTGCTCTCCCTATACATTATATAGCGAAGCACTACTGATTCATTTAATAGGAGGGAGAAAAAATAAGCAATGTCCCGGACGCCAAATGGTCTTAAATTCGGGCCCGAATATTGTAATGAAAACTCCTAGAATGTTGTAGAACAAAATTACGTAAATATTTCTATACTTTTACATTTTAAAACACTTACATAATTACTCTAAAATATAAGCAGAAATAGTATAGCAATTTAAATACAACATTATACATCTGAATATTTAAAAAAAAATCATAGTTACGAATATTACAAATATCTTGTCTATTTTTTAGCGTTGTTGATTTGGCTTCAAAGTTCAAAAAGGATGTTAATTATTAAATGATTTTACCCAAAACTAGTTAATGCTGAATGTAACGTTTTTGAGCTAATAAATTACTGCATTGTTACATTCTGCAAAATTAATCGTATGAAATCAGCGCCTGGTTCTTGGTGAGACATACTTAAATAAAATAAATTAATCAAGATAAACGCTTGGTTTTTATTCCAGAAATTTATTCAGTTGCGTCTGATATACATATGTAGGTACGTTTTGGTCTCACGACCGATTCTGTAAAGCTTAATTCCATTTTAAGACCTCGAAATGTAAAAAACTGTTAAATGATAAAGTTCATATGTCATAGGACATAATTAAAGAACAAATCAGGATATTTAAAGAAATTAAAATTTTATTGGTTTCTTTAGTCAATTAATAATTCTTAGAGAATTATGATCTGTGTCATACCAACCATATAATACATTTTTTATTGACAAAATGAAGATTAAACACATTTATTTGATTTTTTGTTTGAAAAAAATGTTTTGGTCGATGTAACAGAGAATCATACCCAATAACCCAATTATACTGTATCCATAAATGGTGTAAAGCGTAGTAATGTATAATATACAATATAATATATAATATAATATAATATACATAATATAATATATATATAATATAATATATATAATATAATATATATAATATAATTTTCTTCAGTAAAAAGTAAATCCGACAGTAAAATATATGGATATCAGCATGCCCAAAATAGAACTAAAAATGTTGACGTATGTAATGATTATCATGACTAATGAATAAACAGTCTCTAACAACATAAGAGCATGTATTTTCTGCCAACAGTTTCCCCCTGGTATTTCTATTTTGTCAATGACATCAATTTATTACATATGTATATCATACACATTCAAGTTTTGGGCATATTTTTATATAAACAACTATATATCAGTGGCGGCTGATGAAATTTAGGCTATACCATATCTTGGTATTGAAGAATAGGACCCAAGAGATAATTTAAGGCATAACTATCAAGACTAAATGAAGAAGTTTTGCAGAAAAAAATTTATTGAAATTTGCGAAAAAAGGTTGAAAAAATTGTGCCTCACCAAGATATTTTTTTAAAAAATTTGTAAAATATATCCAACACATTTTTTTAGGAAGAAAATAGGTATATCGACAGAATTTAAATTTCATAAAAAAAATATTGATTTTTTAAAAAGTTGCGCCTTTTTTAAATTTGCACAGTAAAAATGAATCTAAAATAAAATTTCAAAATGGCGTAAATTCAAAAAAGCAATATTTTATGATGATATTTGAAATGTCGATATATTTTCCACCTGATGCAGAAAAAAAATGTTCTGCAAATATTTTACAAATTATTCAAAAAAAAAAAAAAAAAGGCTGCCAATTCTTGGGGATCAGAACTTCCTCACCGTAGTAAAATTCGACGTGTGGTAGAGTTAATAATAAAAGTTATTTTTGACGTTTCAAAAAGTCACATATTTTGACATTTCAAAAAAGTCACTTTGACGTGTCAAAAAAAGTCACATTGGTGGAATGTCACTAATATTCTTTTTATACATTGAGACCGATTTTGCTTATTAACGAACTCAATCTCTTCCTTGACCTCTAGAATGTGTGTACCAAATTTGAAAGCTTGATATCAAAAACTGTAGCTGCTATCGCGAACCAGACAGACACACAGACAGAAAATTTTGTCTGTCTGAAGTTTTGTGTATATCGTCATAATTCGTAGATATTCATCCAGAAATGCAATTTAAAATTATTCACGAATACATAACTTCCTCACTTTGTGGGGTGAGAAAGTAACAACCTGGTGAGGCACACAAATTTTCACAAATTTCAATCACAAATTTTTTTTCTGCAAAACTTCTTCATTTAGTATTTATAGTTATGCCTTATAGAATCGATTGGTTCCCACGCTCCAATACTAAGATATGATAGTCTAAATTTCGCCAGCTGCCACTGCTATATTGTATATATCTTTAGCAAAATTTGTAAAACTTTTACTTTTTACTTTTTGTACTACTAAACCTGAGTTTGCTCCGTGTGGTGGCAGACACTATATTAAACACTTGCCTTATTATATTACTAGTGATAGAGAATAATCAAAGCTGATTCAAAATGGAAAATGTCTTTTTTTTTTTTTTGGAAATACTCTATTGATTTAACTATATCCTAATATATATAGTATAATAAATAACTAGGTATATTTCATGATATTGTGTGCTATCTGCGAATTTACTAATTTATCATAAACATTAATTACTTACTTGGTATCTCTTTGAAAAAAATTAAGGCATCCATTAAAACATTACAAATAATGCTTAAATATCGAAATTACCCCAAATACTATAGCGATTAAATGTTAAAATAATTAATAAGGCAAAAGGCAATAAATAAGGCAATCGTTTGATAATATGTTTGTGTTACGTCTAGTGAATGATAGATACAAGATACAATGATTAACTATGAATCAACAATATTTTTAACCTTTGTCAGTAACTATCAATTTCACAATTAACTGCCAAAAAAACTCACAATATGTTCGTTTTCATCATTCATATAATACCTCAAAATAATATGTAAAGCTTACCAATAGGGAAAAATGGAGTTTCCTTGGATTTCCTTGCTAGCCTTTCGGACTGAGATTCATCCTCGAAGTAAATTCTTTCATTCATAGTAGCTGTAAAATTATTTGATTTTAAACTTTTTATCACAAAAATATACGATACTGGATAATTTAATTCAGGCACATAAGTTAGAAGTGCACAATATTACATCATAAATAGGCAAAAAAATTCCATCTAGGAACAAGGTCATATGTCAATAATTTCTAATATAAGACAAAATAAAAGAAAATAAATACACTTAAGACTCACTTAAAGACATATTAAAGGAAAATAAAAGTTATAAAATAACAGAACTAGCTAAACACAGGCATCAGAATTATTACCACAATATTTTAAACAACCTAACCACAGAACAGATAAACCTAACCTTAACTGAACGAGAAATTGCAAAATTGTACGCCCTTGGATTTGCGCCTGACGGACGCAGATCATGTGATCTGTCATGGGCGGAGGTGGAATATGAAATGCGGGAATATGAATCACAAATCAGATATACAGGATGGCCCGAATTTTACCTGAGAAACTTTGGGAGGTGATAGACAGGCTTAAAATAAGTAGAAAATTCCTCTCGGTGATTGCTACAAACATTTAGGATATTGAAGTTTTGTAAATGTACTGACTCCAGTGGCATCGTCACGGGGTGGGGGGAATAAAATTGTTCTCAAATTTTCCTACACAAGTATTTTGTCATGCAGTTTTCTTGCAAAGACATGACTCTAGAACCACATACACACATACAGGCATACACTCACGCACATTCACATGCACGTACTAGCGGAGATACCTACCATTTTTAGGAGGTTCTTTATAATTTAGATCGGTATAACGTACGAATTTCGAAGGCACAGCCATTATTTTACCAGATATACGATATCCCTACGCACTAACTTTTGTCACACAAACCGAGACCTCTGAGAGACTATTCTAAACTTAATTTATTCTGTAGTTTTTTCCAAAATAAATCTTTCCTTCTCCAAATTAAGCAGTAGATAAACCACCTATACTACGAATAGATGAGGTGATATGCTTGGGGCAGAATAATTTGTAAGTTAATGCTTATTTTAACCCTTAAATATTAAGGGTTAAAATACAGGCCGCCTCTATTTAATTTAAATACAGGCAAAGACATTTTTTGTTGAAAGCAGTTTCATTTTGATAGAAATTTTTTTGCCAATTTGGTATCAAACCAACAGAGGTAAGTAAACCTAATCTATAATTTGTTAAAAATATGTTGTTTTGAACTATTTTGAAGACTTATTCACTCAACTTGTTCTGTTGCATTGTTTTGTGTGACTTTTCTTGTGAGTTTTTGAAAATGATGATTAAAGCTGCAAATCGTTTCTGTGTATCATGGTCGTAGAGTACAGATGTACTTACTGTCGCCGGCATTCACCTTAACCGGGAAACTCTTTCTCCAGTCCAGTCTATTATTAGCTTTCGTGTTGTGTACACGTTAAGTCACTTAGGCGTATTGCATATTGTTTTTGTTTTTATTTTATTTGTTGTACTGTATTGTTGATATTAATTTAATAATAAAGCATGGCAGACGTACGCAGGGGTAGAAAACGGCCATTTGCTGACTAAAGTGAATAAATTCATAGGTGAATTCCCGGATTTATTCTATGATGGTGCTAAAATAATTTGTAAAGTGTGCGGGAAAGATTTGATGTGCTGGAATAAGTGTGATTGTGGACTTCACGTAAATAGTGTACACCATAAAAATAAAAAAATGACGTGCCTTCGACAACACAGTTTATGTTTGATTTACTATTAATGCTGATTGCCTGTGATGTTCCGCTGCACATACTCGATAAACAACCATTTCGAGAGTTCTGGAATAAATACAATGCCCAGATGAAGTTACCAAGTCGCACAACGTTATGTAACTATCTATCAACTGTACATGTAGACATGGTAAATAAGATGAAATGTGAATTAAAAAATACACGGCTGTGGTTTATCTGTTGATGAAACAGATTGTAAAAAAAATTCTATTTTAAATGTTATAGTACGAGTACTGGACCCTCTTAAACCGACAGTTCCACTGTTACTAGCTAGCAAAAGACTAAGTCAGTGTACTAGCGAAACAATTACCAGGGTGGTGCTGGAAACGTTAGAAAAATTTGAACTGTCAAAAAGTCAAGTGTTGGTGTTTGTAACTGATGGCGCCGTGACAATGCGTTCGGTAGGCCGTTCTTTGCAAGAACAAGGTTGTACGTTTATACATGTTACGTGTAAAGTGAGTGCATGCTTTACATCTTGTGGCAGAAACTATTCGAAAAGGTTTTTCCAGAGGTGGATGCATTAATAGCAAGTACAAAAAAATTGATTCTTAAATCTCCTAAACGTCTCCGTGCATTTCATAGCAAGTGTCCCGGTATTCCTGAACTACCACAGCCGATTCTTACACGTTGGGGAACATGGTTGTCGGCAGCTTTTTATTATGCTGAATATTTCCAACAAATAAAAGCTGTGATACTACAATTCAATCCAGATGAGGCTGCAGTTATTAAGGAGAGCCAGACAAAATTCGAAGATATTTCCGTTGAAACAGCTTTAAAAAATATTGCGAAGAACTAAACCATTACATGAAAGCATAAAAAAATTAGAAAACAGTGCGTTGTCGTTAGCGGAGTCAATGCAAATAGTGGACGAAGTAAATCTACTGCTATACGCGATAGGTGATCGCAACAAATTAGCGCGTTAAAGAAAAGTTTGCAAGTGTGTTAAATAAAGACACCGGTTTTACCAAATTAAGACAAATATGTGATGGTGCAGCCCCAGATCCGTTAAGTGCTTTCAAAGACTATTTTACGTATGCGTGTATTACATTAGTATAGTAGACCACAACTTTAAGAGAAGCTTTGCCGCGATGCTCCTGAGGATAGAGCGGGGCATGCTTTATTTTTCTACAGCATATTAAATAATAAATATAATGTATTACTTAATACATAAAACATCATTATTCTCATGTAAAGTATGTTCTGGCATGATTAAAATAAGAAGTTAACGGAAACACGCCTGTATCAATTATAATTTCAAATTATTTTGATATAATTACGTAACTCCCTCCTAAAATATTTTACGATTTAAGGGTCACTTCCGACCCAGCTGTAAAAGCCTAATAACGAGAAAGCATGCAGGGACGGACGGTGATTATTCCGCGAAACATCGAACAATTCGTGCCTTTTAGCATTTACATAGGTTATGTGCTTTATAAGTACAGTCTGTTCTTCAGTGTTTACATTTTATTTGGATTGTGAGAGCCTAGAATGTATAATACTTTAACAGATAAGTGAAATTTTCCTTTGTGTTTAAGCGTATATTGTATGTAGTTGTGTTTTTATAAATATTCCGGCGGGTGGTGAATTATTCAAGTGTTTTCCATTTATAAGTGGCTGTGGTAAAATTATATTGTGGTAATGTTCAGGCCTTCGGAAGATCCTCAACCTAATGCTAGCAGAGAATTTCACGAAGATATGGGGAATGGTAATGGCTCACAAATTAGAGGAAATTTCAGACATCATTGTTACCAAATATGGAAAAAAACCGCGTAATTGTTTTAGACAATGCTTCGTATCATTCGCGACAAATCGAAAAAATACTAAATACTGGAACAAAGAAAAAAGATATTCAAGAATTTCTCCGAAAACATAATTTGGAATTTCAAAAAAATTTTAGAAAGATCTTTTGGATATTGTTAAGAAGCAAAATTTCTCAAAACAATATGTAATTGATAAAATGGCTGAAGCTCAAGGACATACATTTTTACGGTTGCCCCCATATTTTTGTATTTTCAACCCGAACCCGATCGAACTAATATGGAGCAGAGCTGGGCAGTGCTTTCAATTAAAATGCTTTCAAAAGTATTTGAAGCGATATAAAATGCTTGTTGCTTGTTACTTGAAGCATTTTGTATTATAAGTAATTTGTATTTGAAAGTTCCAGCACTTTTGTGTTTGCTTTGTATTTGTTAATTCATTGTAAAAGATTTAAAGCAGTTTGAAATTGCTTCAAATATTTTTTAAATGCTTTAAGCGATTATGGTTACTTAAAGCATTTTTAAACAGCTTCAAGCAGTCTTCTGTTATTGAAGCTCTTTTGAACGCACGCGCTCAACAGGTTTAAACCCGCAGTACGCGCGTGCATTGGAAGCTAGACTGGAGAATATTAGAATCAGAGACGATTAGAATCTAAAGGGCCTCAACCTTATGTGTATTGTGTAGTATATACCTAGTGTTAGTAGTGTTTAGAAAAATCTGATATTACTATTACTACTACTAAAGGTAAGTAAAATTATTATATATTGATTATGGATTACAAGAAATGTATATGTATTATTACATACACAAATTATGGGTGAACATTAAGTTTAGGTTTCTTTTGATTTTAAATATACCTACCAGAAAAAAATTGTACATAATAATTTAAAACACCAAAATGGAATTTAATAAGCAAACCTAAATAATGAGAAAGAGAATATAATAAAAATAGTTACTTTACTACCTACCTGCAAGTCAAATTTGGCAATCAAAATAATAAAAAAACTAATTTGGAAAATGAAAATGTATTTATAGTTATATTAATTTTTATTATGTAAAGAAAAAAACAATTAAAAATAAACCACTCAATGAGAGTGAAGAGAATTGTAGTCGTCCAAAAATTTGTTGTCTATCTGTCCGTCAATGTCGTGTTCGCTTTGAATGAAATTTTAAATAATTACCAAAAATTCACCCAAGAGGAATAAACGGACTCACGGTTTTATATTTACAGGGTATTTAAAAAAGTTTATGCTGATTTTGGGAATATCCCACTTAAATTAAGTTTTGTACCCGATTGTTGATTGAAAATTGACCGCCCCCTAACTTTTTTATTTTTAAATCTAGAATGACTATTTTTGTACCAGATTCTAGGCAATTAAGTAAATTTTGTTACCAAATAGAAAAATGTATACAGGGTGTCTCAAAAAATCGCGATAAATAAACTATGTATTTTTTAAATGGAACACCTTGTATATTTTTAAACCTTTAAAACTAGTTTTTTAAAAAATGCTATACACGATTTATTTAGCTTTTGTAGTATTCGAAATATTTAGGTTTAAGAAACATAATATCATTCCAAAAGTAAGTGTCACTAATGCACATTATTAAAATGAGCGATAAAAAATATATCTAATAGTGTTATTCGAAATCTTAAATTTCTACTTTTGGTCATACAGTGATATTTACCTGTCAAAATGTTAAGTTTGTTTTTAAACCTAAATATCTCGAATATTACAAAAGTGAAATAAATCATGTATGGTATTTTTGAATAGCTATTTTAATGATCTTTTTATAGGTTTAAAAGTATACAGAGTGTTCCGATTAAAAAAAAACAACTTTAATTTAACACGATTTTTTAGGCTACCCTATATATTTTTTCCATTTAGTAACAAAATTTATTCAGTTCCTTAGAATATAAAATGGTCATCCTAGCTTTAAAAATAAATGAGTTAGGTGGGTGGTCAATTTTCAATTAATAACCCTGTACACGGTGATTCTTGTAAGATGCCCACTGCCCACTCTTTGGAGGTTAATTTCAGCTTTATATAAAGAATATTTCAATAACTATTTAACCATTTTGAAATGATTTTTTCCCAGAAATTCAAAAATGTTGTAGAAAAAAAAAATTGAACGTCAAATAAAATTTATTTTGAGCCATGACCTACCCACAAAAATTAATGAAAAAATATACTCTATCGGAATATTCAAAAATATAGGGGTGTCTTATTTCAAAAAATATAAGTTTCATCTCTAACTTTTTTATTTGATGTTAAATTTTTTTCCACAAAATTTTTGGATTCCTGGGAAAAAATCATTTCGAAGTGGTTAAATAGTTATTGACATATTTTTTTTATATAGGGCCAAAATTAACCCCCAAAGAGTGGGCATCTTATAAGAATCACAGTGTACATACATATGTCAAGAACACTGGTCTGCAACGAAATCCTCCTTTAAAAAATTATGCTATAAGTATGAAGATTTTAATGCTCTGAATCTATTCCCGTTGGCCGATTTTTTCTATCACGTCTAGATTTTTTATATGAATTTTTTTTTTAAATTTCATAAATTTTGTTTTTTTTTAATTTTTTTTTTGTCAACATCAAGAACAGTATACATACATACAAAATAAGTTTTAGCGAGTTGTAAGAGAAAGAAAGAAAGTATTGACAGTGATTTTTATGGTAGTAGATATGCGCATGCGCAGTATTCGCTGTGACTTTACTTTCTTCCTCTTACAACTCGCTAAAACTTATTTTGTATGTATGTATACTGTTCTTGATGTTGACAAAAAAAAAAAAATTTAAAAAAAAACAAAATTTATGAAATTTAAAAAAAATTCATATAAAAAATCTAGACGTGATAGAAAAAAAATCGGCCAACGGGAATAGATTCAGAGCATTAAAATCTTCATACTTATAGCATAATTTTTTAAAGGAGGATTTCGTTGCAGACCAGTGGAATTTATCGAGAATAAACATATACTTGTTTATCTCAAACTCACTAATCGGTCTGTAGATGATAAAAAAACCTATGTACAAAGAGATTAGAAAAAACTTAATCGCAGTTAGCTGTGGATCCAAAATCGTGTGTTTTTGATTAGTTACTTTACTACTCAGTATGACACAATGACATATTAAACACTAGAGATATAGCTAATCGAAGACATGCGGTTTTTCATACCATTAGGATTTTTCTGATCTCTCTGTATGTAAAGTGTACAGGGTGGACCAAATTAGATGATATTTTGGAGTTTTCTCTAAAACTATGGCAGATAGACAAAAACCAATATAGGTGTCCTGAGCTCGATTTTCGAGAAACAATGGTGCAAATCGCGATCGTCTATCTTTTTCGACTATCGAGCTATAGAGCGTTTTTGGAAAATTGGCATTTTTGGATGACCTCTATATCTCAATTACCACGTGTCGAATCGAAAATCCAGTAACATATTCTTAAGACACTTTTTTTGAGTAGAATCCGTTGCTGATAAGACGAAAATTATGCATGCCTCAGTTTTCGAGATATAGACATAACTTGTGTTTTGTGCAGTCATTCTCTTTAGTTATTCGAATATCAACTTTTTAGGAAAATTTTATACAAATCTTTTAAAAGAAAATTCAGTTAACTGGAAATGTTAAACAGAAGAAGAAATCCCACTTATTAAATTTAGGAAAAAACAAGTTTTGTGTTCATAGCGCCATAGGGGGACAATGGGTAATATAGTTCTTTGTTCTGCAGTGATTTTAGGGATTTTTCTTTCTGTTCAACATTTCCAATTAATTGAACTTTTTCTTTAAACTTTTAAGTAAAAATATTCGTAAAAAGTTGATGTTCCAACTAACGACAATAATAACTTTGCTAGACGCCGTTTAGAATTTTTTTATACATAAATTTAAACAAACGTTTAAAAATAGGGCTTTATGATAGTCACAAAGAACTGGATTTTGTTACATTATGGGAATTTAATCATGTTAAGAAATAAATTTTTTCTTTTTTCGTTTTTGCAGATACACGTGCTGAATTTATGATGGATATCAGACGTGAGAGCGATTCTGACAAAGAAAATGATCCATATATGACAGATTCAGATTCAGATTATAACCCTAAACTTGAAAATATCAAAAAGAAACGGATTCTAGATTATTTCAATGTGAGAACTTATAAAAAATTGAAATATACAGAAAAGATAGCTGAATCGTCTGAATCTTATAAGTCTTATATCTCACCAGCTTCTCAGTCAAGATCGGCTCTTAGTGAAACAACGTCTGACAATATAGATAAAAATGAATATTTATCTTCTCATTCCTATGTAGACGGTACCTTTTTTAAAATTATATCAAGACGTGAAAATCATATTACAACTCACTGTCAACTGTGCCTTCCAAAAATTCACGTAATTAAAGGGTTATTAGGCGTTGCAACAAATTTTATCAACCACATAAAAAGAGTACATGAAAACTATCAGGACAAATATAAAGAACATATCAACAACCAAACACAGAAAAGAAGAACACGTTGAAAGGACAAAGGAAATAAAAAAATGTTGAAGAAACAACAAACTATAGAAAGTAGTTTTGCTTCATCCACTAATATGAATCAAAATGATTTTGATAAAAGACTGATCGCTTTTATCGCAAGCTCTATGTCAGCTGTAGCTATTATTGAAAATCCTTTCTTCAGAAGGTTATTTGAAGGAAGTAACTTGACAGTAATTAGTAGAAAAACAGCCATGCGTCGGATACACGATCTAAATAAAAAAAATATTGAAACTATCATTGGGCAAATTAAGGAGGTGAGGTATGTTTGTGCTACAACAGATATCTGGTCGACTAAAAGAAGGAGTTTTTTGGGTGTTACATGCCACTGGATAGATTCAGATTTGAAACGTCATTCCGTTGCTTTAGCTTGTAAAAGATTCCCAGGAATACATTCCTATGACAGAATAGCTGAAATGCTTGATAAAATTTACAAGAGCTTCAATCTGGACCATCAAAAAATAGTCGCAACGGTTACTGATAACGGTTCAAATTTTGTTAAGGCGTTCAAAGAATTTGGGATATCGTTATCAAGTAACACCATTCTCAATAGTATCAGTGAACAACAACAACCCACTGCCTTAGAAGAAAAATCAGAAGATGAGAAAGAATCAGAAGATGAGGGAGAAAAAGGAAATGAGGATATCGAAGAAATTGAAACATTATCCTTCGTTGAAATTAGTTCTGAAGAAAACTCTGAAATTGAAGAAGGGCGTCTTTCTTTACATCTACCAAAGCACCGAAGGTGTGCAAGCCACACAATTAATTTAATTGTTACCAGTGATATAAAGAATGCCATAAACACTAATATGGCACTAAGAAAAAGACATACGTCAGCACTTCATAAATGCAGTATTTTATGGAATAAGGCCTCATACCCGAAATCATCAGAAATAATAAAGGGTTATATAGGACATTATCTTAGTTATCCAGGAATAACGAGATGGAATTCCCATTATGATTGTTTACGTCAAATTTTGAATAGTAAAGAAAAAATTAACGAGTTATTCATTAAACTCGATGTAAAGACTCATTTTACCGATATCGAATTTCAGTATTTAGAAGAATATTGTAAGATTTTGCAACCTTTAGCAGCTGCACTAGATATCCTCCAGGGTGAAAATACCACATTTTATGGCTACCTAATTCCGTGCATAGCCTCCCTAAAATCAAAATTAAGCTATTTAGAAACTCAAAACCTTAAGTTGACTGTAACAATTTTAAAAGCATCTATTGATGGTTTAAATAGCAGATTTGCTTCTTTCTTGAAATTGACAGAAGATGCAGATGAGGCGATCATTGCAGCCTTTACAACACCAAAATTTAAATTCCGATGGTTTCCGTCATTGCACAATACAACAACCAGAAATATAGAGGAATTACATAAACTAATAAGTAACTCTGCACAACAGTTAGCAGAAGTCATCGAATTATTGGAAGAAAATATGGTGGCGGCTACTGAGAGTGTTGATGAAGATGCGTTTTTTGATTTTGATAAAAACGAAACTGTAGGTGAAGCGTTTCTTTTTTCAAAAAGTCAACAAATTACTAATATGGAGTTAGAAATTTTACAATACATAAAAGACCAAAGAACAGACCTGGAATGTTTAAGAAGTTATCCAACCGTTCTAAAAATGTTCATAAAATTCAATACCTGCTTACCGTCAAGTGCGCCTGTAGAGAGACTATTTTCATTTGCCAATATAATAAACGCGCCTAGGCGACATTCGTTAACTGACGAAAATTTTGAAAATTTAGTACTTTTAAAAGCAAATACTAAAAATGAGCTTTTCAAATAATCATGCAGTTTTTTGTTACATTTTGAAAATTTTATTTTTAAAGAGAAATGTTTCTTTATTTGTTATTGTTTTTTTAAATGGTTTATTTAATAAATCTATTAGTTTAAATTAAACTGATGTAATTTTTTTCCAACAGTTTAAAAAATGACAAGCAAATTGTACTTTTACCCAATTAAAAATACTTGAAATACATCTTTAATCACTTTAAGCAGTTTTTTTATTCAAGCACTTTTGGCATGGATTTGAAGCTATTAAAGTGCTTATTATTTGAGTTTAAACCAAGTACAATTCAAATAGCTTTGTATTTGAAAGCCGTTTTGAAAAAAAAGTGCCTTTAGCTTCATGCTTTGAAGTATTTTAAAAAAAGTACTTTGTGCTTTGTGCTTCAATTACTTTTTCAGAGTGCTTTGCCCAGCTCTGATATGGAGTCAGTTGAAAAGAAGCATTCGAAAAAATAACACCTTTCCCAAATTTGATCCTAATGTAATCGACCTTATTAAAGCTGAAGTGAGAGAAATAACACCAAGTTATTGGCAAAATTGTATTCAGCATGTCATTAAAATTGAAGATGAATACATTAAGTTAGGAAAATGCATCAGCCCTAATCAGAACCGTTTAATAATGTATCTTGATTCAGATACCGATTTAAAAAGTGGTTGTGAAGTGTTGAGTGAGTATCGTGATTAGCGTTTTAAATAAAATATTATGTGATTTAGTGTACATTGTGAATTTATCGTTTTATCAGTGTTTTATATACGCGCAAATGCAATACAACATTATTTTTATTTATTATATTGAATATTGAATAAATATTCAATAAATAAAAAAATTATAAAATAATAAAGTATTGAGCTTAACTAAGTGTTTTATATTGAAAACCAGATAGATTGTGACTTGGCCACTTCTTGTACCAAGCCACAAATATATGTATACATATTTTATTTGATAATTATTTATTTGTAGTTTTATTAGTGGGTTTGGATAAAATTATTAAAGAAAACCTCAAATTCTCATTTAGTCGACGTTTCGACAAAATTTATTGTCTTCCTCAGGACTAATGAGGTCTTTGGTTTTCTGTCAATATAATCATAATCGTCAAATAAATAAATAACGTCACTTATAACAGGATTCTTTGGACAAACAATGACCATTGGGCAATAAATTAATGGTTTTTAACTATTTTCAATGCAGATCGATATGAGTGTAAAGACAAAACAGAAAATTTTCTGTTTTGCCTTTGATAAGCAAGCTAGTTCATCAAGCTAGTTAAGAGGGTAAGTTTTACATACATTGTTATAAATTATAATAGATTATTGTTTCTCGCATTAGTTAATTTCGCGTACGCCACTGTCCCACGGAACATTTTTGATGGCCCCAGTGATGATACAAGAAAAAGATAAAAAACGTCTATGGTTTAAATATGAGGACGATGTCATTCTTCTCCGAGAAGTAGTGCCTCGAAAGGATAGCTACTTCTAATTGTTATTCCATATTCATATTATTCAATAGTTACAATTTGTGAATTTCATGTACAGCTACCTCAACATAAAGGTTTCCAATCTAAAACTTAAATACATTTTTTCACAGCTTGGCTGTTGGACTAGACATGTTTACTTGAATGATTGCATAGGTTACGCATAGGGAAATAATTTATTGCCTACCTTTAAACTTTATTCATTGCAGAAGAAAGGATACAATGTTCTCTTTCATATCACAAATGACCTGGAAACCTTTGTTTCGGCAGCTGTACAAATCCTAACAATCTTAATTTATAAGTTGTTAAAAACCATACTGCACAGCACACACTAAGAGAACAAATTTGTGGAATAAATAATGAATTTGTAAATTTGTCTTTAATATCTATTTTCAATGCCATTAATTTGGCATACTTGTGAGAATAAAGCATGACGCAAGAAGGCCGTCGCAATAACAGTCTTAAAAACTGTGTGCAAAATTATAATACAGGATACTTCATTTGAAGTTTCATTAAATAAAGTTAACTTTCTTTCACTTTGAAGTAACTTTCTATTGACATTTCTTTTTTTATGCATCGACTTTTTTTTAACTCCATTCGTTTTCATGTTGGGCATTTGCTTAAATTCTAGGTTTCCCATTTTTAAAGGTCTAATAAATGAAACTAGACAATGTATTGTATATAGTTTGGTTTATTTATATATTTTTTTAATAAAAATAATATGAGAATATGATATATATTACACAAACACATAGTAGGAACAAAATATATAAAATTTCACAAAATAATCTCATAAAATAAGGAAATATAAAAATAATTTACAACAAATATATAATAATCATACAGAGAACAATTTATAAAATCTTTCATATTTAAAAAATCCAAAGAATCTAAAATTGGTACTATGTTGTTAAAATTCATAGTAAGAACAATATATAAAATATATTAAGTCTTTTTTTTTATAATACATTGATTATTATTAATAAATTTACTTGTTTAAAACAATACAAAATATACATGTTCTAATGGAATACATCTCCAACCAAAAAATATTACATTACAAATGCTTATAATACAAGTTGTAATATGAAGTAACATGTTACATTTTCATAGTGGCAGTTTTACAGCAGTCTGAAAAGAAAATGAGATATTAGTTATATATTCTGTATTTATGGCATATGAAAATCACATCATGTCTAGAGCTGTAAATGTAATTTTTGGTTGGTCAACTGATGAGTCGAAAAAGTAAAAAATCGGTCAAGTCAAAACCAATTTTTGGTCCTGAGTCAAAAATGAAAATTCGTATTTTCCTCCTTAAATTTTCATAATTTTTAATCTCTAAATTAATTTCTTTCATGATGAACTTCAAAACCTTAAGTTCCATTATAAACTATGCCGCAACAGTTACTACTTCTGAGAAATACGAACTGTAAAAACTGTATGTAAAAATGCAAAAAAAAGGATATAAAATTGTTTTTGTTTGTATCTAGAATTGAAATGTTGAATCAAATTGTTTTTTAAAATGTCAGTATTAACCTAAACCTGGTGTCAAAATGTAAATCTTGAAGAGTACAATGCAAATTCGGAGTAAATCATATAATATTTTTGTCCTGATCAAAAATTGTGGTCAATCGACCAACACATTTTTTACCGTAAATTTATACTAGTCAAATCGTTGATTATCTTACAAAGGGGTGTAACTCAAAAAATGGTTAATTTGAGGTAGATATTAGGTTTGTTCCTGCAAAAAATCACAAACGGTTTGTTGAACTTTTTGACTGCACATGTGTAAACATCAACTAATCGGGAATTAGTTGGCAATTTATACTGCTAGAATGAAATATTTGCTTCTCCTGCTTTTTTTTGCACTTTCGCAGTTCGCCACATGACATTTATAAATAACGTAACCTACACCTTCTTTTCTGCAATCATTTTGAATCACTTGTATTTAAATTTCCCAAAACAATAATTTTAGAAGATGGAATTATTTCTACTTTTATGCAAACTAGAGAATGCTACCACAGAATGTTAGGTTATTCACAAATATGTTTATAATTCAAATAGTTTTAAACGACATTTTATATTTGAACTGCGCATGACCAGGTTAAAATCCGTGGAGAATCTGCAAATTCTTCAAACCATTTGAAATCGGTTACAAACTAATCGTTGAACTAGTAGACAGAATTTCCGATTATTGTCTGCTGGAATGCCAATTTCGTTTTGCACATGTAGAGGACAGTTTGAAATTGTTTCTGACTGCTGCTAGAACAAACCTATTGCAAATTAAGTCTAAGGTTCTTTTCTTATACCTCACGAAGTGGTGTATGTTAAAGCCAAGTACTTTAGAAGATATAGTTATCCTGCCTGTGGATATAGATGAAAATTAAACAATATATGATCTTACTAAGTGGCGTATATCAATATTCGGCCGTTTGTTGGAAAGACTAACATGCATATGCTGCGTTATGTCTTATTGTGAGACCAAGATATGTCAAAATAACTTTAAATTTTGAATGTTACAAGCTAGAGCTAGAGATGTGTTTAACTAATACCAATATTTCGACTGCCTGATGGAAACACTCTTTATATTGTATAAGATGTGGACTACAAGGATTATGGTGACTTCAAATCACATTTGAAAGATATGCGAAATCCATCCATTAGAAAAGATAACCAAACCTCTCATAAAGTAAACTAGATACATATTCTTGCGATTTGTGTGAATAAGACATCTACAGAAAAAAATATTTTTAAAACCAGTAACTGAAAAATGACTAACTATGAAGTATTTCTCTCAAATGAAACATTAGATTGAACAGTCTAGTAAAATTTTTTTGAAAAAATATCACACGTCATTATGTATCAATCCCACTGCTGTAAAAAAAGTTTTATATAGTGTTTCCACATCATGAAAATTCATTAGTCAGCTCTATTTATTTTCGACTTTCTTTTTTTCCAGGCAATATAATTTTTTTGTTACTTTCATGCTTAGTTTTTTATAAGTTTTAATAAGATATTTTTGTTTATCATTATCATTATTATATTATCTAAATAAAAGAGAACATTTTGTAATGTTTATAGTTTTCGTTATCATTTATACAGGAGCGGATTCAGGCTTAGGCCCGCGAGGCCCGGACCTAGGGAGACAAATTTGAGGGGTGGCAAAATTTTAAAGGCAACTAAAATTCAAAATCGATTGAGTTTTCCGTTGACTGATCGAACAAATTTTAGAGCTTGTTCTCTCGCTTTTATGATTTTATATAAATAAGGGACGTATATTAAAAATATCAGTTTTTTTTATCTTAAATGTACACTTTAAATAAAATAGATCTGTATAATCAATACTTTGATATTTTAAGAATTGGATCACATCATAAAAGTTATAACTCTACAAGTTTTTTGTAATAATATATCAAAGTATGTTGCAATTTTATTTTGCTTCTACTTAAAAACTATGCTAAATTATATATGCTCGTTTGTAAGATAAGCGACGATATGTAGATCTGGGGAATTTGTATGTCATTCCAGAGACAGATTTTTAAACCTAATACTATATTCTAAAAAACGCGTGATATAATAATAATAAATTAAATTGTAATTTTTGACCGTGTACTTACACTTTAATTAATACCTTTTGATGTAAAACCGCACCGTTGAGCGGCCGTTAACCGCCGAGAAGTATATTGGCACCAATGAGCGGCCAATATACATATGTAATGTTAAAGGGCGAATGTCGCTTGCGTTATTAGGCGACAACCTGCTGTATGACCTTCTATTTAGTTTACATCCTTGCTTTATGCAGTTTCTATTTGTTCAGTTCCAAAACACTAGCCAGCGATCTGTTGTGTGTACAGCGAGTATAAAGACTTTTTATTTATTCGATATTTTCTGTTTAGTGTAGTCCATTAGTGGAAGTAAAAAATGGCATGGCTGTCCATGTCTTCAGAAAGAGTGATGTTTTGTGTGTTTTTATGTAAAGTGTGGGACGTTGGACTGTCATACGTAAGTCCAGTCCAATTATTAGTAAATTCGCTGTGACGAAATATGTGTCGTCAAAAAAAACCACCAAACGCTGATTGGCGGAGACAAAGGCGGTGAACCAGAAAGGAGCTGTTATGTTAAAGTAAAATACTGTTTATTATTATATACTGTCTGCTCTTATTTTGCAGTTTCCCCCCTGTTATTTACATCATGACATCCAAATTCCTTATGTTTAGTCATATGTCTCAAATACTACAAACACATTATGTAAAATTAGGAAAATAGCAGGCTCATTTCATGGCAGTGGGTTATTGTGATTTCAGGCTTCCTCAAAGAGTTAGCGGGTGCGAAGTGCAGCAGTCCTGTTGATTTTTTTTTTTTGTATTATAATAGCAGTGAATACACAGGAGAATACAGAAGTATTTTCTTTTTATATTATTATTCAAGAAAATGTACAAAAAAAAGGTTGTCACAGTACAGGTTTTCTTATCAGTTTTTTTTTTGTTTATAATATTTAAAGCAAATTAAGCAAAACAACCTTAACCTAAATTAACATTGTCAAAAAAACTGGCAATTGAAAATTCCTAAAATGTCCTTCTAAGATGATTAATGCCTACTTTTGTTTAAACAGCTCATAAACTATTTGGCTTTGTTTTTAATTATTTACCTTTTATTCAACTGTGACACTTTTCGCTAAGTTTCGTGGACAGTCTACGTTACAACCCTTCAAAACAGCGATATGGAAAGAAAGAAGTTGCATTGGAATGACTGTTAAAATTCCTTGTAGGCAGTCTACTGTCTTAGGTACTTCAAGTGATTTATATCCGTACACCAAAGTTTCCTTGTCACCTTCTTGGCAAATTAAGATGGGTTTTCCATTCCGAGCAGTAACCTGCAATTAAAAATTTTCATAGTCTTATGTTTCATCATGCAATTGGATAAAATTAATAGTTATTTACTTAACAAGATCGGAAATTGATTTCTGGTAAGCCCCTTAAAGAGACATTCCGGGTGTGTTGCATACAATATTTCTTCTGCAACTGCTCTTGCTAGTCTCAAAAAATTTTTAACTTGAAATCATTTACAGACAAAATTCATAAAATTCAACTGACAGGTGTCAGATGCTTAACTATTCAAAGAAGACTGGATTCATTTTCAATTAACAGATAGAGTCCGTTCACAATGTAAAGAGACCAGGTATGTCACTGTGACGTAGAAGCACAGTAACCATTTTGCTATTCTGTTGTTGTAAGACAGCCCACTGAATGCTTGAGGTGGCCATGCTTGCCGCGCCGATAACGTCACGCCCCTGGCCTCTTTACATTGTAAATGGCTCTACTGTTGTCAACCAAAAGTGACAGAAGGGATCGGTAAAGACTTTAGCAATCCCTTGCCACTTTACCGGGCTAGACCAATAAATATATTCCACTAAAAAAAATCCCCAAAACAGGTTTTTAACATAAATGTGACAATGTTTTTCTGTTGATATGATTTTTCATAACATAAAAAATGTGTATATCATGCTTAGGAGTTTAAAACATAATAATATTTGTTTTATTTTAGCAATATACTACAAAATAATGAGATTCGAGCATATTTAATCATAAACTGTTTAAAAGGCATTCCATAATTGAAGGTCAATAATTTTTAGATATATATAGAATATCAGATTTTCAAACATTTCCATAAGTTTCTCACAACTAACCTGTTGTAATGCATTCATACATTTATTATAAACTGGGTCCCTCGTAATTATCATCATCACAGGCATAGCTTCATCAACAAGAGCAAGAGGTCCATGTTTCAATTCACCAGCCATGATTCCTTCACTGTGCATATAGGTTAATTCTTTTACTTTCTGTAAAGATAATTAAAAATTATTTTAATGCTATAATCAGAATCTATTTAAAAGCTATGCTGAAAGCACACAAATAAGGAACAAATAATAGTTCTTGTAACAAAATGAACTTACCAAGGCACCTTCCAAACAAGTGGCAAAGTTGAAGCCTCGACCCATGATAAGCAGAGATTTCTTCTTGTAAAGAGCTTCAGCAAGTACCTTAACTTGGTCATCTAATTTCAGGACTTGTTGGATTTGTTCCTTTAGGTGTGTCAAACCATTGATGATCTAATATTTTAAAAATATATTAGATAAATAGGCACATCAATTAATAATTATCAGCACTTCGTATACAAATAATATAAATATAATCCTTCTCATCATTTAATTTCTCATATATTTTTTGCATATTTTAATCATTTGACTTAATTTTAATTTACAGATTCATATATAACTGAAACTCACTTCTTCCCTCCTCTGGCGTAAGGAAAGTCTGTCTTCACTCATCACAAGGGCAAACATAACGAGAGAAATAAACTGACTTGTGTAAGCTTTTGTAGAGGCAACACCAATTTCAGGCCCAGCATTAATGTGAACACCACAATGGGATTCTCTACAAATTGAACTGCCAACAGTATTTGTAATACCAACAATTAAGGCACCTCTTTGTTTGCAGTAACGAAGCGCCATTAATGTATCGGCAGTTTCACCTACAAGGTAATAATTGGAGTTTGATATGTTTAAACTATTCAACAAATGTGTAAAATATTTAGTTTAAAATTTAAATATTATTACTCAGATCTTCACTTAATTTTGGTCGAATGACAAATTTACTTTTCTATCAGTTTGGTATGTTCTGATTATATAATTTTACTAATTTTATAAACGATATCCTTGTCAAATTTCAAACAAATATTTTGTTTGCAATTTGAGATTAATTTCTCCCAAAAAAATTGAGTCTTTAAAATCAGCAACAGTTACCACTGGCATACTTTACCTGATTGTGAAATGAAGAAGCATACGTCATCTCTAAAAACTGGGGTCGTACGATCCAAAAAAGTCACTGGCAAGTTCCACCATAACAGGCAATTCTGTCAGTTCTTCTAAAAGCTGTCTTGTAGCAATAGCACTATGGTAGCTGGTACCACAACCAATTAACATAAGTCTTCTGCACCTCTTAATTTCTGGAATGTAGTCCTTAATTCCTCCCAATGTTACAGTCTAAAAGTATTTAATTTGAACTACTTTTGGTCTGAGGCCATGCCAATATTGCATAATTTATTTTTGTTTATAGTAATGCATAATAGATAGTTTTGAGTACTAGTTTAGTTGCAAGTCCTATTAGGTCCCTTAGGACAAAAATATTATAGAATGAAAAGGATACCTGACTTGTTTCAAAAATATTAGTTGTCAAATTCTTTGTAAGTTTAATGTTGGGTACACGAGTTGCTGAATCATTTACATGTATCAGAAAGAGAATAAGCCCCAATACCTATCCCTGTGGGACGCTATAAAATATATTATCCATATTTAGAGTAGTTACCTTCTATTACTATTTATCATTACTTGATGTTTTCTATAGTTTATTTTCTATTGATAAGTCCAAATGTTCTTGTAATTACAGTAATTTTTATCAAATTAACAATTTGGTACATATGTAAAAATTGGACTAATCTGCATGTGGGTGTTTGCTAGTGCTATGTAAATTTTCAAGTTTCATCAATATCAGATATCAAAAATTTACTTACGCCAGTTTCAAAGTTTACACGTCCTCTCATAGTGTTAATAACAGATTCGGGTTGTTCAAAGATTTCCTTCTGCATGAAGAAATCATAGTTACCCTTCATAATCTGTTGCAATTCCATTTTAAGAGTGGTGATTTCACGTTTATGTGGGTCATCACCACCACGTCTAATTCTGTGAATGCTAAGAGATCCATTTTTTACAGCAGCAACATCATCATCCTAAAATAAGTGTCACCTCATTAAAATGATTACTTTTCAACTTTTTACAGTAATTTAATATATGAAAACAACGGACTGCCCAATAATAGGCTTCCCTCAGAAGCTTTTACTTCCTAACCCCTCAAAGTGAGGAAGTTATGTAAACGTGAAAAAAATTTTGAAAATTTTTATTGCATTTCTGGACGAATTTCGACGAATTATGACGATACACAAAATTTCAGACAGAAGAAATTTTCTGCCTGTGTTCACGATAGCAGCTACAGTTTTTGAGATAAAGCTTTCAAATTTGGTACACACATTCTAGTGGTCAAGGAAGAGATTGAGTTCGTTGATAAGCAAAATCGGTCTAAAAAAATTATTAGTGACATTCCAATGTGACTTTTTTGAAACGTTAAGAAAATGTGACTTTTTTGAAACGTCAAAGCGACTTTTTTGAAACGTCAAAATGTGACTTTTTTGAAACAAAAATTACTTTTATTATAAACTCCTCCACACGTCGAGTTTTACTACGGTGAGGAAGTTCTGATCCCCAAGTAATTGGCAGCAATTTTTTATACTATAAACATACATATACAGCATACAGCAGGTAAGTAATGACAGTGTGGATTTATAAACAAAATATTGAGCTTTGACAAGAATATCTGAAATCTAGTCTTGCTTGACCAGAAAAAAATTTGTAGTATATTTCTATTTTTCATAATTATTCTATTGTAGTGAGCATTGGTGGCGCCCTAAAAACCAAAATCGTTCCAAGTAATTTTAAAAGCTGTTTTGTATGAGATCTAAAACTTCATAAGAAAAAAACTATAATGAATTAATTGTAAAATATGTGCCATAAAATACAAAAAAGTAAGTTTGTTTAACTTAATTTTGCTTTTTAAGAACTCTACAGATCTTATTTAGGTCAGTTCATGGGAAATATATAACATTTTTGTTGTTGATATGATTATTGTAGTTCCATCTTCCATCAATTTTATAATTGTCTAGATCAATAAAAATGCTAAAAAATTATTTTATTTCTTTGTGAGTGTAATAGTAGATACTAATGAAAATACTCCCATAAAATTATTTTTGGTGATACCTACCAGTAAATATGAGATGAAAAACTGGATTGTCTTATTATTCATTACATTATGTTGCACATAAAATGCATATTTAAGAAAGCCAGAATATTAGTGGCAAATTGTTTTAGCCATTTTTTAAATAATGTAAATTATTGTAAATTAAGAGTAAAGAAAATTAACCTCAAAGTAGATGACACGGTTGGTGTGTTCAATAATAGCTGAAGCATCAGATGCAAAAAAGTATTCAACTTGCTTGTCTTCCAATGGTTCGAATTCAGATGTAGATCCAGTTCTAGGCAATGTAGGGTAGTCAGCTCTTCCATGTGGTCTGTGTTCTATAATGTATATATAAAATTAACTAAACACACAATAAGTACCTACCACTATTTTTAATACTTTAATTTAACCTTAAATTAAAAAGTTCTATGGTTATACATGAATACCTACATATTTTTGATGATTACAACACAAAATATTGGAGTTAATGACTCATCTGTATTTATTTAAGAGAAGAATGTAAAATCAATAAAACAGTTTGAAATGACTTTTTTTTTTCTGTTTGTAAACATAAGTTATGGAAACCAGTTTCTGTAGTTTTATTTTTGCAATCATACCCTCATGAACAAACTAGGTACATTTGAAACAAAAACTGAAACTTATTACTGCCGATATTGATTCAATTAAAGAAGTAAAATTTGGTTAACAGTTGCTCTATTCACTCTTAACTGTTATCCTCTGTAGACAGAAAATAAAAAAAACTGAGATTAGATTTTTATGAGCTTTTCGGATATGTAATCAGAATTTAAGAAAACTGAAAAAAATGTAGATGTTAAACGGAACACCCTATACAGGGTGTTTCACTGGTAACTGCATCAATCGATACAGGGAAAAGTATGTACCAGACAATTTTGAAAATTTAGGAAATTAATAATGTCAGTGTGGCCAATCCAACAAAAATAATTACAAGCATTTGGTACTTCCGGTAATACCGGAAGTCGATAGATACCAACTTGCCTGTTTTAAATGGATCACCCTGTATATTTCTGATTTTTTTAAGAGCATAAAATTACGAGTCGAAAATATGTAGCAAACCCTGTACTAAAACCCAACCGTTTCGGAGATATTTGACATTTTATAATAAATTTGACGGTTTGCAAGAACCTTTATAGCATTCTTCATGTAGGAGATCTTCATTTGTTTTTTTGGCGTGTAGAAATAACCCAAAGTGAGCTACATTGTGAAGTTAAAATAAATTCAATACTAGTATACCATATTTCACGTTACATTTTATCAATTTCAAATCGCGAAAACTTTTTTTAGTTTAAATGGAACACACTATATTTTATTACATCAAGTTATGTAAAATTAAATTCTCTTTTTTTCTAGTATAAGTATTGTATGGGTTAAAGTTAGAACTTCTTGAAATATTTTCTATAATTCTTCGTAAAAAGTGCTGTTTACTTAGCCATATCGAGTAGCAAATGTGTTTACATGAGGATCTCCTACACGAAGAAAGTTATAAAGGTTCCTGTAAACCGTTGTACCTGTAAAATTTTTTATAAAACGTCATATATCTCCGAAACGCTGGATTTAGGTATAGACTAAGCTATATGTTTTCGACTTAGAATGCCATGCTCTTTTCGAAAAATAAAAAATATACAGGGTGTTTCATTTAAAATAAGCAAGTTGGTATAACCGGAAGTACCAAATGCTTGCAATTATTTATGTTGGATTGGTCACACTGACATTAGTAATTCCCTAAATTTTCAAAATTTTCTGTTATGTACTTATCCCTTATCTGTCGATGCAATTCCCGGTGAAACACCCTATATGTTACTACATATGCAAGAAGTACGTTCCAAGAGCTGGTCAAAAATATCATATTATGGCTATCTATTCCCAAAATATCAATTATTAAAATTTGAAAAATGTAAAATATTGCATTTTCATATGATATTTACATTACCTGGTTAGGTTTCATCTATTAAAATTTAGTAAATGTGATATTAATAATAATAAATTAACATCTCGAGAACTATTTGGAGTATTCATACATTATTCAATTTTGTTAAATTCTCATTGTATTAGAAATGCCCATAAACAATCCAGCAAGTCTGGTTTTTTTTTATTTATTTTTTGTGTAAGAATAAGAATAACAAAGTTAGGAGGGGTGTTACTTTATACGTAATCACCCTGTATAACAGAAAATAAACCAATGTTTCGAGACACGTGCACAGTAGAGCTGGTCTAGATATTACAGCTTTGTACATCAACCTATCATAAATTTGTAACGTTAGTTTTTTTCTCAACTGTACATAATATATGATATACTTCTCAGTATTTTTAACATGACTTGTTTACGATTTTGTAATTCATTTACAATGTTGATTAAAATATATTTTCCTAAATTTACACTAAAGATTAAGGATTATTATTTTGCGCAGGCATTGTCAAAGATTATGTAGAATTTTCTGAATTTCATATTTGTTACATCTATTCAAGGTTAAATATAAACAGAAATTTTAATAACATAACATATACAATTTGCAAATGTTGGTGTATTATTTAAATCATTTCCTGGATTCACTTGAGTTAGAATAAAAATTCAATCTGTAGCATTTTTTTATGAGGAAATTTGTACAAAAATAGATAAATAATCTAATAATGAACAAGAGAGTGTCAAAAATATATATTACCGATCGATAGAGACCACAAAACATCATATATTTTTAACCATGTAGCTCAATACAAACACAAAATTATAAAAACTTAACAATTAGTGAAAATGCTAATAAAGATAAATCCGCAATGTTATGGGAATGACAGTAAAGTAAGGGGGTTAACCCTCTAGTAGTCACGCTGGGTCCAGATACTGATTTCTTTTATTACTTACTACAATTGCGTCTCTTATAATTTACCTCGGTCTCTACAATATTTTGACACCTACCTACAGTCTCTATTTTTTGAGATATGAAAAAGCTGTAGATTTTGATGTGAACTATCGTTTGGAAGAAATGAAACAAAATGGCGTCAGAGAGTAGAGAAAAACCACAACTTACGTTGGTTTAAATGGAACACCCTGTATATATTGAATCTCGAACAGGGTGGCAGGGACGAACGGAAAGCAGCATTTTTGAAGTTTACATTAAAAATCGTAGACAATTCAAAACAATATGGCCGCAATTTTTTTCACACAAAATATATATAAATTTTCGTTACACGTAAGCTACCAACGTGAAGTAATTTTCTTAAGCGTCTTAAAAAAATTCATATCTTTTTCGTTGCGGGAAAATAAGGAATGAAAATATCGCTACGCACTGAAGAATTACTTATATTTTCCGATTTCGCAAACGCGCACCCTCAGAAGATAGCGCGAAAAAAAGCCTTATGACCAACCTATTTTTCCAAATCAAATTCCGGATTATATTAAAAACCGACATTTTGAAACTCGAAAATAGCAAATTTATCATAATCGGCATGCCGGCTGTGTGTCTGTATGTCTTTAGTCTATGGCGTGATCAGAGCTGTCAATACTTAAAGTAAAATACTTGAAGTATTTATTAGTACTTGAAGTACTTTACTTTAAGTACTTATCTGAGTAGATATTTGTACTTGTATTTCTATTATTCACATAAAAAAACTGAATTTTGACTTGATTTTGCCAAGTAAGTTACTTTAGGTATTCTTAACAATACTTGAAATATTACATCATAATTCAAGTAATAAATTGTACTTAAAGTATTCTTGGGCTATTTCAAGTAAATATTTATGTGATACTTGCACTCTGAAACAATTACTTGAAGTAAAATTCCTTTTTCAATTATATGTCAAAACTCGCATAAACAAGATCCTACAAGAAATGCTTCGGACTTACTAGAATTACTTTTTGCTGTCATGAAACCGACAACTTTGACTGACGTCAGACTGGGAAATAGGAAAATAATTTTCGTCAGACAATATGAAAACTTGTTTTTGTATGTTTTAATAAATTAATACAGCGAAAATCAGCTAATTTTCTTATAGTCGTTTTTCCGACATGTTTGAGATAGCGGACACGCCCAATGACCCACATTTATTGTCAGACAATTATTTTTCCACGTTTCAATTTACGTTTTTAAGCTATTCTACTTGGAAAAATAACAGTATCTATACATTTTTTATATGCCGTCAAAATGACATGTTTCGGAAAATCTAGCGAGAAAACGCCCCAAAAACAAAAAAAATGATAGAGGAAAATGCTGTCAGACTAGGTCCAATGAAGCCATACACGAAGTTTGGAGAGAGTATGTGTCAGCAAAATTTTTCCCGACGGGCACCTTAACCATTACGCTAGCACGCTTCATACACTTTTTTGTTTGCGGTAGGAACTACGTGTGGTGATCGCTTTGAGAAAAAGATTTATAAGTTTTTCTTAAATTCAAGATGACTATGTTATATTATATCGGTGTGTTTAAGTTTACAGCTCTTTTGTTTTCTCATTCTTTGCCATTTCGGTAATCGATATTGTCGTAATCATAATATTCATAATACATACAGGTTTGATCAGTGGTTAGGGCTGTTGTGCATTAAAGTGCCAAGAATGTTAAGCCAGTTTCCGAAGTAATTATAATTATTATATACATTATTTTTTACTTATTTTTGTAAATTAATTGTAGAAAATAAGAAAGAAAAAAATTAGGCAAAACATAATATTACCATCATTACGTAATTATTATTACGATAAGGTATCATGTTGCATCCTTTTTCCTCCAAAACAATTAAAATGATCTCCATTTTAAAGGTTCAGAATAAGATTTTTTGGTGTAGACTTTGCTAATTTAAAACTGATTTCAGATATACCGGGTCCATTGCAGGGGGTCAAAACAAAGTAACATTTTTAAAACGCGACACCTACATATAATAAATTTATTTTTATATTCACTAATTTTCATCGCGTGATTTACACGCATAAGCTTAGCATATAACTAAATATCTCAAATTGTATTTTTTACACAACTCTAATCTGAATCTGAAACCATTAAACCAGTTATCCATTCCAAAAATACAAATTGTATTTAAATCGAAAGTTAGTGATTTTTACTTAGTTTTTTATGAATTTTTTGTAATACTTCAAGTAATTTTATGTACTTTAAGTATTCTATATACTTAAATTACGGATCATACCTCAAGTACTGTTGTTTTACTTCAAGTAAATTACTTGGCGATAAATCAAGTAATTTTTAAGAGGATAATTGAAGTATGTTTTAAGAAAAACTGTACTTGATACTTCAAGTCGTTTTTAAGAATTTGAATACTTGATACTTATACTTCAAGTACCTACTCTTTAAGAGTACTTGTAACAGCTCTGGGCGTGATACGTTTTTCTCGAACTCGGCCTCTAAAATTTTACATATATCTGGGAGTTCCAAGGTACAACCATGAATATTAGTAAAATCGATGAACCAGGGACGGCAATTCTCATGGGGGCTCAAAAATTTTATGTTAAATCAAAAAATGCCAAATAAAAATTGTTTAGAATAACAAATTGTGTTAAAAATATCTCTTGAAAATTTCTCATCAGAATTTCAAATTGGATATGAAAATAAGAAAGTGCCGTTGGAGTGCAGCAAGCCGTGATCGATTTTTTTATTTAATGATCACTGAAAATGACATACATTTAGAAATAAAAACAATATTCCAAATTTTTATGTTTCACAAATCTCTTATGTGAACATTTACTAATGAAATATCTGTAACATACATTACACTTTAAGCAGGTACTTGTTAAATCAGTGCTAAAATCCAATACAGAATATAATACCTAATGTAATTAATTGTTGTTTGCATTGTGCACCTGTTAGTTAAGCTGATTAAATACCAACTAACTTCAATTTAAATATACATAAATCATAATAATGTTTGTTAAACAAACAATGCTGATTTGAATTATTTTGTTGTTTGAAAGCAAATTAATATCTATGAGTAAGTATATTAGCGCGAATAAATATGTTTAAAAGAAAATGTTCATGATTTTTTTAGCTACATAAAGTTACAATCCCTTTACTAACCAACCTTTGCAAACAATATATTACTATTTTAACTTGCTAGTGCCGGGTTATTCCCTACCAAATCTCAACCAAGCCGAAAAAATTGATCTCTCTCAATTTCAATTATTTTTGGTATACATGTGGAAGCTATGTGTCACATTAAATTTCCAACATTTTAATTTTTTTTGACAAACGGCTTTTGAAATAGGTACAGTAATTAAAAATTTTTTAAAATTGATCGATTTACTTTTACAGCCAAATTCCAATCGCAATATCTCTGGACTAGTGATTGGTACAATTTTGTATACATATTTACTTTGTAGCTTATTAATCTGACGGAGGATGCGTCTGACACCTGAGACGATGCAAGGGTAGTAAATATTTTGTATTTCCTTACGCAATGCTTTGCTTCTTGAAAAACACCAACTGGCGTCTATAAGTTATTAGGAAATCCTACTTTAAGGCTTTTACCTACATAGCAAAAAACGATGACTGAGGTGAATGCGATGCGGAACATGCGATGCGGAACATGCGATGCAGAACGTGTGATGCGGAACTTGCGATGCGGAACGTGCGGTGCGGAATCGTCACATAACAAACATTCATGGAAGAATGGGCATATACGAATTGAACAACGAATCCGGTTGTTTCCTCCTCTTTTCCGTAATCGCATCGCACGCAGTGTCTGAAATTGAATTACGAGTATGTTTATTTTTTCGTAAATGTCGCAGTTATCGCATGTAGTAACTATGAAAATGGGAGGTGCAAAAATGAAATGTTTTGTGAAACAGGCGGAACTCTCCTTATAGAAATAGACTGATTGTTTTTCCTTCTCATTATTAGCACTTTTTTTCCTTGTCATTATTAGCATTTTTCAAAATGTTATGTTTTATCCATGTTTTCACTTAATAAATCTTCACGTTGTGTATTTGAAACAGTAGCAGAATATGAATCGTCGTGATACAAGGCGGCTCGTGATTTTTACGACCTTGGATGACATACTTTTTGCATTAGTCACTTTTCGCTTACAATTTGACTCGTTACGATTCGTATCAAGAGAACAAACTGAGTTCAGTGAGATTCCGCTTCAGATCATGTATAGTTGTCAACAATACAAGCTGAACTCGATCAGAATTCCGTTTGTCAAGAATAAACCGCGCAGCTTTTTAACCAAATGAAATATTATTTGAAACAATAGAACAAAAATTAAAACAAAACAACAGAACTATTGATTTATAAACCTAAAATTATTTTATATTACTGATTGTTTTGTGTTTTACAATCAAGGGCGGATCCAGAGCTCCCTAACCGGGAGGACACTTGACACAAATATTAAAAAATACCTAATAAGGAATTCCAGAAATTTCTTCATTTAAGTATTGAGAATCACATCTTAAAGTATCATTTGTGTCTCATGCTCTTCCCAAATATGGAATTGCCAAATTTTACTAGCCGTCACTAGTTTACATTTCATTTAAACAAGACATTAATCTTATTTTGGAATTTCTGTTCTAACTCAGCAAACTTAGGTGATTAGGTACTTGGTATGTATAGAAATATTCTAATACTGAAAATATTTTAAATGACAAACTATGCATAAGTACACATAACATGACCTTATGAAATAAATAACTTATAATTATGATTATGAAATAACACTAGTGAATAAATGCGTAGCACCATCACCTATTCAGTACGTCTTAACATTAATACAAAGAAAGTTACTACATACTTACCACAATGCAAAGAGACAAAATCACCATCACCCAGACAAAATGTCCACTAATTAAGGAGCAGATCAGTAGTTGTGAGTATAAAAGAAGCAAAAGCTAATGTTAAAAAGAAAAAAACGAAACAACAAAAAGTACTACCTGGATTGGTTTCTGCATCTGCAGCAGGGCCCAGAAATAAAACAAGGAATGAAACAAACAATATTAAAAACGTACAAACAAAACACTAAACAAAACCAATATACTGCCAACAAGAAATAAAGTAAATTCTAAAAAATTCCACAATTTGTTTAACTGTTATTAACAAACCGGTATTAAAAATATATGCAGTGCTTTCATTTCAAAACTAGCCACCAAAATAACTCTGGATATAAAGTGGACACAAAAAAACACGCCGATTTGGTTTACGAGGGGCAATTCGAAACCACTATGAATTTTATATTCCACCTTTTCACTCCCAGTTACCCCAACTTTGGAATTTCCAATGGCAACCCCCTTATGACACATCATTTTAAAAGGCATAAAAATTCCTATCTTTCCACCAAAAAAAATTGAAATCTATTCATCGGTTTTTGAGATAAAGCCGAAAATGTATCATTTAATGAATAATATTACACTTAATATATGCAAAAATAGTATATTATTCAACGAGCACGTAATGATGGATATTATTAACGAGAGTTAAGTTTACGACACGAACCGTGAAAATTCTGACAAACTTTGGCATTTCAAAACAAATAGCAATTCCGCACTTTGACTGATATGACATTGAATGAAATTTTAATAAAACATTTGAGGAACAGTGAATAATGAAATCATTATGCATATCAGTGAATAATAAAATCATTATGCATATCAGTGAATAATGGATAGCATTATCCTTGAGGAAACATACGTAACAGATATGTTATCTAATAATAGTGGATAAATGATGATTTTATTAAATGTTCTAAATGTGCTCCATTGTTTCCTACACAATAATAAAGCCTTTTTTTCGAATTCTCGTCCAACTCTTCTTCTTACCGTTTCTCGGGATATCGGTCTATATTATCGAAATATCCTAGCCCTGAGATGACGAATATTTTCTGGCGGAGTATTGTAAACTTGAGATTTTAAATATTTACAAGAAAAATCAAAAGGCGTTAAATCCGGAGATCTTGCAGGCCATTCTTAAACCCCTCTCCTTTCGATCCATTTTGCAGGAAATTATTCTTTCAACCATTATCCCACAGAAACAGCATAATGGAAAGGAGTTCCGCCTCATTGGAAATGAAAATTGTGCTCACAGAGAATCATGTTTCCTTCTTCACGATCTGGTTTTCTAATGACTGGATGATGAGTGGGTGTACCACATTCTCTGAGAGTTCTAAATATAGTTGCTCAGTCAGATATCGTTCAATGACAATAGAACACCAGCCCACACATTTATCTTCTCGGAAAACTGTGAATGGTCCTTCCAAAACATGTGAATTTTCATCATCCCAGTACCTACAATTATATTTCATCATCCCAGTACCTACAATTATATTTGTTGACAAACCCATTTAAGAAAAAAGTCGAATCATCGTTGAAACAAATATTTTCTTACAAATTTGATCATCTATGATTTTTTTGGCCCATTTCTTCTCCTTCTGTCATAATCATTTTCACCGAACTGTTGATGAATTTGTAGTTTGTAAGAAAACACCTTATTTACTTTCAGCACCAGAAATGTGGGGTAACTTGGCTACTTTCGGAATAGTGTTTGGATCCATAGCGAAACGACCAAGAATTTCGACCTGTACTGCTTCGTCCAGAACTCTTGGTTGGTGATTCTTTTTATTACACAGTGAACCAGTTTCTTGACATTTTCGATTAGATACTGATGACCATAATTTTCAAAGCAGTTTCTTCCGGCTCGTGCCGTTCTAAAAATAATTATTATCTCTCTGTCAAAGTGTAAACCATTTTTGAAAAACTGTTTTTCGTTTTATTAACACTGACAAACAATTGTTAACAAACTCAGGATTCCAAAATTTAAACTACAACAAACAAACAACTAATTTCTTTGGCAGTTTTTTATTTCTGCCTAAACCTATACAGTTTACTTACTTTTTTGTACACTTAATATATGTTGTTGATATTATTCATTTTCAGCTCTCTTAAAAACCGATGAACCGATTTTAACTATTTTTAGTAGAAGGATTGGAATTCTTATGCCATTTAAAATTATGTGTCAGAAGACATTTTAAAGTTAGGGTGGCTGGGGGTGACGGACAGGAACTTAAAATTCAACAGTGGTTTCGAAATACTCCCTCGAAAAATAAATCTACGTAAAATCGTGTCTACTTTAGAACCAATGGCTAATTTTAAAATGAAAGTACTCTACACATGTTCTGGATGTCATCTATTCTTATAATCTAATACTTTTTGTTGACAATATACTACAGGAAATATAGATTAGTATAGATAATTAAGTAAAATACTGCAATCGCATTGTCGATCAAATATCTTGAAAACAAGTTATTTTTATAGTTAAAAATAAAATTTAATATGCAGAGAAATGCAACATATGTGAATATTAATGGCCACATACGTAGTGTGGGTTCTTCTATAGTAAATTGTTTATTTTTAATGGAAACTAATAAATAAAAGGAATAAACGCGACCTTTTTATCTATAGTTTGTAGGTCAGTGGATATTTAAAAAATATATTGGTGTTCAAATTAGCTATATTTTATATTATACATATATACTAGTGCATTATATGTATGTATATGCATTATGAAGACAGTGACTACAAAAAATAGAGTACAAGTACAACATTAAACATAATAAATTAGGTACATCTCGATGTTATTCTTGCTTAAGAATTACCTATGTCTTATATAAACATCATGATTATTGAATGTACAGAAAATTAAGATATTTATAACCCTAGATACTGGGTGACCATGAAACCAGGTACAACTCACCTCTTGTTTTTATTTTTAACACAAAATTTAGAGGCCTAATATGTATCCCCATAAAAATTAAGTTTGTTTCACAGTTAGTTACCACGAACCCAACCTTGTTATTTTAATCAACACCCTAATATATTTTTAACAATGTGGTTCTGTATAAAATTCTCTTTTCTTTTTTGCCATATATGACATTTATTTTCATTTTTATGATATTAGGATAAATTGGCAATTAAATTATTTACAAATATAAAACGGGCAAGTGAGCTACAAAAACAAAATAAAATGATAAATTTACCATAATAGCAAATGTGATAAGCAAATATTGTGTATCTGTAAAATAAACCAGTTTTATTTTTTCGAAATACTGAAACAAGAACAAGCCATATATCGATTATTTTAAAACAATTAATCTGTAGTGCTAGGTTAGTTGTAATAAGTAAATTAAAAGCAACTTAGATTAATTACAATGAGGTTTGCTTATGCAGTTTAACTATATGAGATGTTTATTGTTTTTGCAATACAACATAGATGATTTATTTATTTTTATTTTGTATTCATGACCTACTTTTAGATGGGTTGAAAAGATTACTTTTTTACTTCTCAAATGTCAAAATTAAACAAAAAAAAAAATAATAAAAAATAAAATAAAGATACAGGCAAAAGAAAACCCAAAATTTAAGTTTTTTATAACATATCAAAAACAAAAAATATGATATTTAAACAAATATATTTGAAATTGCTATGAAATTCTAAACAAATTTCATCATTTAACTTTCTATATATAATAACCAAGAACCCCATTGTGAGTTCGAATCTGGGATACACTGTTTATCCGAGGATATTAAATTCATAATAAAAAATAGAGGAACAAAGTTTAATGTACAGGGTGATCATTTTAAGTGCCTCACTCAATTTCATTGCTTGATTGTTTACCTAGGAAAAAAATTACAAAAGTATAGTTAATTTTTTTTCTGAATAATCCGAATTCGAACAGAAAAAACAATTGAACATCAAATAAGTTATGGCCGAAAACTGAAAAATACAAAAGTGACATCCTGTATATTAATGAGGAAATTGGCATGTGACATTCCGCTGATTATAAATGCCTATCATATACATTTTTTTCACATCTGGTTTAACCAAAAATTAAATCAACTTTTTTATTTTAAGTGATACACCATATATATTCAGCTCAGTTTAAAGAAAAATTATTTCTGAATTCAGCAATGTACATTATATCAACAATATTCTTCATATTTAACCTCAGCGATACACCCTGTATATTAAGCTCAGTTTAATGAAAGTTTCTCTTTGAATTCATTAACATAAATTAATATTATCATTATATTTCATAACTAATAAGATATTGGATTTAAAATTTAAAATAACATAAGCATATCTTTTAAAACAAGATTATCTCTAAAAACAAATAAGAACATATAAATAATTTATTTAATTAAAAAATTAAAGTAATTCTATATATTTTACTTACAATAAATGTTCGAGAATGCTACTTTGCTGTAAACGGGGGCGAAGGAGTTTGACCAAATTATAAATTCAACAAGAAAATCAAGAAATAGAATTAACAACCCCATTAAGTTTATGCAGATGCGGAATGAATTTGTTCAAATGCCTTCGTCTTTGTAGCAAAATGGTAATGTTTTCGAACACTTGTTGCAAATAAAATATATGGAATTACTTGTATAAATTATTTAAATGTTTTTGCTTGTTTTCATATATGACTTTGTTTTAATAGATATATTTGTGTTATTTTAAATTTAAACCCACATTATCTTTTTAAACATGAAAGATAATGAAAATATATTATACAGGGTGCTTCACTGAGGATGGACCAACTGGCGCAGAATGATAGCGGACCTCAAGACGCATCGATTTGACCGATTTGTGTTATGTAAAATTTGTTAATTTAGGAGTTATTTAGGTTTTCGTGTAGTTTTAGCTAAACTCCGGTTCTGACCACAAATTTCGTCTTTCTGGCTTAAGTATTAGTACTGGCGTCATAACTTTTTTTTATGAACGTTGTCCAATAGTGGGCATCCTGAGAAATGTTATTTTTATTGGAACCAAAATTATTTGGACAAAAAAATAATCTTCTTAAAATTTTACATTTTCCACAAAATTTTTAGTTTCCGATGTGAAGACATGGGGCTAGTTAAATGAAATTTTTCGGGTTGAATAATATTAAAGTAGAGAAGTTTTTAAGTTGATTACTAAAATTCTTTTTATTTTTCGTTGAACTCTTGTAAAGTTAAGGAATAATTTTTGATTTAATAAAATTTTAAGATTATTTTTTTGTCCAAATAGTTTCGGTTCCAATATAAAAATTGTTTCTCAGGATGACAGGCCCACTATTGGATAATGTTCATAACAAAATAATAATAATGCTAGTGCTAATAGCCAGAATGACGAAATTTGTGGGCAAAACCGGAGTTTGCCTAAAAAATATACGAAAACCTAAATAACTCTTATACTAACAAATTTCGCATAACACAAGAATGCCCCCGTTCCGACAAAAGCTAGTTTTTAGGCGCAATATTCCTTCAATGAAAATGTGCAGAGAATAAACGAACGAGCGAATAACTACGAATTCGTTCGTCATTTGCTTCTGTTCGCTCTAATTTAAATGCACCTTAAGATTTATTAATTATCTCTCTCTACCAAAATACCATTCAACCATGTTTCAAAGAATGTTTATATTTCTGTAACTGTCTATAATAATATAACACCTCAGTTATAGTCTCTCCCTGTAAGCAATTTTCGAAAAAAAATCAGGTTACACCATTTTTCACTTCAATAATCTCCTGTGTTTTGTCAGTCAATAATTTCTATTTCAATACTTATATTAAAAATTGTTCCTTTCTTAGTTATTTATTTTTTGTACAATATTAATATGCAAGCCTATATACTACAAAATGTTTCATGCAAACTCATAGCATTGTTGATTAATGATTAGGCTAAAACTTTCTAAAATTGTACTTTTCTTTATTTTTTACTTTTTATGTTATACATTGAATTTGTTGGGTTACGTTGAATAGCCATAGGCTAGACTTCGCCTTTTGTAATAAAAATTGTACAACAATTTTTCATAAAATAAAGATGTATTATTATTATATTATTGAATCCAGAAAGAAATTGTCTTTAAACTGAGCTCAATATATAGGGTGTATTGCTTAAAATAAAAAAGTTGAAGTAATTTTTAGGTGAAAAATCGAGTGAAGCACTTAAAATAATCACCTTGTACGATCAGTAGATCAAGTTCCCTTTATATTTTACGTTGTGTTTATTTCTCTGCAACAAAACCAAATTTGGCATGTAATTTGAAACATATATTTTACTCACAGTTTTACTTAATCATCCATTCAGAACAGATTACACAACTGTAAAAAACAAGCACAATTAAAAATCAGTATTATCTTAATTTGTGTGAAATTAATTATTGTTCAATGTACAAATACACACATAATTCAGATAATATTTGACAGGATTTGGTAAAGTATATATTAAGTAATAAGATGAATACTGTAGTTCATATCCCTTATAATTTCATATATTACGTTATATACATAAAACAAATGGTCTCACCAAAACCTGTTAGTTATAAGACAAACTAAGAACTCTGATGGACAAAATCAAATGTGTTATACAACAAATTTAAATAAATTGCACTCTCCAACCAGCTGGTCTCATAACTTCAAAAATGTTAAAGCAAATTAAGTGATAAACAGATACCAACAAATCAGTAAATAAGCCGTTTTAAATTAGTCATTAAGGATTTTATATACCTTTGTTGGTTGGTGAGATGGGTTGGTCTTCTACAGAATGCCAATGTCCATAGAGGGAACAAAAGTGGGAAAAACAACAAAATATTCGGTTAGAAAAATAAATATTGTTAAAAACATCACACAAAAATATGTTAATTACATTCAGATATTATCCAAAACATATAAATAACCTCTAAAATTGTAAAAATGAAACAAAAAATGATTGGCTAAATATGAGTGTGAGTAATATGTGTAATTGAAATAAAATTTTTTAAAAGTATCACTGTAATACGTGTTCTAAACTTCTTTGTAATTTTATTATTTGAAATTAAAAAAAAAAAGATCCACACAACACACAAAATTACTTCAAACAAATGTCAAAATAAGTATCAATTACTATATTATTTCAATTCCAAATCAAGCAGTGAGGACACCTGTTTTGTATTCTGGTGTCTCGGGGGCATATACAATAACAGTACGCGAGCTAGGATCTTCGTTCGACTTCGGCAAGCCAGTAATGGCACCTGTGCTACGTGGACATACTCGGAAACAGTACGCGGGTTAGGTTAATTCAGAGTAGAGATGTGCAAAACAATAAATCATCGATGTTTATATCAAATGAAACACTGGAAAATGAATATCGATTCAGCTCAAATCTCGAAACAAAAACATCGATGTTTTTACATTTACTTAATTATTACAAGAAAATTAAACAATCTTAGGTGAAACATGTTGCCATGCACGCATCAACTCCCAGGTTTCATGACGCAAGTTACAGTGTGTGTAGACTGGCATCGGCGAATTGGAGTAATGTGGAGCGAACTGAAACTGATGGAAGTTTCATCGACTCCTAGATGCGTGCAACGCAACATGTTTCAGTGTGTGTAAGCCACTTTAAATAAACATCAATAATATTTATTCAGAACCAGAATATAAATGAAACGAACTATTTAGTAAATTAATAACTTATTAAATGATGTATGTAAGGAATAAATAAAATAACTATAATAATGAATATAATGACAAAATTAAAAGTTTTATAGCTGCCAATATTTTCTACCAACACTATGCAGACAAATTTCTCGTTTGGGTTAAGGTTTGATCCACTTCAAAAAAACTGCGCGTCTAGATATATGACAGGCAATGCGCCATACATAAAAAAAGTTGGTAGAAGCAGCAACGGCATGCGCTCGCCAAATGCGTCAAAGAAAATAAGAGTCTTGGCTCCAATAAATTCAAATAGTAGTTTAGAGTTATGCGTAACATTATGGTAAATATTGACAAAGAAATTCACAAATAGCAAATATTTTGTGCATTATTTTATCATAACCGTGTATATTGTTTACCGTACAATATTATTTTATTACAGTTTTATATCCTGTTTTTTCAATAATATTTACATATTGTGTTTTACAATTTTACATTTTTGTTAATAAGTTATGTTTACTTTTTTTTAAATAAATTCTTCAAGATTTTATTATCGATTTTCTTTGACGGTAAAATGAAACCAAACTTTTACAACGCATAATACACGAGGGAACTGACGCCTGTGTGTAGTTATTCCTATGGAAAGCTCCTAACGTACATGCTGTTACAGAGCAAGTCCACGTAGCACAGGTGCTTTTACTGGTTCCGACTTCGGCTGGTCCGATTCGCGTAGCGCGCGTGCTAATACGCCGTCCCGGGGTAAATTCCCGGCCGAAAAGAAGGAATTTTTCACAAGTAGAAATTAATCCCATCATACTGAATATTGGGTGTGTGTCCGTTGTCTTCAAATGTAGACCCCTCTTGCGTAAGTCTACATTAGGGATATAAGGAGTTGTTTAACACGAGCGACAACTAGTGCTATTTACTAACGAAAAATTCAATAATTAATTATTATTTATGCTGAAACTTTTTTTATATTTAAACATCCTATTTAACTTTTGTTAGGTGATATCTGAAACCAAAAGTTTTTTTTGTATTTTCTAAACAATGGAATAAAAATGAACCACTCCATCCACAATACAGGGTGTTTCTAAATTACATGTAAATCTTTGAAATAATACAAAAAGTGTCTATAAACACACATCTCTTGCTAAGGAAACCGGAGGCCACCCAAACGCCTAAATCGTAGTTTTTATGAATTATTTTGGAAACGATTTTTTTTTCAAATTTGGCATATACAATTAAATAATAGAGATGCCTAAAATACTATAATTTCATCGAATTCACTTAATGCCAAATACATTTTTTGGCCCCACAAATACCATTGTCAGAGAGTAAAAAATCCTCAATTTGTAAATAGAATGATTCAATATCTACCTTTTCCCCTTTTGTAAATGTTAATTAGATTGACTGTTTTTTGAAAAAATGTAAGACATTTGTAACTGTCCATTTAGTAAATTATCAGAATATTTGTATTTTACAATCAAGTCGGTTTATGAAAATATCACATGGCATGGCAGATTATCAATTCAATCACGATTTGTTCCTTTATCATTTTCGTTATTGTTGATTGTAATAATGGCAATAAATGGATATTCATTTACTGAATTAAGTCACATGCACTTAATTTACGGCGAGTGCAGGAAAAATGGCTTGGCGGCAAGACGCCGATATCAGGAATTATTTCCTAAGTGAAGGGTTCCCAATCATCAAAGTTTTCTAGCATTAGATTGTCATTTGAGAAATATATGTCGATATGTACAGAATAAATCAGATGCTGGACGTCGACGATATGTGAGAAATAGAAATAAAGAAGCTATACTCGTATTACATTTGGTGGAAGATGAACTTAACATCAGTAAAAGAATAGCTAACCGCTTGGGAGTTTCACACGCAACAGCGGAGGATAACTCACGAGCAACTTATTTATTCATATCACCACCAAAAGGTACAACATTTAGAACTGACTGATTTTCCAAAAATGGTTAGTACTTGGGTACCTTAAGAGAATATCTTAATATAAGAGTCGCTCACTATCAAGACAGATTTATCATTGAATTTTTGGGAAGGAATAGTTGGAGACACCCTAACGGGTCGATATGCCACGCTACACGGTTAACATCTTATCTAAATTTTTTAACACATAAAGTTGAAGAATTTTCCAGTCTTGGTTTATCAGCAAATGTGGTTCATAAACAATAGGGCAGGGCCACATTACGAACAGAATATAAGACGATATTTAAACTTACGGTTCACTCGGCTGGATTTTAACAAGACAAGATGCTGGCCTGCACGTTCCCTCGAATTAAGTCCTCTTGACTTTTATTTTTGTAATGTAATAGTTATTAAATCATTACTTATAACCGCTATATATAATTAATGTACTAACAGCCTCAAAATATATATTTTTTATTTCAATTGATAAATATATTGACTTCGAACCGATTTATTATTATTTCAATTACACTAATTTCAATGCATATTTTCTTCGGTATATCAGTCGTCAAAAAAACTATTTGAAATATTATTGCATTTAAAAAGAGGCAGATTACTACATTTTTTAGGCATTTGCAATTCTCATCAGGCTGAAATAGCTTTTAATTATTTGCAATCAAATGATGCAAAGACATTGATGGAATTTTAACAATGTCCATCTGTAGTGTGGTGATATTTAATGAAAATGGTTTATCCTGCAGGAAGCTTAAAAATTTAAATGATTTTGTAGAAAATTATTACCACACAGAAATTCAAAAATTCCCATATTTGATGCCCCACGGCTGTTTTCTTGGAAAATAAATATTTCTCATAATTAATTTATACAACTGGGGTATTTTCCCATTTCTTATTATTTGAAAATCGAAAATTAGAGATAGAAATAAGAAACACATGTCCTCTTTATTTTTTTTTCTTTTCATTTAAACTGAAAAAAAAAGTCAAACTTTCTTGCCGCCACTAAGCAAAAATTCAAATAAAGCGCTAAATGTAGTTATTTTTAGGTATTTCATAATCTACAGTTGTATGGTATTGTACCAGATTTGACACTTGACCATAGCCTCATTTTTAGTTGGTTTATTATTGTAAAAATATAGGAGATAAATTATCTGATCTCCTATATAATTTTTTTCCATATATATGTATATATTTTTTTCCATATATGTGCTTTTAGAATGGTTTAAAACAAAAACACAAACAAAAATATTAAAACAGTAATCACAACAAAATAACAGAAGTACCATCTTACCAGTGTTCCAACAAATTTTTGGTGATTTTTCTAGTTTGCGCTTAGTGACGGAACTATGAAAAATTTTAAATTTAGATTAAACTAACTACTTTATAGTGCTGTGTAATTTATTTTTTTTGGCACAAAAAATACCAAAAAAAAATCTATATTTTCAAAATATAACCATTTCCAGTATTTTCACTTTCATCTCAGATCAAGGAAAATACCCCTTAAAAAACATAATTAAAAGTACTGGAAGCCACTTGCAGTTTTGGTTTTAACTACGTAAATTATTAGATTCTGACCGATAAAACTATATTTTGAGAGGTCCCTATAAAATTGTCTAATGGTACAAATCCAGTCATCTGAGGCCACTGAATTGGCCCATTTGTCCTATTACAACATATATGGCGCGCATGGTTGCTATTAAATAAACTTGACAAATTTTGATTAACGTAGATAGTTGCTTACATAGAAAATACAAAGTTTTCTAATGTAAAAAAGTGCTTTCAGATAACATCAGACCAGACTTTCATACTAAAATACAGATTTTTGCACCTAATATACTAGGTTGTCTAGATTTTTGCTGAATTCAATTGTTATCTAATATTTGACTTCTTATGCTCCTTTGATTTTGAAAAAAAATTCTGTTAAATATAAATGTTAGTAAAATTTTTTTTGGATTTAAAAATAATAATATTGAGACATATTTTCCATTAAATATTTAAAAAGTGGTATTGACTAAAAAAAATAGTTATTCATGACACAAGGACGAAAAATGCAGCCCGAAAGACATTTTCGTCCGTGTATCATACACTATTTTTTATTCGATTGTTAGAAGAAAATAATAAATTTTTATTTATTATATTTATTTTAAATGAAAAACCTAATCGTCATCGACTTCACGTCACTTTGACACACTATAATAAGAAAATCATGACGGTGTTTTACGTAACAAGACCGGAAAGTGATTCTTTACTGGGCGAGCTGGTTGTTTCCAGGGCGAGTTCCAGTGAATCCTGGAAGCCGGCGAGCCCGGTAAAGATATTTTCCGGGTGTGTTGCGTACGATATTTTTTTGCAACCGTTTTTGCTGCTCTCAAAACATTTTTTAACTTGAAATCTTTTGTAAACAAAATTTATAAAATTCAACTGACACATGTCAGGCGCTAGCTATTGTTGTCTAGGGTGCTTAATTAAGTATGTATCTACCTTATTGCTGTCAACCAAAAATGACATCTGTAGATTTTACCGATATCTTATTTCACTTTGCCGAGCTAGACTAAGAAAGATGTATTTTCCACTCAAAATATTGACTAGAAACAGTTAATTTTCTAGTCGATTACAGAAAAAGTAAATTCGGTCAGAAAAAGTAGTTGCCTGGCAACTACAACAAAAAATAATACCTCTTATAAAAATGTGATCTTTTCGTCCAGATATTCGAACAAAAAAACATCACTTTTCAATACAATGGAATACAAAATTATATTTGAAATCACGATGCTTTACAAAATTTAGTAAAAAAAGACGATTTTATTCTCAAAAGGCATAATTTTTTGGAAACTACATTTTATGGTTTAGAAAACAGCCTATAGGGTTAAATATGGACCATCGCATACATTAAAACGAAATTCATCTACTTATTTAGCAAATGTTTGTATTGAATTTTGAAAAAAGGTAAATAATCTGCATATAAAAAAAAATCGTGTCTGATAATTTGATAGCTAAATTACGGCATATTAAGCTCGCTACTCTCTTGGTTAATTCAAAAGCTTTTAATTTTTTCTGAATGTAATGAATTATGAATGATGTCTACGGTTAATTTTGTCCAATTTTTAGTACTTAATAGATATGGAAATGGAAAATTAATCACTAATAAGGAAAAATAAGGATTTACAAATATTATCTTACAGCACCAAAGTTAAATAGGCTATTACTGATCTAAATATGTACAAAACTACTTCATGCTATTACATAATTATCTATTTCAGAAACTAACTACGCATGCAATATTTTGTAAAAATAATTCGTAAACCTACCACCTTATACATTTTGGATAGAAGCTGACCTTTTACTATTGTGGAATTAAAAAACTTATATTGTTAAAGTTTTTAAAAGCGTTAAAAAAGGACTTACCTTTACCGTATAGGATGGGTACATGGTCTGTTGCCAGCCTAGTGGCAGTTTTAATACCAACCAAAAGTGGAGAACCACGACGGGTACCAACACATTCACCAGGGAAAAATTTAGACTTGAAGCATAAGGCATAGGCACCTTCCTGTAATAAAAAAAGTAAATGGAAAGGTTTGTTTGAATTTATTGAAATGGTAAAATAACAATAATTTTTTCTCCTTTTGGAAGCTTAGCCAATTTTTATGTAGTACCTACCTAACGAAGTAAAGGGAACAGCGTCAGATGCAAAGCGACAGCTGTTTAAATAAAATTAAAAAGTAGCTATGCGTATAAATGGCCCACCTTTTTTATGAAAATTAGCATAAAAAAAGCTTTTTAATATCTGACAACTAGAGATCGGGAGATAGTAATAAATGACGTCAATTCCAGGGTTGGCGCTAGGTGATGTGATGTGTCACCACGTAAATATGTTCTTTCATATATGAAGGTACATTTACAACCATTTCACTACAGGCACAATTTATTCACGGATTCTGAATTGCGAAGAAATTAAATTTTGGTCATTTACAATGAGTTAGAAGCTGCCATCTGTTGAGGTTTTTTAATATTACGTGTGCAAATTCAGTTTGATTAAATAATTACAATTATTTTACATAACTTCTAAACACATCATATTTTCTAATGCCAAAAGATCGAAACCTTCAAATTTCAAATCACAAACCGACTTTAAAATATAAATAAATAATAAATTTCTGTCGTAGTCCGCATGCGCAATTTGAAATTCGTGCCGCAATTGAACTGAATATTTGCGATTTGCAAGCATCCAATTCAAATCTGAAGTGCAATTCAAGGTTGTACCGACTTAAAATTCTATTGTAAATAAATACACTCAACCAAATATGTTTAAAACCCAATTTGCAATCGACCAGCAAAAACTGCCCGTACCGAATTGATTGTAAATGTACCTTGACACAATATCTTTGTGTCTTTAATTTCGCACTGAAAAAGTACGTATCTACGTGTTGTTCACATATACGTTTTATAAATACTACGTATTTAGAATACATTCCAATGACTTCAAAGGCATTGGTGTATTCATTCTCAACATGGGGCGGTGGGTGTAAACGTGAGCCAAGAAACGCGATCCGCCTATATCTATGACTTGCTACTGTACACTCGACAATAACCAGCCCCGTCGGTCAGTAAGTAATTGTTTTTTATAGCTGCAAGTCGTCCGGTTACCTGATAAAAATATTTATTTTTTTGTTCCCATTTTTATAAAAAAACAGATTAATTTATTACATAGTACATAAGAATATTTTAGCATTTCATATTGTTTGAGAATGTTTCATTATAAGCCAGGCGACAGGTCGAAAAAAAGCCTCAATAAGGAAGTAATTAGTGGAAAGCTGGAAATTGCTTTAATCGCTTTATTTGGACCCAGATATTACTCTCCCAAGTTTTCCCCCTCGAGCGAAGTCGGCGTTGGCCCTTCTGGCCGTAAGAAGGTACCATTTCTCGGTTTTTTGCAAATATCTCCCAAACCATCAACTTAACTTTATCAACAAAATACTTATTATAAAAAATAATCTAGAGTAAATTTTCTACAAAAATATTCTTCACCGTTTGTCTCTAAAGTGAACCGTTACGATGCTACGACCAATCAAAGTGGAACCCTTTTTGATTCTTGCGGAAAAGTTATCGAAATCATATGCCATATCAAAGTTTCTACATGTTATAAATATTTGTCAGCATTCCAGGTGCACAAGCTGTTAACTTGTTATAAGTATAACAGCTTTTCAATGTAAACAGCTGTGGCAAAGTACCTACGATTAGGGGATTAGTACCTACGATTGGGGAACATCACTTGCAGCATCGTCAAAAAATGAATCAGATGGAGGATAGGTTTCTGTATCATAGATCGTGGATCTTTTTATCTACCCTTATTATGTCTGCTGCGGCTTTTACAATTCTTAGACGCTCCTCCTGATCATCGATCTTTCGATAATGGTACCAATTTTCCGTGAGTATTTTGTAGCCTGTGTCGCGAAAACAAATCACCAATTCATTGTTTTTTCTTGCTGTGACAATGATATCAGCAACATATTTACCAAGCAACCTGTTTTTCAACGTTTTCTCACTAGGAATATAGCCCTCAAAATCTTCGAATATTTCTTTGAATGTGAATTGACATTCTTCTCGATTTCGTTCCATATAAGAGCAAGCGTACTCGAAAGCAGCAGTGACGTTTTCATCTTCGGGCCGACCAGGTGGCCTTGTCGATGTGGAAGAACTCTTGAAGAATGTTTTCGCGCAAGAGCCGTGATATCGACCCTCTGCAGCGACCAAATCATTTACATGTGCAATTCTCCTAGTAACAGCCTTGGCCCATGCATCGTAACGCTTACCAGCTGTCTCTACCAGTGTGTTTTTGAAATGGAGTGTTTCCACGCGATGAACAGTATCGCGACTGTCAATGGGTTTTTTAATAACACTTTTTAAAAATTCTTCGGATGCATTTTTGCCGCACAAAATACAATTAACCTTGAAGTCGAACTGTTCACACGATCGCGAGCTTCGGTCCGTTGTTGCCCTTTCCCAAGATTTTATTGTCGCGGCAATATTTTTGTCTTTGGTATACGATTTTTGGCACTTAACATGAACCGTAACATTCTGCAATCCTTGTAATTGCACATGTCTATTATCACGTCTTTTCACACTACTTTCACGTAAGGTTCTTAATCCTCTCTCCTTCACTATAATAGTGTCTCCATCTTCTAAACCTTTTTCACAAATAAAACAAACGGTTGGATTACCAGCCGCGGCCATTGCCGCACTTTCTCAAACTACAATCTTGATTGGTTATTTTGTCCGTAAACACGTATACACTCAACCAGATCGTTCATGACACTGCTGTGGTATGGGAGCAGCGTTGCCAGCTGCATCTGCAGGTGTTACTATCCCCACGTACACAGTGTGGCCAGCGCCCTCGGTGAGAAAGTAATGAAGTCTACTTGTAAAATGTACTGAATCTGAACTGAATGTACTTATAACATGTAGAAACTTTGATATGGCATATGATTTCGATAACTTTTCCGAAAGAATCAAAAAGGGTTCCACTTTGAATGGTCGTAACATCGTAACGGTTCACTTTAGAGACAAACAGTAAAGAACATTTTTGTAGCAAATTTACTCTAGATTATTTTTTAGTAAAGTTGATGGTTTGGGAGATATTTGCAAAAAAACCGAGAAATGGTACCTTCTTAGGGCCAGAAGGGCCAACGCCGACTTCGCTCGAGGGGGAAAACTTGGGAGAGTAATATCTGGGTCCAAATAAAGCGATTAAAGCAGTTTCCAGCTTTCCACTAATTACTTCCTTATTGAACTACCTGTCGCCTGGCCTATTAAGAGTTTACAATATAATATTATATATACGTAAAAGTCGTCTCTGGGATTCTCTACTGATAACATTTATATTTTGGTGTGATTTTATTATTCGAGGCATAAGTTGAATTTAGTTGAGATTAAAATATGAAAATGGTTCACCTGATAGAAATAAAATGAACTGATATTCTAATTATGGTTGGATTTTTACACCGAAAATGAATGCAGCATGAAGTTTAACCTAAGCGTACTCCGATTACTCAGTCTTGTGTATTTAATATAATAAAAAAATCAGATACGGGATGCGTTAGGGACTCACCAAAAAAATGTTGCCGATGATGATGCTGCTGCACGAAATGTGTTATTGGAGATAGATGAAAATCCCAGATTATCCAGTAGTGATCTGAAACGAGACCATAGCATTTCGGAAATATCTCATCGCAGAATTCCCATTTGCTACAAGAACTAACCGAAGACGATTTCGACAGGTTAGAATTTTGCGAAATTGTGAGGGGTATATATGCCAACAAAATCTACATTTCTAAATCAAACTTTGTTTTCTGATGAAGCTACCTTCATATTGCATGGAACTGAAAACAGACATAACTACCATTATTGGGCCTATCATAATCCGCACTGGACAATTGAAGGTCACGTCCAACGTCCCCAGAAAGTGAATGTTTGGGCAGGTGTTATCGGCAATAACATAACTGGACTTTTTTATAAACAGAAATTTAACAATGGAGAGATATTTGGCTTTGTTAAGACAGAATATTGCTCTTGCAATAGAAGCTCTTTATCCTGACGGAAACGATGATATTTGTTTTCAACAAGATATGGCACTTATCACTATAGATTAGAGGTAAGAAATTGTTTTTCCAAACAAATGGATCGGACGTAGAAGAGTGACCTGATTTGACCCCCCCTATGACTTTTTTATGGGGTCACATAAAAAACCAAATGTAAAAGTAATGACCAAACGACTTAGACGTCCCGAGAGCTCGAACTGTTGGTGCAATGATGGCAATAGATGAAGTATTTGCAAATATGAGGCGAGCTTTATGGAGAGATAAGAGCTGTATTTAAAATAACGGTAGACATTTTGAGCATTTGATGTAATTGGTGTGCCGTAGGTAGTTAAATCTCCTGTAATTATTGCCATTTAGTTAAATCTTATTTTTATAAGGCATTCGTTGGCTTATCACCGCTGGTTGTCATAGATACATGTAATTATTATTGATTTCGCTCGAAATTCTCATTACGCAAACAAAGATTTATTTATATTAAATATATTTGATTTCATTTAAACTATTTTTTATCTATGTCGTGAAACGTTGACTGTCAACGCTGACAACGACACGAAAACAATTTGTTGCACAAGCGCGAGTTTATATTAAAGACAGCTGTTTGGAGTGGAGAGGTAGTCGAATACGGTTATAAAAAATAAAGTACGCCTATTTTTTTTACTTTGAATAATACGAAAAAAATATTTATACCAGAGGCGCTATATTGCGGGGACGGAGGCAGAATACCCCTAGCCCCCCTTAGCTACGACACTGATTAAGGCTTATGACATTTATTTCATTGTCAACAAGAAATTCGTGGAAGCCAAGTACAATGATGTTAAAATTATTAAAATATGCAACAGCATCTATTATTAATTTGCCTTGTATGTATTTGTTGACATTAATAATAATTGTTTTTGATCTATTTTTATTTTTTGCTACTTTTTTTTAATAATCTTTGCGTTTAGAAATATTGGTGTTAGCAATGGCTCCTACTGTCGTCTCCTCTCCCAAACGGCGCCTATGAATTTACCATAAAATATATTTTCCATTCATTTTTATATATATTTTTTTATAAATACATTATTGTGGCGTAAAATATATCACCTTATGTTAAAAGCCTGTCATTGTTACAGATAGCGGTTGTTTATGTCATCGGTGTTTTCACCGTATGCGTAGAAATGAAGAGGAAGTGCTGGAAACGTCCACGAGACAGTGGCGGCTGGTGAAACTTAGGCTGTCATATTTTAGTATTGAAGCATGGGACCCAAGCGATACTTTATGGTATAACTATCAAGACCAAATGAAGAAGTTTTGCATAAAAAAATTGCGATTGAAATTTGCGAAAAAAAGTTGAAAAAATTATTTTTTAAACAATTTGTAAAATATTTGCAAAACATTTTTTTTCAGAATCGGGTGGAAAATATATCGACATTTCAGATTTCATAAAAAAATATTGCTTTTCTATAAAGTTACACCATTTTGAAATTTTATTTTAGATTCATTTTCCACTGTGCAAATTTCTAAAAGGTGCACCTTTGTAAAAAATTAATGGTTTTTTTATGAAATTTGAAATCTGTCGTTATATTTTCAACCTGATTCTAAATAAAAAGTTTCGCAAATATTTTACATACCGTTTAAAAAGTAACCTGGTGAGGCACACGATTTTTTTCAAATTTTTTCGCAAATTTCAATCGTAATTTTATTTCTGTAAATCTTCTTCATTTAGTCTTGATAGTTATGCCTGCAAGTATTGCTTGGGTGCCATGCACCAATACTAAGATATGATATGCCTAAATTTCACCAGCCGCTACTACCACGAGAAGATAGGCCACGCAATTTGGCATTTCGAGTAGGTTCCGGTTCTTGCAACGTATTTTGGTGTAAGACTAATTGTAAGATGTTTCCGTATAAAATTCAGATGATACAGCAGCTGCTGCTTAGATACCTCCAAGCGTGTATACAATACAATAAGTTTGTGACCCGATCTAAGATCAATTTCGTCCAAAACAAAAATAATTTTTTTAAAATACAAAAATGTATTAGTTTGGCTTGGATTTGGTTGGCTTGTAAGTAGTAGTTACTCTAGTAGTCGATTAGTTCGATAATCAGATATTTCAACTTACCAATTGTTGAACGACAGATTCAACAAGCTCCCTGAAGGAGTAGTTTGGATGTTGCTTGTAGAAGTGATAGATCAATTTGGCAATGACTTCAGTATCTGTTTCACTCTCAAATTCGTATCCTTTCTTTTCCAGGAAGACTTTGACTTCCTTATAGTTAATGATAATCCCGTTGTGAACAACAACAAAACCATTATGGGGATCAGAACGGAGTGGGTGGCTATTTACCTCACTGGGTACACCGTGAGTAGCCCAACGAGTGTGTGCAATGCCACAGTGAACATCCACGGAGCTCTCCATGTCAAGTTCGTTACTTTCTGCAAAAATTATCACATTTAAATAAAATTTTCTGTTACAAAATTTATTAACATATATTTCTTTTTATGACATCACTTTTAAGTAATAGTGATGAAGATTTTCTTATTTTTAAGCGTTTTAAAATAAAATAGTATTCTTCTAAGATTTTACTACATAAATTTGAGCTATTGCTTTAAGTAAACAGTAATTCCAAAAAAATATATATCTGACTTAGTTTACTAATAAGATATAACATTTCATGTGTGCTGTTGCGAAAACTGGATTTGCCGTTTGGGCATATAAATGTAAAATTCACTTACTGTTTTTAATTTCTTCTTCAAGTAGAGCCACTTTGCCAGACTTCTTGATAATGGAGATATCCTTGCCTCCAGCAGCGTCAACAGCGACACCTACCAATTAAAAAATTATTAATATTTGTCGAAATAAATTAGTTAAAACATATTTTTCCTACCAGCCGAATCATAACCGCGATATTCTTGTCGCTTAAGTCCATTGACTAACAGTTCTAAAATCTCTGCCCTTTTCTTAGGGGTGAGATAATTCAAGTAAGCAAAAATTCCTGCAACAAAGTAAATCATAAATAGAAACAAATTATAATAAATGTTAGAGTTCATTAGCTGTAATTTATACAATAGAATAATACCACATTTTAGAAGAATATGCGGAAATAGTATAAGCAAAAATAAAATTCTGGATATTCATGTTACAGACTTTTTATATTTCTGTAATTGATTCACGATGACCCTGAAAATACAAAACATGCAAGACAACTATATTTTTTATGTTACTATTACTACGTTATTATTTATAGTTCCATATTTATTTGTTCTTATTTTAATCTGCAATAAGTTAACAAGTTTTTTAAATAAACACATTTTGTAAAAGACCAAACAATGTTTGACCAAATAAATAAAGTATCTTCTTCTATATTCTTTTTCGCTCCACGTTTTAATTAGTTAGCTCTTTTTCTTATTACCGAATACTGTAGTTGGAATACGTAACTTTTATTTTTAAAAATATATAATAAATATTATATTGCATACACTGTCTTAAATTGAATATTCCAGACACAAGTCAGTAGAAAATCTCATATTTTTGTTGAACATTTTACGTTTATTCTTTTGTATTACTTCTATCTTTTTTATACCACTCCAAGCTTATTATACCATATTGAAGTATGGATTCCACATGAGCATAATCAATTATTTTCAATGTTTTCAGGGTTAGAAAGTTTTTAAATTTCTACATTTATATACTAAATATCGGGCTGAAGCACTTCGGTCAATTACCTTTTGATTGTTAATGAATGAATAAAGATCGTTGTTATTATTACATTTATTATATTAAATGTCTAATCTAAGCTTTTTTACAATTTTTGGCCTATATGACCAATTAGTCGAGTAATGGTCGTAAAAATAATTTTAATGACTGTAGGTCGTCTAAGGGTCGTTATAAGGTTATACCCACGACTATCGAAACTCCTTGTCGAATGAACGTCATATGGTACGCACAAGATAACTAACTAGACGCTAAAAGTGAATGGTTTTGAGGCGGTCGTTATGAGGTAGTTGTCATCTACAATATAACCCTTAACATGGAATATAGATGTACAAGGGTCGTTAAAAAATAATAATTTTATTATGACCTTGTAGAGAGTTGTACATAGGTCATTAAAAAACGTGATAAAACCTCAATAGGACTTTGAGACAAAATAGTACTTAAAATTGAAGGAAAGGAAAAAAAAACCAATGTTTAAAATACTTTTGTCTTTATGATTTCTTAAATTTTCTTTGATTTTCATTATTTGGCGAGTTGTACTTTTCGGGGTATCTTTGCCACTTTTACAATAAAAAAATTCACAGAAGTTTCGGCATCATAGCATAGCTAGAAATCGATTTAAACATTTTCGTGTAATATTACCACGTAGGTACTTAGTTTCATACTTAATACAGTTTGCCTATTTACGTTTTATTTAACCTTACTATAAACGGATGAATACAAGACACACGTATAGGTAAAATATATACAATACATACTAATTCGTGTTTGAACAAATAAGTCGTATCTAAGTCATATCAAAGATTGTTACGGCTTTATACTCTATAACGACCTCTTACGACAATATCACAATCTGTTGTTACGACGCGACCTAATAGTTCTATAAAGGTCATATCGAATTAAGTTACATGAAGATCATATGAAAAGTCGTGACAACCTTTTTCCAACCGTCAAAATTTGGTCGTAAAAGGGTTGTAACAAAGTCGTCACGTCTAAATGCAAGTCGTATTTTTAAGTCGTGACGACGTCGTTACGTTTCTTATAAGACTGAAAATGTTACTTGGGTACTGACTTCTTGACCATCGTAGGTGACTTATCAATATTAATATCATTTAATACTTGTAGCAGAAGAGATTTCTTGGTCATCAATGGGTACTTATTGTGCTAAAATCAGGTACCTAAGTATTTCTTGCGAAACATAAGTGATAAATATTTAGTTTTAGCCCAGTTTTATTGTAAATTTTTATCAAACCAATCGTTGAATTTTTTAGACGTGCCGATATAGAATGTCGTAATTCTTCTCAATTATCTTGTTGGAAAAAATATTGCAGTGTCATCTGCATACATATTTCTTGTTGTAGATAGGGTAAGTAAATCATTAATATATGTATATGGAAGAAGGGGACCTAGAACAGTGTTTTGTGATACATGTCACAATTCTTTCGTCATTTGGCATGTTATCGATCATAATTTTTTGTTTTCGGTTTGTTAAAAAACGTCGAAACAACTCTATTACTTTTTCACACGGATTCCAAGGTTTTCCAATTGTTCTACCAAAAGTTTATGACCCACTGTACCTAACGCCTTTGCTAGATCCACAAAAACACATATCACTGGTTTACTGTCATTAATTGCATACTACTTTTGAAATTAATGCAGTTATTGCATCTTGCGTAGATTTAATTTCACCAAATTCAAATTACATATCACGAATTATTTTCATAACTGCGTTTATACTACATTTTCAATAAATCTTCGATAATGCAGAAACCAGCGATATGGGTCTGTAGTTTGATATTTTTAAGCACTATTAATAAAATAGTAATAAATGATTGAATAAATACACATAAATGCCATTAAAACAAAATAACGGAATTTATTTTATTTATTTTAAAAATTAAAACGGTTTTAATAAACGATATATTTGTTTTTTATTTTTAATCGTTGTCATTAATCACTGTGATTTTTGTTATCTAAATATTTTAATGTTAAAATATTAAAATAATAAATGCATAATATATTAATGAATTGTGATTTTTCTAAAAATTACTCTAATATATTTCGTTTTTTTCTCATAAATTACCAAACGTTCCTTTTTGTGTATAGAAATAGAAATACTGGAGGAAATTTATATTTCTTTTTTAGTCTTCGTCAACTACAAAATGCAAATTTTTCAAAAAATTATATCTTCTTCAAAGTTAAAAATTAATAAAAATTCAGTAACAGTTCAAATGAAGGATTGATTATAAATGAAAACTATTGATTCTAATTTCGTTTTTTTTTTACATATTTTTCAATGGTGGCGTATAAGAATTACACAAAAAAATACGAAACTACATCTGAGTAATTTTCATATAAGTATTAATTTGCTAAAAAAAATTTACGTTAAAGATACAATTGTTTTTGAAAAGTATGTATTTACAATTCCTATTTCCTGCACGGTAATAATTATACCCTTGACACATAATTATTAATAAATTATAACTTAAAGCTTAAGATATGTCAGTTCTAATTTGAGGTAATTTGGGCACATTCTTTACAAATTACATATTATCTTAGATATACCTACGTTTGTGCCATATTTATTGTTTACTGCACCTAATTAGAATATTTAATTTTAGATATTTAAAAGTACTATGTAATACTTTCACTCCTTATTTAAGTATTTTCACCAAACGTTCTAAAATACTGACCTTACCAAAATTGTTCTTATAATTTTTTAAAGGCCGTTTAAAAAATGTAAAAAGTTCATATCGTTTTTAACCCTGAACTTATCAATTTCACACATTCTAGACTTAAGGTTGCGTTTTCACCAGATATCCAACTTAAATTTATAAATCACTGTTAAGATTTTTTTTGAAAAACGAAAATAAATATACTGTTCATTCTAAATATCATATAGATTTAATATACAGGGTGATTCGCGAGCAATGTGCCATAGCTTTATGACAGATAGGGCACTTCAAGGCAAGTCTAGATGAACAAGGAAAACATTTTTTGACTACTGGTTATGAAAATACGGGGTGTTTTATGCATTTGGTCTGACAATTCAAAGAGTTATTCTCTGCAACGGATTGGATGTAATCGACTGAATTTTACAGTAACATTCCTCACCTGGGACTTCTCAGAACTACTTGGTTTTGAAAAATCCTGGGCAGGACTCGGTAAAAATCTGCCCTCCTCGTTTTTGACAAGAAAGTACATTTTCTATTGTATTTCTGGAAAATTATTAACGGATTCGGAAAGTTCAGAATAGCGAACCAATTACGGCACACCTAAACCGTTTCGGAAAAAAAATCACAAAACAATTAGGCACATCACAACTAACATGACAAAAAACCTTCCTACCTAGGTGATACGAAGAAGCAAAAACAATACTATAAGACAGATACATACACAATTTTATTTTGAAATTGAAAAAAATAGTAACCTATATGTATTTGTCAGTACCTTGACATTATTATTTTGTCTATTTGGTGTTCTAATTGTTCCGTGATTTCTTTGTGTTTCAAAGATGCCTAATCAGTTTACTAATGCTGAATTCGCTAATATCATTTATGTATATGGGTTTTGCGATGGCAGTGCAAGGGCTGTCGTTAAGGAATGTCAGCGAAAAATTCCTGGTCGACGCGTAGTTCCCTCGGAACATGGAAGACTTCGTGGAACTGACGGAAATGTAGAACGAGCAGTTAGACCGGCCGAAGAAAACATTGTGGAGATTGCAGAGCAAAATCCTTCAACAAGCACTAGAAGAATAGCATACGCGGAGGTATATGGAGGGCATTAAAAGCGGACCGGTTGCATTCTTACCACATCCAAAAGATCCAGCGTCTCGAACCAGGTGATGAACTCGCACGTTTTACATTCTGCCGTTGGATAATGCATCATCCAAGAACTTTGCCTAGAATTATTTTCACGGACGAGGCCCAACTCACTCGCGACGGAGTGTGGAATTCTAGGAATTCACACTTTTGGGGTCACAAGCTTTACGCCGTTGTCCAGAAAAACTCCCAGCACAAGTTTTATCTTAATGTATGGTGTGGAGTGGTGAACGATACATTGATAGGATCGCATTTTTTTGAGGGCTGGTTGACTGGAGAAATCTACTTGAATTTCCTCCAGACCATTTTACCCAATTTAGTATTGGCGCAAAATGTCGACAGGAGAAGTCTTCATTTCCAGCATGATGGGGCACCGCCTCATTTCTCACTCCATGTTCGGGAGGTCCTCAAGCTTGGCCAGCTAGGTCTCCTGGCCTAACTGGTCCCGATTACTATGTTTGGGGCCACATGAAACAATCGGTGTACAGCACGGAAGTCAACACTAGAGAAGAACTACGGCAGCGGGTATTGGCAGCCGCTAATGACATGAAGAACCACAGACAAACCATTGAGACGACATTTATTGGTGCCGTGCAGGATATGCATCAAGTGGGGGAGGACATTTTGAGAACCTGATCTAGTTTGAATTGAAGCATTTCTTATCTAATATTATGATGTTAAGTTATGATGTTATTCTTATTATGATGTTAAGTTTGTGAAGAATTACCTATTGTTTATTAAAATGGTTATCACGTTTATGTGTGCATGCTTTTCTATGTAGATTATACCCATATCCATTCAGATTTGTCATTTGGTATACCTTTAAAATTTCACAAGCACGACCCTGTTTTTTTCTTGCTAGGTATGCTTTTTGCTATGTTTCAAAAGGGTTATGGATCTGAAGCATTTGAATAGACTCTATCAAACTGTTCCATAATTAATGCCCGGTAAAAGTGTAAGTTGTGATGCGCTAAATTGTTTTGTGATTTTTTTGCAGAAACGATTTAGGTGTACCGTCAAAATTGATTCGCTATTCTGATAAAATTTTGTCTGAACTTACCGAATGCGCTAATAACTTTCCAGAAATGCGATAAAAAAATGTACTTTTTTGTCAAAAACAAGAAGGGTAGACTTTTACCGAGTCCGGCCCTGGCTGTAAATAACTTTTTTATCTAAGGTTCTATCTCCTAGCACGCCATAACTGTGATGATTACGGTCTAGACTACGAGCCGGCCCTGAAAAAGGAGCACCATTACCTATCCACACTGTACAATGTTGATTTAAAAATTGGCGTACCAAATTAGTATTATGAGGCCGTGACCCATTCTGTTGCCACACTAACTCAAACCTTCGTGCAAGTGGTATTTGGTTATCTAATAGATCTTCTATTTCATTTCTTAAACAATTTAGGTAATTTTCACAGTCAACCTCCCCTTTGCAAAAATAGGTCCAAGTATTCTATTATTTAACATCCCATACCAAACGTTGAGGCTCATCCATCCTTGTCGCCAAATGGGGAATACTAAATGAGGATTATCTGTCGCCCAGATAAGTTAACCATGCGAAGCATTTCCTGACAAAAGTTGAGTCTGTTTTGCAGATCCTGGGGGTATAGTTTCTAACATTGCAAATATTTAAGCGGTCTATACTTGTATTTTTTAAAACTTTATGAATATTTGCCTTAGAAATTCCAAAATGTTCCTTGGCCATTTTTGTAGATCTTCTATTATTTTCTATAAAATATAATAGAATTGCCATTTCCACATCAGCAGTAAGCACCATCTTAACACGTTCCATTTTTTTTATCTTCTAAACCACCATAATTTGTTCTAAATTTACTATATAAATTCTTGAACGTGTTTTTTGCAGGGACCCGAGTTGTGGGGAATCTTCTAGCAAATTCCCTACACGCTGCAGCTTTATTTTTATTGCACGAAAGATAAATTTCGACAATTGCACATCTTTCTTCTACAGAGTAGCCCATTTTGCCCGTAATTTTTGAACAATATAAAAATGGCATTTAGAATAACAGTCAATTGTTTTGAGAGTTAAAAATCTACAATTAAGTCAGAATGCAAAGCCACCTCGAAATGGTGAAATCAAATAATTCTCATGTTTATCCTCGAATATCTCGACAATTGGGATCTAAACTCAAAAGAGTTATACATTTTTGAAATCAGCTCAAAGAGTGCTACAAACCCATAAAAAATATACAGGGCGTTCCATTTAAGAAAAACAACTTTTCTTCCATGTATTGGCATTAGGTAATTTGAATATTATTTTTGAAAAATTTGGAAAATTTCAAATATGGCCACATTTTGTTAACTCTGTACAGTATACAGAGTTGACACCCTGTACACTGTACAGTATAGGCCTGTAAAAAATGTTATTTGTTCTTATAATTTGTACATAAATTAAACCGGTATTACAAATTATAATACTTATACGTTTTCTTCTTGCATTTTTTAAATCTTAGATTGTCAATATTTTATTAACTCATTGTATATGAACATCACACAAGGTGACCCGAAAAAAAGGACAACAAATAATGTAGGAGTCCTTTCTAAAGACGTACTCGAAATTTAAGTAAAAATAATTTGTTTTTCTTTCAAATATAGAAAGTTGTAGTTCCGCCAGGAAGCAACCTTGGATTATATTTATTTTATTATATATTCGGTCTAATCAGTTATTATTAAGAATTAATTTTCTTGTATTAATAAATATACCATGCTATGATTTTATCTGAAAATGCAAAATTCTCTGGAAAATAAGCTCATGTTTAGATTTGCATGCATATACTATTTACATTTAATCGCCAAGGTATTAAATTATTTAAAATATATTGGGGAATGTCTTGTCAGAACGAAAATGCATGTTTTATAGGGAATATGAGCAGAATACCAATTATCAGAATAATTTACTATAGGCGGCCTCTAACATGTCGTTTAACTGTTATTCGAACATTTTATGGAAAAATACAAGTAACGTTTAGTGTAATTACAAAAAATATTAACGTGTGAACTTGTTGTAAATTAGATATACGATATGATATGGCTTTTTATGATTGTTGTGAAATTTTTAGTCTTTTAGTTCGCTACATATAGTTCGTAATCAAGAGTCGAAAGAAGTGTGGGCGTTCCTAATCACAAATCTGCGTCGAGAGAAATTCACCATAATTTATATATTTATTTATAAATTGGCTAAATTTTCCAGTAACAGGATTGCACAGGTTAATACAAAATATCAAATACCAAAAAAAGTGAAATGGTAACAAAAATAAAGATGAATACAAGAAAAACGGCGTGTATAATAAAATCAAAGGCGTCAAACTCCTTGTATACAGGGTGTCACATAATTAAGTACTTTCCTTCAAGGGGGTGATAGAACTAGAAAAAATAAGTTGACTTATTTAACTTATTTTTTCTAGTTCTATCACAATCTTGAAGGAAGGTACTTAATTATGGGACACCCTGTATAATAAAAGAACACGAAATAATAACAAATATAATAAAATCGAGAGTGCCAAACGCCTTGTACTACTAAGTACTTATATACAATCAGTGTATCATACAGAACGTATAACCTAGATCGCAGCAATTTCACTTCAACAAAGAACACCATTTAACTAGGTACTACTTAATACTTAAAACAATCACATACCTCAATTAATATAATTTATCTGTCTAAAGCATTAATACACTCAAGTACTGCCAATAACGTACTTACTTAATAGGCAACTGTACGTCAGTGCCCAGTGTAAGAAACCATTAATAAATATTCACCGGGAAGATTTATTGTATCACTAACTACCACACATCTACTACTGCACGTTCAGGATAAGGATCCATGTCGTATTCGCTGCCTATCAGACTCCCTGCCTTTCTCTGCCGTAGCACTAGTCCCCCATTAATAGGGAACTTGCCTATAATTTTAAAAATAAAAATAATACTAAAAAAACATAGAGTAACGTTGTAATAAAAAGTGTACTTCACAAAAAAATTAGATTTCTAATTCCACGCGACCAGTATGAAGGATCTAAACAGCGATAAAATTGAAGTGGCCCGAAACGAGCTACTATTGACTGTGACGTCACACCATACAATATTCGGTAGTCGTCGCGCCGGGAAGCAACACAATCAGATGTTTACCGGTGTTTTAGACTGTGGTAGATTTGTTAGTGACTGTTCTGATATAAATATATAATTGTGTTTTATAGTACCGCTTATTGTAGTTGTATAGATATTTTAAAATGACTTATCAAGGTTTTTCAAAGGGCCAATCTAATAATTTGCCTAAAGTGGATATGTTTATGGTGGCATCTTTTATACAAAATAGCGAAAGTTTTTCCCTTGGAGAGGTCCGCGGGGTCAAATTTGTGGTAGTATATTTTACAGCATTTTGGTGTCTATAGAAAATTACTTCAATTTTAGTAGCACATTGAAAATTGCAACCCTCTGTAGATTCATATTTTTAAATAAAATGTCCTATAACTTTTTTATTTACTATTTCATTTTTTTCAAAAACAATGGATTTCTTCCTCTAGCTAACACTAACTTATAGCCCAAATTTCAATTCGATCGGACTTTTTTTCTTTAGTTATCGTGCTTACAAGAAACGTGACGGACGGACAGACAGATGAACAGACGGACATTTTGAAAGTTGTTCAGAATTCGATGACGAACTAAATGAATTTTTCTCTGCGAGCGATATTAACGATTTTAGAAATGTCCCAATCAAATGCAATACTCTTCATAATCGTATTTGCGAAGAGTATAATAATAAATAGCTGTTTACTTTCGCACCAGGAAATTACCTTTACTTAGTATCACTAAATTACATTCTATCTACTAATCTTATTTTCTAACATTGTATACACATTCTTTCTTTATAATCCTACCCTAATTAAAATTCAATAATTCGGAATTCGGAATATTTTATTGCCCGCCTGCGAAAAAACTAGTAGATAGACATATAGTATTTAATAATGTACTTACATTAAAATGATCTTCACACACATGTAGAGACCTACTGCTCTGTGAAATGTCTTTTTCATTTCTTCTACACGCTTTTAGCCATTTTGATCGACGAATCTTATCTTCTGGCAATATTATAAATATTTTATCTGGCACTGTAGTATTCTTACACAACGGTACGATGCAATATTTAAAATAAGGAGTTTTTGTTTCCATTTTAAGTATACACTTAAAATTTATGGTGATGCTGGTATTTTTTAAGGCTGAAATCAAGCGGTCGAGTGCTGGGATCTCCGTCGTCGCTTGTAAATTGTATGGTGTGATGTCAAGACTACTCCCGCGCTTTTGAACCTGTTTGAAACGGTTCGCTCGCGCGCGAAACTTTAATAATTTATAACAAATTTATTATTGGGAATTAAGGCGTCATATTTTGCATATCTTATTTTTTAGTATTGTAGAACATTTTTATGAAGTAAAAAAAAATGTGCAAGTTCCCTATTATGACATGACTTATGACAGCACATAGGATTATCATAGTTGCTATGGCAACGGCTTTCTGTGAATAAATGTAAAATATTTTCTTGTTTGAGGTTTACTTATCTAACAAATCCTTAAACCACAAGAAATAACATATACATTACTAAGAGAAAGAATTAAAGACAATAGTAATATATTCTTTTCAATATTTGAAAAATTCCTTATGAGTTTTGCTTTTTGCATTACTAGATAAAAAAAGGGAAAGCAAATTAAAACTCAGATCTACTATATTATTGTGTACATTCGTAGAAAACTGATAAAACCACAACAATCGCACTTAACCTACCAAACCGTACTTCTTCCGTTTTGAGGAACATTCAACTCAATATCAAGTCAAAATCTGAGTGTAAAAGTTAAAAATATTCACTTTGGACCCACCCATTTTAAATTTGGACTCACCGATAGAATCGCGTATAGCAAAAAGCAAAATGGAAAAGTTGGTTGGGACGTCACCTATTGTTTATGACATGGAGACCAACGCCTGAATGAATATGTACAGAGCCTGAATGAGTATGTACAGAGCCTACATAAATTATTAAAAATCACGTGACCAACTGGTACCTTTCAACTACTGATTTTGTGTCTTTTATATTATGGCAGTGATGAAGATTTTGCACATACGTTTCAACCATCATCATCTATTGTTGATGGCACGACTCGATGAGGCTGTTAAAGGGAACTAACTGGTCACGCGGTTTTCGATCATTTATGAAGACCCGTTATAATGGATTACTGGTGTTTATTTGTTATATACGCGCTATCCTGTAAAATTATTTGTTCTGTAAGAAAAAAGTAAATACTTTTTTTTTTTGAAAATTAATTTTATAAAATCTAAATTGCTAAGTATGTACTAAATCAAGAAATCCATAAAATTTGTAATTAGTACTATAGTTGTTAAGCTTCTTTAACAGGTCTATATATTTGGGGCAAAATGGATTTCAGACAAATATGGCGTATTCTAAGTGACTCCTTAGTAAGGAATTGCATAATATTATACAAGAATTTACATTTTTAATCTTTGCACTAATGTTTTACATATCCGAGATATTTTATGATTTTGTAACCATATGTTCAATATGAAAATCAAATAATGCCAATTTGCTATTCAATATCACACATGTAGATCCTAGATTGTTGGCATAGGTACATTTTACTCCCGGATGTAGAAGTGAATTGTATCAATAAAATTATTGGCGTAAACCGCAATGATCTGTACACGTTTTTTTCATAGCGTAAAAAATTCAGTGGTAGTGACCCCCTGATCAAATCTACATGGAAGTGAAAAACTATGGTCTAAATCGTTAACTAATTTTAACTTTCTGCTCCATAAAAAATAAATAAAGAAATGCTAACTCTAATAATTATTAACGCCGTTTTAAAAATGTTCAACTGTCTGATAATGGGGTTCTTCTACTGTTAAATATGATTTTATTTTGGTATTATCATCCTAGAATAGTATATACTGTACACTACGGATTAGTAAATTTGTTCTTGTATACAACTTCTTACTTCTTAGAACTCACTATGTTGACATGAAAATTTATTGTTTTCATACTGTTTCAAACGACTACTAAAATAACATACAAATTAGCAATAACTACACTCACTCCCAATGCAGTTATTTTGGTTTGATATATAATTTAAATTCAAGGTTAAAAATTTATTCGGCCCTAGGAAACTTATTTTTTTAAACGACATCTAATAAAGGATCCGTTATGCACATTCGGCGCAGATGGATGATCTGGTGATCGACTTTACGAATATGGTAAAATCCCCATCGACTGAGCGCATACATAATGTCGCCATTATTTTGTGAAAATGGGCGATTTAGTTATTTTGCCATTTACACGACAACCTGCATCATGATCATTTTTAGGGAAGACAGTTTACAAGGAGAGCCACTAGACGTTGGGTTACGTTTCAAGGGCGTATTTAGGTGTATATTTTACATAATTTTAATTAGACATATAATTATTTTAGGTTTACTCACAATGTTATGGGCATGCTTTTTATTTTCATAGAATATAATATGGCTAGGACGCAAGGTATAACCATGATACGGTTTTCCTTTGTTTTTTTTATACTTGATATAGTTACTGCTGAAATTCAACAAGGCAGTAAAGTAAACCACACTTTCTACAGCTGCAAGACCGAAAATTTGCATTATTAAGAATCTGCACTTTATTACACTCCAAACGGCGGAAAAAACCATACAAACTAGTTGAAATAAATAGGATATTTATACAGGGTGTACCAACCAAAAGTAGGCACCCTGAATAACTTTGGAAACACAAATTTTTTGAAAAATTGGTGAAACACGTCGACCTTGTTTCCAAGGGGGACATATTTTAATATAATACTTGTATACCTATCATCATTCCTCTCCCCACACGGCAACCCCCTCATTAAATTCAAATGGCAAAGGGGGTCGAGTGATACATCTTTTGAAACGTCTTTCAATTCTCTACATAACTGTGTATTTTTTTTAAACTTTTATCGATTCGTTCCTGAGAAATAATTGTTTCATTATTTTAGGTTCGGGGAATAAAAATAAAAGCAGTTTAAATTATCGTATGTATTGTTCAAAATGACCCCCACCGACTTCCATACAGTAGTATAATTTCTAAAAAAAAAAAAAAAAAAAAAAAAAACAAAAACAAACAAAAAAAAAAAAACCAAACCCCCCCCCCCCCCCCCACCCACCCCCCCCACACGGCGGGTGGCAAAAAAACAACCAAAAAAAAAAACCCACAAAAAAAAAAAAAAAAAAAAAAAAAAAAAAAACCCCCAACCCCCCCCCCCCCCCCCCCCCCCCCCCCCCCCCCCCCCCCCAACCGATTATCCAAAAATTGACGGACTGCTATAGCAAAATGTGGGGTGCCCCATCCTGTTGAAAAAACTGTTCGCCCTCTAAAAGATTATCGTCTTCATCGAGGATTTGGGTAATCATTGGGTCGATGTTATTTTCTAACAGATCGAGGTACCTTTCGCCATTTAAATTGTCAGGAATAAAAAACGGCCCGACAATGTGATCCCCTAAGATGCCAGCCCAAACATTTAACTTCTGAGGCCTTTGGGTATGAGTTTCCATGAACAAATTTGGATTGGTTTCACTCCAATACCTACAATCGTGCCTGTTTACCTCTCCATTTAACTGAAATGTCGATTCATCAGAAAAACACGCATTGTACAGTAGATTGGTATTACCGTTTAATTGTTCATTAAAAATCTCACAGAATTCAAGCCGACGATCGGGATCATCTTCGTTTAATTCGTGTACCAATTTAAATTTATATGGATGAAATTTGTGGGCCTTTACAATTCGATGAACACTGCTTCGTGATACACCCGAAGCCTCAGCTACTTTCCTGATCGATTGAGTATTATCCATCTGCAAATGACCAAGAACTGCCACTTCGACTACTTCATTCCTAATCGGTCGCTGAGGGTCATGCTTTTTGTTTCCTACAGAACCTGTTTCCATAAATTTTGTCAATAATTGTAAAACATACTCACAACCAACCCTTCTATCTGGGTGATTTCTATTGAATATGCGTTCCGTAGCTCTAGCACAATTATCGTTTTTAAAATAAATGCCGGCAATTTCTATTCTCTCCTGAAGGGTATAAACCTTATTGAGAACTTACTCCGGTAAAATGTATCTTGATTTAAAATTGGTTGTGAACAAATTAATGTTCAAGGACTATCAAATACTTATGAGTCTTTTATTATTCTAAAACTAAACGGACAAGGAAAGTGTTTTTGTCGAAAAAACTCGTGTTGATTTGAGAGCACTAAAAAATGTAGTTTTTTTATAAATTCCAATACCCAGTGCCGTGTATTTTAGATTTTTTTAAACGATTTCGATTGTGTGTAATCATCAAAAATAAAATTATTTTCGTTAAGAACGAACCGATAAGTTTAAAAAAATACACAGTTATGTAGGGAATTGAAAGAGCTTTCAAAAGGTGTATCACTCGACTACCCTTGCCATTTGAATTTTTTGAGGGGGTGGCCGTGTACGGTAGAGGGATGATGATAGGTATGCAAGTATTACATTAAAATATGTCTACCTTGGAAACAAGGTCGACGTGTTTCACCAATTTTTCAAAAAATTTTTATCTCCAAAGTTATTCAGGGTGCCTACTTTTGGTTGGGACACCCTATATAATCTCAAACCTAATGGCAATAAATTTAAAACGATCTTTTACATATTTAAACAAACAATTATGAATAAGGCTGCCATAATTATTTTCACAATAAGTCACATGTTTTTTTCTATATTATCAATTACAATATGAAATTGTTTTCTTTTATTTAGCCGTTATTATTTACAGGACGAAAATGATCTTTTAACAGCGACCTTTGTGATCAGGATTATAGGTATATTCATTGGCAATTTATTATACACACATTCCAAATGTTAATATTTTTTTACCGTTCATAACTACATAAAAAACGAATTTTAAACGAAATAAAATGCGATTTAAATAAAAGTGTTGCACATATACGTAAGTAAACAATCTCTAAATAAGAAAATGTATGTTTACAGACCTAATACTTTTTGGTTCATATAAATCATTCATATTTGCTTCGACAAATAAATAACCTTTTATTGTAAGAAAATAATATATTACTCAATGCAATTATTATTAAATTGGAATATATTAGCGTATTGAAAAAAATAATCATTATTTTACTTAAATATTTTTTTTTTATCTTATGCGCAAAGGCGATAGTTTTGAATAAAATATTGACTTTGTCTAAATAGCGCCAGTTGACCCTATGCAAAATTTCAGCGTTTATTTCTGACATATTTACTGTGGTTTACTATGAGGTGACACTTATTTATTCTGGTTGAAAATGGAAACAGAATTTGTTTTGTTTTTAAGAACAGCCTCACAGAAGGCCGTTCTGTCAGTGTAGAGATTTGAAATTATTAAGATGGTGGGTGTAGTAGGAATAGAGATGAGACGATGAAAAATAACTAACTGAGGACGTCTGAACCATGTCTGAACGTCTGATGTGAGAGTTTACACGCAGTGTAAAAAAAAACAAGAAAAAGCTCAAGTCGATAGAGAAAAATTATATGTCATAGCCGTGACTCGCAACTATTTCAACCTTGAAGTTATTTTATTTCTTATTTTTTGCGGTTTAAGCTAGGGTACGCTGATCTTGTTGGTTTATCCTGCTATATATAGGGTGTTTCTGTTTTAATGAGCAGGACTTCACCAGCGTATAGAGGTCATTTTAAGCAAAATATTCTCAATGAACATACTCCTCAAACCTTATCCTATTCGAGATTCAGGGTGTTGAAGTTTCTAAAAAAAAATCGTTTTTTCCGATTATCTTTAGAATGAAAAGAAAGAATTGCGTGAAGGAAATATTTGTTGAATTGCTTTCTACAAACGTGCCAATTTTCATGTTGATAGATTTACCAGTGGTACTTACTGGGTGCATTTTAAAATTTTCTTAAAAAATAATGACACGCCAATGTCTTAATGGCAATATTCCACCATTTTTGGAATACTCAGATATTTTTAGAAAAATAATTATTCTCTAATTTTTTTCCTAGGTTGCACAACACTGAGAATATTTTGCTTAAAATGACCTCTATACGCTGCTCATTAAAACGGAAACACGCTTTATATGTAGCTACAGTTTAATAATTATATTCACTCTAAACTATGTCATTTTCCTAAATTTAATTCTCTCAAAGTACATACAGGATTTAAATCGGGTAACTACGCCACCGGATATTACGCTTAAAAATAATAACTTTTGTCAAAAACGAACGGATTCCAAATGTAAGATGCTTGTTATACAGGTGCAATTAAGGTAAGCATATTATTTAAAATAAATTTTGTTAAATATTATACTCGGTGATTGTTTTTCTAATCCATTGCCCTTCAAACCACAAAATTTTTTATTTGTACGCCACTGCTCAAATTTAATAGAAACATTTTAATCTACGTTCCTCTTAAAGGAAAAAATATGTTGGGCTTCTTTTTCGAAATTCTTATGGTTTTTGATAAAATTGACATTTTCAACAACAATGTATTTTCCCAACATTAAATTTGAAAGTAGGAATCAAAAACTGTTGGCTGTGCAAAACATACGTTTTGACAAAACTGGCATTTGTTACAACCTTATTATTGCATTTTTATATTAGCGTCGTCGTTCGTTTTACTTGTGATTTACTTGAAAGCTTCAAAAGTCAAAAGCTTCTGCTAGAACCACAAAAATTCTACTGTCATCAACTGCATTATATACTTTTGAAATTAATGCAGTTATTGCATCTTTCGTAGATTTATTTTCACGAAATTAAAATTTTCGCTAATGCAGAAACCAGCGAGTCTGTAATTTGATATTTTTGGGAGGTCGCCATTTTTTTGAAGATATGTTTATTAACAGCTGTTTTAAAGTTAGATGGTACCGTCGTGTCTGAATACACTGATTCATTATTCGGTTATTTTGAATTGTACGAGGTGTCCCAAAAGTGTTAGTAAGGGTTAATATCTCTGCAATGGGTACCGATACAAAAAACGAATTTTGGAAGTTTTAGATATAGTAAGAGATCTACTTTTTTGTATAACTGCCACTTCGTTACCCTTCCCAGGGCGACACAACGGGGGGAAAACTTTAAAATCTTAAATAGAAACCCTTATTGAACCCAAAAGACAAAATTTGGCGCAGGAGTTCGCTACATTCCAAGATATTAGCTCATACTAAGATTTTTGGATTACCCTGTATATTTACATGGAAAAATTTTTAAAAAATGTATCTTCATATTATCAGAACGTTTCAAAATTCCAGACACTCTTCCAACCAACGTTAATAATGTAATAATAATAATATTTATTGAAAATTGTGTACATAATAGAATTTCATAAATTCGTTTTCAACATTTTTATAGGGAGAAATGGACATGTCCTTCTGTAAACAACTTACATAACCTGTGATTATGGATTACTAGTTATTACTAATAATGTGTAATATAAATAAATTTGATATGTTTTAATTGCCTAATCGATTTTTAATATAAAGTTTGGCCCTCGGCTTGGCTAATTCTTAATTCCTAACGGTTGAACATCCTTAAATTAAAACAAATGAAATATGAATGAAATAAGATCTTTTGGTAAACAACCTGACATTTTAACGAACCCATTGCTTAATAACGTATGTAAAGATGAAAATCTCTATTCTCTTATAAGTTGTTATTTCAGTGTAGTATGTCTGTCTAGGTAGTCAATGAAGGAAAAACTTACATGTCTTAACATTGCCTAGTAATGAACTAAATCTATTACAGACTATTTTTTCGACAAAACGATCTCATAATACCCAGCACCTTCGCCACTAATTATACTAAAAACTGAACATTTTTGTTCGCAAATTATAAGTTGTTATCTTGCACCCATTTTTTTTATTTTCTTATTCAATATTGTTTGAAAAAATTGCAGAAACTTCAAACCGAAATCTTTATATTTATGGCACGACGCATTTTAGGTGTATTTTATATTACGATGCATTTTAGGTATATTTAATGTAAAATTTTATTTTTTTTAATGAATCAGCATTCATCTGAGATTTGTAATAGTGTTAAAATGTAAAAATATAATAATTCCATATTATGTAGACAACAACATTTAACTCAAGGCCCCCCCCCCCGTCGTCGTCGGTCATATCGAGTCAGTAAGTTATTTTGAAGATTATTATTATTAGTTGATTTCATTCAAATATCAGACTTTTTACTGTATAATCAATAAACACCGGACAATTTCCGTACGTCCAAGGCTGGCACGTGTAAGAGAGACAATAATAATCATTTGTACGGAAAAATTAAAACACATACCTTGAGTGTCTTGACATTTCATGAAATCTCCTGTACTGTGTTCAAGGTATTAAGATTGCAAGACATAGGCCAAACAAGTTAATTGAACCATATTGGGATGCGTGGATCGTTAGAAGCCTAGCAGCTTTACACATACAGTGTCCCAGCAGGAAAAATGTAACATGAGGTGTGATGGACAACAAATTGTCGAATGTTGGCATGACTCTTGGGGATTTAGTCCTGCTTGATGTAAAACTAAGATATATCAAAAATGAGTTGATTGGTATTATACAAGGTGTTTTATAAGTCAATTTATAAAAATCGTTACTAATAAACTATATTTTCTTTTCAAGATATTAAAAAATTCTATTAAAAAAATTTGTTTATAATGCATTTTGTGCCTTACTAAATTCAGAAATATAAATTTACTTTGTGGGAACTGCCCCTTTTTCAATAAATTAGTATACTATTTTGAATTTTCAAAAATCATTTTAGCAAGTTGAGAGTGCTTTGAAATTACAAATATCTTTTCTAAAATAATTTAGTATTTTGAATAACTTTTATTCTTAACACCTTATCTTATTTTCAATAAAAAAACTACTACTTGTGAAAAAAGAGACAGTTTCAACAAAGTAAATTTATATTCTTTAAATTTGGTAATTAGGCACAAATTGCATTCTTTTCTTTAATGGAATACTTTCATATGTTGAAAAATAATACGAACTAACTAAAAACACCCTGTATAATACTGATTCAACTCATTTTTGATACATCATAGTTTTGCATCAAGCAGGGCTAATTCCCGAAGTGGCACTCCAAAATTCGAAAATTGTTGGTCCATTATACCTCTTGTTATATTTATCCTTTTAACCAATATAATACAAAGCATTTACCACCATTTCCTCAACTGTTTACGTATTGATTCGCAACACCCTTTCACTACAAATTAACAACTTAACAACACTTAAAATGCGCATACTAACATTAATGATTTTATGTCCCCTAAAAAATCATGGCTTCGTCAAGACAAATTCAAAAGTACTCATTTTTTTGCGTCCTCCGTGATACTGTCGACATAGTTGTTACTATTTATTTTTATCTTCGCACCCGCTGTCTACGCACTGTGACGTTTGTAGATAAACTAAATAGGGAATGCGGTCTAGATCTCGCTGCGCACGCACAGCAACTGTTCTTTCATATGGGATAGACAAGCCGGTCGGGAAGCAGCTCGGGGACTCACGAAAATTGTCTGGTATCTAACAATCAATAATAATTAATGTATAACACCAAACATAATTTAAAAAATTGCCATTTTCTTGTTTATTGTATTCCGGCAAATTTGTTTCTTGGAATAATTTATTTATGATTTATCATCACATACATATACCGTGTGTAAAACGGCTAATGTGGCCAACTGTTAACAAAGTCCGATTGAACAATTGAGATGGGATGTAACCGACAACCGTGTGAGTATATTGTAGCTGGTTGGTGGTGCACAGACTGTTCCTGTCCCATTGTGCGCTGGGTGTGTCTTATTCCATCTCATTTCATCCTAGTTCGCAATCATCGCTCGTATTATTTTTCTAACTGGCCACACTTGGCGCTATACATATGGTATATTTATGTAAATGTTGAATACTTGAAGTATGTTATCAGAAATATGTAAATTATACGCGTATTACCAGTACATTTTTAGCAGAAATAAAAATCTGATAATTCTATTCTGATAATAATAATCAATTATCATTGTCTAAAACGAAAAATACGTATGAGTAACAAGAAGATAATATTTTATTTGATAAATATTATGTTTGTATAAAAACGTTTAAACAAGTTGTTAGTTGTTATTAATATTTACTACGATTTTTCGTGAAAAAATTTAGAAGCTTTTAACTATTTTAATATTAAGTTTTACGTTTTCTTAAAAAAAAAAACAATGTGCGACGCACAAGAAGTAGTTAAGGTTACAACATTGTGTTCTACTGTACAATGAGTCGTTAAAGTGTAGAACAAATTCATTAAAATAGAAACAATTTTTCTAAAAATACACATTTTTATATTAAATTCAATTTCGGACCATTATTTGTTTTCGAATAATGACGTGATCGATTTTTTTAAATCCCCTATTTTTTTCTCGATTTTGATAGATCCTCTAATCGGCATAAAAATTTTGACACCTTACATAAGAACATTTTCAAGCAAAAGACAATGGAAAACTAGAAAACCTAAATATTAACAAAAAATAAATCAAAACTCTGTTGCTGTGCAAATAACATTATCAGATTTACACTGACCGGCACAAAAAGTGGGACAGCAAGAAAAGCTGGTATATTTTCAATTAAAATTTTTCTCAGTGTATGTACACTGTACAGTGATCATTTTAAGAGCCTCACTCGGTTTCATTGCTTTATTTTTCACCTAGGAAAAAAATTTAAGAACTGTACTTCCGCATTTTTTATGAGGAATCCAAATTCGAAAAAAAAAAAACAATTGAACGTCAAATAAAAAAAGTTATGGTCGAAAATTTTAAAAATACAAAAATTAACACCCTGTATATTAATGCTGAAATGAACATGTGATAATCCACTGAACATAAAATACGTATCACATTCATATTTTTCACTTCCGGTTTAACCGGAAATTACCTCAACTTTTTTTGTTTTATACTGTATATTCAATTGAAATGAAATTTATCTCTGAATTCAGCGAAATATACTATCATCAACTTTCATACTTAATTAGATATGGAGTTTAAATTTAAAATAACACTAATATATCATTTTAAACAAGGTCATTTATAAAAAGAAATAAAAACATATAAAAAATTTATTTATTTTAGAAGTTACAGTAATTCCATAGATTTTATTTACAATAAATGTTCGAAAACATTACCATTTTGCTGCAAACAGTGGAGAAGGCATACGATCAAATTATCTCTGCATCTGTTTAAAATAATTATATTTCTTGTTGAATTTTTAATTTGATCTCCGTTTGCACAAAATAGTAATGTTTTCGAACATTTGTTGTAAACAAAATAAACAGAATTATATCAACTTTTGAAATAAATAAATTATATAAATGTTATTATTCGTTTGCATAGATGACCTTGTTTTAAAAGATATATTGGTGTTATTTTAAGTTTAAACCCCAATATCTTATTAAATATGAAAGATAATGATAACATATTATATATTGCTGAATTGAGAAAGGAAACCTGGCCATTCAAACGTTAGTGAAGACATGAAGATTGACATGTTGCTAAGTATGAAAGAGAATCCTCATAGTACTTCTCCACTAGTGTCAATAGAAAATGAAGTTAGTCGACTAACAGTACTACGTGTACTGAAGAAAGAAGACTATCATCCCTACAAAATTCAATTTATGCAGGAGCTCAATGAGAATGATCCCGACGTCGAATGCAGTTTTGTGAAATTGTGATAGATTTGTACCACGTTTCCACCGCCTAATACTTTTTTCACATGAATCCACGTTTTGTCTAATAACTCAGTGAACCTACAAAATTGCAGATAATGCAGCAGCAGGGAATAAAATATTAGGTCATTTCTTCTTTAAAGGAACCATCACAGAGGAAAGATATAAGACATGGTATCCGCATTTGCAGAAATTTTACAAAACAAAAATGATCCTGGCCTTCCAGGTAATACTACCTGATTTAGTAAAACAGCACCCTGCACTTTGCGCGTCCTGTTTGCGATTTTCTGGACAACTGCTCTCCTAGAAGATAGATTCGCAGACGAGGACCGATATAATGGCCTACAAGGTTCCCAGATCTTACACACCTTGATTATTTTTATGGGGTTATTTAAAGTCAAAAGTCCTATTATCAAGACACCGGTGGATGACAGTTCGAACACTTAATTTAATAATTTTATTTTATTAGCACAAAATTTTTGATTTATTTTTTGTTGTTTATTAAAAAACATAGGTTTTCTAATTTTCAGTTGCCTTTTGCTCGAAAATGTTGTTATGTAAGGTGTCAAAATTTTTATTCTGCCTTTTTGACAACTAAAGGACCTATCAAAATCAAGAAAAAAAAAAGGTTGCCATTTAAAAAAAATATTGATAATATTCGAAAACAAATGATAGAGGGAAATTGAAATTGATATAAAAATATGTATTTTTATAAAATAAATTTGACCTGTCGCATGTCGTAGGATTTTTTTCCAGAAAAAAATTGTTTCAATTTTGATGAATTTGTTCCATACTATAGCCACTCACTATATGTTGTGTGACTATGAGTTGAATAGTTCTGAAATTTAAAAGAAAGACTTACCTACCTCAAATGCCAACAAGAATATAAATTAAAGCTAAACACTTCTCAAGATAATAAAAAAATAAACAACGAAATGTCAAGAGTTAAAGTGGTTTCTCAACTGACAATGAGTTCAACACTAATGTAATAATTTTCTAAACTTTAATTTTAAAATTGATCAATGGTCAATTTACGAAAAAATTAAATAACCAATAATAACTTAATTTTAGTATATTTAAAATTTAATTATCTTTCAAAAACACCAATCATAAAATATCAAGTAAGTAGTGACTAAAAAGATTAATACTTCTTTATGTAGAAATAATACTGTAATATTTTAACAAGTTAATATTTTTTTATAATTATTAAATCAAACTTTACGGTACCTATCTATAACTGGATTTACATTTGATATTTTCTTTTTCACTCCAAAACTGATTATTTACTTTCATTCTATGTAAATTATAAAAGGTATTATATTTTATCAACAAAGTTGAACAAGATGGCCTTGACATTCTGAAGGAGACCCCTTATTCGCCTTGAATTCTTGCAAAAATATAACCACTCCAAGAAATGTCAATTATTTATCTGATATTGCAACAAATGTGAATGTACTTATTATTCCATGATAAAGTTAAGCTTTTATCTTTTTCACCTTGATTATTAACTATAATATATATGTATATACCTACCTATCTTAAGTGTCTTTAACATTTTTAATGACGGTATGAAACAATATCTATGCATGAAATAGCAAAGGCAAAATCCAGCTGTAAAATTATATAAGAATCTGAAAATCTGAAAAATGGGGGTATTTACTTCGAAACAACTTTTTGCTTCATCCTCAACGATAATTTGATGTATCCAAAACTTGTATTTTCTCGATTATTTTTTTTCAACATAAAATAAACATGTTTGTTTGGTTCTAATACGTATATTAATAAACAAAAATTATGGTATTTTCGTTTTTGTATTTCGGCTGCTGATTAGATATAAACCTGTTTTTTCGTTTTTGCATTCCACTTTGTTATTGGTAGTTTTATTCAATATTGAAAAGCACTACGGCTCTGATCTTGTTTTCATAGATACCAAACGCAAATTAGTCCATACATTAAGAGAAATGTCATTTGTTTGACAGAACGAAAAAATAATTAAATTTAGATGATACTACATTTAATAATAATTGAAGGAGTAGATGGATAAAGATGCTGTTAACTGAAATTTAGGCCCATGAATTATCATCTTATGTTATTATAACGAAGTTGTTAAATATATTATCCAATCAGAAACCGCCCTTTTGAAAAATATTTATTTCTGATTAGCTATAACTCTTAATAGCCCAGTTATAATAACATAAGAGGTAAGAGGATACATCATAGGCCTTATTGTTTAAAAAATTGGAGTATCCTATTCAATAAAGGTGTTGTTATGTTAATCCTTATCACCAATTTTTCGTTACGTTTTTGTGACTTAGCTACCCAATGGCTAAAGGAGCTAAGAAACAACATAACCCCGTGTCTCTGATGAATAAAGGTTATAGTAGAGTTCACCAGCCATCGAATTGTGATTTCTGTTTACACTTTAAAGTTATAAGCTAAAACCCATTTTAAATTATTTTTTACCCTTTGGGACTTCAAAATTCATTGATCGTCCAAATGTCGTCCTGTACGTGGAGGCTGTAGGGGGTGAAACGTAAAAATTACCCTAAACATAATTTTGCGTTATCTTAATCTACAGAATATCGTCTACATTTTTGTTAAATAATAATAGCCAAACCGCGATCATACATTTTTACACTATACACTTTGCACACTACATCCACTGAACACATTTAATTAAAAAATATATAGAACGACGAAAATTCAAAATAATAAAGGCACCTTTCATTATCTTTCATTATAATCTTTGTTAAAAACTGCAGAAATTTACAAAAAAAAAAAATTTTACTCTAAACTAGAGCAACATACTAAGTGAACGTGAAAATTGCCCGAGGTCTATTTATAACGTCGCGTCGGGCAACGTCAATTTTCCGGGGAAGAACATAACCATGCGACAGACAATATTTGTTAATTCACTTTATGACCGCAATATAGTGGGGATCAATAAAATAAAATAAAAGCAGCGACCAATAATAAAAGAAATAATATTTTAATTGATTTACACTGTTCAAAATTAAACGGTGTTCACATTTACCATTGAAAATATTGTAAAAGTGGTGTGAAAATTTACACATTTTGGTGTAAAATCAAACACCATCAAATATTGTAAAAAGTACACTCATTTATTGAGTAAAACTTACCATTTTTTGGATTAGAAATGATCTTAAATACTACATTTTCGTATATTATACACCATGCTTAGTGTGATTTTATGTTTCTGCGATTGCGTCAAATATCTGACGCATGGTAATCAGTAATTAACAGTTGATGATCATACAATACACAAAACCGTGTCTTGACTTAGTACATTTGGTAGATATTTTATATATTATCTTCAGTGGCGATTTATGTGCTGTGAGCTGTAGAACACAAAGAAAAACAGAAAAATGAGAATAGCGATTGGATTATTAAAATCTATTACGGGAAACGAATAACTTAAATATACCTAGTTATGTCATTCTACAGCTTTTTAGTGCAAATGACAATATACTCCATATAGTGTATAGTGTACAATTAATTGAGTTATCTGAAATGTGGCATTTACATTTAATAAAATACATGACATTTTCACATTTTTGTAGCTTATTTAAAATGAATGTGTTTTCTATCCCTTAAGAATATCACCTTTTAGAAAATTTGTATTTTCAAATTCAACAATTATAAGTTGTATAAATTAATCAAAAATAAAGTGTAATTTTACAATTCATAGGTGTAAACATTTTACACATAAATAATAGTAAAATTTTACACTGTACCATTGGTGTCTAGTATACACCTAATTGGTGTGTCCCAATATGTACCCCGTGTGGTGTCAATTTGGTGTGAAATTTTACACCGTATTTTCAACTGTGTAATGCAGTTTTAAAAAATCCCCCAAAATTATGTGAATATCTCTTTGTCCCTCACGGACCTCAAAAAATCTCTCGATTCAGAATATATTCCTCAAGATGGCAACACTGTATACATCTATCGCGGTTTGTCTAATTTTAGGAATACTAGGGTTAAGTAGAAAAACAAAAAGATTTTATATTTTGTAAAGTACCAATCTACAATGTGGAACGTTTAAAATTAGGGGAAACAAAAATTTCATTTTTTTAAGAACTTCCACGAAATTCATCTTGACTTAATTTACTGATGTGGGTGTGAGCTAATTAATACATACGTAAAAATTATAATTTAAAAATCAATTACACATCTACGCATTAAAGTGTATTAGACAAATAAAAAACGTACATACGTATTTCATTTACATTTTTATTATAATTATTACAATATTGTATTTCTTTAATATTATTTATTATTTATTATATTTATTATTTTTTTTTACGATACATAAAAATCGACAGTTTATATTTTCAACATATAAAAATTTTATTTTGGTTTCCACTTAAATTTATTTTTTCACGAAAATTTTAACCTAAGGATTAGATTAGATTGGAATAATCATTCATTGATTATTGCTGAATAAAAATTATTTTAAAAGATTACCTACATTCATCAAATCAAGATTAGATAATTAAAAGATAAAAGATGATACTTCGCATATATCGTATCTGTTGTATACGTCGCTGGAAAATCTAGAATTTATGTATAATAATAATTACAAATAAGTATGAATTATGAATCATACAGTTACTTCAATTAAATGAGATTCACATTTAAAATACCTACTAGAAGTTTCCGTTATTTTTTAAATTTTCGGAGACTCCATTTTCTGATTCGTCTGTAAATGTGACTGGATTCTACTCCCAACAGACAGTTTATTCTCAAAAATTATCGTTAACTGTTAAACTTCCTGAGGATCGCCAAAAAAGTTAATATAAATACTTCTTTCGGTGATATTTACTGTTGTGATTTTAGTCAACTGCACACCCCCAGTTTTGCTAGCACACAATTTTTATATCAAGCGCAACCTAACACATTTAGTTTTACGTCTAGCACACCCTCACATAATTAATAAATAAGAGTTGTATTGGGGAGAGGAACAGATTGACACTAGCCTACCATTTTAGGGTAGCGTCAATCTCACCAAAATGACTAGCCGTTACATTAGTTTACAAGGTTTAATCCAATGATGAAAAGTGTTGAATTTGTATGATTTCAACTCACTGAATTGAAGTTTGCAGCCAGAACACAAATATCACGGTACGTTTTTGATATATTGATTAAAATTGAGTTACAAAAAAAAATGGTACGGAAGGTTAAAAATGACTAATTTTACTCGTCTTTTTTATAAGTGTTGGTGTCATTTTCTCTTACGATGGACCAACAGTAGTCCCTCAACATATTTTCGTCCCAAAAGCCTTGATAGTGTTGCTCAAAATATTGATAAAAACGATCACCATGTTCATTGCTCACACTCCCCTAAATGTTTAGGAAAGAAATCAAGGTGTGAATTTTCAGCGACATATTGACTCCCATTTTATGGTAGTTAACTAATAAATCAAAAAGATTTTTTTCTTCTCATATTTTTTTATTTTCTAAGAATGCCTGAACCGTCATTTTGAATGATCTCCAGGCGGCTTTTTCGATACTAGATAAACAGTTCTCAAAGTTTTTCTTTAAGAATTCTCCTTATTTCTGGACCTACGAATACACCTTCTTTAACCTTGGTTTTAGACAGAGTGGGAATTAAATATTGTAAATATTTTAATTCTGCTCCCGTTTTGTCTAGTGTCTTTACAAGTGCCCCAATTTGATATAAAATGGAGGCAAAATAACGTTCCTCGGGTCAATTAAAGACATGTTCTGAATATTCATTTTGCCAGGGGTGTATTCATTTTTGACACGTCAAACGTTCTCTACAGTGCGCCCTTCGTAAAAGACACTCGAAAGAAATGCAAAGAAAACTTTTTCGTATGAATAAAAAATTAGGCGCGCATGTTATAATTACACTAATGGTTTTAATGCACTTTTAATTGTATTAATTCGAATTCCCATAGTCTTTTTATACCCCGAATTTTTAAAACTTAACTATGGCATCACCGCAAATATTTTCTTTGCATTCCTTTCAAGTGTCTATTACTGGTGGGCGCACTGTATGTTGTCTAGCTCCAAGGGCGACAAAGTGCCATAAAAAAAACCTGATGTGATAAAAATTATGTTATTACATGTATGATCAGTGGGTACACCAGAAGTAAAAAAAAAATGTATTTAGTCTGTGGTTAAAAAAAATTGTAAGCTAGTGTTATCCACTTGATTTCAGTAACAGTCTTGTGCTAGTCTAGGCTAGGTGTGAGAATTTCTGGGAGAATTTCTACAATGTAAAAATTATATTGTTTTCCATTAAACATCTCTCAATACAATAATATAAAAAAAGTTCATTATATTGAATTTTGTATATTGTATTGCTTTCCATAATATATTAATTAGGTATTAATATATTAATATATTAATACCTAATTATATTATGGTATATTGTTATAACTAGGCATTGGTCATTTTAGGTGATGTTATATATTTTATGTTATCCTAAACTGTAAATACCGTTTAACAATAATTACCCTTTATCGGTAAAAATGTTCATAACAGCCGAGACTGGTAAAAACTTTTTAGGTTTTCGTCTATACTAATAATCGTCATAAGAATTAACAAAATTTATTAGTTTATTCTCTTTCTTTTGGATGAAAAGAGCTTCAGGATAACATAAAACGTTGTAATATTCAACCGTTATAGGGTTTAACATGCTCACATGGATAACTCAGCTCGGTATCGTTCGCTCAGATAACTTCCATATTCGCATGTTAAACCCTATACAAATATATAACTATACTATATACTACACTATATATAACGGTATTATACTGTAACATACTATTTTAATTAATTAATTGATTATAAATAAATATATTGAATAGAAGCTAAACGAGCCCGCACTTTTTCTATGTAAATAAGTAAATAGGTCCCGACCAATTTTCTTAAAATTTCGTATGTAAGAAATATCTTCGAGTAAATAAACTCCAGAAGAGATTTTTGGAGTCATTTTTTTACCACATTTTATATTGCTTTTGGTATGTTAGTTAATGTCAAATTTTGTAATAAAAATTTTACCCATTTCCCGATGTTCGATTGACTTGTTTTGCGTACTTATGTATTTTCGATGACAATATAAGAAAAACCTGTACACTAAAAAATTCAAAATGGTGCCTCCAAAATGGCAGCCAACTTTTTCAAGTATGGACTAATTTCGCTCAAAATCAATATTCGGGTGATTTTACGGTCGCTGATTAAGAATCTGTAATCAGACTTGGTGAAACTGGTGGTCTCTTTATAGTACACTGAAAAACCGACAAAAACGTTTCAAAAAATTTTTTTTAAGGTACAACCACATGGGACCTTCACAGAATAATAGATTAGGCCCTTGGCCATCTAAAATGGCCAATTACAACATTTTTTGGGAGGTCCAACTTTTTTTATTATGAAAAATGTCACAAATCTGTCAAAATTAATTTTTCGTACTTTTTCACACATCCCTCACGATATCTCCGGAACCAATTGAGATAATCAAGTTTTTTTTTTTTTGGTCGATAAAGGAAACGTGAGCGGAGGTGACTGAATTAATTTAGTCTTTATGGAAAACCTAGTTTTTTTTATAAAATTAGGTAATACTTTAACATTTACTTTTCTTGCAGTATTTTTTTTCAGTAAGCGAAAAACTTTTTTGTTTTAAGGAATTTTGCCACAGTATATGCATACGGAATAAAATTAACACATCAAGGAAGTTTTTAAAAAAAAGCGCAATACTCTACGACTTGTACGTTTCAAGTTATTGTTATTTGAAATTAAGTTTCTGCGGGCAGGATATTTCCCCCGGTTCTACTGTGCTTTAATCAGTGTGCTATGCGTGTTGTGGGTGCATACTATTAAGTATTATTTTTGACATATCTTTAATATAAATTTTATTTTCATAAGCACTTTGGTTTTACTTATCATTATTTACATTGCACATTATTTAAAATCCATTATATTTATACATTAAAACCTAAAATTGAATTAAAAAAAATACGAATTAATTATTTATTTTAAAACATAAATTTAAAACTTGTTATAAAAATATTTTAAAAATCGTCAACGTCGGAATCTAAAAATATCTAGACAGTTCCTTGGTTGCAGCAGTTTGCATAATTGCACTCACTGCAGCATTTCAAACCTTGAGCAAAACAGGTACATCTGTTGTTACAGACCCTGTCGGAACATCTTATTGACAAACTTTGCCTTACAATATCGGGCACAGATTTTTGACTAGAAAAAGTTGCCTTCCAAACATTTTCTTCAAATGTCCAACCGTATCGAGTTGGATCTTCCATCTGCATGTATTGTATATGGCTATTGTACTAAATTTTTAATTGATACAGACACCTGGCTCCGTGGTCTAGAGGTAATGTACTTGCCTCAAAACTTCGGGGTCCCGGGTTCGATTCCCGGTCGAGGAACTGGGATTTTTCTGTGAGAGAGATTAATCGTAGTATACTCGGACATTGGGTGTGTGTCCATTGTCTCTAAATGTGTAGCCCTCTCCCACACAAGGTCATCCAGACCTTCAGGGACAAAGAGGGTTGTAATTTCATGTGGTGTTATTATTATTATATTATTATACCTAAAAAAGAGAATAATTACATGTAGGTGTTTTGTTTCTTTTTTTAATAGGTATGGGCGATCTAGAAAAATAATTATTACCTTTTTAAATGTTGTCTAAAAGCATGGTCAGTAGGAGGCAGCTCAGAAGCTGGCCGATTTGTACTTGTTGTTAAGTCCCATCGCAGTTCATTTAGGGATTTTATATCTTTGTTTTTATTCTTATATAAATAAAGCGTATATTTTAACCCCTAATTCCATCGCTTTATCCTCTGACAGAAAAGGAAGGTTTTCTAAATCTTTTAAATTATTTAAATTTTTATATAAAACATAGAATGCCGTTTTCTTCCCTATTTTATACATGGCATTAGCTGTATCACAACCAGTTAGGCAATGAATCGTTAATACTTTCTTGCAAATTTCCTCTCCTAAATTTGCCACAATATTGTTAATTGACAAAAAATGTATATTCTTACTATGTCCTAATTGTATAAATATATTCCTTTGGGACATATCTGGTGTTTCGCAGTAATAATGTAAAAGCAAAATCAGGACATCAGTATCAACAGATTTTACCAGAATTGTATTACCTGATTTTAATTCTGATAACATAAAATAAACATTCCATTGTTAAGCATTAAATAATATGTAAAAACTCAATAAAAATAATACTCATTCGCATTCACATTACACAGAGAAAAGTTTGTTTCTAACTGACAATATATGTATAATATAAGATTACTTGTATTCAATAGTCTACACTCTACACACTTGAGTGGCGCCGCAGTGAGGCGCATCTAGGATCGAAAAACTCGTAACTTTAAAAAATAAAATCTCGAAAACTATAAGTCGTAGAGAACTGACTTTTTTTTAAAAAAACTTCCTTGAAGTGTAAGCTTTATTTCATACGCATATGGTATGACAAAATTCTTTAAAATAAAAAGTTTTTCGCTTACCGAAAAAAATGCAGCAAGGAAGGTAAACGTTCCAGTTTTACCTAGTTTTACAAAAAAATTAAATTTTCCATAAAAACGAAATTAAAGCAGTGACCTTCGCCCACATTTCCTTTATCAATTAATAAAAAATACCTATAATTATCTCGATTGGTTCCGGAGATATCATGAGGGATGTGTGAAGAAGTAAGAAAAAATTAATTTTGACAAATTTATGACATTCTTCGTAATAAAAAAAGTTTGACCTCCAAAAAAATGTTGTAATTGGCCATTACAGATGGCCAAGGACCTAGGCTATCGTGCTGTGAAGGTCCCAAGTGGTTGTACCTTAAAAAATTTTTTTCAAGAAGGAAGCTACTTTTTCCCCGTTTTACGGTGCACTATTACTACTTTGAACAGAAGTCTACTTTGAACAATTTAGACAACATTTTTGTTTATTCTTGTAATTTTTATATTTACGCGTTCTTCAGATAACTATAATTACAGGCACATCAGGAAACATGTCATTGCACATGGAATAACCTCAGAAGTCATTTAATCGGGATCACATACTTAAAAATTTCCGAAAGTATTTACCCATTGTAAAACTTATGATTAGGATTTACCAATCGGATATGACGTAAAACCAGGGTTGGCTTTAGGTGGTTATGTGCCAGATTTAGAATAGAATAGAATAGAATAGGTTTTTATTTGTGCTACATAATGGTTACAAAATTATAATTTTAATTCATTACATTTCCTTGTAATTATAATATACAACTATGATACCTACTGGAATCTTCGAAAGAAACAAACAGAAGTTTTGTTTCTTGAGGGAAGATTATCCTTCAATAATAAACCTAAGGGCGTAACCCCAGCGGTCTATTATTGGTGGTCTGTTCCTATAAATAATACATTTTAACTAAAATTTTAACATAATAAGTGCATATAGCTTCAGCTAAACTAAAATACAACTAAAACAAAATGCAACTTTTGCTTACAAATTTTAAAACGATGTAAATGTAATAAAAAAAAAACCCTAATTTTTATATTTAATTTAACTATAATAATAATAACAACAACTGTCATTAATCTATTACATTTAGTATATCTTCCAAATTTTGATATACCCAAGCCCTTACTTTTTTTCTTGAATATGTAAATAGATTTAATTGTTTTTACATTGTTTTTCAATTTATTAAATAGCCTAGGTCCAATATATGTAAAACATTTTTTCCCAATTGTTTTTGTGGTTTTAAGGCATTTTGACAGTACTGGATGTTTTTTATTTCATTTGTTTTTAAAGGTTCATTTTTATATTCTCTTATAAATGGATTCATTTTATTTCATACATTGAGCAAAAAAACAACCAAACCTGGATATGTTGCTATTGAGAACAAATATATGTATTCAAAAAAATATAGACAAAGTATATACCTACCATAGACATATACACATATATATATAAAAAAATACTATTTTTTAAACAATTATTAATGTTATTATTTATTGTTATTTCTAACGGGTCTTCTTGATTTATTGTAGGTCAATTTTTTTCTTTTGTTCTTTACCAATCTTTCCAGGACTATTATTTTCGAATTTTCTTTTTTGACCTGTCTCTATATCTTCTTCCTGTTCCTCCGTGAATTTAGAATTTATTTCTTCTTCTTCTTCTATGTTTCCTTCAATGTTTTGTTCCTGGAAATTTGGAAGTTACCAGTGTTACTGACTCACAAGCAGTTTCACTAACCGCCGCCGGTGGTGATCTGTTCTCGTTTGTCACTGAACTATATTCTTGATTTTCCAATTCTTTACTTGTGTAAGCTGTTCCTTCTATTATTAATTTATTTCCTCTTATACTAGCTACTTTATTTTTACTTCTTGCTTCCTTTAGATTTTCTACTAATATTTTTCTTTCTTCCCTATCTTCTTTGATCAAGTCTTCACTGATGAATATTCCTGTTCCTTTTAACTTTGTTTTGTTTTTTAATAAGTTTACTTTTGTTAAATGTGAAATAAGTTCGATTAAAACTGGTCTTTTTTTATTTGATGGTTTCCCTAGCCGAAAGACGTTAGTAAATTCTATTTTGGGTAGTTCGATTTCCAGCTTTTCCTTCAACAATTTTTGAATTTCATATATCAAATATTCCTCTGTTTCGTTTTCAACTTCATCAAAGTCGTAGAGAACAATATTTTTTTTTAACATTCTCTCAGCCATCCAGAGACGTGTTTTTTAGTGTTCTATTTTCAGTTTCTAAGGCCGAAACTTTTTGTTTGATGTCGTTAGCTTCTCTATTCACCTTCTCCTTAAGATTTTTAAGATCTTTACTAACTTCCTCAATCTTTTCACATAGATTTTCATTAACACTTTTTATAAGATTATATATATCAGTTAACGATTTTCCATCCTCCATATTTCCTAGTTTTTTAATAGTAGTTGTAATAAAAATTTGCCTTCCTTATTATTTATTTGCTCACTGTATATACTGTACGGTATTTGTTGGGCTTTTTTACTCAAACATTATTTTTATATGATAAATCAAAAAGAAAAATTCTCATAAAATTCCTTTATTACTGTGACCGGTTTCGTGAACAAATTAATTACTTCACATCATCAGACAGGAATTTTTATAAATAAAAAACCAGGGTCGTCAAATTAAAATTAAAAAGTTTTGCAACATAGTCAAATAATCTGTAAATGTAAGATTATTTGACTATGTTGCAAAACTTTTTAATTTTAATTTGACGAACCTGGTTTTTTATTTATAAAAAATTCCTGTGTCTGATGATGTGAAGTAATTAATTTGTTCACGAAACCGGTCACAGTAATAAAGGAATTTTATGAGAATTTTTCTTTTTTGATTTATCATGAATAATTACTCATATGGGATCAACCTACCTACATTATTTTTATATGTTGATAAGTTTTTATGCTTTTTTTTTTTATGAAACCTAGTAAGTATGTAGTCGTAGATTTACATTTATTAACACTGATTTGTTAAAAAACTTACTTTGTAATAGTTGTTAATTTTCATGACTTAGTCAGAATTTTTCACCATAATTTTCTCAGTTCTCCAGTGTAAATGCCTCAGATTTTTTTACACTTTGTCTATTTATAAACACAGTTTTTCACGAAGCTATAAGCACAACACAACTTCACCATTCACAGATAATAAAAAAATTTGCATGCATATATGAAACAATATCTTACCTTGAGATTTTTTTTAGCGAATTCCGTATTATCTAAAGTTAATAAAGTCAATTTATTATAAACACTTACTCTAAGAGAATTGGAGGTATAGGGGGATGTACTTAACACTAAACTAACACACACACAATTATTTTTCACTGCCGGTTACAAGAATAAAAGTATATTATTAATATTTGTTCTAAATGTTTTGCAGTTAAACATTGGCGCCTTTCGTAGAAAATCCATTTATATTGCGAGAAGAACCACTTGACGTCGACAGATGTAACTGCAGCATACTTAAAATATGTAAACTTTCGCAGTCACCACATTCATGCTCGGTGTAGCAAAGTTTACTTCCTTGTCGTTTAAAAAGTTCTATTACACCTGTCATCGTAATAAATCCGGGATTTTTTAACAGTTTTGAGTTTTTTTTTTTGTATCCCCGCATCAATTTCTCCATGTAATTGAAAAATATATTGTCAAAGATCGAACACAAAGTTTATTGCATCGACTGTAGTAAAATCTGATGTTGGCTGATATTGAAGGTCCTGTATGACTACAGGAATTCGTGAAAAACTTCCACGTATGGTCTCCAGATTTTCTTGAACAGTTGGATCCTGTGCCTGTTGCGCCTGTGAAATAGCAACTGCGTCATTTGGATTTAACTGTTGTATTAGGGATTTCACATTTTCAAAATGACAGTAATAGTACGATGCTGCTTCTAGCCAAGTTCCCCATCGTATTATAATGGGCTGTGGAGGTAATAGAGTATTTAGTAGAATTTCATGAAATAACCGTACACGACTTGGTGCTTTAAGAAAACTTTCTTTATTCTAGATATGAAATTATCAACACAGGGTAGCACCTCCTAATACCTTCAGCAATCTTATGAAGCCCATGTACTCAACATGTTACATGAAGTATATTCTGATATGTTTCCTTCAAAATTCTTCCAGCAGCTTTCATATAATTCACTCCATCGGTAAGAAATCATAAGAATTTATTTTCTGCATATTTGTCGCCCCAAAACTCTTGTAGACTTGAATTCACTACCTCCGCTATAATGCGAAAATTTGTAGCTTCTAAAACTTTAGAGGCAATCAAGTGCTCGCTCATTGAACAATTTTCCTCCAATGCACCCATTAAAACATTTGCTACCTTAAACCCGCAAGCATTAGTGGTTTCGTCCACGCTAAGCCAGATGTATTTCCCATTAAGCTCAAAAGAAATTTTCTGTCTAATATTTTCACACTCCGTTAATAAATGTTTTTTTCTTAGTGTAAACTCTGAAGGCACGTTAACATTGCTATATTTGCAATTTATACATGTTTCCAAAAATTGTCTAAAAAGTGGATTGTCTAATTTCGACCACGGTATGTTACATCCTATCATAAATTCCACTAAATCTAAGTTAAAATTACGTTACTTGTAAGTAAAACCACCTACGCTCCGTTTATGGTATATGTCTACTAATATTTGTGTTGCATGACTACGAAATTGCTTTGTTACATCTAGTGCAATACAATTGTCCACCATCAAATTGTAAATCGGCTATATCGCGAATCCAAGAATTTACTGTAGCTTCCGTCGATTTAGTACGTTGTGACATATTAACTGCGCATTTTTAGTACCTACGTCCGAACGGAATGAATCCACGTTATGCAAGATACTGTTTGATCGTATTATAATGTTTTCTCCCCTCCACGCTAGGGCCGACCGTTGGCCTTCAGCACAGTCTAGATATACTGTGCCCTCAGTAATGTAAATTACCAATATACTGTAAAAGAACCTATGACGCATTACGTTTTAATTTAATATAGTGCATTCCCTGACAAAACTAAGTTACCATGAACATTGTAAAATTAAAAAAAATGCATTTAATATGTTTTTGTAGTTTGGGAATATTTCAGTAGGTGTTTGCAATATATTATATTATATCTGTAAAAGCCATCCCTGGGAACTGATCGGTAAATCCCACGCATGCTTATGAAAAGCAATTACAGAACCAATTAAAAATAATTAAATAAAACTGCTAATTTCTGCCAAATTGAATCCGATTAAGAAGAATCTTCTTTTAACAATTTATTACATGAAGTAAAACAAATCGACCATTACTGATGCAGACTTTGTATTGGTGAAGTTTGCTACAAAAAAATACAATTAACATGCATTAGACCGACAATATAAGCATGTGGTCAGGAATATGAATTCAAACTTATGGGACATGACAGGAAAATGTTTCTTTGTGGCTTCAGTTATACTTTTCTGCACACATATATTCGTTTAGCTCACTATTTTTTGGAAACCGGTTAAAGATGCCCTCTTGTTGTATCACCAGAAATTCAAAGGAAGCTCCCAACTTCAGACCGACAAGGACGGCTCAATTTTGCAGGATCATTTGCTAGCTACAATTTGTCCAATGTTCTGTAATCTGCTATCTGCTATGCACTAAAGTTACACTTTTTTGTATAATTATACTAATATTAAGTCATTCTGTCACGCATCTATCAAATAAGATTATTATTAATACCTTCCATGTATTTTTTTTAAGTTTGAGAAATGAAAACTTTAATTTCCAATACATTTTTTGTTAACACCATTTTTTTATATGGGGTATCTAACAAGTAATATTTTTTCTGGTCTCTTCAAAGGTGGGGTTATTTTGAACGTGTTTACATTCTAAACTTAGTTATCACACAAATTTTATGTTTTTTTAAAGCAAAATGTTATATGAATTCTAAAATAATAGTCATAATCGATTTCCTCACATATACCTTGGTTAACACCATTTGTTTCATAACATTTAATAGGGGGTTTACATGCAGCTCAAGTGAGCAGGGAATTGGGCAGGGAAGTGGGCAGCGCGAGTATGTAAACACGTCGCTCGCGCTGCCACTGCTCATGCCATTGCCGCTGCCGCTCGCTCCCTTCACTGGGGGTATTTTTGAACGGAAGTCAAAGGACTGGCAACACGAGCGGCGCGGACTGTTTACATGCTGCCCGCTGTCCTGTCCTTTCCTAATATAATTTTGCAAACTCAAAACACAGAGCGCTGTCGCCGCGGCAGTTTCTACGTCCTCCATATTGCTGGAGAATAAAAATGCGGTACGCGTACCAGCTGTATGTAAACAGTCACTTGCTTCAAGGCTGCTATAGGGCAGGACAGCGGGCAGCGCGAGTAGCAGCGGCAGTGGCTGCATGTAAAGCTAGTATAAAGAAGAAATACAATAGTTATTAAATGTCATGTGACTGAAGGTTCAAAGTAGCCTCGTTTCACGGTATGTGCTCTGATTTCAATGGAATTCGGTATCCCAGGGTATTTAGGGGTCTTTAAATACGAATATGAAATCAGTTTAAATTGATTACAAAACTTTGAAACAATATGAAATAAAAAATAAAAATTTTTTTAAACCACGGCTTTTCTATAAATGCAGTAATAAGGACACCATATTTTATTGCTTTCAACCTCTGTGATTTACAGTTCTTTATGCTTTCTGTTACGCTTATTAGAGCAGTTTTACGCACGGTTGTAGAAAAAAAATTAGTAGGAATGTCAATACTGTAAATAAATAATTTTCATTTATTTACATACTTACTTCCTTATCTACTTTTAAATGCTATACCACGATATATTTTAATAATAATGAACTTTTTTCTAATACCTACATCGCACCGTTTTAATATTCAGTCGTGACATATATTTTTTAGAAAATTCAATCCAAAATTCATTTTTAGAAGTTAGTTACTATAATAATGCGGCAAGATAAAATTGCCCATAAAAGATTTTATGAAAAACTGCACAAGTCTAAAATTAATGCAAAATTTAGATTTCAAAGTTCAACTACTTACTAGAAAATATATATTATGATATCTGATATTCCAATCGCCATTGTATTATCTATTAATCCCTTGTATTATACTTAGAAATGTTATTGTTATGTGAAAAAAAAACAAAGAAAATAAATTTCTTAGAAATTCTATGTCGTCTATACAGGGTGTCTCACCAGGAACTGCATCGATCGATATAGAGAAAAAAGTACACATAAGAAAATTTAGAGAATTACTAATAGCAGTGTGGTCAATCCAACTAAAATAATTACAAGCATCTGGCACTTCCGGTTATACAGGAAGTCGATACCAACTTGTTTATTTTAAATGGAATATATATTTTAGGGTTTTCGAAAAGAGCATAAAATTGTGAGTCAAAAACATGGATACCCTATGCCTAAACCCAGCCATTTCAGAGATATTTGACATTTTAAAAAATTTTGACAGGTGTAATGGTTTACAATAACCTTTCTAACTTTCTTCATGTAAAAGATACTCATTTGAAGTTTACAAAATGTAACGTCAAAAATGGAATACTTGGTATACTATTATTGAATTTCTTTAAACTGTAGAGAGTAGCTCACCTTATGGTCTTTCTGCATGCCAAAAAGCAAATGAGTATCTTTTACACGAAGAAAGTTAGAAAGGTTATTGTAAACCATTACACAATTTGTTTAAAATGTCAAATACCTCTGAAACGGCTGGGTTTACGCATAGGGTATCATGTTTTTGACTGAGAATTTTATGCTCTTTTCGAAAACCCCAAAGTATATAAGGTGTTCCATTTATAATAAGCAAGTTGGTATCGACTTCCGGTATAACCGAAAGTGCCAGATACTTGTAATTATCTTAGTTGGATTGGCCACACTGCCGATAGTAGCTCCCTAAATTTTCAAAATTCTCTGGTGCGTACTTTTCCCTATATCGATCGATGCAGTTCCTAGTGAGACACTCTGTATACGTATGTATATTAGCTTCCAATCTAAACCATTTTTAAACTGAACGGAAGTGTAATATTTTAAATTCATTTTTAACAGGACACTATCTACATATATTAATAATGACTAATGAGATTGACACTTCATATCTAATCTATCCCTTTTGTTTTTGTGAGATATATTTTTTCGTGTTAACGCAAATTTGGGCTTCTTGAAAAGATAAAGAGTCAAAACAATAAATTCTGTATACATCGGAAACAGTTTATTATGAAATACAGTTTACATTTAAAATTAGCAGTGTATAATAAAAATCACGTTGCTGATAAATAAATTAAAACAAATGTTCAAATTTACCTAAAAATAATGCACTAATGGTTTCGGTGTTGCCAAAATTTTGGTCGCCCTAATTTGTGAAATAATTACCTTTATTGCCATTTTTAAGACTCATTTTGCATGAAAATTAAAATCTAATTATGTATTTGACATAAAAAAAGATTTTTTTATTTAGTATACCTATTATAAATAATAATGGATAAAGAAATGTCATAAAAATTATACAATAAAAAAACTCTAAATAGGCAAAACTAAAAAGTTCGTATTCGTTGTCATTTGTGTGTATTAGGTTACATGGCGCTGGTCATAGACCAAATAGCCAGCCAATGTTTTTTTTGATACATTTAACAAAAACAACAAAAAAAATTAAAAGATAGTGGAATATATAAAACTTACATATTTATGATTTTATGATATACTAAGTACAAATGTTTGAAATAGGTTTAAGAAACATCTATATGTGTATACACATTTTTTCCTATACCTTATTTTATTTTATATAGGTTATCTTTTTTTTAAGTTAATTTTTCCTTTTTTCTTTTTTTTTAATCAATTATTTTTGTATATTAATTTAGGTAACTTAATTTACTTTTTTTATATTTAATATTACTATTAAATTTTCTTTCTCGTTTTCCTTTTTTTATTTATTCATTATTTTTATCATCAAAATATATGTGTATAATATTTTGAGCTCGGAGAGCTCAAAAATTAACTAATACGTATATTTTTGAGCGCTTTAAGCTCGAAAATAGCGAGAAGTTTCAGGGATGGCCTGCAGGGTCAACCTATTTTAAGATTTTTTTAATTTCTTTCTGTCGTTTAAATTCTGGGCAGTCTTTAAGTTGGTTCGTAAAATGATTCCCTTTACAATGGAAACATTCTGATTTATCAAAGAGGTTTGTACAAGTTTCTGAACTGTGATTTTCTCGGCATTTGATGCATCTGATTTTACTCTTACATTGAGTACCCATGTGACCATATCGGAAGCAATTACGACAAAATTACTATTTGAACATAAGGTTCAACATTAAATATTACATAATTAATTGAAATATATTTGAGCAAATTGTGGGCTTTAAACGTAACTACTACTGTTTTGGAGGGAATGTATTTAGTTTCATTATTTTCGATAACTTTTCTATGAATGCGCTTGACTGATTCTATTCGAATTTACAATGTAAATCGTAAGGTTTAATTTTTTCTGTAAGATACTCATTGGAATATTCATCGTCTATTCTGAAAACACCGTCTATGTAGTATAAATTTTGGTATAAATTTAACTAACTTCACTTAAATTACGCACAACGTAGTAAACGCTCCGATTCGCACGGCGCGGCGTTTAAAATCGAACTGACGTCATTTAAAAATCAAATAAAACTATAGAAAACATAACACATGTTCTTAAACAATATGCCTCACATAAAAATAAAACAAATATTTAAATTAAAATTATTTTTAAAAATAAGGGGCTAGTCTCCGGCGCGTGCCTGGCATGGCCCTGGATATTAGATTTATTTCCAATTTCGATATTAACACAAAATCATTTTCTGTCAATCCATACAAATGCATCTTCGCCTCGAGATATTTGAAATTCCTTGTATACAGGGTGTTTAATTGATCATTTTACAGTCGATAACTTTTGAACCAAACAAGATATAAAAAAAAATGTGACAGAGAAAACTGTACTGTTTTCTGCAAGCTACATTTTGACGTTTCCAAAGATTACTTCATTTAACATAAAATAAATATTTTTGATTGGTTCTAATATGTGTATTAATAAACGAAACTTATGTGTTTTCGGATATAAGCCTGTGTTTTCGTTTTTGTATTTCGCTTTATTATTGGTAGTTTTATTCCATATTGAAACCGTAGTGCACGGCGGTGATCTTGTTTCCATAGTTACCAGAAGCAAATTAATGCATTTTATCATCTGAAATGTCATTGTTTGTCGAAAAAGGAATTAAATTAGATGATACACTCAATAATTGTATCAATTGTAAGTTTAATATCAACATTTATAGTAAATAATAATTTAAATGGCTCGAAAATAATTTTTCTTTTTAAAAAATAATCTATACAAATACAACTCGTTTAATTAAGGATTATCGCAAATTCGTTTTTTTTTTTTTAGAATTTAAATATGTTGCTTTTATGAACAACAGGCAACACATTATTTTGTTTATCATAAATCGTACAAATATAATTTACGATAACAAAACATTTAAAAACTTCTCAGAAGTTTTATTCTTTTGCTCTAATTTTCGTCATTCCCAGCAAACATTTTGGTTTATTTTGACATCGAGTCTACCTAAATTATGTATAATAAATTTAGTCGCAAAATTGGAATTAACTATATTTATGTAAAATTTATGTAGACGCAACGGGGACTCGACATAAGTGGAGACGTCGAAATTTATTTATATTGAATTGAATTGAAGATAGGTAAAATTACATATAAATCTTCCTTGTAGTAGCACAGCACATTTTGACTTCATTTCGACGTCAATTCGACATCGAATTTACTTGTTTTAGGTAAAATCTACGAATTTATGTGCAAATGGCAAATGAATCCCAGTAAAAAAAGAAGAATTTTATACTTATTTGGTATTTTTCTCTATAAGTAGTAGCAACATTGTTGACAGTCATCTACAAAATTAAAAAGACACCTAATTCACAGTACGATAGAAAATAAATGAATATCGATGATGAAAATAAATCCAATTTAATTGCGTAGTGCCAGAAGTTCCCGGTTGTTGAAACTAATGCGTCGACAATTTTTCCGTGCATATTAGCACCTGTACTTCGAAATATAACCATCCACCTCCAAAATATTTATTAATATCAAAATTCCTATTATCAAGTAAAAAAATTATAAAATAGTTTGGGCCAAAAGTTTATTATACTCGTTGAATATGACTTAGCAAGCACACTTATGTTTTTTTTTAAACTTTTCATCAGTTCGTTTCCATACAAACTCATTTTGAAAATTTCAATTTCAAATCGTACTACAACTGTGGTAAAAAAATATTTGACCCTGAGGTTAACTGCCTTTGAAAATATAACTACAAAGGATAATTGACTAAATGGTTAAGGTAGATAAGCTAGGTAGAATTTATCGACGTTGTCGATCTAATATTAACACCACATGAAATTACAACCCCCTTTATCCCTGAAGGTCTGAAATGACTTTGTGCGGGAGAGGGCTACACATTTAGAGACAATGGACACACACCCAATATCCGAGTATACTACGATTAATCTCTCTCACAGAAAAATCCCAGTTCCTCGACCGGGAATCGAACCCGGGACCCCGAGGTTTCGAGGCAAGTATGTTACCTCTAGACCACGGAGCCATATAATATAATATAATCGATCTAATATTACTTTCAAGGAACATAATAAACGCGACCAAATAGGTTGCTACGTAGTATAAATTACATAGAATTTCCAACAAAATCTACCTAGTCAGAATATTCTACTATTATGACGATTTCTAGTCACCAGAAAGTTAAATATTACCTAATTATACTACTTACTTTAATAGAAAATTACCTTTAAGGTAATTTGTGGTAAATTTTTTTAGTTGTTTTTCCCTTGCAGCTTTGGTTAAAATTACTTTTAAGTAAATTAGTGTATGAGGTAAATTTATTGGTATTATTTACGTAAATTTAAATATAAAGTAAAACCAATAGGTAAATTTCTATGGGAAGTGTATTTTCCCAGTCAATTTTAAGTCATAACTACCTCAATAAGTAAATTCGTCTTTTGCCAAGTCGAGTTATAGCTAATATTATAGAAAGTGTTTGCTGGGTTTGGTTTTCTTAATTTTAACTTTGATTTATCGTTCTATAGCCCATATTACTTTTAACCAAACATGACAGAAAAAAATCGTGATACAGAAAGTTGTATTGCTTCTACAAACTACATTTGTTGCTTTCGAAATACAAAATGGCGTCGTCCTATTTCCCAAAAACTTTTAAAAAATTTTATTTTTTGGTAAAAAAATAATAAAATTTTAAATCAACTGTAAGGAATTTATCATATATTGAAAATAATGTAATACATATTGTGTTCAAATGTTCGTGTTAATAGTAGAGATGGCAAATCGGTCCGCAGTCACGGGCGGTGCCAAGTAGAGGAAAAACCCAAATACGTAGGCGAGATTTGTTTACTATTTTAGCAAAGACTAACATTTGGATTTAGTCTATTGTTATGTCTCGTGGTGTGTACAACGTAATTTATTCCTCTCCGTTGTATTGTTGATAATTTTATTTGTTGTATTTTATTCTTGATATTAGTTTAATAATAAAGTATGTCAGACCTGCCCAAGGGTAAAAAACGGCCATACACTGACAAAGTTAATAAGTGTATCAGTAAATTCCTGAATTTATTCTACAACTTGAGAGTTGCATTAAAACAGACAACCAATTAACATGTAACAAAATTTAAAACAAATTCCTAATAATTAATAGTTTCTCTGATGATGGTGTAATAAACCGAAACGTTAGAAAAAAATTTTAATTAGTTATGCCTGACCGAAATCCTCACAAAAAAAAACTATCAATATTAATTCTTATTATACATATACAAGGCGTTTGTCATCCTTGAAATAATTCATCATTCAACATTCGAGTTTATTCGAATATAAATATTATTATATACAAGGCGTTTGTCATTATGAATTTATTGTACTTTTTGTCAGTGTTAAGGGGTATTTTATTTAAGCCTGCGTTGCGAGTAGAATTCTGTATGTTGTACTGTTTATCAGTGTTTTGTACAATCCACGTTCGTGTCGAGTAGAATTCAGTAAGCTATTATTTACGCATTGTTGTATTTTTATGATGTTTAATAATTCATTCGCCGATATTCGATCTTACTCAAATATCATTCATTACAGTCAATAGTGATTATCCGTCTTGATTATATTTATTGTTCTATGTTTGGTTTACATTTTTAAAAAATATTGTTACGCCACTGGACTGTGTAGACTGGTTAGATTAGGCTGGAATTGTACACGAACGGCCGGGAATATTCTGGAGTGCTCTAGACTGGGTCAATGGATGTATAAATAAGACGCACGGTGGGCCGAGATTTAGTCTGAAGTCGAACGTGAACGAGTAAAGAAGAAATACGAAAGAGATTTATAAGTGTTCAGTTGTGATTATAATTAAGACAGTAATTGATTAATTGTTGTTAATTGTTAATTAGTAAATAAAGTAGTGAGTAAGTGTTACCTGGACTTTCAATCAACGAATCCACGAGTATAGGTGTTTGTGTGGATAGCAAACACGTAACAATTTGGTGTCGGAAGTGGATTGGAAGAGAAATTTCTGGAATATTCGAAAAGGTTCTACAGTGTTCTTCTCAGAAATTAGTGGTAACACGAAGAATTAAACTACTGGACAGTGTTTGAGGACTATTTATGGACTGAATAGTGACTTTAAAGTGGATTTTCGAGAAGTTCTAGAACATTCGATTTAGAAATAGCTGCAAATACGCGAGTGCCACTAGTTATAACGTGTTGTGGACTGAGAAAAAGGACTATTAGTGCAATTTCGGGAAAATTCTAGAACATTCTATTTGGAAACTACAGGAGATACGTGAATTGTGTCGACGGGAACGTGTTGTAGACTTAAAAACAAGACTATAAGTGACTTTTAGTGACAATTCTAGAACATTCGATTTGGAAACTACAGGAGATACGTAAACTGAGTTAACGGAAACGTGTTATAGACTCAAAACAAGACTTATTAGTGATAATTTATAAAAATTCTCGAACATTCCATTGCACAATTAGTGGAGATAAGTAAATTTTGTCAACACAATAGAAGTATAGACTCTAAATAAGACTTTCTTGTGCTATTTGGAGATATTTCTGGAACATTCGATTATTAAAATAGACGTGATATCAACACTTTACGGACTTAGTAGCGTAATAAACTTTATTTTGAACTGATTTACGTGTCGTGAGTTAATGCCAATAACAAGAAGTATGGCGGAGAAACAAACACAGGACTTGCTAGCAGCGTTGTTGGAACGAATGAACGATCAAGAAAGGATACGAAAAGAAGACAGAGAAGAACAAGAAAGAAGGCGACAGGAAGAAAAAGAAGAACAGAAAAGAGAACGCCAGGAAGAATTAAGAAAGATTATGGAAGATCAAGAAAGAAGACGGCAGGAAGAAAAAGAAGAACAAGAGAGAAGACGACGGGAAGAAAAAGAAGATCAAGAGAGAAGACGCCAGGAAGAAAAAGAAGAACAAGAGAGAAGACGCCAGGAAGAAAAAGAAGAACAAGAGAGAAAACGCCATGAAGAAAAAGAAGACTTGATAAAAATGATCGAAGGCCTGGAAATAAGACGAAAGGAAGAAAAGGAAGAACAAGAGAGAAGACGACAGGAAGAAAAAGAAGAGCAAAGAAAAGAACGCCAGGAAGAATTAAGACAAATTATGGAGGGACAGCATCAAGTCATACTCTCGGTCACTGAACAATTGAAGGAAGATGTACAGGCTGAAGTCATGGAAGTTAAAGAAGAAGTAAGTGAATTTAGAGGAAAGTTTGAAGGAGAAATAACTGAAGTTAAGGAAGAAGTAGCCCGACTCAAACAACAATTAAGAGAGAAGGGTGGCCAGTTAGTACTGTCGTCTGGTACTAGGTTACAACCACCTTCCTTCGACGGTCAAAGTTCATGGTCAACTTATAAGAGACAATTTGAGGCAGCTGCACGTTCAAATAACTGGAACGATGAGGAAAAGGCAACAGCATTGGTATTAGCACTAAGGGGCCAAGCATTAGACCTGCTCCAAACAATTCCTGCCGCACAGCAACAAAACTTCAACATTTTGGAGGCAGCGTTAGAACTAAGATATGGCGACCAACATCTCGCCCAAGTATATCAGGCTCAGCTCAAATCACGCAGACAACGAGGTGGAGAAAGCCTCCAGGAGTTTGAAGCTGCGGTAGAAAGATTAGCCCATCTAGCCTATCCTGATGCACCAATGGAATTTCAACAACAGTTAGCAGTTGGTACATTTATTGATGGAGTAAGGGACCAGGAAGTTAGGCGAATTCTTAAGTTAGCCAGGCATAAGCTTAGTAGTGAGGCTTTAGTACATGCACTGGAGATTGAGGCTGCCTATAAGGATACCACCCAATCAAATCCGAGAGTACGAGCTGTGAGTGTGGAGGAAGACAAGCCAGACAACACAACACAAAATCTGATATCTGATATACACAAAATGATCACCCAACTACTGACAAAATCGACCTCCCAGCAGAGACAAGACCAACAACAAAATAGTGGGAGGCCGAATGGAGGCATCCGTTGTTATAGGTGTGGCAAAGTGGGCCATATCAAGAGGAACTGTCGTCAACGCAGCTCAGAAAGGGTAAATGCTGCTGTGGTTGAGGAGCCTCAGGAAAACTAAAGATGGCTGGCAATTTGGGGGCTGCGCTGGCCAGGAAATGTTGTGACCCCCGAGAAATAAAAGTTTCCCAACTTCGGAGAGTTCAAAGTAGTCTGTTGTTGGAGGGTTATGTAAATAAGAAGAAATGTGTGTTCACAATCGACACAGGAGCTACGTCATCAATAGTACGGGCAGGATTCATAATGGGTTTCAAAGTAAATAAAGAACAGAATGGATTAGTCATCCGAACAGCTACGGGAGATAGGGCGGCGGTTCATGGGGAAGTCGACATGGAGCTGCAGATTGGCCGCTTATGTTTTAAACATCAGGTTATCGTAGCTGACATTGCAGATGACTTCATTTTAGGATTAGACGTTATGGAAAAATATGGATTTGTGCTTGACGTTGGAGAAAGAGTTCTCAGGATTGGAAATGAAGAAATTATTCTTTCAACGGCAGATGAAAAATTCCATAATATTAGACTACTAACTTCGAGGACCATAAAAATTCCTGCAAGAACAGAGAAAGTAATTGAGGCAGTCCTGGAGGAAAATTCCGTGGGATACCGTTTTGGCCTCGTTGAGAAGGATGACTCAATTAAAATGACAGACAATGTGATCCTGGCAAGGACTTTAACACCGACTACAGATAAGATACCGATTAGAATGGTTAACCTAAATTCACATTCAGTGACGTTCAAAGAAGGCGAAGCAATTGGCACCTACGAACCAGTCACATGGATTGCGAGATGTGAAGAACAAATCATTGGAGCTTCGTCAACAGATATGGACCAAGAAGTTGTAAGAATGTTAAATGCCCAGTTAGAACATTTAACTCCAGATGAACATAGAGAAGCTTTAAAATTTTTGAAGAAGGAAAGTACAGTATTTGCAAAGGACACAGAAGCTCTTACAAAGACCAACATAGTGCAACATCGCATAAATACTGGTGAATCAGCTCCTATTCGTCAACCACCTAGGAGGCTCCCATTAGCAAAACAAGAAGAGGCTTCTGAAATGGTACAGAAGATGCTTAAAGACGGAGTTATTGAGGAATCAACCAGTCCTTGGTCGTCGCCAGTAGTCTTGGTTGCTAAGAAAGATGGAACTTTAAGATTCTGTGTCGACTACAGAAAGCTGAATGACGTCACTAGAAAAGACAGCTATCCGTTACCCCGAATTGATGACACACTAAGTACGCTGGCAGGTTCACAGTGGTTTTCCACTCTAGATCTTCGAAGTGGATATTGGCAAGTGGGACTTCATCCAGATGACAAAGACAAGACAGCCTTTTCGACAGGAAGTGGCCTTTATCAATTCACTGTGATGCCTTTCGGCCTGTGCAATGCGCCAGCGACTTTTGAAAGACTGATGGAACTGGTTCTACGAGGACTAACTTGGAAGACATGTCTAGTTTATCTTGATGATGTGATGGTTATGGGACGGGATTTTAAGGAGCATTTGAAGAACCTTCAAGAAGTGTTTGGAAGAATTAAAAATGCACACCTGAAATTGAATCCCAAAAAGTGCCTAATGTTCCAGAAAGAGGTAAAATTCCTAGGACATGTCGTGTCTTCGGAGGGGATAAGAACAGACCCAGACAAGATTTCCTCAGTACGAGATTGGCCGAGGCCTTCAAATGTTCACGAAGTACGAAGCTTCCTTGGTCTATGCACTTATTACAGACGATTTGTGGAACGATTTGCTGATATTGCGAAGCCACTACACCGGCTTACAGAAGAGAAGGTTCAGTACCAATGGACACAAGAGTGCGAAACATCATTCAGAACACTAAAATCAGCACTGTGTTCGAGTCCGGTTCTTTCATACCCAGAACGGAAAGGCCTCTACGTATTAAACACAGATGCCAGTAATTCTGGACTTGGATGTGTTCTTTCCCAAATTCAAAATGGACAGGAAAAAGTAATTGAATACTTCAGCAAGACGTTGTCGAAGCCAGAACGTAACTATTGTGTGACACGGAAGGAACTATTGGCCATTGTCAAGTCCATAGACCATTTTCACAAATACCTATATGGACAACATTTCAAAGTTCGGACCGACCATGCTGCATTAAAGTGGTTATTACAATTGAAGACTCCAGAAGGCCAACTAGCTCGTTGGATAGAAAAACTGCAGCAATACGATTTTAAAATCGAACATCGTCCTGGAAAATCCCATAGAAATGCAGACGCTCTCTCCAGAAGACCCTGTCGGGAAGACTGCAAGCACTGCCACCGGGTAGAAAAACAACAAGGGATAATAATTGTAAACACCGTTAAAATTGATGTTCCTGACGATTGGACAAGAGAGACATTAAGAGAAGAGCAGTTAAAAGATCAAGAAACTGGTCCTATTCTGGAATGGAAAGAAAGAGGAGCCCGACCAGGCTGGAAGGACATTTCAGACAAGGCGGTAGGACTGAAGGCTTTGTGGGCACAATGGGATTCCCTTAGAGTAGAGGATGGACTGTTGAAAAGAGCTTGGGAAAGTCCAGACGGGAAGAAAATTTCTTTGAGATTGGTAATTCCCAGGTGTCGCATATCAAAAGTACTCCAGGAAGTGCATAATGGAACATCTGGCGGACATTTTGGCATCAACAAAACTCTCACTAAAGTACGCGAACGATTCTACTGGGTGAACAGCCGCCAAGATGTGGAAGCTTGGTGCCGCAAATGTGAAGTTTGTGCGGCAAGTAAGGGGCCACGGACAAGAAGTAAGGGCCAAATGAAACAATATAACGTAGGGGTTCCTTTTGAGCGAATTGCGATCGATGTAGCTGGTCCATTCCCCGTGACAGATGATGGGAACAAATACATCTTAGTTGCCATGGATTATTTCAGTAAGTGGCCTGAAGCTTATGCCATACCCAACCAAGAAGCAGCCACTGTCGCTCAAGCTCTGGTAGATAATCTAGTATGTCGTTTTGGCGTGCCCCTAGAATTGCATTCGGATCAAGGAAGAAACTTTGAATCAGGGGTATTTCAGAAGATGTGTCGCTTACTGGGAATTCATAAGACAAGAACAACAGCCCTACATCCACAATCAGACGGAATGGTGGAGAGATATAATAAAACCATGGAGGAGCACCTATCCAAAGTGGTTGAGAAACATCAGAGAGATTGGGACCGTCACTTACCTCTTTTCCTTATGGCATACAGGGCCTCCATTCATGAAACAACAAAACAGACGCCAGCTCGCGTGATGTTTGGACGTGAGATTAGATTACCATGTGACTTGGTGTTTGGCACACCAGATGAGGAGCGATTTTCCATAAATGACTATGCCGATGAAGTAGGTGAACGGCTAAGGAATATCCATGAGGTGGTACGAGACCGAATTGCCATAGCAAGTGATCGCATGAAGGCTCGTTATGATCTTAAGGCGAATTCAGGAGGGTTCCAAGCTGGAGATTTGGTTTGGCTATATAACCCACAACGAAAGAAAGGCAGATCCCCGAAGCTTCACCCACCCTGGGAAGGTCCTTACACTGTTGTCACCAGACTAAACGACGTTGTATATAGAATTCAGCAAAGTCCAAAATCCAAGATGAAGGTGGTGCATATAGAGAGACTAGCCAAGTATGCAGGGAACAATGAATTGCCTGATCGGGACGTTCAGGCTTAAGGAGGGGGCAGTGTTACGCCACTGGACTGTGTAGACTGGTTAGATTAGGCTGGAATTGTACACGAACGGCCGGGAATATTCTGGAGTGCTCTAGACTGGGTCAATGGATGTATAAATAAGACGCACGGTGGGCCGAGATTTAGTCTGAAGTCGAACGTGAACGAGTAAAGAAGAAATACGAAAGAGATTTATAAGTGTTCAGTTGTGATTATAATTAAGACAGTAATTGATTAATTGTTGTTAATTGTTAATTAGTAAATAAAGTAGTGAGTAAGTGTTACCTGGACTTTCAATCAACGAATCCACGAGTATAGGTGTTTGTGTGGATAGCAAACACGTAACAATATATACCTTCACAAGGAAAACTTAATTTAAATAGTCCTGACTTTTGTCGACTAACTGAAACTTGGATTTCTCCTTTCTGTCGACTTTACCCCAATTAAAATATTGATTAATATTCCATTTTTGAGTGTACGTAGTTACAAATACAGCAACACACACGCGGACAGATATAGCGATAGACACGGGGACAGATTTGCATAGGAACGGACCGACAGAAATGTAATTGAGGAATTATAAACAACATTCATTTTGTTCAAATTTCAGTTTACAAAAAAATAAAACTTCTGAGTACTTTTTAAATTTTTTGGGAAGTAAGGCGGCACAACGCAGTACAACTTCCTTTGGCATATTTTTTTCTTTCTTGTTTGGTTCAGAAGTTATATATCATCCCTCGTTTAAGGGTTGAGGTGTAACCAATGAAAGTAGTAAATTTAAGTGTGCGCCTTGAAAATGTTCAAGCGTTTTCTCTAATTTTGAATCAAAATGACAAAATGGCATAAATCCGAGTAGACTGTTTTCGGTGGGCAACCTTTTACATCAATAGCATATATAAACGCCTTAAATATAATTTAAGACATAATTAAACGAGACATTTATTTTGCACAAATTAAGTTCGTCTGTATCTTTAAATTACTCGAGAACTAAATCAAATATTTGTATTGATAATTTCATACGAGTTCCCAAAAAAGTTAAAAATTTAAATGTCAGAATAGAAAGTGACTGCATATAAAATTTAAAATAACAAAATAATTAATTATGTAAATACAAACGTAGTATACGAAATTTTAAAAAGAATTAATTACTGTACACTTCCGTAACAAAATTATCTATTGCATAAGCAGATCTAAACTTCTACAGATATTAGATATTATATTAATAATAATTTAGAAACAGAAAATAATATTTAGTTTATGGAAAAGTGCATTATTTTAAAAATAAATGCACAACTTATTTTTTAATAATTATTGCTGATTTTAATACGATGTCGGTTTAAATATCTACCAAATGTGTAGACCCGAAATATTAAGTTTAACAAAGGTTGTTGTACCTAAACATACAGGGTGTTGCACTTCGAGTATGCCAAATGCAAACAGGTACATAGAGAAAGTTGTTCTAAGCAAAAACGTTCATATACACATATAATTATATCCGATTCGTTACCATTATCGAGATAAACATTTTTAAATAATTTTCAATAGTTACCGATCTCACAAAATTTCAATTTAATATTATTATTATTATTATTATTAAACTGAAATACAAACTGATTCACGTGGTCAGTTTTTATTTGACAGTTGTTAATACAAATTAATTAATTTGACAGTATAATGATCTGGGTCAGGAAACTAGAAGGACATACGTAGACAAATAAAAGCAAAACTATAAAATGAATAATGAAATACATACCGTTTGATACAATGTATTATTCAGAATGACTGAAGTCTGCCTTCGCATTAACATACATCGTCAGAACTAATATTCATTCTGCATTCGTGGCTGTTAAATTTGCGCGATTTGGTCTGTACATATGTTGTACAAGGAAAATAAAGAATCACATCTACCGAGGTTAATTGTACCAGTTCTAAATAGTTCACATCGCAGGCACTGACAAATCGCGCAGATAATTTTCACGAATTTTACACAATTTTTTTTCTATCCCAGGTTTCTGAGTAAAACATATTTTAGTTTATTGTTTATAGTCCGACTTGTGCTGTCTGATAGAGACAAAGCCTTTTGAACACTCAAAATTCTTAGTTTAACATAAGGGTTGTTCGTAGAGCAGTTTTCAACCGTTTGAAACTAACAGGAACATTGTTGTAAAAATGTGCTTGTTCAATCAAAACCTTTTTTTAAATGCAGAACTCTCGTAATAATCGTATCTCTATAGTCATCAAACTGTCACAAATCGTCTCTACGAACAAAGCTATTAACAACCTTATTACACCGAAAATCAGTTGTTTCATCCATTGTCATATACAAAAATTTATTTCGTACGTTCTCTATATTCCCCAAAATATTTTTATACACACTTGGTAGATATGTTTTACACAATGTATGGCTACAAGATAAAGGGAAATTACATGCACAAAACATGACACACAAAGGATAAAAAAAATTACCACTATAAAAAAACGACTTTTCTGAAAACAACATGCAAAACTTAATAAATAGCTTACGGTCGGAAAACTGGGAATGTATATTTGGTCATACTGTAAATAATGCTTTTGTTAATTTTATTGATTGTATAAATTAGCATCTAGATGTTTTCGTTCCGATAAAATCATTTAATATAAAAAGTAACGTAAGTAGCGAATTTAAAGCCTGGCTAATACCTGATATTACTCAGCAAGGATTTGGGCTGAAAAATCTCTATTAGTTAAGTAATAACTTAGATTATACCGATACAAAAGCATTATATAACAACAAAAAATGAATATACAATAAAGTTATAAAAGATGCTAAGATTAGATACTACGAAACTAAAATTGAGCACTCATCTAATAAAACCAAAGAAACATGGACAATAATAAATAATATGCTAGGTAGATATAACCAAAAATTTAAGGATATAAAATTATCTGACGACAATAAAATAGTTGCAAAAACAAACCAGACAGTACACATTTTTGGTTCACATCTTTTTGTTGTACAAAATAAACATATACATTTTGGAGAAAATTTATCCTCACCATGTATAGTCTCTAGCACAAACTCTGGTAAAAATTTTTTAACCAGTTACAGAATTGTAACTTATAAATATAATAACCTTAAAAAAAATTCTTCTGGAAACGACAACCTTAACTTCAGGAAATGACAACCTTAACTTCAGGATCTTAAAACAAATTAAATATTTGATTACACCCACTCTAATGTATTTAATTAACCATTCAATTAAAAATGGTACTTTCCCTAATATACTAAAAATATCACATGTCGTACCTATATTAAAAACTGAGGATCCTTTAGATGTTAATAATTATACACTCATAACACTAGTTAGCTCGCTGTCAAAAGTTATGGAATGGGCCATGCACGACCAACTTATTGAATTTTTGGACGGACATATGACGACCCCGTGTCAACATGGATTCAGGGAGGGTAAGTCGGTGGAGAGTGCTTGCTTCCACCTATTATCCAGTATTGTTATCAACCTAGACAAAGGTAGATATGTAGTAGTGATCCAATTCGACCTCTCTAGGCTTTTAAATTGGTGGACGCCGATTTTGTTCTGGCCAAACTTTCCAATCTTGGTATTCGTGAAAATATACTGCAGTGGATTTATTCTTAGTTAGCGAAACGTAAAATAATGGTAAACGTTGGTTCCCACTATTCTAGAGAAAATACCGTTCCAACGGGAGTACCTCAAGGGTAAGTACTAGGGCCACTACTTTTTCTACTCTATGTAAATGATATGCCACACTACATACAAAATGACTCAGTCACCATCTATGCAGATGATACAACTATGGCAGCCACATACTCTGATATGAGACATTAAACACAAAAACTGAATGCATTAAAAATGAATTTACTGCATGGTGCGACCGTAACAAATTAATTATAAATACAACCAAAACAAAGTATATTAATTTTTTCAATATAAAGCCTGTAGTCCCAGACAATTTAACATTCTGTAATAAAGCCAAATTCCTGGGAGTTACTTTAGATGCAAACTTATCTTGGGGATCTGAAATTGATAGAGTCTGTAAGAAATTAAACCAAGCCTACTTTGCTATATACAAATGAAAAACTATTTGCAACAAATGGACTTATAAGTGTCTACTATTCCCTTGCCTACTCATACATAAACTTCAGCATATTGTGTTGGGGTACAGCCTCAGAAAGGAACAGAATATTTATTGGCCAAATGAAACTCATACACCTAACATTTAATGTAAATCCTCTTGAAAGTTGTAGGGGTACCTTTAAAGCAAATAATATTCTTACTACTCCGTCAATTTATATCTATGAAAGTTTGTTTTACATAAAAAACTCTACAACTTTTTCAAAGAAACAATGATTTACTGATACCACCTTATAACACATTACTGGAAAAGTCGCCATTATACCCTTGTATCAAATTATATAACTTCTTGCCATCTGATATGAAGAAAATAAATAATTACAATGCATTTACATATAAGATTAAGAGTATGTTGATCAATAGCACTTTTTGCAGCATTGATGAATTTTTAAATAGTCTTCCTTTTTAATAATTTATATCATATTTTCAATTATCTTAAATTTTTAAACTTATATATAACTGTCAACTTATTACTCTACCTTTATGTAATTTTTAAATTAACCTTTGATATTTTTAACTTGTATACTTGTATTTAAATAATTTAGTTCAAACCGTTTTAGTAATATTTGTGGACTATATACTGTTTCGACTTCTGCGATGTTTTATACATTGATTGTGTCGCACTTGTGTTTTATGTATATATTTTTTTCTCCTTTTACCTTGACATGTATTATCTTATGTGATCAGCCAAAAATACAAATAATCAATCAATCAATCAGTTCATCTTTTCTAACTGTACCAGCAATATTCTGTCTATGGATAGCCGAACATAAATGTCTTTCACAATCACGGCTTGTATAAAATACGTAACGACGATTACATAGAATATGTGAACCATGTATTGTGAATCCGTCGTAGTGTTCAATCATTTTATGCACAAACGGTGATGACGGCGCCATTGCTAAGAGCGTTTTATACGAGAACCAAACCAAACACCACTACGCATCCGCACACTTTCATGTTGTTAAGTTAACTGACTGTCGACTGGGGATAAAGTACGAAGGTGCCTTTAAAATTACATAGGAGTAATCGCGGTTACCCGCAGAGTCCTGCACCTTTCTGCTTCGATACTGGTTATACTGGTTGCATATATATTACAGGTATATAAATAAACACACCACATGATTTTTTATGTAGTGTGTTTATTAATATTTATATTTTTTATGCACAAGCTCTGAAAAATGGAAAACATTTCCGGCCCCTGAAATGATGCGCAATTTACGTAGGGTTATAGGAGAAACAATTTATTTGGTTTATTGTTTAAGATTAAGACTTGAGATTTTGCACATGTTTATTGGGATACATATTCTACTTAGTTACGTTTTTAATTTTTTATTCTACTTGCAAATGTGATAAAAAAAAGTCGAAAAATTTGAATCTTATAGATAATCTTATTAGATATTGAAAGACGAATGTAATTTTACCCACCAAATAGCAGCAGATAATACGTTTCTTTCATCTGTTTTATGGTCGGGTGAAACTTTTACACGAAACGGTATAGATATAATGCAAATCAATACTTAAATTAACATCAAAATGATCTTGAAGCAATTCTGGATAACTTGCCCCTTCCGCAACTATTTTGAATGTGGTTACAATACGATGGGGCACCGTATCATTATGCCAGAAAGGTTACAATACGATGGGGCACCGTATCATTATGTCAGAAATTGGTTGAACAATGTATTAATTGGTTGAACACTGTATTTCCTAATAGATGTATTGACCACCAATATCTCCAGATCTTACCCGTCTCGACTATTATTTCTGGGAAGACATGAGATAAAAAGTTTATAGCGTTCCCATAAATACACAACAATAATTACAAGAAAGGGCAATAAATACTGCTGTTGCAATTAAAAACGACCATGAAATAATAGAAAGAACATACCATTTCTTTATACGCCGCGCGTCGATGCAATTGTTGTATTCGTGCACAAGTAGAAGAATTTGAACATTTACTTTAAGGACAATCTAAAGGCAAAAGATTAGTATGATTGATCTAGTTCATTATGAGTAGGAGCTCATGTTTAAGTTATACAGTGTATCCCGTTTCAAGTCCGACCACATGTCTTCGTTATTATAATAGGGTTGTGATTAAAATTTTAGTGACATATATAATAAGTTTGTTCCAACAGCAGTTTCGTACTACTTTGTAATAGTCAGAAATATTCGCCCAGTTTAATAATAATGTAAATACAGTGAGATCAGCATATAAGAGGCAGCTGTGAGAATATTTCTGATGGTTTCAAACTGGTTCGAGACTACTGTTAGAACAAACCTATTGTTGCAAAACGGCTTCATTAGTACTACTGAAACGGAATTTCCCTAAAACACGCATCTACTACGATAAAAAATAGATGCGATTATTGCAAAACCCATATTAGCGATAAAGATACGATAAATATGATTTCAGAATCATGTTCTCTCTACTAAAAACACTTTTATACTGTTTCATAAATAAATTTTGATTTTTAAGACATTTTTTATGTATCGGATAATTGAATAAATAACATAACAACATATTTTTTGAACACATCGCCGATACAAATAACTCTGTTTTGTAGCTAAAATTTTAATCATATCCCAATTATAATAACGAGGATATGTGGTGGTCGGATTTGAAGCGGACACACTGTAGAGAGAAAATTGTTTTTTTTTTGTTAAATGTTTATGTATTACCTATATATGTTTTTCAAGGTTTTATTCAAGAAAGACTGATTTTAGCTTTATTGTTTTGAAATACTGATTTGTTTTCTTTTTTATAAACAAAATATTTTGTTTTTTGTTTACATTGAACCTGTTTGTTTATATTATAAAATTAAAAAACATTTTTGTCATGTTGAATTTTTTGCAATGGCCTATAAGTTGACCCCCTCTAGTTACAAGTCTGCGGACGCCCATGCTGCTTGTTCGTATTTTTGGTTTCCTTCAGTGTAAAATATCATTCATTAGATAAAAAATGATGAAATAACGGTTGTATTTCATGGCAATCTAATAATATTAAATAATTAAATTGGACATTTGTATGATCGGTAACGATTCCCAAAGGAATAAACGCTTGTTTTACTTCCTGTTTTGAGGTAGTAAAATACTGTTTATAAATATTTTTTTAACACATACAAATGTCAATGGAAAACTGGGGGCAAACCAACATTTTAAGATTAATATAAAACAAATTTAGATTACAAAAAATTGCTGTTGTTTCTTACACAAATACAAAAAAAATCGATGTCAATGTGTCCTATTCTATAGCTGGATATCTAGAAATTATTTTATTTGTTCCTTAGAATCTAATTTGCTTGATTTTACCTTTTATTTAATAAAACCAAAAAAAATGGATTTAGCTTATGTTAAGTATTTGTGTGCATATAACAAACAATCAAAAATGTCAAATTATTAGTTGGCATTATCCACTTTTAGAAAAACATAGCCAATTAATTACTAAAGATAATTATAATCAATTATTACTATTTTAGTAACGAATTAAATTACGTACTAAATGACACATTACCTTCTAAAATGTAATAGAACTACGTTTACTTCCAATTTATGTAAAAGAATTAATAACTGAAAATAATAGAATAGTCACTATTCTCACGGATCCTGACTGGACAAATTTTGGAGGTATAAAAAACTTTTATTATAGATTATAATGCAACGTGATACAATTCCATAAGTTTAAAATAATTATAGAAGAGAAAGTATATAGTACCTTGGCCTTCAAATTTCATACATATACCAATTTTATGACAGTAATAATATATAATAAAATTCTTATATTTCAAGTTATCCGTCTATATTTATAAAAAATATATATATATTTTAATGAGGACTCTTGAGGAATTTACAAAAAATTATATACCGAATGTAATTTTGAAAAGTTTCCATCGCAATTATCTCGGGAATAGAGAAAGATATTGAGGAGCGGTTTTAACCATGTTTAAACCTCCCCTTAATCGTCAGCCATTCCTACTTTAGAATGTTATACAACTACTTCTTGCGATATTTTGAATTAAAGCCCTTTCAAAATGCTGTAATAAGTACTGTGAAACTTTGACGAAAACGACCGCACGAAATCCAAGTTATTTAAAAAAAAAACATTACTTTCAGTGACGAACGTACGATTAGGGACATGAATATCCTCATGTTTTACGCGAAAGTCGTACCAAACATCCACAAAAAATCAATGTACCCATGGACACGAAAAATGGGTAACCATACTGTGGGTTACTTTTTATTGACGAAAATTTCACTGGAAATTTATGACAACACTTTGTGGTGTACTTTTCGTTGTAGCTTTTAGCTTTCCATGTTCTGTGTTGCTCTTAAGTGCCTAGGTTAAAAGTGTCTGTTACGTAGTTCTACGACAGCTAAAATTTCGGTCAATGTTCTTATTAACGCATAGTCAGCTAAATTCTGATACTAAATATTAAATTATCGATTCGAGATGGTTCAGTGTTTTCCTACACTCGTCGTATGTCAATAGTAAGTTATGGAAAATGTCGTGGTCAGAGCAAGACTGTGAAGAGAAAGCAGGTGGACACTTGGATATTATTTTTCACACATAAATTTTCTAGGAATATACTTCTTATTGTATTTGTAAAATTTTGAGATCATTTATAATAAAAAATATTTCAATAACAAATGGGTAAGCGAATTTTGGTCCATCTTTTATTACTTAAGCTTAAAATTACCATAAAAAAAGTTCTCTAAATGCCAGTATTTTATGTACTACACACCATTTCTGGCATTTGTATTAGGTATTTTTCAATATGTATGTTAAGTTCCCCTTAAGGAGCCCCTGGACCCGCCCTTACAGCACGCCACTGAATAAGTTTAATAAGTAACAACAATAAAAAATTAAACGGAATGATACACCATATAATAAAAGGAGAATTGACGTCATTTTATTTAAGTAATAATAAGTAAAATATAGTATAAACTTTTTTTACAATTATTATCTGTTAAAACAGTTTCATATTTTTGTTATGTTATTTTTATTTCCAAAAAAAACATCCATATAGAAACTCCTATGGTTATACCACATCATTGTCGATTATTTTTGTGCGATTTAACACACTGAAACTAAATATTGAATTGCACTAAAAAAAAATATTCTCTGCATTATTGCTTGGGTTTTTATATTTTAGATATTGCATTATTTTTGCTTTCTTCAAATTAAAAAATTAAAACCGCTATTAACTCAACTTTCTTAATTTTTGGCAATGATGCCAGAAACAGCTAATTTGCTCTTGAATAATGACAGTTATAAATAGTTATTTATGCACCAAGGCAGTAAAGTGAATGTTTTAGTCCTATGCAGGAAACTAAAACACACTTCACTTTCGAGGTGCATATAACATTTTTTGCACGAACTGGAACAATTTTTATTGCAAAAAAAATGAAATGTAAAAACTAAGGAATAATAATTGGCTATGAAGCTTTTGTATTTTATTTGGAATTTATCTATAGTATTTTTGTAAATTCTGTAGAGTAAAGGAATGCGGATTCAATGGCGTGCATGCGTAAGAAATAATAATACAGTAATAAAAATGAAATAATTTGACTAAGAATACTTATGAACTCATATTGATGATTATTAATATTTTCTCTTATAAATCGATACATTTTATTTTCGGAATGAAAAACAATCATTAGGGAAAGTTATGTTGTAATTATATACATTCTTTTTTATGAATTTTATAAATATTAAACAATATATTATTTATTATTTTCAAACACAGGTATTGATTAAAGTTCTAATTAAAAAAAAGTCACAAATGGATTATTTGCGATTTTCCTTATAAAAAATTGTATTTACAACACCCAAACAAAAACAAGGAATATCTTTCTTACTCGCTGATCTGTCTTACTCCAGACGTTTTCTCCTGCTTCTCGAAAGTATTTCCCGCGTATTATGCGTATTACACCATGTTTATAGGAATAATAAGATAAGTGGATGGTCTAATTGTAAGATCAATTATTGCATTTCGATTTCCATGTGTGTAGGTACCTACATATGTACTATCGGGATATTGGCGACGCATATAGGTGATTATTGCTTGATCGAAAGTGAAATACGAGAGTTTGTAAATCTTTTATTATACATTATTGTGAATATCGTGATATAGTGAGTGTTGGGCAATGGAAGAACCATTCAGAGTTTAATGTGTTACGTATATCCTATAGTGTATTATTAGTATGTATTGTGTTCGTGGATTGTATGTAGTTAAGTTTACATTATTTTAGCGCGTTATTTTTTCATCCAGAATTTATTGTTGATTTTACCAACTGTCCTATATATACTAATATGTCCCTCTACCCATTCCCCTCCTGACAAGGAATGTTTTTACCGCCCCGTGGTCCTTGCTGGCCAATAATAATTTTCTAATGAGCTACCGTATTTTTTGCTATGAATAACAGTTTTATTTCTTTAAATTGTTTTTGGCTAAATAAAGCAACATATATTATAAAATACTTTCAATTGCAGATACATATTTTAGAGAATTAAATTTAATTATTTTGCGCTGATTACTAATTACAGTAATTCTAATTTCATTTAAATAAAGGTTTTAAATGTTTCAAAATATTTAATGCAAAAATATGTATTTAAATCACATATATACAATTTTAAAAACAAATTCATTTTCAGATCTATCTATACTATGTCCAACGTTACGTTACGCCCCTGACTACACCGCTTCATTCGGATTCATGCATTTTCTACCTGTTCTCCAAGAGGCGCAAGTGGTCCAACGGTCTTAACATTCGTCTTATATCGTTATCAATTATTTTACTTATATGGTCCACTGCAGTGATTTCCAGCAAGGTTTTTATTTTTATACAAGGCGGCCTGATCACTCAAACGAAAGAGACGTGTGTATATAAAATGCTTGAGATGCGTGTCCAGATTTTATATTTTGCATGTGCCTCCCTGTATTTAAATAAATGTTCTTTTACTTTGATAAATAGCCGACAAATTTTTTGTTCTCCTCTACAGAATTTACGAAAACACTATAGGTATTCTTGTATTTAATTGTCTGTTTGACATTATTTTTTATTTATTTGTTTGGCGTTTAGATTACTAAATACCTATTACTAATTATCAAATATTACGAATTGTGAAAATTACCCTATATTAATATTAATTATAATTTTAAATAAGTTACATTTTATCGTTTATATGTTTGATTCTTAATTTCTTGTTCTTACTACCATTAAAAATTTGTCATAATAAAAATATTGACATTACATTACGTTTGTATTGTTCATTGGTTTCCATGGCGACTTTAAATCCCAAGCGAATAAACTCTTGTTATACTCCATGCAGTAAAATAATGTTTTATTCCTGTTCGTGCAAAAATTGTTTTATTTTAAAATATTTATTCCCAATGTTATGACTGCAAAAATGTTTTGTACATCATAGGAGACATATCCTGGAAGTCTTACTCTATTTTATATTTCCTCGGCATGTTTTGAGAAAGTGGCTAAATGCGGTTTGTATCCTTAAAATTTTCAAACTGTTGAAATTTATGAAAATAACTCAAAATTTATATACAATTCCCATCAAAAGTTTTGTAAATAGATAATATAATGTTACATGATAGTCTTACGGCACCGTGATAATATTTTGGTTCCAAAAGATTGAATGATAGATACACTATTTTTTGGTACTTACTCAAAGAAAAATTGTGTTTTTAAATATTGAAACCGAGTTAAATGTTTCACTTGCTTTAGTTTTATAGCTTTCTTTGTCTTGCAAACATCGACTCGAGTGTGAATTTAGAACAATTAGATAAGTTTGAAGGAAATCAAAGGAATACCCGAAGCCGGAATTTCTTTTCGTAAAATTGCGGATAAAGTTGGCCGAAATGCGTTAACAGTGATGCGTTGTTAGAATGCGTGGAATAAAGAAAAGAAACAACATCGTAGACAGCTCATGCCGAACGCATATACAGTAACAGCACGCGCGCTGAGACTTTCGTTCGAGGTTCGGCATGCCGGTAAAGGCACCTGTGCTACGTGGACATGCTTAGGAACAGCACGCGCGTTTAGTTAGCTCAGAGTAGGGATTCACAAAACAATGAATACATCGATGTTTGTATTAAATGAAATACTGGGAAATAAATATCGATGTTGCTTAAAGATCGAAATAAAAACATCGATGTTTTGAAAATATCGATGTTTTCCATATTAATGATTATAAGAAGATTAAATAATCTTAAATAAACACAATAAACAATACTTCAGAACATAAATAAAATGAACTATTAAGTAAATTATTAAATACTAAATGTATTTAAGGAATAAATAAAATAACAATAATACATAATGCAGATATATTATGACAAAAATAAAAGTTTATAGCTGTCAATATTTTCTACCAACACTATGCAGAAATAAAAGCTGTGAAAAATTTCTACCTTTTTAACGGTTTCTCGTTTTGGGTTAAGGTTTGACCCGCCTTAGAAAAAAGCTGGGTGTCTGTAGATGGTAGTCAGTGCGCAATTACGCGAATCGGGCGAACCGAAATTGGAGTCAGTAAAGGCACCTGTGCTACCAGGACATGCTCTGTAATAGCACGTACACGGAGCTTCCTATTGCGAGAACTACAAACAGGCGCCAATTGCCCTGTGTTTTATGTGTTAAAAAAGTTTTGATTTAATTTTATCATAAAAAAAATCAATAATATTAATAGTCTTAGGTCCAGTTTTTCAGTGCATAATTAGCAAAATTATCAGTCAGTTAGTGTGAGATGGGTGAATTTTACTGGTCGAGAAACCACTAACTGAAGGATAATTTAGTTAACCAAGCATTGATAAACCGACCCTTAAAGATATTATTTAAAAAAAAAACTTAACTAGAATCTTATTAAAAAAATGTAGTTTTAAAACAAAATATATAAATATTATTGAAAATGGGATATAAAACTATGATAAAATAATATTATATGGTAAATAATATACAGGGTTATGATAAAGGTGGTAAATGTATCGACAGATTTAAAACTTCATCAAAAAAATATTGCAGCGGTTTGAAATTTTATTTTAGATTCATTTTTCACTGTACAAATTTCAAAACGGTTAACTATAAAAAAGCAATATTTTTTGTCGAAATTTTGAAATTTTAAATGTCGATACATTTTCCACCTGATTCTAAAAAAAATGTTTTGCAAATATTTTACAAATTGTTTAACATAATAGGATGTTCACAACTTTTTTCCATTTATTTTCGCAAATTTCGATCGCATTTTGCAAAACTTCTTCATTTACTCTTGATAGTTATCTATACCTTAAAATATCGCTTGGATCCCATGCTAAGATATGACATAGCCCAAATGCCACCAGCCACTGGACCGATGTAAGCTCGGATGTAAGTCGTTTTAAAACTTTTATTTTTCTCTAACTTTAAAAGGCCTTAACATAACTTGCAGGGAAGTATTTCCAGACACATATTTATAGATAAGGCCTGACATTTTAGTGTAAATTCACACTGGCGTGTGTGTGGGGACGACACACATGTATTTTTAAGTAGCGATCATAAGAGTAAACGTATTTATTCATATTTGTTGTAAATATTCCGGAGTTAATCTCCGGTGCCTCTCATTAAAAATCTATTTGCTAATAATTAGCAAAAAAATTTTAGCGGTATTATATTTCATTTCATTCTATATTTTAAACTTTTACCAAGAAGAGGATACCTAATTTGATTTAACATGTTATATTTCAATCAAACTAGACACAGAATTTAAAAAATAATTGTAAAATAAGTATGTTTAGTAAAGAATGAGTTTTCTATTGATTAAAATATACGATGAATTATTATTATGCCCAGAAAATTTTCTTCAAGCGTGTTTAGAAGGGTCAAAATATAAAATTAAAACAAATATTTTTCATTCACAAATATTAACTGAAAAGCCAAATGTTACCCATAATAATTATTTAATAATACATACATAAATATCTGATGTGGCCAGCACATAACTTTCTTATACCAGTCTGATGTAAAAAAAATCATTCTATTTAATTCTTCACTTACCTCAATTAAATTTTAATAGCGTACCTTGAAATGTTTCATTCAAATTTTTAAATAATTAATTATCAGCGTCATTCAATACTGTCAATAATAATTCATGTCATGTATTTTAATAATTTCTTCTTATTAACATTGACAATTTTGTAACTAAATTAGACATTTTAAATGTCAAATTGTTAAATTTATCCTAACCCCATTTTATGAGGTCAAATGTGTAAAAAATTTCAGTTTACATCAGCTTTATTTAAGTACTTAGAAAATATATTTTATTGGCTTGATATAGGTAGTATATATGATTTAAGTATAATCTTTCATCAAGAATGGATTTTTTTGTAAAGGCAAATACAAAAAAAGTTTGGGTCCCGTGGACCTCCTTTCAGCTGGCCAATTTGGCTCATTATCGAATTTATCATTGCTTTTGGCCTTTAGAACATGTGTACCAAATTTGAAAGCTTTATCTCAAAAACTGTGGTTGCTATCACGATACTACAGACATGCAGACAGATTTTTTTCATTAAGTTGTTTTTTCATTATAATTCGTCGAGATTCGTCCAGAAATGCAATAAAAATTTGTAATTTCTTTTACCAAAATTGTACCTTTTTTCTTCTTTCATTCATTGTGTCTCTTCTAGTGGTACCACATTCACCAAATTTAATGTGTCACCTAAAATGTTGTTGACAATCTTAACTGCGAAATTTAGGAAGTCTCCCATTAGTATTTTTTGAGTTATCGCGGATACACACATACGCACGCACGCACGCACCGACAGACATCATTCGGAAGATAGTCGGAATGGATCCAGGAGGGTTCAAAACGTAAAAATCAATCAAAATCTCGAGGTCGAAAAAAATCACGATTACTATATTTCCTTCTGTTAGGTATAAGAAAGTAAAAAGTCAAATCAGTCAAAAAGAAATTTTGCCTACTTTTATTTAGCAACTAGGAATAATTGCTTAACCTTGTAATTAAAACAAAAATCTTGTTTGCCATGATGAAATAAGCAAGTAAGGTAGGTATAAGGAAATTATAATAAAGGTTATCTACACCTTTTCATTTTAAATTAAGGGAGCGTCTATGGTATTTAATTGTTATTTGTTAATACAAAATAAAAATTAAATTAATTTGATATCAATTAGCCAAGTAAAGGTAGTAAAGCTTTTGGAGGTTTATAATCATTTTATTAATAATAGAATAAGTTTAGTAATAAACTGTTTTATTAGAACAAAGGGCTTAGGAGTTGTATACATTGCATTAAAATATAGGTATCTGAGTTGTGTTGCAATACAGCAAGATTTAATATTTCAAAGTACAAAAGCAATTTTTTTTAACTCAATGCACTTTCACTTTACCTATAAACATAATAGGTGAACAATTCAACCTAAACACATTTTATTACATAATGATTATTGAAATATTTTATAACATTTAACAATCATTTTTCGCAATAGGTACATACCTATCTACCTAGGTACCAACCTAGTTGTTTTTTTTAAGTACCTGCCTAAGAAATTTAATGTTCCAAGAGGTCGTACTAAGTTAAAAAAACATTGTCAAACAATATGTCAACAGATAAAACTGATACGAAACTAACGCAAAACATTAAAATTTGCCTTATGCATATTTGACAATTCCATGTTTTTTTATGAAGTTATAGAAGATGATTTTTTGAGAAGTGAATTAGGTTATGTCAAATCAGTAAACATTTACGAAATAAATAATATTACTTACCACACATTATTTATTACACGAATAAAATACCTATAAGCACAACAAACCAACACAACGATATTTAATATCAAACTAAACACGAAATTTGAATGTGCAACTTTTATACGAAACGTCAAGTCGCCGACCTGCTGTCAATTGTACTGACGTCACAATATCTCCAATACGAGTGTTATACAAATAGTAATCCCAGTAATACCACAGTTTGATATGTGGTAATACCATATGAATAGTGTTTATTCTTGTGGTGATACATTCAGTAATATCAAAGAACATGTATTTTTTCTGGTAATACATACAGAATTATTCCAATTTGTGAATACTACAAAGGGCAGTCTGACCATTTGAAAATAATTAATGCTGAAAACCAAAGTCTCCACACTGATTTTCAAAAGTAGAGATTATCGCTAAAATAATGACAAAATTAAAAGAAAACTCAATTCATTTAAAGTGCAAAATGTTATTGATGATGCTGAGTAAAGTTAAAAAGATTGGAAGTATCATTACGCCTCTGAAATACCGTCAAAAAATAGCAAAACCAATATTACGTATATTTACCACAAAATAGTATTATTTTGTGCAACTGTTGAAGTAGCATTAGTGGCAAAAAAATACCTCCGATTAATTTCAAGTATAGAACAAATCAAGTTTCTATCTCAACCGATGATATTATACGTTTATGCACCTTTAAACTATTCTGAAGTAGCACCATACAGCGTGTCTCAAAACCTTTTGCAAATTGGGCGTGATTAGTAACAGAGGGTTATCTTTGCTTGTAAGTGAATCATTGTGCAATAAAATACAGTTTAAATTAGTCAATAATGCGTGTTTAAGACGTTTCATTTGTTGTAAATCGCCGCCCTTATGTGCTAAAGGTATGAAGTCCTAACATCCTTTATAGGCCATAGAAATTCTTACAGATAAAAATTCTGCAGATTTCTTTTAGTACAAGATCCCGACTAAGAAAAACCTTCACCCATCTGTTTTCCTAATGAAAGGTATTTTATATCAAACATAATATGTAAACAAACAAATCGCGAATGGGTTGTCTAATTATATCAGGTCAAGGCTACCCTTAATTAAAAATTACGTAATTTATTTTTTTTTATTTCTATACTCATTTATTTTCTCAAAGAATTCAGTACCAATCGAGAGTACAAAGCATAAGGAATAAGGGAAAGGTTGTCTATCTTTTTATTGCTCCCTATTACCGGATTGCCAGGTATAAACAGATGAGTTGTGGTATTATAAATTTGCACTCATCTGTTTTCTCATTGAAATATATATTAAAATAAAGATAATTTTATTGCGAACACAATGGTATTAGGTTGCTTAAGCTAAATCGGTCAAGACACGGTTGTCGCTCTTTAGAATTCGAATATTTGAGCAAGCGAGCAATAGAGAAGAGGAATACTTAGACTATGGAGTGTAGAGAAGGAGGAACGTCTCTTATGGACGGTAAGTTCAAAATGTGGTCTGAATTCTGTAAGGTATGAGATGTGGCGCTGATCGTATTATGGGATTGAGTCTGAAGTTAAACACTTACTATATCTCTGAAGCTAGCTTCAGATTCTATAAACTAACGAAAACATAATATTATGTAGGTGTTGAAAAGAATTATACAGCGTAAAAAAATAATAAAAATAGTAAAAACAAAATCACGTAGAATACCTCCTGTAAATCAGCGCCACCTATTCTTCCATCGAAAATCCGATCACATTTTTTTAACACGGAGACGTTTCTCTTTCTCTACACTCCATAACTTAGACTATTTTAACTAATATTAATGACTAATGATAATAGGTGCTTTCTTTCGAGTTATAAAATTGAATCGTGATCAGAAAAGAACCAATGGAAAGAAATTAAATATTTGTAAGCTATTCTATTCTTAACGGATCACAACGCGTTTTGATTCCTCGATCACTGATCAGTGTCGAAAGAAAACGGCTAATAACCAGAGATCTACGATCTCTCCTATAAAGCTGCTTTAATAGGGGTTTTCGATAATTGGAGCGGTATATACCGGTACTCATTCTGTCTCACATATCTCACTTTAATGACTGAGATATCATCACATACCGGTATACACCGCTCCAATTTTCGTAAACCCCTAATAACTTATTCAATTCTGTTCTGTCAACCAACTGTCAACCGTCAAGTTAACCTTGTTTATTTATATTGTTTACTTCTGTTATTTTTAAATTAGTTTAAGTGGTTTTACTACGTATTTGTTACTTAACTTCTGTTACATTCTGTTTAATTAAAAACAATGGCAACCTTAGAAGATAAAATATTAGGTGAAAAACTACATAATTATTGCAGCAGTAGTGAAGAGAGTGATAATGAAAATTCTAATTCTGATTCTGAGAATACAACTAAACAAATAAGTTCCACTGAAGAAGTAGCTTCACACCCTGAAATAAGCAAATGGGAAGGAACCTCATCTAACACAGGCCCGAAAGGAGTTATAAAAGACTGGCAAAGGTATAAACAACTTGAAAATGAAAGAAGAAAGGAAGATGAAAGAGAAAAACTTGAACTAATGAAAAAATTAACATTAACTGTCCAATCAGCCTTAGATGAGGAAAGAGAGAGGGCTGCTCTAGAAGATCCAGATCTTGCAGAACTATTAAATGATGACTTTTTGGTTAAGTATCAGAAACAACGAATGCAGGAAATGTTGCAGCAGACTAATCATAATATTAAATTTGGTAACTAATCTGTTAGATAACCCGTATATTCAGATTTATTTTCATGGTATGGAGAATAAAAATTATATAACATTCTAGATAATTCTATATAGTCTAATATCGGTAGAACTTTAAATAAGGGAGGAAAAAGTGAAATTACGGTCTGATTATAAACTTGTCATAGTTCTTCTTTCTGGAGCATGATGGTAACTACCAGACTTACCAGTTGTCGGCGTCCTTTTTTGTGAGGATTATCCTTGATATTGAATATTTGCCATCTGCTCTCGCCTTGCTCTAAAAATTGTTAATCTCGATAAGAAAATGCCTCATTATGGAAATACAGGATGTTAATAATTAAAATTATGTTTATTACTTAAAGATGTTTTGTTAATTCTGCAGCCATAATTACTGTGTGTACCAAAATTTTTTAAAAATCTATTAAGAGCAAATTTTTATTTTGATTAAATCTCTATTATTCTGTTCGTAAATAAAAAAAGACATTCAATTAAAATCATTTAAATTGGTTGATTTTTTTATGTAATGACAGAAGGCTTCTAATTATAAAATTATTTCAGGTGACTTAATCGTTTTAAAAAATGGCCAAGAATTCTTAGATGCAATTGATAAAGAACATAAATCGGTGACAATAATTGTTCACATTTATGAAGAAAATGTGGAAGCTTGTCACACTATGAATGTATGCCTGAAAAATCTATGTAAGCTTTACATAAATGTAAAATTTTGTGCCATCATTGGTTCACAAGCTGGTATGAGCAGACAATTCAAAGCTGATGGCGTTCCTGCTTTACTTGTATATAAAGCTGGAAATCTTGTAGGCAATTTCATACGATTGTCTGATGATCTCGGTAATAATTTTCAGCCAGAAGATGTTCAGGGGTATCTGGTTGAGCATGGACTATTAGAAGATAAAAGCTGTACTCCAATACTCATTAGAAATACTACTTCAGATAGTGATAGTGGTTAATAAGGTGAAATATAATATGTTGGTTCCAATATTGCAAAATTGATCATGTCGGTACTGATGTATAATAATAATTAGTTCAAAGTATTGTCCTTGATAGCGAAAATTAGTATGTGTATTCATCATCGGTATTATTTTGTTTAGTAAATAATTGCAAAATCGAGGGCGCTGCTTCAGATGTGTGTTTTCATTTTAGATGTGTGCCTTTTTATTGACTCATCATGATTATATTAGTGCAAATAAATAGAAATGAAATACTTGCCTAATTGTTTGGCATTGGTTTTTTCATGAAAAAGGTTAGATTTTTTCAGTAACCTATAAGTAGACTTTGCCATTTTCCGAGTAATTCAACGGCATCGCATCCGTATTACATATTAAGTACACATGAAAGATATGAAGGGATATTTCATTATCATATCAAGCAGGTAGGTAATTTTGCTTCACAATTGGTATGTCGCACGTCGAGATATAAATAACATTAACAATAGTTACAATGTCAATTTGGCCCGGTCTACTTATAAGTTGTTCTGGTTAGCATAAGTCATGAAAATTTTTTAGTTCTTTTATTTTATTTTATCACATGGAAGCTTGTAAGAAATTATTTTCTATCTCTTGATAAATTTTACCTTTATCTTTTCATTTTCGATTAGTGGAAAATATATATAATATCAATCAGTTTATTTAGTGCAAAGCGAGTTTTTTTTTTTCGTTTTTATAAAATTTGTGCCAAGATTTGAACAATTCTCCTAAATGAAACAAATTTTGTGTCGTGAAATCAAAACCTATCAAATATGTAAATTGTTATATAAAAATTTCAATTTAGGTTGAAATATCTCAAGTTTAAAAATTGGATTTTTAGGTACCTATTCTCATATCGGAAATTATTTAAAATAAAATAAAATAAAAAAACATTAGAAAGTTCAATGTTTTATTATTTGTTGTAAACTTTTAAATAATTCTCATCATGTTAATGCCTAAAAAAATATGGTTTAATGCGTTTTACTCAAAACAAATCATTTTAAATTAATATCACAAATAATACAACCCTCTGTATACATAAAGGTACCTCGAGGTTACTTTTTTTTAAATTTCTGCTTTAGATAAAAACATAGCTCCTTGACGAGGGATTGCACCTGAGACTCCGAAGAGAGAAGCAAAAGTGCTTACATTACCGCTCGACCACAAAGCCATATTTAATTAATTTTCAATTTTCAGTTGTATCAAATTTGTTCTTGCCTATGGCATTTATTTGACGTTTTTAGAAGAGCATAAAAAGATGAAATTCTATATAATAATCTTAATAGTTTCTTTTTTTTTGAGCAAAACAGTAGAAAATGAAATGGAGTAATTTCATATTATTTTCATGCCATCTTTAATAAAGAACACGATACTATTTGGAAATGTTTTCATCGATGTTTTTCAGTGCTTCTTTCATCTAAAATTTCTTGAAGAAGATAGTGAAAAAATATAACTACCCAAATTGATTTTGATTTAATTTTATAATTTTATTTAAGTATTATGATAAAAAAAAATAGATGTTTTATTAAGTTTTACTAGAGTTGAAGTGATTATTCAAAGAGGCTACAAAATTAAACAAGTTTTTGTTTACTTCTAAAAAGGCCCAGTTTTTTAAACTTGGGTTAACTCGCATTTTTAGAATTAGATTTATTAAGTTTTGCTTATATTAATATTATAATAATATTTTATATATGAGTTAATTTTTAGTTGGAATGGTTTGTATTATGATCTCATAAATCTAATTTTTACCTCAAGCTTGTTTTGTATCTCCAATTTGTTATGAAATAAATTTATGTTGAAGATATTTGTAATATAAAATGAGTTTACCCTGTTGCGACTCAAGGGAACAATCCATATTTTCAGGTTGACTTTATCTAGTAAATATAAATAATATATTATTCGTATAAGTTACAGTTCATTGTATGTTGTAAGTACTTTTTATTTTAGGTGAGATTTTTATATTCACTTTGATTCATTAGTTTGTCTTTATAATAACACACATTGTATCATTATCAAATTTAATTAGAATTTTATGAGGTCAATTTTTGTATCAATTTTTAATGGTAAAATTTTTCTAGAATTTGAAATTTAGTAATTTGTGATATTCAAGGCTTTTTTTCCTTAATAGAATTGATGCTTGAAATGTTTGGGATCATCATTTTAATTTTTTTAATTATCAATCTCTCTTATAATTAATTAATAATACATATCGAGGGCATCATACCAGAAGCCGTAAAATCATAGCACTTATATTGGCGTTTATGCCCTTTTGATATGACGCCCTTAATTTATCATAAATGTTTTTTCTTTTGTGAATCTCTAATAATGTAAATTTTGTTTTATTTTTAACACTTTTATATGTAACAGTAATATGATTCTTTATCTCGTATAGAAAAATTTAGATGTAGTTTTTAAATGGTTGTGGAATTGACATAATTGCTGTGTAAAATATAGCCAATATAATATATTACCTATAATCATGTATTAGGTTTCTAGACCTTATCTACCATATTATGGAAAAATTGCTTATAAACTTTTTTATACTCTTCGACTTTTTTACCATTGTGTACTGGTGCAATAAACTGTATACACTTATTTCTATTATTTTTATTGTATATCATCACAATCTCTATATTCTTAATTAATGCAGTTTATTAGTGATGGGTAGTTGACCGGTCACAATGTTTCCATGACTGACCGGACCATGGTGCCCAAGATGAGTCACAAAAACAGTCATTTTTAAAAATTAAAAAACCAATGCCATTGCGTGTGTCATAATTTTCTCATCAAAATAGTGCATAATACTTGTATAAATGGGGCTTACCTTGTAGAAAATTATGCATATTAGGTTTTTTTTTGGCATTTTGTATTTTCATGCCAATCGTCTAAACTGAACTCCCCTAAATATTTCTTCATCACAGATATTCTTGTTGTGAGTTAATTTTGTTATTAATTTATCTAGCATAACACTTTTTAGAGTTCCGCTCTCATTGGGAATGAATAATTGCTTCACGTTTGGGACGCTTTTGTCCATTTTTTACTGTGTTTGTCCCAGGCGAGTATCATGTAGTGGTGGCTAGTGAAATTTAGGTTGTCATATCTTAGTATTGGATCATGGAACCCAAGTGATACTTTAAGACATAACAATTAAAATTAAATGAAGTTTTGCAAAAAAAAATGTAATTGAAATTTGCAAAAGTCGAAAAAATTGTGCCTTATTAGGTTATTTTTTAAATAATTTGTAAAATATTTGCAAAACATTTTTTTTTTCAAAATCAGGAGTAAAATATATCGACAGGCTTCAATTTTCATAAAAAAAAGAATGATTTTCTTATAAAGTGGCACCCTTTTCAAATTTTCACAGTGAAAAATTATTCTAAAATAAAATATCAAAACTAATATGACAATCTAAATTTCACCAGTCGCCACTGGTAGCGTGTCTTTGTTACTTCATTCCACAGAACCGGCATTGTGCATGTTTTTTAACCACTCATTGTTTTTTCTTTTTCATCCCAAATGAGAGTTTCTTTGCCAACTTTTGGCATTTTTTAAACAAAAAGAAAATTAAAAAAGTCTTCTGGTCCCTCTTATTACTGAGGATTTCTTTCAATTTTTTTTAACCAAAAACAGGTGATTGTCATTTATACATCAATTGTTAAATGTCGTGATTAAAATTTCAAGAGAAATGGTAGGACATTTAAAATTTTGGACAACTAGGACAAGTTGACGTGTCCGTGACCACCTCGGACACATTGCTGTTTGATCAGTCAACTTAATCTTGACCGTGATTGCCAACACTACAGTTTATCATTTGGTATACAATGTTATGTTAGAATAACAAAACTGGAAACATAAAATGTTAATTACTAGAGATCGGGAGGTAGCGATAAATTCGACATTTAGATAGATATTGTATTGTAAACACCTAATGAAATATTCACAAACAATGTGAAATGATAAAATATTCTTATTTACCTACTATGCAATAAATCTGTTTTATTTATAAAAATGGGAACAAAAATTAAAGGTTTTTATCAGGCAATTAGACGGCTTGCAGCTATAAAAAACAGTTACTTACTGACCAACGGGGCTTGTTATTGTTGAGTGTCCAATAGAATATCATAGATAGACATAGGCGGATCGCATGTTTATGCCCACTGCTGTTGAATATTAATTCAGCAATGGCTTCAAGTCATTGAAATATACTCTAAATACGTAATATTTATAAAACGTCTAGTTAAATAAACGGTGTGAAATTAAAGATGACGAAAGTTAACTTTTTTAAAATGTCTTATTCAATTTTTGCAAAAGTGGACAGTATAGCATTGTTCATGTGCCATCGGAAACGACATTATAAAAAAAATATTTATCACAGATGTAACAATATTATACAAAAAAATTATTCTGAACTAAATGACAAATACGTCTGGATTAACGTGGATGAAACCACCAATGCTTGCGGCTGGAAGGTGGCAAATGTTTTAGTGGGTGCATTAATATTAGTAATATAATTTTACTCTTGTGATCGCTAATTAAAAATACATGTGTATGTTAGTGTTACATTCACCAATACTTTCAGCTCTATGTATTAACTTTGCATGTTACCGAACTTACCAAAATAACCACAGGTAAAATATTGTGTCGGCTCAGTGACTCAGTGCTTATACGTTGTGTTTGAGATTAAGGGGTCCTGGGTTTGCTAGGTCCTGGCTAGGGCATGGAGAGGCATTTTAAATACCAAGATGGTAGCACACTTGACTAAAACGTTGTTGTGTGGCAGAACATGGCTGGTCACTGTCTATCTCTCCTGAGGTCGAGTCTCAGCTGAGGCATCTGGCAAATGTCAAACGGAATGGTTGTTGTGTATGAGCCTGTCCTGGTTGAGAGGTGGAATAGCAGTGTGCTAAACTCCACCAGGACGTTAATATAAATACGTTCTTAAAAAAATATATACAACGTATATATGCATGAACATATTTACTTGGTGACACCACCTAGCGTCAACTCGGGATTTGACGTCATTACTTCCTGTTCTCAAATAATAATTAACAATTTTCTATTGGCCTATAGTCTGATTGAAGAAGCTCACCAGATTTAACTGATTATGATCTAATCGTTCCAGTGAAACTTCTGTTGTACATCATGTTAAAAAAATTTTGCTATTTGCAATGAAGACATTCAGTAATGGTCGGGATTACTCTCTGGAAGATTTAGTGCAGAAAAGAATAATGATATTTATAAATAATCTATCTGTCCATAAACAAATTAAACTCTAATTGAATATTTTTAAATTTCTCCAGTGTTTGGTCATTTCCCTTGGCGCTTTATAAAAAAAAAAAAGATGTTAAAGTGACACTAGTAGGAGAGTATGTGCTTATCTTCAGTTTACTGAACTGAAGAAATCTGTACATATCCATTCAAAACAGAAGTTGCCAGCATGTAATAGACATTTTTCTTTGTCTGATAAATTTACATTTATGCATGTGATACTTTCAATTTTTTTAAGTGAGAATCAAAATTTAAAAATATGAGTAAATTCATTTTTATATATCGGTGTTGAAGTCATATTGTTGGTGTCACTGATAGTTATTTATGTCCCCTAATAATTTTCACCCACATCAATTTGCCTATATACGGTCCAGAATTGGTTATTTCTTAAACACCGGAAATCGAAAAAAACCTCCTGTAGCCAGTGACAGAGTATTTACATGCTGCATTGCTCATGAGTCATGACAGACATTGAGTCGACTTTATAGAGTATGCTGACCTATGGTATTTTTGCATCCAATTGATGAAAAAGGACAGAATTGACAACATCCTGTGTTCAACTCATTTTGACCTAAAATTGACTTAAGATGCTTAAGCAATAACCGATTCATATGTATACAAAGCTGGGCAAGATATCCAGAAATACAACTAAATCAATAAGCAGTTCGAAATCATTTATTTCACGCCCTTTTCTAATACATGGATTTCCTATAGCTTTTGTATTTAATTCACTCGGAAAACGATTTTACCACGTGACTTAATAATAATAATAATACCCTAGCAACACCAAATATTTCTAAAAAATGCATTGCCACAATATTGAATGTTTCCACTATTGCAAAGATTTAAGAAATATATTAGAAACATATAATAAATATATAATTAAAAATGTTTTATGGATGTTTAAGAAATAATTGACAATAAATATACCAAGGACATATTTAAAAAAATATTTAGTAATATAATATGATTCAAGCTCAGCAATATTTACGAAATAATAGAAAATAATTATATTAAATGAATTATTCCAAAAATATTTAAGCAATATTTAAAAATAGATACATAATTCCAAATACATCAAAAATTCTTCAAAAATATATCAAAAATGTTTCATATACATATAAAAAAAACTGTCACAAACAATAATTAATTATACATTAAAATTTTTATTACAGAAATGTTTGGTACTACTGGGGTAATATCTGCTTGGCAAGCCAAGCACAGAAAATGATAAATCTAGGTTCTCTCCGTAGGCCACATGATTCTAAGATCTATAGCCACTAACCTTGTGGAATGTGGTTATAGGTAATTTGCTTGTGCGACTCCCGTGAGGTTGGAAGTCACAGGAGGACTGTCCAGCATTGGATCAAACAAAAAAATGTTTGTTTTCCAAAAAGATTGTTTAAATTGTTTTTAATTACTCAGGCTCAGTGTTTGATTTGAAGTCAAAAATATTAATTTCAAATCAAATTGGTGATGGCCAAGACTTTTGTAATTAATTATACTTGAAATAATGAATCTTGAATTGTAATATTTTCTGAACTTGAAAAGCTTTTTAAAATCAAATTGTTAACTTAAATTTAAAGCAACTTGTTTTGTTTATACAAATGAATGATTTACATACCTCAAAAAAGTGAAAAATTCAAATAATTGAAACTTAAAATGCCAATTATATAAAGTGTAGATGAAAATATTTAGTCATTTGGTGGTTATTCTGCAAATTTGCTAGAAGCATCAGCAAAGGAATACAACAAAAATTATACCTACACTATGGTAGAAAGTGTTTTAACTGCATACAAAGTAGAAAAATATACAGGGTGAGCCACGGTGGGTGGAGTATTAGAAGTATATGGAGAATGCATCAACCGATTGCTTTGAAATTTTGGTTACCAAGATAATCGACTATGATCTCTCCAACTAAAATATTTTCGAAAGTGCGGTGTTGCCACTTATACGTAAAACTGGCAACATCTTCGTTATTTTAAATGGAATGTCCTCTATATTTTTGCATTTTTTGGATCGTCGTCTCTTTCTGAGTAACTTTTATTAATATTTCTCTATACCTATCTCAAGCCGTTTTCGAGATAATAATTCTTTTCTAAATTTATTGCCAAAAATTTGACTTTCAGTAAATCGTGTTTTCTCCTACCTACGCAGCAATTAAAAGATAATTTTTTTAGTTGCGGCTAGGCAAGGCCTGGGGGCATCTCCTCCATTAATCAAATGTTTCGAATATCATACAGGGTGAGTTAGAGAACGCTTTCTACAAGTGACTTAGAAAAATGCACGAAAGTCAATTTTTTTAAATGGAATGCCCTGTATATTATTACTGATTCGGAAAGGCGATACATTTACCTCTTTAAAAAGGTAATATACTCCATACCTAATGCACACCGTTTTCGATTTATGGACATTTTTCTGTAACCTTACCAAGAATATTAGTCTTCTGGTATATCATAACGGGTGGGCCATGAAATTTTTGTTTTGTCATTTTGTAATGACAACAGATGTTATTTTTCTAAATAAATTTGACGTAAGTGATATTTGCACCTAATTTGAATAGCTATGTAGCACAAATATGGCAGAAAATAATCATACAAACACGGTTTTAATTGATTTGTTTATTATCCATGGACAGTGCAATAAGATTATCAGCAGAACTTGTAGAAGATTTAATGAGAAATATCCGAATTTGCCGCAGATCAGAGGAATTTTATAAATTTTGGTTCATCATTAAGAGAACAATAACAGTGTCAGTATTAGGAAAAAACAATAACTAAGCAGCAACAACAGTAACAAAGTCTAAGTAGCAATAACAAATGATACCAATACCAGTAATAAATATAAAAATCTTAAAAATATTGTTATAATTGTTCGAAATGTAGACCGTTAACTTCCAGACACTTTTGTATACGGCGATGGACGACGTTTGTTGTAGCAGCTCTTATTTCAGCGGGGTCCAAGTTTTCAATCTCTTGAATCACTCGACGTTCTAATTCTTCCCTGTTGTGGACTGGAGTTTTATAAACTCTATCTTTAAGAGTACCCCAAAGATAAAAATCTAACGGGGTAAGGTCAGGGGACCTCGGAGGCCAATTCCACGGTCCCAAATGTCTAATCCAACGATCATCGAAAAAGCGGTCCAACTCCATACTAATTTCCTGTGTACAATGTGCAGGAGCCCCGTCGAGTTGATACCAACAAGTTGGAGTCCTCTTGCATACGTACAAGTAACATTTCATAAAATTCTATTCTCTGTACCTAGATAATCCTGAGGCATGAAAAATTGGCCTCTTGTAAATTATGCATTTTATGGTTTGTTAGTATTCTTCGAATGGATGAATATGGCAATGCTAAATCCCGCTAAGCACAGCGTATGGAATACTGGGGATTTGCATGAAAATATGCTAGCACATTGATTTCATTTACCTCGTCAGATGTCACAGGTTTAGGTAAATTTCTTGCTTCTCTTAATGACGAACCAAAATTTATAAAATTCCTCTGAATTCGTAAAAACTTTCTGTTGTTCATCTGCGGCAAATTCGGATATTTCTCATTAAATCTTCTGCTGAAGTTCTGCTGATAATCTTAATGCACTCTCCATGGATAATAAACAAATCAATTAAAACCGTGTTTGTATAATTATTTTCTGCTATATTTGTGCTACATAGCTATTCAAATTAGGTGCAAATATCACTAACGTCAAATTTATTTAGAAAAATAACATCTGTTGTCATTACAAAATGACAAAACAAAAATTTCATGGCCCACCCGTTATGATATACCAGAAGACTAATATTCTTGGTAAGGTTACAAAAAAGTGCCCATAAATCGAAAACGGTGTGCATTAGATATAGAGTATATTACCTTTTTAAATAGGTAAATGTATCGCCTTTCCGAATAAGTAATAATATACAGGGCATTCCATTTAAAAAAATTGACTTTCGTGCATTTTTCAAAGTCACTTATAGAAAGCGTTCTCTAACTCACCCTGTATGATATTCGAAACATGTGATTAATGGAGGAGATGCCCCCAGGCCTTGCCTAGCTGCAACTAAAAAATTATCTTTTAATTGCTGCTTAGGTAGGAGAAAACACGATTTACTGAGAGTCAAATTTTTGGCAATAAATTCAGAAAAGAATTATTATCTCGAAAACGGCTTGAGACAGGTATAGAGAAATAATAAAAGTTACTCAGAAAGAGACGACGATCCAAAAAATGCAAAAATATAGAGGGCATTCCATTTAAAATAACGAAGATGTTGCCAGTTTTACGTATGTGGCAACACCGCATTTTCGAAAATATTTTAGTTGGAGAGATCATACTCGATTATCTTGGTAACCAAAATTTCAAAGCAATCGGTTGATCCATTCTCCATATACTTCTAATACTCCACCCACCGTGGCTCACCCTGTATAATATTAACCATATTATTTTTGCACCTATAAAACAATAAGTATTTTAATAGTTTCCATTAACCTGTATGAGATTTTATATATACCTATAAAAAAAGGGAGCAAATTAAGCCATCCTTAATTTATTCAATTAAATTCATACTACTGAAGATATAACTTGCAAGTATAATATAAACACCACAGAAATTAGACAACCCCCAAATCCAAAGTCGAAGCTGCACAGTGGCAGGATTCGAACCTGCAGCTATGATAGACATTATCTATTTAGTAACATTGCACGTACTGGCCAACTGCTCTACAGAGCTCGTATTATAACTATACCTATAAGAATATTATTTCACGTCTTTAAGGCGATTAGAATTTGAAAATTCAGTTACACCTAGATTTTACAAATGACGATATAAAAGATAAAGATAATTAAATTACATTTTATTATAAAAGCTGTTATGATATACAAAACATGGATCTTTTATAAAATCAATAAAAAGAATAATATAATCTGTTAATAAACATAAATCTTGCTTTATTAAAACTAAACATGAATTTTTCAGTGCAATTATCTATAATAATAGTTAATCATTTCTTTAATACCCTATTTCAAAAGAATATTTACAGTCTATTTACATAATTACATTAGCTTTTGAGACAATCATATAACAATTTTTTCTTTTCAATTGCGGCCTTATATTGAAGATAAGATTTTAGTATATCGTCATATTGCTTACAAGAAACTTGATCATATTTTTCTTTTAATTCATTTAAATCTTCAATTTCCTTTTGACAGTCCTGCTGCTGTTGTTTAAGGTCCTTAATCAGTTGTTTATATGCTTTCAGTGAGTTACTTGTTTCCATAAATGTGTCAATTCGTACTTTCTCTTGAGCTAGTAGAGATTTCAAGTGATTTACCTTTTTCTTCTACTAGACATTCTTTTATTTTTTGTTCAGTTGTTTGAGGCAACTCTTTTAATCTCAAATTAGTTATTTCTTTTAAAACCTCTTGCAAACTTAATAAATTTTTAACATATTGCTCTTGTTCAAATATTAATTTATTTTTATAATCTATTAAGACTTTGTCTTCTGGAGATAATTGTAGAGGCATTGTATCATGAACACTTTCTAGTGCTTTATTAATATCTTTATTCGTTAATTTCGTAAATTCACTGCAAATATTTTTATACTTTTGATCCAATTTTAGTTTTAAAATATCTTGAAGTTGATTTCTCTCAGTATAATTTAACTCAAGATTGTTTATATCACAGGACCTAAATATCGAAGTGCTACTTTCATCCAACGAATCATCTAACATAATACTTTGTGCTACATTTGCACTATGCATTATGTCTTTTACTTTAGTTTTTAGGCTTTTATCTGTATCACTTATTTCACTAACATATTCTTGTAAAGTGTCATAAATAACTTTATAATGCAAATATTTACTGTGTTCAAGTTTCAAAAACTCCGAAAGATCGTTAACTTCTTGTTCCTGGGCATTATTAGATATTTTTGTACTTTCCAATACACCGAAAGGCTCATGGTTTATACTTGTTCCTACAACGTCGGACATTGTTTGTGTTATTTAAATAGGTAAACATCCAAAATTCTTTTTTTAGTTTAAATGTAAACGATGTCAAATTCTTTTGACTGCCATGTTGGTTGAGAACAGGGTGGCCAACTTTTCGAAATTGAGACGCCTGGATCCTAGGATCAGTACTTTGTGGAGATGTAACAAATAAATTTTGTTGAAAACAAATTGTGAAAACTAGGTAAAAGAAACTTTAAATAAATATCGAAAATAAAATTTAAACAATATGTTTAGATTGAAAATAATAACTTATTTCATTTTCTGTTTTAGATCAAGAAGGCGGCGTTAGCACTTTCTTGTCGCCAGGATAAGTTATCGCTGTTAAAATTTTTCCCTTAGTAATATTGAAACTAAAACAGTCGATTCATTCTAAATACCATATAGATTTAATATATAAAATTACAAACAATACGAGTAGTTTTTTAAACCTAGTAAATACGATTATTTAGTTTGATATGACGCCAAATAAAAATATTCGTATTTCTTCAGTAGAAATAAAAATGCGCCGTATAGCCGGTAATTTTATATACCTAATCAGATTAAGAAAGAGACTTCTTAATTTGAGTTTTATATATTAAATCCATATGGTATTTAAGATGAATCATAGGTTTTAAATTATTAGTTCTTATCAATAGAAAAATTTTAACAGTGATTTATAGTTTATGTTGACTATTCTGGCAATTAGAGGGAAATGGTGCCAACCAACCACAGAAATAAAGAACATCATAGACATATACACAGCCTATTCATTGAATAAGCTGTGACATATACATATCAGTCATGATGTCATGAAAAATCAGGACACTGCGCCGCGCAGGACAATTTCATAAAATCGAGAAAGCACAGTATAATCTAGACTATGTAATGAGGGCTAACGTTTTTAGACTCACCAATTGGCGCCACTGGCCGAGTAAGGTCATCTTAAAAGTTGTTAGGCGCGGGAAAAGTTTATAGGGTTTTATTACAATTATTTCGTACACCACTAAAATACTTGTTAATTATGCCTCAGTGTTATGGAGTTCAATTTTGTTCGGAATGAAAAGGCAACCATATGCTTCCGAGAGACAAAATTCGCCTAAAACAGTGGTTGGTAGAGATAACTTTACTCCTTCGAAACATTCGTGTGAAGAAACATTTTAATCCTGAAGATTATGCGTTACCAAAGGAGTCTATTACATAAAATCGTAAGTAATAATGATGTACATTCGTTGTTTTCATCATGCTCATTCTTGATATAATCTAACTTAAATGACTTAAGACACCTCTGATAAGTACAATAATTTCCCTACTGAGCAAGTAAATTACTACATTCCCCTTCTGCCATCATTGTGTTAAATGTTTTTCAGCTAATTTTTATAGAAATTACTAAAAACTAGTGTTGAAAAGCCATAGTAAACATTAACGTTTAGTGACATTGACCTTTCCGTACACTAGCGCCTCTCTTGGTGAATGAGGGTTAACGCGCTTGAATTCACCACGAGAGGTGCTACTGTACGGAAAGGTCATTGTCACTGAACGTTAATGTTTAGTATGGCTTTTTAACGCTAGTATTTAGTAATTTTTATAAAAATTAGCTGAAAAACATTTAACATGATGGCAGAAAAGGAAAGTAGTAATTTACTTGCTCAGTAGGGAAATTACTGTAATTATCAGAAGTGTCTTATGTCATTAAAGTTAGGTTATAAGAAGAATGAGCATTATGAGAACAACGAATGTACATAATTATTACTCACGATTTTCTGTAGTAAACTCCTTTGGTACCACATAATCGTCAGGATTAAAATGTTTCTTATAAACATACGAATGTTTCGAAGGAGTAAAGTTATCTCTATCAACCACTGTTTTAGGCGAGTTTTGTCTCGGAAGCATATGTCCGCCTCTTGTTTCCGAACAAAATGGAACTGCCCAACACTGAGGCACAATTAACAAGGTTTTTTGTTTGCTGGTGCACGAAATAATTATAATGAAACACTATAAACATTTCCCGCGACTAACAATAACTTTTGACACGACCTTACTCGACCAGTGGCGCCAACTGGTGAGCTTGGAAACGTTAGCCCTCATTCAAGCGCGGTAGCCCCACATACCTGTAGCCCTCATTCAAGCGCGGTAGCCCCACATACCCGTAGCCCTCATTGGCAACACTCGTTGAGGTCGAGGATGAGATGAGAATGTTGATAATAATGATAATGATGAAAACTGTTTAATAATGGGACACGTTCAGTGCCAACCATTATTTAACAATTTTGTCACCAATGCGTTCAGTGACATAGTAAAAGTGACTTAAATACAACTATGCCTGCATCCAGTGCCGCCTATGTCGTCATTTTAGTTAAATTTTCAACAGTGGTCTAGGGGCGTTACATTTTACACACCTTCGATGCTGAACAATCCATGTTGTCAACTCGTGTTTTCTGATAAAATTAGATACCTAACCAAAAACCTTTTGCAAAATGTAAATTTCACAATTTTTATTCCAACTTAGCTATTAATTTAATATAGGAAATATTTTTAGTTAATAAAGGAAATGCTATTTTAGATTATACATTTCGAAGACATTAATTTCACTCTTCGAATTGGCGACGTGGTACGTTTACTCTTTCTCGTTGCTTTTGCCCCGGTATATCCATCTTCTGTTAGAGTGGCTGTTAGTTACTAAACAGATTTATATTAATTATTACGTCTCTACTTTTGCAAAAACTAATGACAGCGAAATATATTATCATATGGAATAACTGTTCTGCAAAAATAGATATTTTATTCTTAAATTTATCTGTTCGGTAACTTTACCAGGAGGTAGATATACTGGCCATTTGGCATGTTGAAGTTATCTATAAGTTTAAAAAACATGGAATGGTATAAGAAATCTTGGGAATGGTAATCCTCAAAATTAACATTGAACAATAGATGTATTTACATTTAAAAAGTTTGATATTTTAAGGTTACGTGTTGTGTGAATTTACAATTTGACGATGTGATATGCATTTACACCAACGAATATTCCTTGTCTAAGATATACACCGACTAGAACACAGACGAGGTTCTCTGTGGACTAGAACCTAGAACCACAGAACAGAAAAAGACCTAGAACACCGAGGCAGAGCACTGAACGTACCCATGATTACCGCGTACCTACACATGGTCACCAACAAAAAGAATTTAATTACTAAACCAGAACTTTATAATTTTGGCTTTTAACAAAAGAAACAGTTTATAGTGATTGATAATATTTTGAAAAAAAATTTAAAATGATCATGAATAATAAATATAAAGTTATATTTGTTTGGGGATATATTTACAAATAATTTCAGTTCGAATCTTAAGTTGGTATGACTATTTTGCGCATAATAAAGAGTTGTTACAGTTCTTACCGGCATGTTTTACTTTCGTGGTGCCAATAGAAAATGTGTGTTGTAATTGTAAAAATTTTGTTCTAATCGAGTGATAAGTATTGTGGCGTGAAATGTTTTAATTACATCTTGTATTAATTGACTGTTTTTCGTACTGTACTACGAAAAAATGGAGAGTCCATCTATTTTTGCACCAGTAGTGACCGAGGAAGAATGGCAAACTGTGCCAGTTGAAATAGGTGTTAAAATATCAAAATATGTAAATGAAAAGTTTGAAGAGTTTATAACATCCAAGGCTTTGCTTGAAACCAAGCATTTTAATACAGGTAGGTAATACAATATATAACTTCTATTTTGACCAATAACTTTTTTTAATTATTTTAAAAGAACAAAGCTTGCATGAACTGTCAGCCCAAACTGAAAAACTAGAAAGTAATGTTGAATCTCTCAAGTCAAAATTAGAGGTAGCCACCAACACCATAACAGAATATGAATCACAAGTTGGAATTTTAACAACAGATATAAATAAACTACATGCACAATGTAACAAACTAGAAGCCGAGACTGCAGAATATCGCCACCAGCGTAATCTAGCCGTTGATGAGCGTGATGAGCATCTTAAAATGATGCAAAGACGAAATGCTGAAGTGGAAAGGTTGCAGGCAGAGATTAATACGTTAACAAAGCAATTAGAGTCAGCTGTTAATACAAAATGTGAAGCCTTAGCTCAAGCTGATGAAGTTGCCTCAATGAAAATTACATTAGAATATCGTGAAAAACGAATGGATCAAGAAAGGGCCCTTCTAAACAGTCAGATGGAGAGTCTAACCCAAGAACTAAATCAGCGAACCGAAGAGTTGCTTAATATGAGACGTGATAACACATCTCGTTGCATTCAACTCGAAACAAAATTAACTGAAAAAAACACAAGAACTGACAGTGGCTACTGAACAGATTAAATCTCTTACTGACTTGAACAACAATTTGGTTGCTAGGAACGAAGAACTTTCTCAGAAAATGCACAATCAACGAGATATTGATGCTAAAATGAATGAATCATATGTATATGAAATTGAGGCCAAAACGAAAATGGCAAACGCATATAAATCTATGTATGAAGAAAGTCAGCAGCATTCTGAGGAATTGAAGGAAGCCTTGACTGAGGTAGGTATTAAGAAGTACATATGTTTTTTGAGTTATTTTACTTGTTTTATCATGTAGGTTCAACAGTTATTAAAAACGGCAACAGAGCAATATGGTGAATTAGAAACTAAACATAAAGAATCAGAGTTGGCCCATGAAGAGATTATTGCAAAGAAAAATGAATGTATTGCTATGTTAAAGAAGGAATTAGAAACTGCAAATGAAATTCTTGAAAATACTAAAGCAGATCAGTTGCACAAGGATGTGGACGGTATGTAACCAAATATTGTCATTTTGAGTATAATGTAATAAATACTTTGCCCTATTTGTATCAACATTTTAGTTCTGTGCCTATTTTTTAATGCAGTTGTTAAAACAATATATTTAGAAGAATTGCTTGGATTCATTTCAAAAGACCAAAATTGAAATTTGGTTAAAAGCAGGGTTAAAAGCAAAAAAAAATCTTATTGTAAAATGTGAGACCAAAACAAACTTTATTAGGCTACTGAATGTATGACGAATAACGTTTTGTTTAACAGTTATCGTGGCATTTATAGCAAGTCATGACAATGTTGTCAGAATTTTTTAATTTGAAATTAATAAAAATGCCTGATGTCATTTTCTGAACTTTGGGAGTTGTTTTTTTTTTTTCGAAATAGACTAAGCTTTGGTAGCAGAAAATACATAGGCTACCAAGTACATCCTCCAGAGGCCATGAACCTCACCGTGAACCTACAAAAAAAATTAGAAATCGTTGAAGTGTTCTCATCTTAAGTGACATTCTTAAATAAAAAAAAAAGTCACTATAAAAATTTGTTTTGGAGATATGAAAAATTTGTATCATACGTATTTTTTTAAGCCAAATTCGATACCTATATACCAGAAATTTGTAAGGCACATTTAGTAAATTTATCAAGATTTTTTTTTTTTTTGTTAATTGTTCCAAATACTATGTTGTATATTTCATTTTGAGATACCGTTTTAGTCAAAATCAGTCTAACTTGTCATGAATTTCATGATGATCTAATTTTTTACATTATTTTGGCAAAATGAAATTAATGTGTTATAACTAGACTCCGAACACTTTACGAGAGTCCTGGACCAGCTTCTCAATCGGCCTGTCAGAGCTCCCATAGGAAAGGACAGTCCCTGTGGGTGTGCAGCGATATCTAAGTCGTATTTATTCTCTATTCAGATTACGTACAAACGTCACAGTGTGTAAACGGTGCAAGGATAAAAATAAATATTAACTAGAGTCCCCCAACCAAGAGTCTGGCCATACTGCATTCGGCGGCCATGATTATCCTATTGTGCGATGGTTAGCAGTTCAAGAAAATGATGTGAGAAGTTGACAGTAATTAGGTAGTGATTGAAAATATTTGGTAGTTGTTCAGAATTAAAAACTGAGTATAAGGATCCAAAGTTTCAGATTCTACCAACCGGACAAGTATGCAAAAAAAATTAAAAAAACATTTTAAAAAAGATGCGCCGCGACCCTTCACCCATAGTTTAGCAGTGAGCCACGCTCAAAGTTTTGTAATAAAAATCTGTGATGCACGGAAGCAGCAGTATTGACGCTCTTAGTTGTTCATATAATTCAATATGTACATTTTGTAACTATTAAAACGAGTCCAAGCATTGTGGAGGTTTTTCGTGATGGAAAAAAAAAATTTCGACCAAAAATTCAAATTTTAACCTTCACGAAAACAATACTTCAATTTCATCAGTATTTCAACAGAATTAAAGTTAAAATATCTTGAGGATTATTTATCATAAACCAAGAAAATTTTGTGCAAAATGAGGGTTTTAATAACTGATAAATCTGATCCCTTGATATTTTATTGTAAAATCTATAGTTTTGCCGTAAAAAATTCATAACTAAACAAAGTACCATTTTTATCAATTCCTTGCTTGAAAAATGTTGATTTGTCAAAAACTCTTGTCAACTTGTTTAAAAACTTGGTGACAAAGTAATAAAATATATTTTTTTCGGATTTTTTCCATTATACTTTAAAATTTCTTTTAAATAAACAATTTGAGAAAAATCGTAATATTTGCAAAAAGAAAAATTAATGTTTTTATTTAAGTAACTTTTTTTAACTTAAATAAGTATAATTTTTCCGTGTAGATTTATTTTGAACTAACTTATTCGGAACCATATGGTTTTATATTTTTGTAGTGCAAACAAAAAAAGCTTTATAACGTTTATCTAATTGGGAGCCTAGGCTTAGCCTAAGCTTTTGAGAATTTGTTTAAAAATAAAACGTTAATAATTTTTCATATTGTAAATTAAGAAATAATTAAGTGTATATAAAAAAAAACAATATTTAAATGTGCAGTTACTAACCTCACAAATATGAAGTATTTGTAGGATTCCAATTTTCCCTTCATACTTTGATGGCCTATTCCTTTCATATCTGAGGATTCCATGAGTAACACTGCGCACTAACTAATATTATACAACTAAAACTATGCGATTCTACTGTTATCTATTAAAATCTACACTGAAAAACTTTTAAACACTAATTGTTAATGTTAACAATATCCCATACCTTCGAACTACCTATTCAAAATAAGCAACAGCCCTCCAGTACAAATTAAAATACACAAAAACTAAATGTAAACAAATCGTGAAATTTGCATACCATGTGACCATCCGAGCCAATGAAAGAGATGACATACATATGGCCAGACTCTTGAGGGACCCTAAGTAATACTAGTCAAGAAAATGTGTCAGCATTTTGTCAAAACTAACAGCATAAATTTGTAGCAGCTACACTGTCAGTCTGACAGTGTGAAATAAATCAAATTTATCATGACCAATTAAGACCCTACAGTGCTGCTAGTGTAGAAAAATGCTGAACCATGGAGATTTGACAAGCTAGTATCACTCAGTTAACTGAATTTATTGACTATGACGTGGGAGTTATATATAAGGTTCCTTGAACAGAATGTAATGTCCTATTTAAAAATAAAAAATTAGTTACTTTGATTATGATTAATTTGTTGTAAATAACTACATTAAAGATTTACTTTTTCTGTTTATAAAAGTGAGAAAGATATAAATTCATATTAAGTGTATATTTTATATGTATATACAAGGGTGGTTTTTCCTTATTGCAAAAAAAAGAATTCTAAATATACCAATGTATGACACAAAAGTTCCTAAGGGTGAAAGTGTATAAAGTACTAAGAAAAATAACACCGAGTTTAGCAATTTCTAGAAAAAAATTCTTAATTTCATGTGATCTGCCTACATTTTCCATTTGTACCTTATAAAGTGACCCTGTATTGTGCATTTTTATTGGTATTTAAAAGTTGTAAAATTTATTGAAACCAGAAAATTTGGAATTAAGTTTTTTTTTTTTTGAAGTATTTCATATATTTTCCTAGGTTTGTCACCAACAGCTGCAACTGCGTCAAAACTGATTAAGTCAGGTATGTCATACTCTGAAGTCTACTCACGGTACGTAAGTGTGTCTGAACAATATTCGAGTAAAGAAGAAGAATGTGCTCGCCTGAATAACTATATTACTTGCATTGTAAGGGAAATTGAGGAAAAAGGTCCACTCATAAAAAAATTACGTCAGGATTATAGCAACACTCTAGATGCGAATGATGCTTTGAAAGCATCTAATGATTCTTTATTGAACGAGGTCCAACAACTTCGTGAAGCCAACTCAGAATGCAAACGATTAGAAGGAATCGCTATCAGAGAAAATGAGAGATTTAAAAAAGAGGTGGCAGATTTATCTAGACAAGTTGTTCACTTACTGCATGAGGTTGAGCAGTCTCGTATTGGTTCATCTTCAACTTCCACTGACAACGACTTAAGTGACAGCATAAGTTCTGCCGACATTATAACTAAGAAACTTGTAACGTTTAATGATATTTCTGAGTTACAAGCCACTAATCAGAAATTGCTAGCCTTAGTTAGGGAACTTACAGAGCGTCAAGAAGAGGCTGAATCTTTCGATCCAGCTGCAATTTCTAATCTGAAAATGAAACTAGAGGATCTAAGAGAGTCACAAAATGAACTGTTGGAAGAACGAGACCGTCAAAATAAAATGATGGTTACTTTACGTAATCAAAGGGACATGTATAAAAACTTGTATACACAGGCCGTTAAAGCTTCAGGAGAAGATGTTCCGATGCAGTTGGAAAGAACTTTCTTGTCTGAACATGGAGAAAGTAAAATGCAGACAGATGCAGAATCCCAACTAGAAGACAAGATTCAAGATTTAGAAAACCAAATAGAAAAACTAAATAAACAAGTTGAACACTTGAAAGAAGAAAATGACACTTACCGTAAGGAGAAATCTGCAAATGAAAAGATTCTTCTTGAACAGTTAGATAATATGAGAGGTGAAGTGAAGGAATTAACCAGGTTAAACTGCAAGTTGACATCACATTCTGAAGTTAATGAAGAAAAATTCAAAATAATGCAAAATAATATGGAGATTTACAAAAAACAGATCACCGCCCTAGAAAAACAAAATAAGATATATAGTGAAGCCATAATTAAACATGAACAAGCTGCAACTTATCTTAAAGATGAAACTTTGCAATGTCAGACTAAGCTTTCTAAGGCAGAAGTGTTGCTTGGTAACATTCAAAAAGAGAATGCCTTACTCAAAGATGCCGAGCAGAGACTTTTGAAAGAAAGGGAGTCTATTAAACGAGAATCTCATCAACAGACCTTGATCAAGACTAATATTGAACTCATTAAAGCAACATTAGAAAGGACAGATGCCGAGGCAAGACTGAAATTAGAATCAAGACTTGATGAGGCACATCGGGAATGTTCAGCACTGCGTAGAAGGTTACAAGAGGAGCAAGACCACTTTAGGCAACTATCTGAACACCTTGAAAAGCAAACAAAGGCGGCTCAGAAACGTATGGAGGAGGAAAGAGAACAAGCTGAGAAATTACGTAAGGAACTTGCTGAGACTAGAGAAGAATTAATAAATAAATCTAGTCAAATAGAGGAACTAAGTAAAAAATTGAAAATGGGACTGTTCACGGTGCCAGATAGTACTGCAGAATCTCGCAAATTGGAGAGACCTCGAACAGCAATTAGGCGATTCAGAGGCTGAAATTATTTCTTTAAAAGCAAAACTGAAAACTGCAAAAGAAGCTTATGATACATATTTCAGTGTAGCAGAAGATGCAGAAAAACAGGTTAAAGATGTACTTGAACAACAGGAACTACTACAACAGGAAGTGGAAAAACAAAAAACCCTTGTTAAAGAATGGCAAGAAAAATGTTCGGAACTTGAAGGAGAACTTTCCATCCAAATGGACGATCAAGATATATCAAATGCTGGCATAACAAAGTCATCTCAACTACAGGAAGAACTTAACATTAAAACTATGGACTTGCGTACAGCGAGGGAGCAACTAGAAAATGCAAGATCTGAGATTAAATCTCTAATCGAACAACTTAAAGCTGTTGAAAATAAATATGCAAGAGAAGTTACTTTGCATTCAGTTGATTTGCAGGCCCTTACAACCATGAAGGAAGAATTAGACAAGGCGTTAGATGTAACTAAGCAATTACAGAATGAGAAAGAACAAGCAGTAGAGGCTTTAACTCAAAATAAAATGAACTGGGCGGAACAGGAGAAGCTGTTCCATAATGAAAAAGAAGAAATTGAAAATAGATTTAAAGATATGGATGCACAAAATAGTTTGCTACATGACCAGATTCAAGCTCTTAACACACAGTTAACCATATTGCAAAACCAGGCATCCTCTGAACAACAAAATCAATCTGTCGGAGATCTCTCATTTAGTAAGTCATTCACCGAAGATGATGTTAAATCTTCTGAACAGTTGCTTAAGATAATTAAATATTTGAGACAGGAGAAAGATATAGCTGTGAGCAAGGCAGATATAATGGAAGCGGAACATTTAAGACTGAAATCTCAGTTTGATATGCTTTCTAAACAATTAGAAGAAGCCAAGGTTGCAATAGAACTTGACCGTCAAAAGTCAGAGGTGACAGTAGTTTCTGCTGCAAAACATGCCGAGGTCTTGAGAAAATTAGAGACCCTTAATGCTATTACTGATAGCAATAGAACGCTCAGACAAGAACGTGATGCTCTTTTGTCACAAATAACTACACTTCGAGAACGCTCTGAAAGATTAGAAGTTGAGGTAGCTCCTTTACAAGAAAAGAACAGAGATTTAACAACAAAAGCAGATCAGATGCAAAATGAAAATATATCACTTCGTGCTGAATGCACTCGATGGAGACAAAGGGCAAATATGCTTATTGAGAAGACCAATAGAACGAGTCCTGAAGATTGGAAGAAACTCCAAACCGAACGTGAAACCCTTGCCAAGCAATTAACCATTGAGAGGTCTACAACTACAAAGTTGAATGATGATATTAATAATTTAAAACAAGATAAAAATAAACTTGAAGAACAACTCAAAAGCCTCAGAGCTCAAAACAACCAGCAATCTGAAGAATTGGCGAAATTACGGGAAGAGCTTAATTCCCTGCAGTTACAGGTAACACAGTTAACAAATTCTGTAGACCAACAAAGCGCAGAGCTACTTAAATATAAAGAAGAAAATCGGTTGCTGACTGAAGATACAGCAGGAAAGGATGTTACCATAACAGAACTCAAAAATAATCTTGCTCAAGTTAGAAAGATAGCAAAGAAATACAAAATCCAGTCTGAAGACCAAATTAAAGATATTGAGGCACTAAAGCAGCAAAAAGAACAGAGAGAAAGCGAACATAGTACTAATGCAGAGCGACAAGAACTGTTGATGCAAGAACAGCGCTCCGAGTTGGAAGAACGTATTGTGCAGTTAGAAAGTACTCATAAAGATAACATTGAGCAGTTAAATCAACAGGTCACAAGTTCTACTGAACAAATTGATAATTATAAAAAGGAAATAGAAAACTTAAAGCAAATGAGTTTAGAAAAGGAAGAGAGGTTTAAGAATTTGTTTAAGAATGCGAAGGAAAGGATTGTTAGTTTAACTGAACAGAATAACAATCTTAAAGAAGAGCTCAATAAACAAGATAGACCTGCAAGGTCAGATAGTGATGAACCAGGAGAAGGCTCTAGCAAAAATAGCGAGTTGTTGGAAAAAATAGCAGCTTTGGAAAGAGAGAGAGATGAAATAATTGAAGAAAGGCAGCAGGAAAAGGAGAAGTTTGCATCAGAAATTGAAAGTCTAACGCAAAGAGTCAATCAACTACAAAGGCAGCTAGGTCTTCAACAAGGTTCTAAACCAAGTACTAGTTCTGCATCATCAGAGAAATCTTCAACTGAAAGGCCTACTGCTGATATTAAACCAATGGCAGGTAAGCGAATTGTAATTACATACGGTTTTTTAGTTCACTGATTGTGAATAAGAAAGTAGACATTTTATCTTTAGTACCTAATTAGGCCATGAAAAGGTGCAAAATTTAAATTTGTGGAAATTTATGAAAATATCATAAAATTTTCAAAAAGTGTAAAATTCTATAATTTATAAAATTTATGAATAATAATAATAATAAAAGTATTTTATTGGTTTCACCAAAAGGCTATCGACCGAGGTCCTTCAGCCTGTTACAACTGTTTAAAATAATTTACATACCATTTCATTTCATTACAGTATAAATATCTGTATTAAAAAAATATATAGATATGAATTTCATAAATTTCAAGTTAAAATTGAAACTTTCAAATGTACATCATTAGACCAAATATGTATAACGAATGTAACCATAATCATTTACTAGGTCACTCAACTAACACTCAGACACAATCTGTACCAATTCAACCATGGCGCAGTGGTGGTGAACCACCTTTGGCTAGCATTAGACCCATGTCAGCACAATTAAGAACAGTTGCAGTTTTACCCACCAGTCAGAGTCCAAGTGCAGTAATGGTGCCCCCACAGCAGCAGGTAATTATAGTTCTATCAGGGAAAAAACAAATATGATTTATAATTTCATTATGGTTGTCGCTTATTTTGTAACTTGATTGAAATGCTGTCTATTGTTTTTTAATCCTTTCATAACAATAGTTTAAAATTCCACAAAGCTGGAATGTTCTCACTTTCCTGCCGTTAGTTCTTTACAGCCAGGACACCTGCACAAGAACAGGTTATTTTCAGATTTGGTAGCTTATAATTTTCTCGCTACTAAATGGTTAATTAACTTTGCAGTGAAACAGGTTACGTTAAGACTTGGTAGCCTGTAATTTCCTCGTTATGTAATGGTTAATAATTAACCTTGAATATTTGGACAAATAAAGGTGGCATTTTTAGGAGGCTAGTAATACATATCTACAAACTTATTGATTGCATGATTGGCTTGTTCACTCTAGTCGGTGTATATAAACTTATTAAATCTTTACGTTTCTGAATTTGTACTGCTTATACGAGGGCTAAAATGATAAGGTTCGAAGCGAAATTTTTTTCAAAACAGATTTTTGCACAGAACTGTACTCTAATGAAGTGTCTTGTTTGTTATAAAAATTTCAATAATATTGTAAAAAATGGTGCCACAATAAATATATTTGTGTGACTAAGCGCCAATGACTCCTTTTGATAAGGTTCTAAGTATTGTTTATATAGCTTTATTTTGTAATATATCATGCGAATGGTTTAGTGAGGCTAAAAATAATGTTATTTGAAGGTGAAGAAGACTTTTTTGAGGATTTTGAAAGTTCTGGGTCAGAATATTACCATATAAGGAAGAAAAACAAAGATTCGTTTTATTACATTAAAATCCCATACACGAAATTATGTTTCCAATTTGTACAAGCCCCTATAATGTTTACCCTAAAATAGGCAACGATAGCTCAACATTTGAAAAAACTAGTATACTAAAACTTAACTATAGTGTAGCCACTGGTAGCTTGCAGCTTTCTTATAGAGTCGAAGTCATAAATAATTTTATTCGTTTCAATGCTAACACAATCCGATGCTACAATTATCCAACAAAATAGTTGTAAATAAGTCACTTATGTGTATAGCTGTGCACAACTGATTTGCTGGCAATTAAAACAAATGAAATTATTTATGACTTCGACTCTTTAAGCAGCAAGTAGCAATCTACCAACGACCAACTGTATAAAAATCGGTAAAGAAAAAAAATGTATTAGAATTCAAAATACTCCTGCCAGTACCCATCAAAATTGTGTTAGTTAGAAAATTAAAACAAAAGTGTGACAGATGCTAAAATAAAAGATTTATAGTTTTCATTTATATAAATGCCCACGGAAGACCAAAATTATATAAAAGCTGTAATTTCCAAATTTAAGAAAATTTAAAACCGTTTGTAAGAAATATGGTTTTCATTTTTGTAAGTTTATCATAATAAATAAAAGCGTTCTGCTATATTGTACTGTTAATACTCAATTTATTAAAACTTTAAAAATAGTCTTCAAACATTTGTATACTTAAATTTATCACATAAAACCTTGATTCCAAATTCATGTCAAGTTTGAGAGTTCTAGGTAAAAAAACGCCTTGAAATTAATTTTTTTTTCTGTTCAAAATTTATGTATTATACATACAATACCTACAAATTATTTGTCAAATAAATATACTATCAGACAATATATTTTTTAATGTAATTGCTATTGATAACAAAATTGTGACCTGTGAAACTATAAAATTGCTCTTCTGAAAAATATTATTTATTATGGCGCCTGTCATTCTTAGCCCTCGTATATTGATGATATCATAAAAATATTGTCGCCACGAAATTTATAAACATGAAATATTTTACAAATTTGTAGTTCAAAAACTAGTGCGATGTAGTTTTTTTCGAGCGATTCGATGCCGCTAAGAAATAAACAATTAAATATCAAAAATAAAAATAAATTAGGTTTCCTCTTGGTAAAAATTTAAAATATAGAGTGGAATGAAAAAGTAACTCTGAAAATTTTTTTACAAAACTTATCGTTGATAAGTACAACATATATCTTTTTAAACAATTATTTTCCTGGCTATTTGCTAAAACACTGAAACTTGGATTACAAAAAAGATAATATGTACATTATGTTCAGTGTGACTGACTCAGTAATGTTATTTTTAATTCTAACTATTCTGTTCAGTAAAACCAAAAATAAATAAAATAAAAGGTACTCACCAGTTAGATAATCACTTTAAAAACTTTAAAACATCTGCCGACACGTGTTTCTGCTTTTAGCTTCGCCTGGACAGCTCATTTAAAGGATACAAAGTAACTGAATATTAATGGTACCGTCTAATTTGTTAAAAACTTTCCAACCTAAGAATAGATGGCTTTTCTAAAAAAAGTTTGTGCGGTGTGAACTCAAGAGCATATTACGGGACCTTGTTTCATATATGTGATGGTATCCACTGACCAAAAAGTCTCTTCTATTCTGATAGACAAATATACACAGGTCATAAACATACCATCCTGCTACGGTCAAAATATAAGATGTTCTGCACTTTATCCTCATACCTTCCATACAGCACTCAATGTGAAGTCATTACAATTAGCTGTGGTCAAGGTGCCTTGTGTTAAAAATTATACCATTATTAGGGCCAAATTGTAGTAGACTAAGTGTCAAACTAAGAATAATTGCAAAACTGCATGTAAAATTGCCTTTAATATTGTTGTATGGTTACGAAATCTTCAGTTAAAGAACTGTTAATATTTTAAAAGTGGTTAGAGATATCAAAAAAGTGCTTTATGCATTTTTGATAGATAATTGAATGTTCTGTTGAATGCAACCAAAACATATTGGGAGATTCAAAATTTTTGGATGAAAAATTCTTTTTGAGTCAAACCAGAAGTGATATAAAAAACTGAGTATATGGAATTTGTTCCAGAAATACTCTATAACAAAAAATACAATAATTCGCCACTTTGATTTTTTTTAAATCTGTTTTTGAGCTATAACTTTTTTGTTTGATGTTCAATTGTCTCTTTCTCAGCGGCATCGAATTCCTGGGAAAAAACTACACCATTTTAGTTTTTGAACTATGAATTTATGTTGAAAATTACCGAGAAAATTGTTAGTGACACCTTAGCTGGGACACCCTGTACCTAATTCCGTAAACATCTATATTTGTGAAGTATATAATTAAAATCGTTGTAGTAATTAAGTAAGTAGTAATTATTATGTTTTTGTAACATGGCGTTTTCTACTTCTCGTAAATTTCGAAATTTTAGCGACGATCTTGGAAACTCAAAAATTTCAAATTTCATTTCAAATTTCACCATCTCAGCACTACTAGTAATATTTTCAATATTTACTAGATATCATTTTTACATTTTCTAAAATGAAACTGTATCTAGCAAGTAAGGCATTTTATTCTATAGATGAATATTTAAGTCACTGACTAGTTCTGTTGTGTAAATGTGAATTGTCTTGAGTATCTTGATGTAGTGCATGTGTGTGTTTGTGGGTATCTGTACTGATTAGTTTGATAAACTTTAACTTGTATGTAAAAACTTGAAATTATGAAATAATTTACCATCTATGAGCCCAGAATTGTATCATTTGGCCCACTTGCAATTTATGAACGTTCTACATGTATGGCGCTATTAAAACTGGAAAAAAGAAATGATTGATATGCGACCTTTATACTTTATTCCCTGATTTATCTTCAATTGAGACACTGTAGCATGTTATGAAAAAGCAATTGAGAGCGAGGCCGGCTACAAGTGTTCTAGAATTGAAAGGTAGATTGTAGCAAATATGGTCCTTATTTACACATGACGATTGTAAAAAATTAGTAAAAACAATGCCAAAGCGTATTAAAGCTGTTATAAAGAGAAAGAGCGATGTAACACAGTGGTGACTGATTTGTTGATTTACTTGGGCCAAATGAAATGATGAGGTTTTCATTTTGTCCAATCGATACGACTCGCAGTCTATGTATTATTGTTGTTTGTTTTAGTTGTATTTGTAGTTCAAGAAGTTCCACTCATATGCTATTCATTTTATTAAGAATAAAATATAAAGGTCGTTCATATGAGTCAATTATTCTTTCCTGTTTCACCCTATATGAAGAACATTTGTAAATTGCAGCTGGGCTCATATATTTCTCTGTGTACACAATGCATGTATTATTTCCATTTTAGTAACTATGGGATATGGTACGTCCCCAAATTTTTTTTGTATTTTTAGACATCTGGAATTTGGAAATTATTAGAAATGTGGATTTCGTAGAAAAGTAAAATTGGGACACGTTCCCACAAACATGTCTGGAAAAGTCTAGACAAAACGGAAAAGTTAGACAACTTCAAAAATAAAAATATAATGTAAACGGCAATTGGTACAATCAATTAAATTAGATAGATTTGAAAAATTTAAATCTAAATAAATTTAAAGTAAAATGAAAAATTTATGATAAACCCTTCATTTTAATTCCTATAATTATTTCCTTCTGGCAGAAAATATTTTAACTTGAATTTTTCATCATAATATTGACTTATTACAGACTCTCAATATTAAATACCTTATTACTTTTTAATTACAATTATTGTTATGGTTATCATAATTCTTTTGGTTTTATCATCAAAAAAGATATACATTTTGTTGAATGTAACTTACAAATTGCACATTTTGGCAACCCTGCTCAAACTTTCCAACAGCTATTTACAAGATTTACTGCGCATGCGCATCTTTCTTCTCCATGTAGACAAGTGCCTTGAACTAGTCCAGACATGTCTGATGGACATTTCCAATGGAATTGTCTCACCCCGCATCTTTAGTATCTATTAATTAATGAGTAAAGCTGACCGAAATGCGCGGCAGGATATAGGCGTACGCATCATAAACATAATAAAAGAAATTAATTAGTAACAAAAGCAATAAACTATTACAATTTAAAACAATGTATGCACAACTTACCCTTTTAATTAGCTTGGTTATCACAAACTGGAGAAGATCTGTAAAAACTTTGCGGCATCAGTGAGTGATGTTCGGTGTGGGGAAAAAATATCCTTATATTTTGAGAATGACCATTCGACATCTATTGATATAATACAGGCATACTTAAAATAGTCATTGAACACACATAACAGGAAATGCACCATTAGTACTATCACAAATTTGTCCTAATCTGGTAAAACCGGTGTCTCTAACACACTTGCGAACTTTTCTTTAATGTGCTCATTTTTTTGCGTCACCTGTAGCAGTCGATTTACTTTGTCCACTATTTGCAGTGACTCCGCTAATGACAACACACTGTTTTGTAAGTTTTTTATGGCGCCATGTAATCTTTTATAGTTCTTGTGAATAGTTTTTAAATCTGTTTCAACGGAAATATCTTCGAATTTTATCTGGCTTTCCTTAATAGCTGCAGTCTCATCAGGATTAAATTGTAGTAGACGTTTAGGATATTTAAGAAACACTTTTTTTTGTACTTGCTATTAATGCATCTACCTCTGGAAAACCTTGTCGAATAGTTTCTGACACAAGATGTAACCGAGATGTAAAGTTAGCTTTAATAAAATTTCGATTTTAACTAAAGAGCCTAATAAGACTTTTAAAATAAAAGACAAAGTAGCTCAGGTGCTCAGTGATGTAAATTTATCGGCTAATTTTTATTTTTAGCGTTTTTAATCGATTTTTAGCTGGTAAAAATCCTGACACAAAGGGCATAGTATTTCCAAAGTAAGTTAAAATGATATAAAAACGCCGACAAAGGAATTTAAACGCCCCACAAAGGGATTTACTTATTTAATGGATACATTCCTTTGTCAGCATTTTTATATCGTTCCAACTGACTTTGGATATACTTTAAAAGAAAATTGAACTCTAATATATACCACTACATTGGTCTTGATCTGACATTTAATTTGGTATCAAACATGTATATATAAAAATAATGCTTTATTGCATTTCGACGCTTAAGAAACAATACCTCGTATCTCCATTTTTGTCAAAACTCGGTTTAGAATTTTAAATTAATGTCCACTCCTATGTCCAACCGTTCCCAATATCTTGTAGCTCCAACATTAATATTGATACCAAAAACTCTACTTAAAAACTTAAAAAATACCTCGTATAACCAATAAAATAACTCGTATCTCCATGATCTCCATGATAAAAATAACATATCTATTAATAAGGAAACTTAGTTTTTTTCGTCTCCTGTAAAACTGCTAATTTGGAGATAAGAGGTATTGTTTCTTAAGCGTCGATTTATTCAGCCAGATAAAAATTGGTTCAAAATGCTAAAAATATAATTAGCCAGTAAATTTACATAACTACTCGCATTTAAATAAATCGGTCGAGGAGCTAGGATTTTTCTAAACCAGATATTGATCCTAGCATACTCGGACATTGGGTGTATGTCTGTTGTCTCTAAATGTGTACCACAAGGTACCTTCAGGGATACAGGGATACAGGGGGTTGTATTACCTGTGGTGATATGTGATTTTATGATTTTAATGAATTGATTTTTAAATTGAGGTAGTCCGTACTTAAAAAAAAAGTTTAATAATCATTTTTCTCATATGTGGTGAAATTTTACATTTGATTACTTCATATTTAAATTAAAAATGATAATGATCAATGAAAAATTAAAGAAAACTGGGTACTAATGTGCAAATTTGTTCCAAATGTTATAAATGAATTAAACATATTGCTACCTCATCTGAAAACACATTCCCTTCTTCATTGGTTATTTGTCTTAATGAAGGCCTCTCTGCAGGTACATACAACTGGTTCGAGTACTATCGAAGCACTATCCAGCAGCCCTACGAGTTCCCATACAGATTATGTACCTGCTACCAGTTCTGCTAGCGCAGCTATGCTTGGTCCAAGGCAAGTAGCTGTTCCCCCAACACAGTCTTCTCAAGACACTGAAGACGAAGAAAATAATATGCAGGTACAGACAGCCCCACAAACGCAAGCTGTAGCTCTAGTATTACCTAGAGTAGAACCTCCAAGCAGTGGTCCTACCCAGGAGCAAGGCACAAGTAGTAGTAGTTCTAATACAGTTACTACAACACAAGCTGGTCTTAAAAGACAGAGGGATCCTGATACAGATAGTTGCCAGGCAGATGAGCAAACCAAAACTCAACAACAAAGTAAAAGGACAAGGATTCAGGTAAGCAATTCTCTATCATATTATGTTATACATTTTTTAAACATCATTTTTGACAAACAGATTTTTAATGTCCTCTTAACCCTTTCGTTACGGTTGCTATGTTATCACGGCAAAAACAATTTGTATCCACTGGACTGTTCACCTGATTTTACAATTTTTCATGTGATACGGTTGTCATGTGGTTACGTTCAATTTATTTATTTTATTGCATATTGCTCATATTAATAATAGGAAAGATAAGTAAAACCCATAAGAGATACACTGATTATTATGACCGATACATATATAAACATGCAAATTGTTGTTTATCAACGTATCCAAAACAAACCAGGGGCGACTCCAGGCCTCAGCGTTTATATTAATGCTTTTGCATAACATAAAACTTAATAGGTATACAAAATCTGTTTGCTTGAGTAATGTATTTCAATGCTATTCTGCTGTTGCTATATTAATATCTGTTGTTTTTAAGTGATTTTAAAGTTTTGCGTTATTGGGTACTGATTTATAATCGATTTTTAGTTATTTATATTTATTTAGTGAAAATTTATTGAAAAACAATGACTAAGAAGTGTGTAGTGAGCGACCAAAGAGGAAAACAACGGGGTTGTTTGTCTTTTCAGAGGTAAGTAAACAAAACAGATCAGGGTTGGATAATGCGTATATGCGAAAGTGTGAAAGCTCAAAAATGACTAAAATTAATGTTAACTTTACAAAAAATAAAAAACATTGATTCCATTTGAACAGTAAAAAATCCACATTTTATTAAAAAAGATACTTATTTGTACATAAATATTTATTTTAACTTGAATGGAAAGTTCATTCTTAAGGTAGCTCACAAACTGTAGATGTTTTAAAGTCTGTTGATATTTTTTTGATTCAATTTTAAAGGTTGTTAAAAAAATATCTGGATTAAAAAGTCTTGAAAATTAATACTGTTCTATTTTTTTCCTGGCAACACTATCACCAGGTTCGTCAAATGTACTGTCCAGATTAGATTATATTGAAAATTAATAATATACTGAGTAGTCACTCATTCAAATCTCATGAAATAATATCAAGTAGATAGGTACTTACAGAACATAAACTGTTTTGTTGATATGTTACTTTTATTGCAGTGATGTAGGTTTGTATATTTCAAAATAATCTCGCTTGTTTCAGCATTGAAAATTATATTCCTTCGCCACCATTAGTACCCAAGATAGCAAGGTATGCTAAATTTAAATATACAGTGCAGTAGCCGTTGTTTAAAAAATAAAAAAATAAGGACCAGGGAGTTTAAAATGGTGGGCCCTGTATATTTAAATTTAACATACCTTGCTATTTTGGGTGCTAATGGTGGCTAAGGAATTAAATTTTCAATGCTGAAACAAATGAGATTTCTTTGAAATATACAAACCTACATCACTGCAATAAAAGCAACATATCAACAAAACAGGTGATGCTCTGTAGGTACCTATCTGCTTGTATTATTTCATGGGGTATGAATGAGTGACTACTTAGTATATTATTAATTTTCAATATAATTCTCTACTAACCTGGACAGTACCTGTGACAAAGTTGGTAACAGTGTTGCCAGGGGAAAAAATGGAACAGCATTGATTTTCAACACTTTTAATCCAGATCTTATAATATTATAATCACTTTTTTCAAAGTGTTGTGATCACACGTAGTGCCACTTACTGGCATTTTCCATTTTGAGAGCTTTCAGTCAACTTACTCTTTTCTCCAGATTTTTGGGAAATCTGAAAATAAACACATTATTTAATAACAACCTTTAAAATTGAATTAAAAAAATATCAATTGACTTTAAAACATCTACAGCAACCTTAATGAAATTTCTATTGAAGTAAAAATAAATATTTTTGTATAAGTATCTTTTTTGATAAAATGTGGACTTTTTACTGTTCAAATGGAGTCAAATGTTGTTTTTGTCATTAATTTTAGTTATTTTTGAGTTTTCACACCTTCGCATTATGCCGGCCCTGATTTGTTTTGTTTACTTACCTGTGAAAAGATAAACAACCCCCTGGTTTTCCTCTTTGACCATACACTACACACTTATTAGACATTGTTTTTCAATAAATATTTATAAGTAACAAAACTTTAAACTTGCTTAAAAATAGATTAAATTGACAGACATCGTCTTATAGAACACTATTTGTTGTCAAGACGGTGATAGATCGGGCATCGATCGGGTTCCTTCGTGCTGTGCATGATTCTGACCAATAGGAATAAAATCAGCAATAATATTTACGTATCTCGCTTGGATGTAGATAAATCGGATAACTTTTTATGTTTTTTTTACTCATCTTCTAGTATTATTAATCTGAGGTATATTGTATTGGGATGTACTAAACTTTCAAATGTCCCATCCACTTCATCGTCTATAACTGATGATAGGCCAAGGGAATAGGTGTAACTGATGATAGGCCAAGGGAATAGGTGGAGCATAATCTTGTTGAATAGTTATATTTCACACTGATATTTGTTAGTATTTCTTTAGTATTGAAAGTGATAAGTTGTCTGATTTCACAATGCTTCGGCGAACACAAGAAATATATATTTATACCAACCAGATGGTTGACATAATTGGATGGTTGTGGATGGTGAGGTTGTGCCATTAGGAACGGTGCCATGGGATTATGTAACGACCAAAAATCTCGTTCACAGGGCACTGGTAGTGTGTGATATTGTTCGTAACGAAAGCATTAATTAATACCCCTAGGGAAAAAAATATATGACATGTATTAAATAGGACAAAATGTGTTTTTTGCAGCAGGCTGGATCAGTTAGTGACAGTAGTCTAGAAGTTGAATATCAAGTTCCAACAAGTAGTCAAAGGGACCATGATGACGATAATGTTATTGTAGTTGAAAGTGATGATGAAGGAGGTCCTGATGAGGGTGAAGGTGCTGATGATGACCAAGATGATCCTGACACTGAGGGCTATGATATGGAAGGAATGGTAATGTATAAATATCAAGTAAATTAATAGATATAGAGTTATGATTACAATAATTATTAAATTATTACATTGTACTTTCACTCGTTTGAGTAAAAAAAAATTTAGTATATTATTTTGTTACAGGAACAAGATAATTATGAAGATGCTGATTGCCAAGAAGTAGAGGTTGAAGAAGAAGCAGGAAATGAGGTAGAGGTTATAGAGGACTCTAGCGAGGTGCCAAATCAAAGTGAAAGATCCATACAAGAGGGCCCTGAGGAAGAAAATTCTGAACAAGCTCAGTCTGAAGCTATAAGCAGTGGAACTGATGGTATGTTTTTATCCATTTGAAATAAATAGTATAATAAAAAACACATAGTAAATTAACAATTCCCAGGCAGAAATTGTTGACCAGTTCTTGCATGTAACTGCTATTCTCTAGTTGTGGAAGATGGCAATTAACACATAATTTTTCGCTGTAATGGGCGTGGATGCTACATTTGTTTTGTTGCGCATGTATGAATTAGTGGGGTATCCATTAAACATTTAATATACAGGGTGTTTTAAAAAACGTATCAGCATTTCCAGGGCAGATAATACATGCAAAAATAAGTGGTTTTCTTAATATGAATGGTTTTCGAGATATTAAGTGTTGAAAACTAATTTTTTTTATCACATTTTTTATTACAAAATCAAAACTATGACATATCTTGTTAAACCGGATATTAGATCCAGAAGCGTACCATCTATTCCATTTGTAATCCATGGTGTCAAAATTTTGAGAAAATTGATTTTTGATCACCCCCGTATATTTAAAATCTGACTGAAATTTTCACAGCGGAATCGGTATTAACGACAAAAAATACATGTTATTAGTTTTTGAAATTTTTGTTTATTTTAATAATAAAGCCAGAAAATACAGTGTCCACCTTAAGTGAATGACCGGTATATATGCTCATGTTAAAGTCATTTGCCATACATATTTGTATATATTAGGTAAAGCACATTTATTAATATTTTATTTTTATAACCTAAAAAACATGCTACATTGAAATACAAAAACTACAGATATGCAATAATTATTGTACAGTGTTAAACAATTTGTTTGCTTGTGGCTTAGTGCTGTGGTTAATTTACCACATACAAAATCATGAAAATATAGTTATTAATATTTCATACAATCCATGAAAATCAAATATTACTTCATCAGTTGCTGAGAAAGAAAATTGTATATCTGGAGAACCAGCAGCAAAAACATATAAAAACAACAAAAAACAGGCAATGGAACCTATAAGTGGCCTTGGTAATCAAGTAAACAAAACGGAACCATTTACTGCTTCTTCCACATCGATAAACAAAGTCCAGAAAATCGCGAAACTAATTCCTTCTTAAATGACTCTAAAGAAGAATCTCAGCAATAAATGGTGGTTGTAAAGTTAATTCGCTTTCTATTGTCCTAACTAAAAATTGATCTTAATGTTGTTAAGTTGGACAAAAAAAATCCTTTTTAATTGCAAACTGCTGTTAGTGTCAGTTCTGGTTTTTTATGTCATGCTGTTAATGATATTACTTATCCTAAAAACTAATTGCCAACTACCGCGAAAATCAATTTTTAGTTAGGACAGTAGAAAGTAAATTAACTTTATCAACAAAGATGAGCAAATCAGCAAATTATTTTAATACCATTATTAAAATGATTTGCTTATTTACAGAGTGAAGTATTGATAAAAAAAAGTTATAATTAATAAAATTTGTTCCACTGGAATTTGAACCTGGATACTTAGGATTGTAGATATGCCACAAATTCAAAACAATTTTACTATTTTTGGATAAAATAGTTCCTACCGGATTACCCGTGCGCAGAGCCAACCCAAAACCCACAATAAATGAGATTTTCTTTTAACCTCTTAAAAATAGCTTTATTAGGTTGTCTACACATCTTTTCTAAATCGCTTACTCTAACATATGTATAAATTTCAACTTTACAGAACAAAGTTTATTTTACACACATTTGGGCTCACCTGTCAGGTACTTTACTATGGATGAACTAAATCATATTTAAATTTCAATACAGCTAGAAGTATTATTTTTTTATTTGTTTTACACTTTCAAAAATATAAAGGCTGATGACGTGCAGGGCTGGCACCTGCCAGGTCATGGTTTTCGTACTTAGTGTCCTTTGACTCATCACGATACAAATTTCTATCCTTACAGAAAGAGCGTTATATGAATGGTTCACGAGCTCTTGGGCTATATACATAAAAACCAATATAAATGCATATACAATTCACAACTAGGCAAAATAAACATCCAAATTAATTTTACCGGATTACTGCACAACAGAAATGCTTACAACTATTATGGCCCACCGTTTTATAATAAGCTTCTTCAATATATTAGGAATTTAGAGTTCCTAACGAAGGAAGCATTTTATAATTTTAATGAATATTTAAACAGTAACTTTGAACAGTCTTGACACCAAACATTGGAATATATTATAACTCATTCATCTGTATATTTTAATCAATATCATTAGATTTTTATATTATCGTTTGTTAGTTGATTATCAAATGTTATGTATATGTGTATATGTATATACATTATGTATAGAGATCATAGAGATATATATTGTCTATATGTTAGCATCTTAGTATATTTTATTTCATTGTCCCAAGTTTTAACATGGTTGTATATAACAATCTTATTGTTTACAACTGAATAAAATCTATCATTCGCGTTGCGTTTAGCGTCTTGACAGAAATCAAACACGTATATAGTGACGCAAATCCGAGTAGCACATATCGTTCACCAAGTGTCAGTGTTTGAAACAAATATGTTTGTTTTCAACAATGTTTGGTTAGAGTCAATCATTTATGAAGGTCCCAAGATGGCATCGGAAGAAGATATAGCCGATATTTTAATTACCCAAGTTCACGCAACACCATCATTATGGAATTCTAAATTAAATTCCTTTAAAAATAAACATCTTCGAGATAAGATGTATCAAGAAATTGGTGTGATTTGGAGACTTTCAAGTAAGTATTCAATACAGTGAGTTAGCATAAGAGACAACTTGGCGAATATTTCTGAGTTTCAAACTGGTCCAAGACTGCTGTTGGAACAAACCTATAGTATTTCCAATCTCAGTGTAAACAGTCCATCTGAATCGCTGCTACCAGGTAATCTCATTATAAAGCCTATCTGCGATGGAATAACACTGAAGTCGTGCTTGAATATAACGACCAATACCCGTTTGTTCGACGCCTATGGCATGGATGTAATTATGAATGAATTCTTTTGTCGGTCGTTTTATAGAGTTTACACTGAGATTGGTAAAACTGTACATCAACGGATTTTTAATTATTATATTACATTAAAAATTATGTTATATTGTATAAATTATAATTTTATTATTCTAAAGCCTTCTATGCGCGACGTTCACTCTTGGTCCATCTCGCTACGCTGAGAGCGACGCTGAACACGACGAAATCGCGGCGCTCCCACCCTGCAAGGCTTCACAGAACATTGGATAATAAAAAATGAACAAAACTATAAATTAAAGAATTTTATTATAGCTTTCTGCTACATGAGGACATCAACTATACATGGAGGCTTCTGTATATTTCTACGAAATAACAAGGTAAAAAGAATTAGAATATCTGAAACAAAAAAGTATCGACTCAATAATCGAATGCAGTGCTGTAGAAATAATAGATGCCAAAATCATTATTATATGTCCACCAAATATGGACTTTGACTTATTTATTAATACTTTTGAAGACATCCTGTCATCAATTATAAGCAAAATACAGACCTAAGTCATAACTGTTTGTGGAGATTTCAACCTGGATATACAAAACAGGTTGGATAGAAAAGTAAAAACCTTCCTAGAAGGAAGTCATTAATCCTTCAATTTAAAACCCACCATAGACAAACCAACGATAATTGATATAAACAGTAAAACGGAAAAAACAATTGATAACACCCCGATTATGAGAGCTCAGTACAGAGAAATGAACTATTGGATCATTTTGGGCAAGAGATATTTTTTGCAGCAGAGGGTGTACAGAGGGACAATAAATTAAAAACGGTGAAACGAATCATCACAAACGAAAAGATGCCTATATTTAAGGAAAAAGTTGACTGTTGACTGGACACATATACTGATAGAGGAGGATCCAGATACATGCACAAAAACTTTAATAGCCACTCTTACAGAAATTCTGGAGGATGTATATCCTAAAAAATTATGTAGCAGCAAACCGCATAAAAATATAAGTTGGATTAATGAAGGCATAAAAATGAGGCACAGAATAAAAAGGCAGCTTTATGAAGAAATGTTGAAAGGTAATGTAACAAGAGAGATATATAAACAAAACAGTAGTGAACTTAAAATTGCAGTGAATATAACTAAGAAAACATCACGCACAAATTATATAATTAACGCGTATAATAAAGTAAAAGCTACATGGGATCTAGTAAGGAATATAACTGAGAAAGAGACAAACGCAAAATTTGAGATGGAGAATCTAAAAGTAGACACAAACAAGACTGCCAAGGATATACTAAATGAAGTAAATGAATTTTACATAAATATATGTGAAGATGTCAATACAAATTCAACAAAAAAGATCTAAAACACGTCCACAGAAACTCCAACATTATGTTCTTAAATCATACAACACCAACAGAAATTTTTAACATAATTCATTCTTTAAAAGACACATTATCGGTTGGACCAGATGAAATACCAACAAAACTATAAAAGTATTGTGCGACGAATTGTCAGCGCCAATATCACATGTTATCAACATGTGTTTTCTAAGTGGTGTTTTTCCTGAAGAATTAAAAAAAATCAATTATTAAACAAATTCATAAAAAAGGCAGTAAAGAAAGCATCTCGAACTATAGACCCATAGGCACTATATCGATAATAGCAAAAAATTTGACAGTAAAGAAATTATTTAAAACAGTCAGCAATTAACATTTAAAATAAATCTACTAATATTTCATTTTCTAAATTACTTTAAAATAGAAATAGATTTGTTATTGTTATTAATAAATGCTTTCTTTCCTAAGGCTAACCCTAGTATAAACGATTCTGTCAACTTGCATATTTTGAAATGTACCGGGTGAAATTTAAAATGCAAGATAACGGTTGTTTATAATCAAGATTATTATATTAACTAAATTTCTAATGTTAAACTTGACTTTCAACTGAATTAAATTAATTTAAAATTATTTCCTCATGGCATATATAAACACAATAAAAAAGAGCATTTGATCAGATAGATCATGACTTACTTTTGAATAAACTTAAACTTGCTGGACTTTCCATCCAGTTGCTGATTTTATTTAAATCTTACCTCACTGAGAGAACACAGTATGTTGAATACCGTGGTGTTAAATCATTTGCAGTACCAGTAAAGTCAGGCATCCCCAAGGATCCATTTTAAGACCTTTTCTTTTTATATTATTTATAAATGATATTGTAGTTAACTTAGAAGCATGCCACTTACCGTATGCAGATGACATGAAACTGTATTGCTGTATAGACTGAGTCCAGATTGTAAACAGTTACAGAGTGACTTAATGAAAGTGAGTGATTGATGTACGTTAAATAATCATCCACTAAATGCTGAGAAATGTAATGTAATGTCATATTGTAAAAAGCAAAATCCCATATTATATGACTATGAATTGAACAGCAGCTAAAATGCTGTCATCCTAATTACATAAAAGATCTCGGTGTCATCTTTGACAGTGAATTTACGTTTATTTTACATATAAATAACGTGGTCCAAGCTTAATTTAGAAACTTGGATTTTGTGATAAGAAATTCTGCAGCTTTCACTGATGTAAATGTCTTAGTATTGTTATTCAATACTTTTGTCAGATCAAAGCTCGAATATACATCCTTAATCTGGACTCCTGGATATCTGACGTATATTGAAAACTTGGAGACTATTCAAAGACGTTTTCTTAAGTATTTGGTATTTAAAGAAGGTGGATTGTATCCACCTAATGGAGCACCTCAAGTATTATTATTTATAGATTTGCAGAATCAGGCTTACAAGATCGCGGGATCATACAATTATTAATATTTCTGTATAAAATTATAAACAGTAACATAGAGTGTACTTTGATATTAGAGCAACTACCCTTTCATGTGCCCAGAATTGAGGCTCGGAATAATAGGACCTTTTATCTTGCCAAGCGACGGACGAATAAGCTTAAACTCTTGCCTCTTCATTTTATGTGTAACAATTATAACAGTCTGCAAGACAAAATTGATATCTTTAATTGTACTAAAATAGATCTAAAAAATCTGCTTACTACAAAATCAATTTTATACTTTTATAATTTATTTTTTCTTCACAAATCATAGGTTTAGCTTATAAACTATTCCATACTTTTAGAACTTCTGTCAGTTATGTATAGTGTATTTTTGTGATTGTAATTATATACCTAATCAATGTGTTAATATTTAATTATTGTATTTTCCCATCCAGTAATTGGCTTCGGCTGTTGGATGGTGTACGTAAATAATTAAAATAAATAAATAGTACCCTGCAAAGGAAACCGGTTTGAAACAATTACCATGAGATATAATTGTTATTCCAAGTATTTGACATAAAATCAATTGACCTTATGGGTCAAAGCAGTTTTTAAAATAAACATTAATACTGGTTATAATATACAGGGTGTACCAAAGTGAAACAAGAACCCAGTTAGGTCTTATTGCAATAGAAAACAATTTACGGAAAAATCACTTCGGTAGAAAAGAAAATAAAATCATTTGAAAATTAAACATTTTACATCCATTTTTATTAGTATGATCTCACACTGTTCAAAATAAACACAAAAACGTCTTTTTAAATCGATAATAGAACACTTTAACTTGAATATATAAAAGTTAGGTTTTAAAACGTGACGCAAACAATTTGAAAGGTTGATGAAGTTATTAGCATCTATTAACTTTTAACTTCCCTCTTATTGGAAGATATTTCATCCGTTTTTACTATTAATTAATTATATTAATAATAAAAGTTTCTGTAATGCGTTATAATTGTGTATATATTTTCACATGATTTGTGCATGTTATGTGATAACTGAAATTCTTCAATATTTGTTACAAGAAAGAAATAAAATAAAATTCTACGCTGTTTTAATCCGCGAAAATGTCGCCTTTATTGACATTTGCATTAAGGGTCAAGTTCCAGTGTAATTGAGTAGGCAACCGGTGTGTCGTGACAGTAGTATGTAGGTTGCATAATTATGTGATGTCACATTGAAAGAGTCTATTTTATTTAATGCGTTATCTTTACAACCTTATAACTCAAATTAACATATATGGGTCATTCTACAATAAGAGGTAATGTGTACGGCAATCATTATAAAATAGCTTTTTTATTCTACGTGTTATCATTTTATGCAATAAATCACCGCATCTTAATGTATTTTATAAATAGCATTATGATTAAATGCCCAATTAAAGTACATTTTCCTGAAATTCCATATTTAAGTCTGAAAAAGTCTCTACCCTGGCTTGTCCCCTTGACGTTTTTAGTTAAACATGCAGACAGTAATTACCTTTTTTGTCGCAGTTGCCAAATTAAAGTATATTTAGCATGAATTTAAAGAAGTATACTTAAGTATTATAAAGGTAAAATACAACAATATTTGTTTATTTTCAATAATTTTCGAACTTCATTTTTGTCTCGCTTTTTTTTCGTATCTACCCTGGCGAATTTTGGTCCTTTAATACAAACAGAAATATTAGACAACCATATTCAAAATAGCGTACAAGGACGCGTATCAACGTGAAGTTAGTAATACTAAACACACGAGCCGTTAAATCGCTGTCATTTGTTAGTTGGCGCTACGCGACAGTGCGGTGCAGTGGTTTTGTAAGGTTATTGTGTCTCTCCACTGGTAAGTCGTAAAATTTATAAAATTCACTTAATTTATTTGCATTTACTGCCTTAATTCTCCAAGTGTCAGAGACACAATAAAGAAAAAAATTACTGTTTGCAGAAGTACTCAATCAACAATTGAAAGAAAATTATTCTGCTCTTCCAAATGAAAAGGAAAAACGAATTTTTAATAGAATTATAAGTGGGAAATTGGTAAATAAATATGGCATACTACAGAGCGAAAAAAAATATGAAACCTTTGAGAAAATTTGGAAAAATACGATTGATGGAAACTAAGCGAAAAGTCAAAGCTAGCTATGAAATAATGAAGAGGAAAATTATAAACTTTTTTGAAGATGAATCATATGAATATCAGTAAATTAACATATGTTAATTTACTGATATTTTTTGTCACAGGCTCGAAAGAAGCTCTAGTTTTAGATTTAAAGAAAGGCTGTAATACAAAAATGATACTCTGAATATAAGTTAAGTACAATGTTTAATAAAAGTTGATTTTATTCATTGTTTTATTACGTCAAAGTCTCCCCTGGTCAAAAAAGTATCTACCCTGATCTTGATGTCTCTACCCTGCCCGATGTATTTACCCTGGTCTTCTAAAAAGTAACTAAATATGTATAAAGTGACTTGGCCTTACGTGAATGTGTACATAAAAGGGACTAAAATCGTAATATATGTGTTTAATCAAAAAAACTCCAACTTTTCCCCCTGGCCGCATCCCCTATGGACTCAAAACCTCTTATTGTAGAATGACCCATATAATAAATAATATAGAATGGAATGAAAAATAATATTAACTGAAAATTTTTTTGCTAATTATTATTTACTAACTTTTACAAATCTTATCACAGATAAGTATAACATATATCTTTTTAAACAATTATTTTCCCGGCTATTTGCCAAAACGCTGAAACTTGGATTACAAAAAAGATAATGTGCACATTATGTTCAGTACTACTGACTCAATAATGTTATTTTTAATTTCAACTATTCTGTCTAGTAAAACCAAAAATAAATAAAACAAGGTACTCACCAGTTGAACACTCACTTTAAAAAACTTTAAAATATCTAGCACATTTAAAGAATCAAGAGCAACTAAACTTGTAAACCTTAATGTAATGCTGGCTACCCTGATGAAGCAATGCAAGCAGAAACACGTGTCGGTAGATATTTTAAAGTTTTTTAAAGTGAGTGTTTAACTGGTGAGTACCTTGTGTTTTATTTATTTTTAGTTTTACTAGACAGAATAGTTGAAATTAAAAAAAAAATAACATTATTGAGTCAGTAGTACTGAACATAATGTGCATATTATCTTTTTTTGTAATCCAAGTTTCAGCGTTTTGGCAAATAGCCGGGAAAATAATTGTTTAAAAAGATATATGTTATACTTATCTGTGATAAGATTTGTAAAAGTTAGTAAATAATAATTAGCAAAAAAATTTTCAGTTAATATTATTTTTCATTCCACTCTATATTTTAAACTTTTACCGAGAAGAGGAACTTAATTTGTTTTTAAATAATAATAGATTTATTTAAAACTTAAGGTAGGTATGTTTTAAATAATAATTATAACTTTAATGGGAGCTGCCTTAAGATGATGACGAAAGGCTTATACCGGTTGGCGTACATCCGGCGGGTAAACTGGCACTGTTAAGAACGTCGTCATATATAGTGACACGTACCAAATATAATCGGAATCTTAACAAAAGAATTGATAAATTTAATTATGCACTAGCAAAATTTACACACAAACTTGATTTTTATAATGAGGGTTCTTTTTATTATTTGGATGTAAACACCTCGCAAGCAACTGCTGCAGCTAATGATATTGCAGAAAATAAGGGTGTAAAAAAAAATCAAAACTTAAAACATATTACACTCACAGTAGAGAAACAGTTAACACTAGTAGATGAGTCTTTGGATATTCTGGAAATTCTGGATGAAGAAGACACATCGATTGTGGAAGAAACAATGACTATGCAAAATATCAGAGAATCTGGAAATGGTGAACAGTTTTTTCTGTGCTCTGAATAACTTAAATATCATACACCAAAACATTCAGTGCTTATCTAATAAAATTCTTGACTTAGATAATGTTTTATGTGATGACTATAACTGTGATATACTCCTGCTTTCGGAACACTGGCAAAATGATGAACAGTTAAATGCTATGAAATTGAGCAATTTTACTTTAATCGACTCCTTTTGTCGGAAAAATATTAAGCATGGCGGTGTCGCCATATACTTAAACAAAGAGTTTAGCTCAAATTTTAGTATTTATACTGTTGGTGAATTTTGCGAAGAAGGTGTTATAGAATGCTGCTGTGTAGAACTTATACAATATAAAATTTTAGTCCTTGCAATGTATAGGCCTCCTTCTGGAGATTTTAAATTATTTTTAAATCTATGTAATGGTCTACTTAACAAACTGTTTAATATGGGTAAAACAATTATTATAGGTGGGGATTTTAACATAAATTTTTTAAGTCATACCACGAATTTAATACTTTTCAGAGATCTTCTGTTCTGTTTCGATCTCCATATTACTGTTAACTCGCCAACAAGAGTGACCCCCACCTCTAGCTCGTGCTTAGACAATTTTCTCATCACCTCAAATATTTCTAATTTTAGATCTTGTGTTGTTGATTTATTTTTGTCTGACCATTTGTCACAAATTTTCTCAGTTAAGGTGGAAAAACAAATCAAAAAAGAAAATAAATATGTATACCGCAGAAATTTTAGTATGGAAAACACCAGTCGATTTCTTAACTATCTACAAAATCAACATTGGCAAGATGTGCTTACCCAAAGTTGCCCTAATAACGCTTTAAATAAATTTTACGATATAATTTTGCACAATTTTGATTTAAGTTTTCCAATAAAACGGTTTAGCACTAACAAAAGAAAATGTAAAGTAAATAAATACGTTACACCTGAATTAACTGCTTAGAAATCAGGTTACTATGTATAACGACCTTGCAAAGGTAAATAGAGCTTACAAGGATCTTAGTGTTCACTTAAATAACTTATATCGTCATAAATTAGAGTCTGCTAAAAAGGCATACAACGATCAAGTAATTCATCTTTCAGACAACAAAACAAAGTCTATGTGGAATATAATAAAAAACTTTACAAGGCTCAAGCACAGGTACAAAGGAAATAAGTATTGAGAAAGACGGAAACAAGGTCCCCATTGAGAAAGTAGCCAATAACTTTAATTATCATTTTTCGAATACCACTAATAATAATACAACACGTGATTTTAACTTCTTAGAATCGAATGTACCTAATTTTAATAAATCTTTGTTTTTGTCTCCAGTTTCCGTAGCTGATGTTGAATCTCTTATAAATAAACTGAAGTCCTCAAACTCCAGCGGGCACGACAATGTGTCTAATAATTTAATTAAAAAATGCAAATATTTGATTAGCTCTCCACTGGCTTATATAATCAATCTATCCATAGAAAAAGGTATTTTTCCCAGCAAATTTAAATTGGCAATAGTGAGTCCTCTATATAAAAAGGGAGATCCAAATGACTACAACAACTACAGGGCTATCAGTTTACTCTGTAGTTTTTCAAAACTTTTGGAACTCCATCTTAAGGACCAGTTATCAGGTTTTTTACACAAAAAATATGTTGCTTTCACCGTCACAACATGGTTTCACTGCTAATAAGAGCACTGAGTCTGCCCTATGTGATTTTCATTATAAAATCATAAATTCTTTGGACAATCATAAACATGTTGTAGGCCTTTTTGTCGATTTTTCTAGAGCGTTTGATCTTGTTGATCATCAGTTGCTGAAAGCTAAACTTGCACTTTATGGTGTTCGTGGAAATGCTCTTCAAATATTTGCATCTTATCTGGAGAATAGAACGCAAATTGTAAGAATGTCGAGGGAAGTGCAGAGCAATACTTGTGACATTAGACAAGGTGTTCCTCAAGGCTCAATTTTGGGACCCCTTTTGTATATATTATTTGCCAATGACCTAATCACTTTCTTAGAGAAAATTCCAAACGTTCATGTGGTCTGTTATGCCGACGATACCAACATTTTAGTTATAGAGAACGATTTAACTGAAGCTAAAGTGACAACGGAAATAGTTTATGAAAGAATAATATGCTGGGCCCAAAAAAACAAACTAAATTTAAACAAGAGTAAGACTGTCTCTACTCAATTTTCATTAAATAGTAATTCTGAGATTTTAACACTTTTTGAAGGCACCGACTACGTTACAAAAACTTGTGATTCTAATAAACTATTAGGTGTTACTTTTGATAGTCATATGCAATGGACTCTACACATTGATAATTTATGTATTAAATTAAGGACAAGTTGCTATGCCCTAAAATTTATGTCTAAGCACTGTAGTCAGGAGGTCCCCATGACTCTCTATTATGCCAGTTTTCACTCTCATCTGAGGTATGGAATTGTGAACTGGGGTAATAGTAGTAATGTTAAAAGAGTTTTTATATTACAGAAATATGCAGTTCGAATTTTAGCAAATTTGAATTACAGAGACTTGTCGAAATGCCTTTAAAAACTTAAAAATTCTAACAGTTCCTTGAGGTATGTTCATATATTTTCAAACATAATAGCTTTTTTTTCAAGGAATCAAATATGTCATTTATACGAAACCAGAGCCAAAGGTATATTACGTCCTGATCTCCACAGAACTAGTATGTACCAGAAAAGTTTTTCTCTATCAAGGATGTAAATTTTATAATGCTCTAACTGAAGACCTTAAAATTTCCGGAAGTATTCACATTTTTAAGTCAAAACTTAAAAAACTATTGCTAGAAAAAAATTGTTATACTATCCAAGAATTCTTCTAAATGATGTTTTTTTGCGCTCTAGGCATAGTAATAATAGTACTATGCCTAGGTCTTATAATAGATACACAATGTTTTTTCTTTTTTTTTATATCTATACATCTTTTAATTAAGTTTGTCCTGACTTTTTTTTTATGACGTATTCATGTTATTCATGTTATACTTTGTTGTAAACGTTTTTAGTTTTTACTCTTTTAAATTGTTTATTTGACATTTTCTACACTGTTTTTGTATGCCACTGTATATTTTTTTTCAGTGAAGAAATAAAATTATTATTATTATTATTATTATTATAGGGCCATAGTACGCCTTTATCACACTCTATCGCATCGCGTACCCGATATAAGTACAACACCTATCACACTCTGTTGCATAGCTGCGTATCCGATATAAGTACACCAAACTCTATAATTTTATAGAAATGAATAAAAACCCTCTACCGAAATATTATAAGTATGTAAATAGAAATACACTAAATGTTTGATAAAGATTAATATTATCACGTTGAAGTGTTGTTTTCTAACACACAAGGTAAACTAGGGTATTAATTGCACATTTTAAAAATTAACAAAATCCATTTTCTTCTAGAGGTTCTATTTAAAATTGTATTTTATACTAGTTTCCTTTGTAATATACTAATCCTATTTCATTTGCTTGTGGTATGTCAGATAACACTTCCTGCCTTATATTTCCTTTAGCTTTGCTTGGATTTTCTAACAAGTATTCCTAATTGGACTTAAGACAAAGTTTGTTTATTTTATTGGTTTCATTTTTTTAAATCAGGCTCTGGCGGCGTGACCTTATCTCAAGCCTCAACTTCTATTTCGTTGACTGTTCCGTCATTTTTTCGTACAAGGCCAGTAGCGCCTTTACCTTCTAGACAACAGCAGTCACATTTGCTTCTCCCCCATGGTCTAGAAGATGGTGGAGATGATGGCATTGTTCCTTCTACCCCTACATTGTATGTTCCCAGGCGGTCTGATGGGTTTGGGGAGGCTGTAAGTTCCCCACATGTTCCTACAAGTGGAAGGTTTACTTTCAGTGAATCGGTACAGCCTAATATTTCTGGATCATGTGAAGTAGTTCCAGAACAAACTTTGGAAACTGGCAATTTGGATGATACTAGTATGAAATACTGCCTGGGGATCAGAAATTTTTAATAATGCCTTTTGTTGTTTCAGGCACAGGAAGAAGTGTTCCGACAACCCCTCTGCAATCATCACCACAAGAATCCGTTCCAGGTGGCGATGAACAGGGCTCAAATCAAACAACCCAGTCTGACGGTAAGAGATTTTTTAAAAAAATTTCTATAAAAATATGTTTTTGGAAACTGAAATTATTTTCATTTTATATTGAATTAAATTTAAATTTTTTCCAATATTATGAAAATGTGTGGAATTTAATTAACAAAACTTGTTAGTTTACCAGTATGTTATGTATAGGTTTTCTTAACCACAAGATGACCAAATCGTTGAAGTTAACCATACAGTGTAAAACAGGTTTTTATAATTAATAATTGTTAAACAAATAACTACTAGAACTTTTCAATACGGTAGTCATATTATCACAAAAATGGTTGGATATGCAAATTCCAGCAGTGCGCTGAGTTACCGTAATCATTTAATGTAAGTACAACTAATTACAAGGACTTACCTCGTATTTTTTCTCCATGAGTGGTTGTTTGTGGTTCTCAGCATACACCTGCATCATTAATAGCTTCTGTAATATTTTATAAATTTCTTTGTTTTGCTGCAAACGTTAATGTGTATTTTGAACACGAACGTTTTACAACCAAAGTTGTAATATTCACGTATGCAAAATTTTGTTGAGATTAAGTAGCACTTCCATCACTTAGGCACTCTTTAAGTCACAACATTTTTTAATTGTTGATAGCATCTTAACTACAATTTTTATGTACAGTGATCAAATCTTGTTTGGCCTGTATAATTGTTTGCTGCTGCTTTTCCTTTATAGTGTTGAGTCTTGGGGTTGAATGTGAATATTACAGATTTAACGTATTCGAAATATTTATTATAATAAAATGCCGCTTGCAACCATCTTCCCTTATTGTTTTCCAACCTTCTATTGGCCACCAAATATGAGTTCGACCACCCATTTGGATTTAAAATTCGATTTAACACATTTAGCCATATTTGTTTATCACATACTTCATTATATTCTCAAGTCGTTTTTAGCAGGGGAAAATTGTGATCTTGTTATCTCATAGGTAATGGCCACTCAGAATTATATTTTTTCCCAATTGAACCAAAATGTTCTTTCTCTTATACCCATTGTGGAATACCACACTCACTTAACATAAAAATTAAGTTGATAATAAACACCCAGTACGGATATTTTAATTTACTATTTTGTTTATTTATTTATTCCTTATTACAGATCATGTTTAACATGACATTGAATTTGTCAACCATAACATAACTTACATACTAACAGAAAAAGAATTGAACCATGTTAAATGGCAAAAAGAAACGCTACACTACTGTATTTACACTTGTGATATGTCTCCTACTGTTGTACACCACCCATTCAAATAGTGCTGGCAAACACAACAGTATATTATCAGTGCTGTATACCTATTTTAAGTCATGAAATTCAGATATTTTATTTATATGCGACGAGGAAGGTAGCCATCTTATTCTTTAATAAACTGTATGCCGGGAGAATGTGAACTGATGTAATATGTTTAAGTAAACCCTTGCGCAGACGAGACTCCCGCGGTCGCTACACCTGAGTTTCACAGATTCAGCATTCTTTAATTATCACGGCCAAAACAATATGGGCCCACTTGATGATTGATGTGGCAAAAACATAAGAAGCGGTTGTCATATGTTTAATGTGTTTATGTTATTTTGTGTTATATTAGGAAGTACTAAAATGCCCTCTTTGTTATAATATTTCAATGAAGATAATAAAAATGCTGTGTCAAAACACCAAAAGGAACCTCTAAAATTAAAAATTATCTGCAAGCTATTTCATTTCTAAAATTCCTACTGAACCGAATAAGCACCAACCAGTACGTAGATGTATGGTCTGGTCAAATAAGAAAGCTTGGTACTGTCTACTTTGCAATGCACCACTTTATATAGTGCCATATTTTGAAGATTACCAAACAAAAAAAAAAAAAAAATTTTTTTCGTTAGTCCAAAAATTTAAACTGTTTCTGCAGTTGTTGCTTGTGCTGGAAAAATGCAAGATTGTCAGCATTTTTTAGACGTCTGGGTGGTACGCTCCGAACAGTTGCTGTGTGATTACGTACCGACTGCTATAATGTTTGGTTTTGTTACAGCGGAAATTCCATCTGTAACAGTCAGTGGTGAAGTAGATGATAATGAAACAGGACCAGAAGGTAGTTCTGTGGAGTGTATGGGACCCCCCAATGTTGCCGGGACTTCTTCTGAAGGAACTCAACAGGCCGAACAAGCAGAAGAAATGCTGGAAGGAGATGATGGGGTAGTTTTTTATAAACTAAATATTTTTGCATGTCTAGATAAAAGGGTTTATATTATGTAAAAGTTAATACAGTACCAATTATTGTTATTCGTAGCCTTAATTTTTACTTGAATTGCCTCTTTAATTCTTTTTTTTTATCAAGGTAAGTTCTGAAGGAGAAAAGCCGTTACCTACTGAAGATGGTGAAGAAGAAGGTAGGGAGGCAGAGGCTTCTCCAAGCACAAATTCAAGAGCAAGACACTTAAGAGGTGGCAATTCTGCACGTAGATCTCTTAGATCACCTTCGTCAAGAGGCAATATGTCTAGATCTGGTCCCACACCTATTATATGGGGTGACAGATCACCTCAAAGGCATCAACATCCACAAGGTTTGTTATATATTTGTTCATTATAGATCATAACTTTTAGAGGACTGGTAAAAGTCTTCATCGGTTTAAAAGTGCTATAACTAAAACTATAATTTTATATCAATATACTAAAAGTTAACAATTAATCCAAGGCTCAACAAATATTAGCTGAGTTCTTTCTGTTTATCCTAAGGCTTGTTTAATTTTTTTTTTTTTTTCATGTAATATAAATACTGCATAAACATAAAAAAATATTTAATCAGAATAGGCTCAGATGAGGGGTTTGAACAAAATTTAGGATGAGCTTAATTTTAGTGCAACTCCTTTGTGAATTAGGCTCTAACTTGTTAAGGAATGCCTATAGTACTAAAATTGTTTATATTGCTTTGTTGATCATACTGATGTATTGGAGTATATACTCGTTAAACTAAAACCAAAAAGAGATGAGAGTTGAATGAAACTGTGTTGTCATATCTAATTGGCAAATTTCCCATTTCTTTCCGCATATTTCAACAATACTACATCTGAACATTATTTATGCTCATGGTTTAGGAAGGAACATTAATGTGTATGTTTCTAACTTATTGTAGTAGACCAACGATTCCACCAAAGCTAATACGCATGAAATAAATAGCAGTGAATAACACCGGTCTCATGTTGTTATTTTTAAAATATGTGACAACTCTGCATCTTTCATGCGTATTCTGGCTGTTTGTCTTTGTTTAACTTGTTCAAAATAATATTATGTACTCCGTTGCGCAATTCTACCTGGTGTCATTTCACAGTACTATTTGAATAGAGTAATGTCGCGTCGGTTAGGTAATTCGGACGGGCTTTCATTAACGATAAAGTATGGCAGGATGGAAATGTCAAAAATCTACAACAAGCAGTGATTGAAGACTGGTCAACTAGTATAAAAATGCCATCTGGCAAAGGTCACCGTTTGATAGTGACATATAGGGTGTGAAAGCGGATTTTTGGCTAATGGTGAACTGATATTTTAATCCAAGAAGACCAGAGATTACCACAAAGAACCTAATGCAGACATGTTTGAAAAATGGTTTGGATACATTATTGAAAATCTGGAGCCACAGTCTGTCATTTTCATGGATAAAGCCCCATATATCTTGGTCAAAACAATGAAGTAATGCCACAACAATCATGGAGATGAAAAAAATTCAAGAATGGTTGCAATAAATACAATAACTATAGGGTGATTTCGCCTGTTCCCGGCCTTTGTTGGCTCTCGGCCACTAAATGATATAAAATTCAATAGTAGTAAAACCATAAACGAATAGTTTAAAAGAACACCATGCCTGTTCTCGGCCACTATTATTTCATTAAATTTGAATATCGCACTATCTGGTGGACAAAGTGTGAACCAATGAAATTTGTTTCAAAATGGTAGTGTAACGGTTTGTACGGCAAGCTAAATATTTGATGTAAAGTGTTAGCGGACAGACATTGTGTAGAAGGTAAGGAACATTTTCATAATGTTATATGCATACATGTTAGTTGATGGTTCGATTAAATGAACTTCGAACAATGTTTTAAATGAGAAATAAAGTCGTTATTGTTGCTTTTAGGTTAAAATAAGTGATGGTCGGAAACAGGAACAAAAAAACTTCAAAATCCTGTTCTCGGCCGGGGTGGCCGAAAACCGGGTATAATGCTGATAACTGTTTTATCATTTTTCTCTTTTCACAAGCTACATATGATCATCGCTATTCTGACATTCGCTTTTCAAAAATGAATGTAATATATTATCCAGTTTTCGGCCGCCAAAGTAGGGAATTGTTACAATCATTGTCCACTCCACATTTATGTGGCCGAGAAAAGGTTTTAAATGAGCGAGTTTTCGGCCACTTAATTTTCGTTAATTTTTTTTCGCGGTTGGCTCTAATTTTTTCTGTGGTTGGTTTCAGATGCCTTCTCATCGCAAAACAAAAAAACCAACAAGTCGCGGTTAAACAAATATCAAAAAGAAAATTATATAAATATTCCGAGGAAGCTCTTGCGAGGGCGCTCTTAGAAATTCGAGAAGGTAGGAAAGGCATCCGCGAGGCTAGTCGGGACTTCGGGGTTCCGAGAACAACAATTCAGGATCGCTTGAAAGGTAGAGCTCCGGAAAAACTGGGGAAAGTTGGTCCCGAACCCGTTCTTACTATTGATGGAGAGAAAAAAATTGCTGATTGGGTGGCAGCAATAGCTAAATGTGGATTTCCCATTAAGAAACGTGATTTGATAGAAACGGTACAAAAAAATTATTAAAGACAGTGCCAAAAAGAATATATTACAGAACGAGAAAATAATTAAAAATGGAATACCGGGGCAAAAATGGTATGCAAATTTTTTGAGAAGGCATCCAGAAATTTCACTACGCGAATCTGAGGGCATTAATAAAGCGCGAGCAGTCGTCACAGAACAAAGTGTAAGACTTTGGTTTTCTGAGCTACGAAAATTTCTAGAAGAAAATAATATAATGGATATATTTGATGACCCCGATAGAATCCTAAACGGAGATGAATCAGGATTTTCCTTGTGCCCAAAAAACGGGTAAAGTTTTAGCTCCAAAAGGATGGCGAAACCTATATACAATTAAAAAGAGCAACGATAAAGAAAATATCACAGTATTAGTTGTCTTTACTGCTAGCGGCCATATTTGTCCACCCTTGGTGGTGTTTCCGTACGTGAGACCACCAAAGGCGGTGATAGAGAGTTTGCCAGAGTCATGGGTGTTAGGCAAATCCGAATCGGGGTGGATGAAAGGGGATATATTCTATGAATACATAGCTAATGATTTTAACAACTGGCTGACTGAAAATTCCATTAAAAAACCCGTTATTGTTTTCATTGATGGACACAGGTCACATATGACTTTGCCATTGAGCAAGTTTTGTGAAAAAAATGAAATAATTCTGTATGCTCTTCCACCAAACACCACCCATATGTTACAACCCGCGGATGTGAGTGTATTCAGGCCGTTGAAACAAGGGTGGAAAAATACCGTTCGTAATTGGCAAAGTAAACCTGAAAATATAAATAGTTCAGTTACGAAAATAAATTTTTGCCGACTCTTCAAGGAAACGTTATCAGCTTCTGATATGACAAATGCAATAAAAAATGGCTTCCGAAAATGTGGTCTTTTCCCTTTAGATCCAGATAGTGTTGATTACACAAAATGTGTCCAGAATGCATTGGAAAGACGAAGTAATCAGAGCCAACTTCCGCCTATTGATATAATAACCTATGAAGAGTATAGATCGGCCGAAAAAATTTTGAAGAAGATTGAGCCTAAATTACAGACTTACGGAATAAATGTGGACGTAATTATGAATGAAATAAACATTTTGGAGAACAACAGACTAAATGGAAATGATAAAGCCGACGATTTAGAGATTCCTATGGAAATACAAGAAGGCGAAGTTGACAACTTATTCTCTATGCCGCAAGTTGGTTCCATTGTCTCGATGGATGATATTTCCGTCATACCACTGGTTCCAACTCATACCCTTTTCAACATGGAGGCGGAACTCCAAACAGTTTATCTTGAACAATCTGATCCGAAGCCACAATCCGAGGTGATGATCGAAAACTTATCACCTACACCATTGCATGTAGGTTCACGTACTGCTTCTGTCTCCGAATTAAAAACGGGCTCTCTAACTCTATCTTTAAATCGAGAATTAGAGCAAGAAGAGACATCAGCAAGTTATGATTTATCTGTGCCTTTGACTGATACTCCACAACCAGATTTGGAAAACTTAGGTTCTATTGACTCTTCGGCTGTGCCTTTGCCTGAAATTCCAGAGCCTGTTGACCAAGCAATCTATATTTCAGATAGCCCTCTGTCAGAAATTCTCTCACATAACAATGGCAAAGAGCCGCAAAAAGCGAATGCTATATCTCTTAAGCTCCAAGAATCTAACAAATCTGAAAATCTGCCAAATGTTGGCAAACAAGAGCATGCGCAAAAAATTGTTCTTCATTCTGTTGAAATTCTGCAAAGAGGAATAACAGAAAAATTGCCTGTCCTCAAGCCAATTCAGCCGTTTCATGCATTTGAACATCACCTTAGTTTTCCTGATCCTATAAGTAAATCAGGGAAAAATCGGCAACAAAAAGAAAAATTTCCGAGTGCCATCTCCTCTAAAGCTTGGCAAAATTATTTTAACAAAAAAGAAGAAGCGAAGAACGCGAAAATAGAAGAAGCTCGAAAGAGAAAAGAAGGAAGAAAAGTTACAAAGGAACAAAAACAAATTCGGATAAGTAGAAAGAAATCACAAAACAAAAGTAACACGAAAAACACCAATAGGTTAATTAACAGACGGAAAAGAGCAAAAGAAAACATTGTAGCGGAATCGTCACCATCAGCGAAACAAAAAATACGTTGTGCCGCATGTGAAGAAGAATTAGAAAGTGACACAGAGGCTGATGGGGATAAAAATATAGGGTGTGATATTTGTCCAAGATGGTATCACCTTAAATGCTCAGAATTTAGACATCTCTCGTACGATGAAGCTGCCATCAAAGAGTACACATGTGATTATTGCGGCGAAGTTACCTGTATAAAATACATAAGTTTATTATTGTTTTACGTATAGAATTTTATTTTATGTTTTATTTAAGTCCTCCATGTAGGCATTTTTATAGTTTATATATATACATATGTAAATTATGATTTTTTTTATATAAAAGTATATAAGTAATTTGTTTACATCAATTAATGATGTGGCCGAAAAATGGCATAGCCGAGGCCGATTACTGGAACATACGGCCGAAAAGCGGCATCCTATCGGTCGGTTACTGGAACATTCTGACCGAGAACTAGCTTATAGTGTATTTTTGAATGTTTTCGACGAAACATTCAAGTGGTAGAATATTTCGTAAACAATAAAGTTAAGATACAGTGGTAGACTTCCTGAAGTATATCAGGTATAAATTTTACAAACACAAAGTAAAAAAATTACTATTTTTCAACATATCAAACATGAGATTTCATTTAACTGGCCGAAAACAGGCGAATTCACCCTAATTCAATTTGTTTGTTACAAAGAAATAAGGATATATTTTTTTTCCAATTCTGAATGAAAACCAAAATAATTATTAAATTGGATTTGTAGTAAAGTTAGTGTCACAGAAATTAAATTATATGAATGAATTTCGAAAAACGCTATTTAAAAAAAAGTGTTATTTGATGCAGCAAATTTTTTTTGCCCCTGCCAAAACCAAACATGCAAGACCCTATTCCGAATTGCAGCATCGACATGTGGAGGACATTGAACTCTCATGACTTCTTGGTTTTAATATAGTAATAATTAGGATTATTTCAAATAAATTTTTATGTAGAAAGCCTTGCTTCGTAATATAAAATGATTATCAAACTCATGAGCCCGCAGGATGAAAGATTTTTTTATTCAGTTCATCAAGAGATATTATTAAGTGATAGGCTTAATTTAAATATAAATTTATTCTTGCAAAATCGCAAGATATATTTTGATGCATAACTTTTTAATAAGAAAAAATACTTTTTTTTGCAGACAGAGGTAGAAGCGGGCCTTCACCAAACTATCAAGCTAGAGCTGTAGCGAGACGTGCAAGAGGTCGTTTGCAAAGGCCTCCATTTGGAGGGCGCTTCTAAAGTTTTTTCATAGTATTTTAATTTTAGATCATTCCATAATCATTACTACCCAATTTTCATTTTTTAGTTTAGAGGTTTTTTTATGATTTTTTTTTAAAATTTGTTTAAAAACGTTATATATAGTTTATTTTCTATTCAGTGTTTTTTGATAGGTGTAAAAAATATAGCAATTAAGAGGAAATCTTGACTGAAATCGTAAAAGTTTCATAATAACTATTAACCAATTAAATTATTAGACTTAAAGGTGTAGTTTAAATATAAATGTTTATAATAATAAAATATGAATTTTAAAATGTATTTGAATTTTAACCTTATTCTTAGACAATTGATATTTATTTTTAATAGAGTGATGTACGACAGTGTAGTGTTCAGTTAAATCGGAATAAAATATTTGACCGGGCATTTATAAATGTCAAGTTTTCCCCACACATTTTGTCTATAGCCATTTACATAATCATAAGAAATTATTTGCTTCTGTTAACTGACATTAGAAATAAATTATCTTGAGAATTTACCCTATACAGGGTCTCATAAAAAAAAGTTTATGGCAAAACTTGTTAAGTTCCAAAGGAAACATGATGTTATCAAGTTTCCTGTAGATGCAGGGTGTCAAGGTCATTTGAAACTGGTTTTTGTTATGGAATTCGATAAGAGCATTAATTTCTAAGTAAAAATTTACTAAAAATACATTACGTAAATTTGACAGGTAACAAATTTTCTTTTTTGTGTGCGCATGCATGTGCATGTTTTTGTGGTTGTGATTTCCCTAGTTTGACCATTAATTAAATGTTTAGAACATTTACAACTTGTTTAATTCATAGTCGTAACCTATTTTAAAACATTCTACACTATGTTTTCCTATTTAAATTACTCGACCAGGGGTCGTTTGTTTTATCCACTTTTATTTACAAATAGCAAAATGAGGAAACATACTGTTAAGAGGGAAATATACAGGGTGAATCATCTGACTTTGGCCAAATAGTAATGAAAGGCTATTCAGCCATGTAAAATATTAGCGATATGAGCTCATTAATTCTGTATTTTTGTGTCCTAACTCCTAATGTGGCGCCTATGGAGTAATTGTCCCAACTCACTGACTATAACTTGTGAAGCACAATAGCTTTGCACATAGGTGACATGACTCTGTTCAATGTCAAACACCAAAATGCTTGTTAGCTTTCAAGCCCTGTGGAAGATAATTATTGAGTTATGGCAGTGTGAACATGGCAGCTTTTACTAGTATTGACAACAATCATGTATGGTGCAGTGAAAAAAAAAAAGTATGGCTATTATGGATATTAGCTTTGTTTCTGCTTGGTGATTATGGACTGTTAGAGGTAGTCGCTTGGTTAATTTTTAACAACTTTCAGCTAATGAAGGTATTTAAAACCTGTCGGATACTTCTAACAGTCCACATACGATCACTAACTGCTGCAAAAACAAAGGTATTTTGGGTGTACAGTGCATTTTCGGTATGGTAACCATGTCTCATAGACAGTGGCGTACTGAGCCTTTCGGGGTGCAGGGGGCACAAATCGTAATGATAGTGTATTCAAATGAAACCCTTGCTATTTTAGCATATAATGTTTCACCGTTACACATTAAATTTGCTGTGTATCTGAAACGTTATTAAAGGCTATATAAGTGTTTTATGTGGTATTTGTTTCAACCTGTGTTTTTATTTATTTAATTTATCACTGATTATGAACAAGAAAAACTCAAATTAGTTCTAAGGTTGCTAATAAATATAGTGAAATTACAAGTAAATTAAAAAAGTGGTTTTTGTGTTTTAGTTGACCTGGCCATTTCCACAAGTTGTAATGTTAATACATAGCAATTACGAAACATTGAAAAAATGACTTATTTTTTATAATTATTGTTCGTCCAATTTTCACATAGTATTATGCTTAGGGCGCTAGGGTGGCAAATTAACAGGGGCGGGGAGGCTTACGCCCATTTTAGCCCCTACCTGAGCACGCCACTGCTCAGCATAACCAAGGAGGTCCCTCGCATATATAATTTTGGTTTTATTGTCTTTCTCTTTGCATGTTAAAACATCTCTTGGTGGGGACACCTCCGTCCTCAACGTTTTTTTTTTGTCTATCCAGATGAATAATAAATAATGAAAAATTGAAATAATTATCTATAACAATTAGAGATCTGGATTTCACGGAAAAGTAAAATTGGATATGTCCGGACTAGTCGGAAAAGTTAGACCTAACCTCAAAAATAAATATCTGTTGTAGACAGATATTGGTACAACCAGTTAGATAGTTTTGAAAAAATTGAATAATTAAAATGGAAATTATATGAAAAACCTACCATTTCAATTCCTATAATGTATTTTTCCTTCCCGGTAAAAATATGTTCACACTGTCAAGTTTTTGTCATGATTTTGACTTTGACTTTATTATTATTGAAGACTTTCAACAAATGTTCAAAATATGTTGCTTCTCTAATTAGTAGTAAATTTGAAATGTAAGCAAGTGTTGTCAGATTACCATAAGTGGCTAACCTCTCAGGATTTTATTTTCATTATTAATGGTAATGGCCTTTATATTAAATAACTTATATCCAACTTATTGGTTACAGATCATATATTTATCCAATAAATCTTTTAATTTTATCGTCAAGAAAGATGATCATTTCTTTGAATACAGCTATAAATTGCACATTGTGGCAACTCTGTTGAAATTTTATAACCGCTATATACAAGATGTACTGCGCATGCGGATCATACTTTCAACAATGGAAAGTACCTCGGACTAGTCCACTTTTTCCAGATGTGCGTGGTGGACCATCTTTTTCTGTTCTGTGGTGGACCACTGGACTTGTCTCGCCCCACATTTCTAATAAAACATTACAATTTTTTGTATACAATTTAATATAAGCACAAAAACGAAATAAAAGAAAAAATAAATTGCTAGTTTCAACATTTGTTGAATTTATAAAGATAATTTATTAAATAAAACTAAATCTATATTGTCAATAACACATACTTATTATTAAGACTGGCATTTTACTGTAAATACACACTGGCCTTTGTGTGGGAGACGATATACGTGTATTTTTAACTAGCGATCACAAGAGTAAACCTATATTAGTAATATTTGTATAAATGTTTCGGAGTTAATCTCCGGTGCATCTCATTAAAAATCCATTTATATTTGAGAGGGTCCGTTCAACGTTGACAGATGTAATTAGCAGATATTTAAAATATATAAACTTGTTCACACACTACATATATGTCTCGTGTAAAAAAATCTACTTCTTTGTCATTTAAAAAGTCATCTCAGGTGTGACATTTACCACCCCGCAGACCGATGCCCGGGGAAATTCAAAAACAAAGAAAAAAAAATTTTGAAAAAAATCTTTAAAAGGTTGAATAAATGCGTAAAGCATAAAACTGACAAAACCAAAATGTCCCTATAACTCGCGAAGGGATGTAGATATCAAAAAAATAAATGAAAAACCCCCAAATACCCACCTCTTTAATTGATAGAATAGATGTTATATACAGGATGATTCACGAGGAAAGGGACACACTGTTATGGTAGTTACAGTTCACTTGAGCGAACTAGAAATGGTCATTGAAAAATGTCAGAGACCTTTCTTTATTGTGCTACAAGGTGATTTATTGGTTTTGCCCAACATTTATTAAGGTCGTATCTTTTAAACTACTTGCCAGAATTAACTTGTATTGTGGATGTGTAATATGTGGTCTATTTACGTGCCTGCATAAAGTAACAAAACCAAAAAGTCCTTATAATTCGTTGATGTAAATATCGAAAAAATAAATGAATATTGTTTGCGTCCCTAGGCGACTACCTGCTATTGGCCTATTTAGTTTACATCTTTGCTCTATGCAGTAATTTGTTCAGTTCGAAAACATTCTAGCTAGCGATCTGTTGTGTGCACTGTGAGTATAGACATTTTTTATTTGATATATTCTCATGTAGTCTATTAGTGGATATAAAAATTGGTGGGGCAGTCCACGTCTACATAAACAGTGATATTAGTATGTTGTGTTGTTATGGAAAGTGTGAGACTGTCATGTAAATCCAGTCCAATCATTAGTAAATTCATTGTCGTCAAAAAAACTAAGCGTTGATTGGCAGAGACAAAAGTGGTGAAACATAGAGGAGCTGTCATGTAAGGAAGTTTAAGAGGTAAATACTATTTACTGTACTGTATGCCCGTGTTTCGCAGTCTGCTCCTGTTATTTACGTTGTGATATTCAAATTCCCTATCTCTACATTATAAAGTTTGCAAAAAGTTCAACAGACTAGCTTTACAGTTTATTTTGGCGTTGTTACAAAAGGGGCGGAAGCGACAATATTATGAAAATGAGATTATTGTGAAAAATATATCATAAGAGTCGAGCCTTTCGTCAAACGATACGGTTGAATCCACCAAAAATTCGAGAATCATTAAAATTAAAAGAGGCGTAATCGATAATTTCAGTTGTGAATAAAGTGAAATTATAAATTAGTAGGCACCGAAATCTCATAATGACAGACTGATATGCTCAGCTGCGATTATTTCAACACCCTGACAAGGTATTTCTTTGTTTAACTATTTTTAATTTTATTAAACAAAAAAATTAAACTCGAATAACACATTTTATATGCTTATCAATTTTTGACTACTGTAAAATTTGATAAAAGCAGCTTACGCCTTTTTGCCGTAACACCGTTAATTTAAAAGTATATTCAAACAAGTTATTTTTAAAAAAGTTAAATTCATTCGAACTAGTTAGTAATAATACTAAGAATTGTCAGGAACTACTGAGGTAATTCACATAATATCAGGGTAATCCTCTTGAAATCCAGGGAAATATGGAAGTTAGAGGTAAAATACTAGATAATATAATTCAATATATTATCCAGTATTTTACCTCTAAACTTCCATTATTTCGCTGGAGTTATTTACTCAGGAGACTACATAAAATAGAAATAGTGTACACTTTCCTGGTCACCAGTTTACCCCTCATTTCAAAGGAAGGTAGGTACCATGGTTACTTATGAATATAGTTATATTTAAGAAAACTTCAAAATATAACAAAATAGATTTACAAGATTAATAAACTTATTTGATTAGTTTTAAAGCTTAATTTTTTTATTTGGAGGTGGCTGATCAGCTTTATCCGTTTTATATTGAATTCCATGCTTCACAAACCTACTAGCAGCTTGTTGATCTATTTTGGGTCTTATCATCTGCCTTTCATGAGCCTAAATAAAAAAAAAAACTATTTTTTATACAAGTAAATCTCGAGGTAAAATCTAAATGAAACTAAGAATCTACTGTAAACTGATTGAGAGATTATTTTTGTAGTTTCTCAAGGTGCAACTAGTTACTAATAATACTGTTGCCTAAAAAAAATATATAAACAAAATATACTTTGTGTCATTAAATTATTCATATAAAGCCTGCTTTACAATTTCTATTGCTGGCAATAAAAGCTGCAGATTCTGCTACTTATTGGCCTTACTGCATTTTTTGAATTACATTATTAAAAATAGAGCTGGACACAATTTTAAAACTAGGTCGCAAGTTGCAATAAATATGCTGACAATAGAAATTGCACACTATAAACTAGACTTAATAAACATTGATAAAAAAATATTAGAATTATGTAACAATTTATCACCTATACGTATCTTATATTTGGAAAAAAAGGTATCGTACCTGTTTCGCTTTAACCATATAATCTTTAATTCTGTTTAGCTGATTTTTAATATCATTTTTATTGGGATCTTCATTTCTACTTCTCAAATAAAGCCAGTACAAAGTATTCAAAGTGTAGGCGATGAACAAATCATAATCCACTTTTTCTTTTATAGAAAGTTTGTCATAAATATCAGAGTTTAATGCTATATCCAGCATATGGTCAATTTTTTTCAATACTATTGTGAAAATTTGTAAGTTTTTCTTGAATAAGTTTGTCTTCTTTTAAATCTCCAAAATCCATTTTATAGTTTTTTTAATTTACAGTTCACTAGTAGAAAAACGTACCTAAACTACAAACAATTTAAGCTTCAAATGTAAAATTCTAAACCTAAAACATGAAACTCAGGGAAAAAGTCGAAAAACACTAAACTCTCTGCATGTTATTATGTTATTGTCACACAAAAAGATAGGTTATTTTATCGTCTTCCATGCAGAAGGCTTCGATCATTAACATATAGATAAGGCTTGCCTGTAAAAATACATAGAAATTACTTGAAACCTTGATAAACAATTATTTGTTCGGGGAGGGGTACAGAAGCATAGGCGTGTATGATTCAGATTTTAAAAGGGGTAAATTTTGAACAAACTTAGTCAAATTATTTTTAAGCTTATCATAGAGAATTAAATTGTTTGTAGTAGAAACAAGTATTCTTATTATAATACCCAGAGACAACTAATGACTAGAAAATTGGAATGTCGGTACTGAATAGCCCGAAAATATAAATCGCCTTATTTATAATTGTTGGAGTTTCAGAAAAAATACTATTTAAATTTAACAAGTTTTCTATTCATCCGCCTTCCTTTTTATTTCAAAAGTGCTTAATTTCCTCAAAGATTTCCCATTATCAGTTTTTTTATCTAAAATTGTTATGAGTGAGTTACCCAACTAATATCTTATTATTGTTATTAATATCAAATCTTTAACTTTTGGGCCAAAATCTTGTTTTTCAGAAGTCTGAAATGATTTTCACATATTATTTTCTGTTCAAATTTGCTAATGATTGTTATAAAGTCCCGAAAGTTATAAACACACAATATAGATCACAAACAATTATTAAATAATCAGAAAACTCACAATCACTACAAAAATGGCGAAAAATTTTACTATTAACGAATTGCTTCGAAAATAATCGAACACGTTCGGTCTCTTCGTAGCCAATCAGAACTGGACATACAAGGCCCAGAGTTTTGGCTTCAAGTCACGTGATACTAAGATTTATCTAGTTATTTATGGTCGAAGAGTCGAAAACAGAGAACAAGTCAAAGCAGGGTTGCCAGATGTTTTAGAGACCGCCGCGCCAGTCTGTTGTTATTTTAAATCGCCAAATTTGAATAAAAAGCGCAAATATAAAAAAAGAACAATGAAATATGATAAAAAATGTATTATATGTATTTATATATAAATGTTGATTCTAACAAAATAAAAAAAATCTATTCTGACATAAAACAAAATTTTAATTATAACAAAAATAAAATAAAATTTTAATTACAACAAAAAAAAATAACTGTTATTCTCTTCCGTATTTACAGAACACTATTGGGAGTCCACTTATATTTTTTAATGGCTAATGCTAATGCGCTCTAGAGCGAGTCTTGGAAGAGATAGACGAGATCGTACGCACGCATGCGTGGCACGATGCCGGTGATGTAGGGCAGGTACAGGTGCATATGCAAATATGACTAGGCTGTTGAAATCGAATACAAAACGTTTTGCTGTATGTCTGATGGAGTTAATGTAAGCGCCAACTAGATTGGTTGGCGCTTATTTTCAAAAATAGAGCGCCAAACCGATTGCAAAAGCGACAAATTGGTGCAAAAGTACCAAATCTGGCAACCCTGAGTCAAAGTCTTCTACTCTTCTTCCACTTTTCACAAAAACAAATTTCTGTGCAAAACTTCGACCATTTACAAATAGATGAATCGAACTAAAAACATATCAAAAACCAATGGCAATAGGGTTGGGGAGGGGGGGTGAAGGGAGCTCTCACGCTGCTTAATTGGTTGTCATATATATAGCATATGTTCCAAATTCGATGCTCACCATTGGGATCTCGGAAACGATAAGAGGTCGGTTAAATGGAATAAGTTTTAGCAAATTTTATGCTAATTTTATACAGATCCATTAAGAAATCACGGCTAATTGAAACCGTTTTTGAGATTTTCCAAAAAAAAAAAACGAACATTTTGTGATTTCTCTTTTTGGCTGTAGCCAAGTAATCCTTGATCAGACAGGTTTTAGACTTTTACATTGTTAGAAAGGACACTTTTTTGGAGATTAATATATTAGTCTAGAAACGAATGCTCGATAGTTTTTTGTTTTCGAGTTATCCCAGGTAACTTTTGTTTTTCTTATGGCAGCCATGTTGAATTTTTCGTTGTTCAGATTGCGCTTAAAAAGAGCTTTCAGATGATGTATTACATGCCGAGTAAAAATAGTTTTTCAAGGGACTAATTTAAGAAATGTTATCTATTGCTTAACAAAACAAAATAGTAGGGCATGGAAAATCAAATAGTTTCTATAAAGCCAGAGACAAGAAAGTTGCTTATTCAGACGGCGGCGGCGACCAAATTCACACATAAATTTTAGTAAAATTTAGTAGGCTGTGGTTTAAAATGAATAATAAACATTACTGTTAGTTGACAGTTCACTAAATAGTAGCATTATTGTAAATTGTTCAAGAATACTTATTATTACTGTTCAAAAGTGTGATTATTGCAAAATGGCGCACAAATTCTCAAATGAAGAAAAATTTGATGTGTTAGAATGTTATTTAAAAGTAAATAGAAATTCGCAAAACGCATTGGCTCCCTATCTAGAAACATTTTCGGAAAGAATGCAACCGCATAGAACTGTTTTTGGAAGCAATTTGTTAAATTATGGGAGTTTTGACACTAAAAGATACCGGTATGGTATTGATAATGTTGACCGCACAATTAATATTCTCAAAGCTGTGAACAATAGTCCTCGCATATCAGTGCGACAAATTGCAGGCGAAACAAATATTCCTAAAACAACTGTACACAAGATTAAAACAAAGGAAATATCATCCGTACAAACCTACGATTGTCCAAGTTTTAAACGATAATGATTTTGGTAGAAGACTTGAATTTTGTCGTTGGTTTAATCAGAATAAATGAGAAGAACAACTTGATTTTCAATCGAGAGTTAATGGACCGATGAAAGTCGTTTTACAAATTGTGGAATCTTTAACAATCACTATAGTCACCACTGGGCCACAGAAAATCCGCATGTAACTACGCAAAGAAGATTCCAAATTAGGTTTGGATTCAATGTTTGGTGCGGCATGATAAGTATTACCTTTTCTCTTCCTATTCTACTCCTATGATCTGCCTATAACCCTTTCCTTAACTATTATTTTTCGATCGCCATTTAATTGGTCCATTCGGTTTTCACAACAATTTAACGGAAGCAGCCTATCGCGAACTTCTAGAAAATCAAATTTTACCCGAGATAAGACAGCTTTTTACAGAATAAGAAATAAACAAATTGTGGTTGCAAGAAGATGGCTGTCCTGCACATAATGTTAATAATGTTAGACGGATATTACAGGAAAATTTTGGTAACCGCATAACTTCAAATAGAGGACCAGTATTGTGGTCTCACCGCTTGCATCATATAAACCCTCCTGATTTTTATTTGTGGGGTACGGTGAAAGATGAAATGTATGATTTTGAAATCCCGGAAACTATCGATATTTTGGAAGACAGAGTTAGGAACGATTTGGGCACAATAAATGTCAATACTCTCAGAAAAGTTATCAGCTCAGTAGGCGTAGATGTCAAAAATATATTCAGCTAAATGGAGGTCATATTGAATAGTTTTATTAAATCTTCTTACTTCTTTACTATTATTTCTTCTATTTGTTTATATTAAAAAAAATTCTACATGTCGATTATGTTCAGTATTTTAACAGAAAATTTTAATCATTTAAACATGTCTGATTACCTTAATATTACGAGTACTGTTATTTTTTATAATGGTTGGTATTAGGTATATCTATGAAATCAAAATAACTATGATTCTCCATGGCCTACTATTTTGTTTTAAGCAATGGATAACGTTTTTTAAATTAGTCCCTTGAAAAACAATTTTTCTTAGACATGTGATACATCATCTGAAAGCTCTTTTTAAGCGCAATCTGAAAAACGAAAAATCCAATATGGCTGCCATAAGAAAAACAAAAATTGCCTCGGATATCTCGAAAACAAAAAAGTATCGAACATTCGTTTCTACACCAAAATATTAGTCTCCAAAAAGTGTCCTAATAATGCAAAAGTCTTAAACTTGTTTGACCAAGGATTACTTGGCTACAGCCAAAAAGTGTAATTATAAAATTTTCGCTTTTTTGGAAAATTCCGAAAACAGTTTCAGTTAGCCATGATTTCTTAACGGATTTGGAATCAGCATAAAATTTGCTAAAACTTATCTCATTTAACAGACCTTGTAGCTCTTATGGTTTCCGAGATCTCAATGGTGAGCATCGAATTTGGGACACACAGTATGCACCCGCCTTCAAATAATTAAACCAGAGGTTTAAAAATTGAGAAACAAACATAACGTAAATTATTATATGTCCAATGATTATATTATACCGTGCCGGAGAGAACTAAGCACAATCTAAGCGACGCGACGTGATGAACGCAATAAACAAATCAAAGAACCCTCTGGTTCTTTTGATTTGTTTATTGCATAGGTATCTATACTCGTTGAAAGGTGGAAGCGCATCTGATAAAAGCAGAGAGTTGTGTGGATTATAAAGTTATGTTAGGCAGTTAAATAAACCTGTAATGTCTGCTGGAGCTTTTCCAGAACATAGTGGAAATTTACTTAGACTATTATTGATCGTTTAAAGAAAATTCAGTTAGAAAATTGGTGTTGAAGTACGAACTACACCAACTCATATTACCACATCTCTCGTAATAATAGCAGCACCTTGGAAACATCATCATTCATCATTCATCAATCAATCATTCATCCAGCACAGATGGGTATTCTGTAACATGTGACACCAGTCCATCTGTGAAGGTCATTGCATGACATATTGTGATTGCAAGCCTGTGTTATTTTGTTTTTTGTAAATCTTGCATTAAAAGCTGTGTCAAAACAATGGTGAGGCAGTATTAAGTGTGCAAAAAATCCAGTGTAACTGGGAACCGCCGGTAAAATATAGATTATAAATAAAGCTGCAAATCGTTTCTGTGTATCATGGTCGTAGAGTACAGATGTACTTACTGTTGCCGGCATTCACCTTACCCAGGAAACTCTTTCTCCAGTCCAGTCTATTATTAGCTTTCGAGTTGTGTACACGTTAAGTCACTTGGGCGTATTGCATATTGTTTTTGTGTTTTTATTTTATTTGTTGTACTGTATTGTTGATATTAATTTAATAATAAAGCATGGCAGACGTACGCAGGGGTAGAAAACGGCCATTTGCTGACAAAGTGAATAAATTCATAGGTGAATTCCAGGATTTATTCTATGATGGTGCTAAAATAATTTGTAAAGTGTGCTAGAAAGATTTGATGTGCTGGGATAAGCGTGATTGTGGAGTTCACGTAAATAGTGTACACCATAAAAATAAAAAAAATGGCGTGCCTTCGACAACACAGTTTATGTTTGATTTACTATTAATGCTGATTGCCTCTGATGTTCCGCTGCACATACTCGATAAACAACCATTTCAAGAGTTCTGGAATAAATACAATGCCCAGGTGAAGTTATCAAGTCGCACAACGTTATGTAACTATATATCAACCGTACCCGTAGACATGGTAAATAAGATGAAATGTGAATTAAAAAATACACGGCTGTGGTTATCTGTTGATGAGACAACAGATTGTAAAAAAAATTCTATTTTAAACGTTATAGAACGAGTACTGGACCCCCTTAAACCGACAGTTCCACTGTTACTAGCTAGCTAAAGACTAAGTCAGTGTACTAGCGAAACAATTACCAGGGTGGTGCTGGAGACGTTAGAAAAATTTGAACTGTCAAAAAGTCAAGTGTTGATGTTTGTGACTGATGGCGCCGTGACAATGCGTTCGGTAGGCCGTTCTTTGCAAGAACAAGGTTGTACATTTATACATGTTACGTGTAACGTACATGCTTTACATCTTGTGACAGAAACTATTCGAAAAGGCTTTCCAGAGGTGGATGCATTAATAGCAAATACAAAAAAAAAGTGTTTCTTAAATCTCCTAAACGTCTCGGTGCATTTCATAGCAAGTGTCCCGATATTCCTGAACCACCACAGCCGATTCTTACACGTTGGGGAACAAGGTTGCAGGCAGCTTTTTATTATGCTGAATATTTCCAACAAATAGAAGCTGTGATACTACAATTCAATCCAGATGAGGTTGCAGCTATTAAGGAAAACCAGACAAAATTCGTAGATATTTCCGTTGAAACAGCTTTAAAAAATATTGCGAAGAACTATAAACCATTACATGCAAGCATAAAAAAATTAGAAAACAGTGCGTTTTCGTTAGCGGAGTCTTTGCAAATAGTGGACGAAGTAAATCTACTGCTAGACGCAACAAATGAGCGCGTTGAAGAAAAGTTCGCAAGTGTGTTAAATAAAGACACCGGTTTTACCAAATTAAGACAAATATGTAATGGTGCAGCCCCAGATCCGTTAAGTGCGTGCAAAGACTATTTTGCCTATGCGTGTATTACATCAGTAGATGTATATTTTCACCAAAGCGAACATCACTCATGGAGACAACCATAGAAACATACCTGATGCTGCAAAATGGCTACACATCTTCTCCAGTTTGTGATAAGCAAGCTAGTTCATCAAGCTAGTTAAGGGGGTAAGTTTTACATACATTGTTATAAATTGTAATAGTTTATTGTTTCTCGTATTAGTTAATTTCGCATACGCCACTGTCCCACGGAACATTTTTGACAGTCCTAATTATAAACTATGCCGCAACAGCTGCAGACGTAGTCGAGGTCGTCACACCTGTAGCTTCATCTCAGAACAGTTTGCAGTGACGGATTAGGGATTTGGCTAACGGGGAAGCGCAACAGTGACGTATTTAAGGGGGTAGTAGTAGTAGAACATCGATTTTTTTTTCTTCTAGAATGCAGCTAAGTTGTACACCCCCGGAACAAAATCCTGACCAGCACTGGATCTCAAAATTTGGATTTTGTTAGGTATTAAAAATAAATTATCATTTGTGGTGAATTAAAACAACTATGTATTTATTGCATGTTTCCAAACAGGTCTGTCCACAAACTTTTGATTTCAGCTGAATATTTTAGACTTATCAGTATTAAAAATCACTGTAACAATAAAAAAAATTGAATTAATTTTTTTCAGAAACTTATTCGCAATAGAACTTGTTCCGGAGCCGCGAGACTAGAAAACGTTCCCCATATAGAGGTTATCGACGTGACGTCACATACAAGCTGGCTCGCTGCTCGTAGCACAGATTAAATATACATTTTCATTCATCTATGCCCATAATAAATAGATTCATTAACTGCGCTAGTTATAATAATTCATAGACATAGCAGTCGAGTCCGATGCGCACAGTACATATTTCCCTGCGTGGATAAGTGTATTAAAAGAAACATATTAGCAAGAAAATGGTGTTTTGTTCCTGGATGCATAAATACAACTAATAAAACTCCATCGAAAATATTTGTGACCGCACCATGCAAAGCATAAAGCATACAATACCTATAATAGGCCCAAATAAGTAAAAAAATTCTTATGGACATGAAATGAACCATTTCCAAGGTAGAGTTTTTTGTTGTTTTTTTCAGAAACTGTTGGAGATAAATACGATAATAATAATAACCTTTAGAAACAGTTGCAATTTCAGTGGATTTGGCTTCTAAGCTAAGTTTTGTAATTTTTTCTCCAATAATTTTTTAAAAACAAAATATATATTTCTGGCAATACTTTACACACCCTGTATCTTGGAAACGGTTTATTTTTGGACACATGTCCGTAAAAACTTTTTTACTTATTTGGTCCATAGTATATCCTATAGAAGTTTGGCATACTATTTCTGAAACACTTTGTATACAACAGACAGAACTGTTATTGTGCGAATAAAATAAGTCGGTACCTGCTAATACCTATCTATGTATTCCATAGAAATAATGTTGATTATTTGTTAAATGTTAAAAAATGCAATTTATATTGTTTATAAAACCATCCAAGTATACACACCACAGTAATTTCTACATTTGGCAAATCGTGCAAATCGCCTTTCTGAAAATCTTCCATTTCTTTCTTTATCACGTAATAAACCAACATTAACCCTTTTAAACCATGTAACTATAACATTCTAATTAATGGTACTATGGATCTCGTTTTACCAGCTCTGTACTACAATAGACCTCTCGTTGAGCTGCGAGCGTATGACGTCAGCCAGTATGCGCTTATTGGAATCAAATAACGCAAGCAGTTTCTGCGGCTGCTGTTACGATTGTTTCATTTTCCAAATAAATTTCAATTATTGCCAGCAAGGGCTCTGATGTGTCATTTTAACTAATATTAACCCATACCATCTTTTTTTGGAAACCTATTATTATTTGATTGTTGTCGGAGCGGAGCGTTAACCGCAAGTGGAAGACGACGAAAATAAACGACGAGCGAGCATTCGTGTTCAGTCGAATGCGTTTAAACAAAGCATGTAATCCGAGAGCTGATGATACAATAATGCGAAATGCGATGTTATGAAATTTATAATATTTATAGTAATATTTACATATTTTATGTACTGTTATATGGTAACATAATATTATCCAGCGCAGGCATTATATACAGTACAACGTATAGTGAATTTTGTATAATCATACCAAATTCAAGGTTTTTGTCCTGTATAATATCAGTATTTTATTATCTAAATTCTTGTATAATATGTATAGCGAAAATTTTTTAATTTTAGTAATCAATTAGAAAAAATTCGCCGTTAGAATACTATCTTTCTGTATACCTAACACCTAGGGCGAGAAGCCCTAGGGAAGGCGCGCACCCCCTAAATCCGCCACTGTAAACTCGTGCTGTTGTCACGCCTACTCCTGGGCGCCTGGCAGAGACATGGAGTAGGGAAAATACTTATCACCTGCCAAGATCAAATAAGTTTGGCTAATATTGAAAGCTGCCATTTTGACCCATGGTCATGGCTACCATTAGTTTTTAGGGACTTTTGATTGAACATTTATATGAATTCAGGCGCGAAAGTATGACTTCCACGAAACTGTTTTAAACTTTCAGCTAGATATCGTTAATATTTTTGACAGCTTCACAAACAGCTGAATTAAACTTTAATAATAATATATATTTTGGTTCAATAACACAATCTACAAAAGGCACAGGGACCAATTCCAATTCCAAATAATTTTATTTTTTAATTTTCATATACAAAAATTCCTCTCGAATATTCCGCGCCCAGAGCCAAACATGGTGGCGTTCCATACAGAGCGGTGGGTATGTGCAATACTTGACCTGACTATGATAGCCACTCCGTCGCCTCTGTTGTTGTCTCTGTCTTTCCGAATGATGGTATACCCTCGAATGCGCAGCTTATCACGTTGAGTCAATTTAGTTTCGTTAAGAAGCATAACATCTACTTTGTGCCTCGTTATGTAATTGATCAGCAAAGGAATTTTGTTACCAATACCGTTTGCGTTCCAAGAAGAGACTACCAATTTAGTAGACATTGTTCAAGATGTCCACGGTAAAGGTGTAGAACACCTCGAACTTTTCTATTTCTGAATTGCATTCAGATAGCTTTGAATTGAGAATTCTTACCCTTTTCAGCATTTGCTCCAAATTAATTAGGCCCTGTAATTTAGCGAACTCCTCTTGCAGTCCAGTAAAGTGACACATTTCTCCTCTTGTGGACGGTCCGGTAGTTGGAGCGGGTCCAGTACCTCTTAGTGGGGAGAAGTTTTCTGGAAAAGGCAGCTGGCCAGATTTTTGTTGCATTTCACATGTTGACAGTGTCTTTTCACCAGTTTTTCCCCCATATTTTGTGTCCCTCCCTTGGAAATTTGTGGTGGTGCGCCACTGTTATTCTTGGCCTCCAGAACCGTCCTACGGGCTTCCTAAATATTAATATCCAGTTTTGGGGCCGCCACGTACTTCGTATGGGGTGGTGGGGGAACCAGCTGCTGATTTATAGTCTCTAATTGCTCAAGTTTCTTTAGATATACCCTGCACCTGATGCTGTTCGCCGGATGCTTCTCACCGTAGTTGCAACACTTGAGGGGGTCATTTTCAGTATGTGTGCTGAACAGTTAGAGATCGCATGACCCCAACCCTGACACCTGTAGCACTGGATGATGACTATCGAATTAACGTGTCTTTCCAATGTCACAGTGTTCAAGGTATCTTACTTTGACTTGGAGCATTTTTATCATGCGTCCGTCACCACAAGGTACTTGGTGCCCCTCATTTTGTGAACACGCTTCACAGGAATTTGGTGTTCTACGGTGAGTTCCGCTTTGATTTCTTCGGTTTCCACCACATGATGAATGTCGCGGAGAACAAACGCATGAGTTTTATCCTGCAGAAGGGTGAAAGTGTGATGTTCCATATTCCCCTCTTAGAACATATTCGTACAGAACGGCCAATCCTGGTAAGACTCCAGGTGTAGGATGGTCGTATTATATGCTTGCTTCCAGTGGAAGGAACCTTTCAGCTTGCTCTTGAGGTGAGCGGTTATTTTTCTTAAACTGTCCAACTTGCCGTGAATTATTATTGGAGTTGGCCTGATGGTTTTCTCCTCTTTTTTCTTTTCTTGAGTAACGCCACCCGGTGGCGGAACGACGTGCATGTCCTTACTTGCGCTGGTGCTCGCATTTTCAATTAATCTGTATTTATTAGTTAACACTATACCTTCTATTATATTACTGTTACTTTGTAATTTGCTGGTGGCTGCCTTTGATATGGAGGGATGAGTAAATGCCGGTGTGATATCATCACTTATCCTTCTCTTTTTGTTATTTAATTGAAAAGGCTCCCCAATTACTGTCATATTTCCTGAATTTTGAGTTTGACAATCACTGTCATACATTGCTTTATCATTCTGCACAGACATATCTGTCAGTGGCAAACACTTATTTATTAGATTTTTCTTAAAAAATTACTAGTTCACTCACTCACTTTGGTCTCTTGCCTCTAATAAGTCCCTTTCCGAACACCTCGTACTGATTTTATAATTGAACCTTCCCAAAAAACACAATAAAATTTAATAATCTCGGAGGAAGCAAAAATACTGTTGAGCACTCTTCGATTCGACGCGCAGAAACCGTCGCTGTCCTCTTAACGTTACCTCCTTTTTTGTTTTTTATTTATTTAATTTCTACTTCTAACTTTGAGGGATTTAAGGATATCTGTATAATTTCTTCAGTTTTCCTCATTTTCTTGTTTAATTTTTAATGTAATGTCTACTATTCCTCCTGTAACCTCTACATAACACTTGGATTTTTTCTTAACTTTCATACTATTATCTTCCTCAATTTTTATGTCCATAATTTCATCTATAACACTTTTTTTCACCTAATCGATTCTTCGTATTTTCCAATTGGTTTCTCCGTTTTGATTATTTAGTAACATAGAGCGTACCTCCTTTAACTCATTCATTACATTTTGTTTAAATATAACCTTGACTTCATTATCAATATTTCTCAACTCTCCATAATTCCTGGTCCATAACTAACAAAACCATTTTACTCGTTGGTTGTTCCTAATGATCTACGTAGACGATGCTGCTCTTGTCATCAGATCCGGGCAATCAGTGTAGGTGACTCGTTGACTCCAGGAAGCAACGTCCTTCCTGGAGGAATAGTGCAACATAAGGAAAATATAAATCAACGCCGAAGAGCAGTGCAATTTTGTTCCGCAAGAAGAGGAACCAAATCCCCGAGAGGACATGCTACCGCGAGCCGATCCAATTTCCAATTTCCAATTTAAAATCATTTATTTCACATTTAAAAATTTGACAGAGAACTTGACTAGTGCCTACTATGTTCGGCTACAAAATATACTTAAATATTTACATAACATAAACATAAAATAGCCAATCGGCTTAACAGATTTATTTGACTCGCCCTGGACGAATCCAGGGCGAAAAGCAGAGCGGTCAGTATTCCTCTTTTACCGGAGGGTCCCCGACGTCCGGCCAGATGGATGGGCCCGATGCGGCTGACTTGGCACTTTTAGTTGTTGGTCGTATCAGGACGCTTTCCTAGAACAGCGTAGAAAGAAAAAATTAGTTTATTGCCGAGGCATGTTGAAAATTGTAAGCAAATCAAATATTAAAAATGTCGTTATGTTAAGGTCATGCAGGAAAAAGCTCAAGAAAAAACCTGCTTGAAAGAATTGAAATTTAGATTGTCTGTCTAAAAGGGGAGTAAGAAAGCAATAGAGTGGTCATCTAAGGAAGTTACGGTTTTGAGTTGGTAGAATATAGTCTGGAAAAGGTATTGAGTTTTAGGGTGTCTGTCATTGTGTGTCTAAAAATACAGTTATTCAAAAAATATTGGTAGGTTTTCGTGTATTAGTCTGTGCGTATGCTGATAATCGTGGCGGTGGCGTATGTCGGCGATGTGCGCGGTGAAAGTGGATTTTTTGGATGTTATGTCTAAAAAATTTGGTGGCCGTCTGTATGATATAATCTTTAATGTAAGGCATGTCTGCCGTCTCGTGGAGTTCTTGTGTATTTATGTATCGATTAGAATTAGTGAGGAGACGTAATAGCTTATTCTGCGTCGTCTGGAGGCGGCCGAACTGTGTGTTCGACATCCTGTTCCAGACGACGCAGCCATAGGTTAAGATGGGGCGAATGACTTCTGTACAGAAGAAGTTTATTGCTGGTGTCCAGGAGTGACCTCCTGTTCACCAGCGGATAAAGATGATGCAGGGCCATATAAGCCCTGTTAACCGTTTTAGTGGTATGCTGTTTAAAAGACAGACGTTGATCGAGATTGACCCCGAGGTATTTAACTACCTTAGTCTCCTCAATAATTCTGTTGTTTATAGTAAGTGGCGTAAAAGTTTTAATGTTTGTGAATTTTTTTGTGAAGTTAATGGTTTCTGTTTTAGTCTCGTTAATGAATATTTTCCAGTCCTTATAATACTTAAGAAGTTTTGTTAAGTGATACCGCAACTTAGTAGTTGCGGTTTCGGCATAAAAGGACTGGGAATATATAGTCGTATCGTCGGCGTACATTATTGTCTGTGTTAAAGGATGGGTAGGGATATCGGCAACGTATAGGTTGAAAAGCACAGGAGAGAGTACCGTCCCCTGCGGGACCCCCGCTCTCACGTTATGATAGTTGGACATGGTATGATTGACTCGGACCGCAAAAGTGCGGCCCTCGAGATACGATTTGATCAAGCTGACAAAGTATATTGGCAATTTGTGTAGATGTGTCAGTTTGTGCAGGAGGCCTCCATGCCAAACTGTGTCAAATGCCCTCTGGATGTCCAGGAGCAGCATTTTTGTGCAGTGTTTTTTATTAAAACCCTCGATAACGTCATGCACCACTCTGCACAGCGACAGCGTGGTATTGTGTCCTCCTCTGAAACCGAATTGTAAGTTCGGCAGCAAGTTACCTTTATTTATGATTTTATTTAAGTTCATTAGATATACTTTTTCGGCGATCTTTCCCAATGTGTTCAGGAGTGAGATAGGTCGGTAACTTGCTGCAAGGACAGGATCCTTACCCGGTTTCAGGAAGGGCACAATTATTGATGTTTTCCACGCTGTGGGAAAATATTGCAGTCTTATCGACGCGTTTATTATGTAGATAATTTGAACAATAGTTTTGTGTGGGCATTTTTTTGTATAGTATATTGGGGATGGTATCTGAGCCGGGAGCTTTTAGGTTAGGAAGTGTTTTAAGAAGGTTTTTAAGTGTACTGGGAGATGTGAGGAGTTTGGCTAATTTGCGTGGGGGGATGGGAGTGTATGCTGGGATATGTGCTAAGCCAGCATCGACGCCCACCTGGTGCTCGGTCTCGCTGGGCGCGGACGTGTATGTCCGGAAAAGATGGCCGGCCATGGTCTCGGCTTTCTCCCTGTCGGTTAGCGATGTTTGTCCGTTATCTATAAGAACAGGGATGCTGTTGGCATCCCTTTTGAGCAATTTGGACATCACCCACAGGGAATTGTCCTTGACCGATAGCCTGGCCACCTTTTCGTTCCATTCAGCATTTTTAAAATTAACAAAACTGTCTTTTACATTTTGTTGTAAATCTTTCAGCCTCCTTTTATCGATCGGCCGGTGATGTGCTTGCCATTTTCTTCGTATCTTATTCTTGAAATTTATGAGTTTTTTAAGGTCAACTGGGGTAGATTCCACGCGCGGGCCTTGTTTGATTTGTTGCACAGACTTGCGTCTGACTTTGGTAATGTTTTCGGTGAGTTTCTCGATCTCGAGATCGAGCTGTTCATTATTGTTAATAAATGGATTAATTACTGTGTAGTTGTTCATCAAGTTCTGGAATTTACCCCAGTTGGCCTTTTTATAATCAAAAGTGGTTTTCTCAAGCACATTCCGGTCGACGTCAAGGAGGCCGAAAGTCACCGGATTATGGTCCGAGCCCAGCTCCGGCCTAGACACTGGTTGGATGTCATGCTGGTAGTTTTTGTTAAGAATTATGTCGATGTATGTTGGTGTGGTGTTGTTTTCTGGGAAATGTGTTGGTGTAGTGGTCGATACGACCGCAATACCTGCCCTGAGTGCATAGTCATGCACGACGGTACCGTTGGCGTTGCCGCGCCTGTTCCTCCAGACGGCATGTTTAGCATTTAGGTCTCCTGCAACCAAAACTTTATTTTTAGTAAATAACATGTCCAAGTCATTATCGGAGATGCGGTTACGAGGCGGGTTGTAGGCCACCGTAAGGGTGGTACCATCCCCTAGTTCTATTCCTAGGTTCTCGATGGGGGTGGGCATGGGGGGGGACAGGGATGTGGGGGACGTCCTTCTTCACAAGGATGGCCACCCCGCCGCCTCTCCTCCCGAGTCTGTCGGACCTGTAAAAGAAAAAATTATTAAATTTTAATTTGTGCTTTATTTTTAAGTTTGTCTCAGTCAACAAAATAATGTCTAGTTTGTTGTCGTGTATGTACTGTTTTAGTTCGTGCGTCTTGGCCATAAGGCCGTTACAATTCCATAGCAGGCAATTAATTGAGAATGCGATACTGTGGCAGAATCTTCTGTGCAAAATCTTGCAGAATGGTTATTGCCTGCATAGGTTCCGTAACGGCCTTAAGCATGGTATTGAGGTGGTGTACGGCTTTTATAGTCTCTTTTAGGTTAATGAGTCTAGTCAGTTCTGTCAGTTCATTTGTAAGTATATTAAAATCGTTGAAACTATTTGTCGATGTTGTAGTGGGTCTGGGTGGTGGCGGTGGAGTGCGTACTGTCCGCGTTAAGTCTTGTACGACATTTCCTGATTGCTGTTGCTGTTGCTGCATCCTCCGCTGTTCCCAGGCGTTGGAGGTGGGGGGGCGGCGTCGACAAATCTCTTGGGGGCGGCGTCGGCGGCGGCGGCGTTGTTCTTAAGTTGATTGGCACGGTAGAGGTACACCGGGCACTGGACGGAACTGGCAGTGTGCGCTCCCTTACAGTTTGCACACTTTGGCGGCATCTCGAGTGTTTTCTGGCAGTCCTTTGTCCAGTGCATCTCTCCGCATTTGACGCATCGGGGTGCACGGTGGCAGTTCGATGTGGCGTGCCCCCACATCTGGCATCTTCTGCACTGTGATATTAAGCGATCATTAGTCCGGCGTTCCCAAGTTACCTTTGTATACAAGACATATTTGATATCGTTCTCCAACTTTTTCAGTGTCATATCTTTGTTGGTAACTACAAGGTAAAGAGGGTTCCGGACTGTTTTCATTTTGAAAATATTCTTCACCTCGATGTTATGTGTATCAATTAGATCATTCTTTATGTCCTCCAGGGCTGGATCCCCCTGGATGCCCCGCAGCACGAAGGCATGATTCTTATCCTCCTTCGAGGTGTAGCTATGGTATTCTATTTCACTATGGCTTAGCGTTTCTTGATATTTTTGAAATTCGCCTCTATCGTATATGTACAACAGGGTGTTGTTCGCGGCGAATTTCGTGTGAAATCCAAGTTTAATCGACCGTTTTATTTCCGTAATAAATTCGGAATGGTTTGTAGGTATCCCCTTCAGAACTATGGGAGGGTTCTTAGGCGGGGCATCCGGTTTACTTTTGGGCATTGCTGTGATAGACTTATTAGCCTTTAACCTAATGGCTTCTTCGGCCGTGACCTTCTCTGAAACCATCGGCAAGGATTCAAACTTGTTCGACGTAATTGTAGGTTTCGGTTTTGGGTCTAATAAATTTTTAAGTTTAGTCTGTTTTCTAGGGGTGATAAAATCCCCCGTAGGGGATGATAGGTCCATGGATTCTACGGGAGGTTGTTCCGGGCTGTTCCTAGTTATAGTTGGCAAGTTTTTAAGCACCTGGTCCGCCGAGCGGGCGTCCAGGAGCTGTTTCTGGCGAGCCAAACTCCGCTCAGGGCTTGCGATACCTGCCAACGCCGGGAAATCGAACGACGATGGCAGGTAGTCATTGGTAGTCATCGGTTTGGTGGCCCCCTCAATAAGGGTCATTTTAGAGGAATTCTCTGTAGGAGGCGGTGTGGTGGGCAGAGGCGGTGGTGGCCCTCCTCCACTGGAGGTGGCCATATCTGCCTCGTACTGACTAATATATAGAGCCTCTAGCGCCTTTTCTTTAGTTAGTTTTTCGATTTTAAGTCGAGTATCGCTGGTGAATATTTGAGATTCTTTAAATTCCTGAGGAGTTGTTGATATTGTTTTTGTCGGGTTTTTTAGTGTAGAACTATAAACACGCGGCTTGATATTTGTCCACTTCTCACTCGGTTTTCTTTTAACTTTAATTGACTTAATGTCAACTGTCTTCTGTCTTTGTCTTACGCACTTTGTGTCTGTATCACTTTTAGCTAAATTAGGCTGACTTTCTGTTAGCCTATTATGGATATTGGAATCAGAGCTGCTTTTTGCAGGAGACAAAAAGGTGGGAATTTTTAAAGATTCACGGGGGTTAATAGTGTCTGTTTTCACGGGGAAGGGAGATTTTAAGGTGTCTATATCACTGTTCAAATTGTCACTATCACTGTCACTAATACTTATGCGTTTTTTGCGAATTTTACGCGAGGTTTTTCCAGTCTTTTTGGCTGAAACTGTGGGAGCTAGTTCTTGCGCTTTGTCCACGATGGCTTTGGCATCCAGTGATGAGACACTGCCAAGTACCTGTAGTATTTTCGTAAATTCTATAAAGGATTGCGGAAACAATAGCGTGCATGCGTAGGAAATAATACAATAATAAAGATGAAATAATTTGATTAAGAATACTTATGAATTCGTATTGATTATTATTAATATTTTCTCTTGTAAATCGATACATTTCATTTTAGGTATGAAAAGCAATCATTAGGGAAAGTTATGTTGTAATTAAATACATTTATTTATATGATCTGAATTTTATAAACAATAAACAATATATTATTTATTATTTACAAATATAGATATTGATTAAAGTTATATTAAAAAAACTCACAAATGGATTATTTGTGATTTTCCTTATAAAAAATTATATTTACAACACCCAAATAAAAACAATGAATATCTTTCTTGCACGCCGGTCTGTCTTACTCCAGACGTTTTCTCCCGCTGCTCAAAAGTATTTCCTGCCCAATACACCATGTTTATAGGAATAATAAGATAAGTGGATAATCTAAGATCAATTGCATTTCGATTTCCGTATGTGTAGGTACCTACATATGTATTATCAGGATATTCGCGACGCAGAACGTTCAAATTGGTACATGTGATGTGATTAAGTATACATATAGCTCATGTTAAAAAGATCGAATTACAGATGTGGGACCTGGATACCAAGATGGATAATCCCGTTAATCCAGTCATAATAAGAGTAGGTGAAAGCAGTAGTGAAAGTGAAGAAATGTTTTCTTCAGACAATGAATAGTGCCATATTATAATATGTATAGTCAATAATAAATCAGTGATCGTGTATAAATGAGGAGTGACTTATCAAAACGCAATTTTCAATGAAGAACTTGACCAGAGATATTTGAACATTTCTCTGATAGCAACACCGTTGTTTATTTACATTCATTTATGTTATGTTTTAATAATTACCGATATGTATTCTTAATATTTTGACAATATACAAATATTTTTTCTAAAACGATCGTAATAAATTGATGCCAATTACAAAATACTGCGTTTTTTCCTAAAATTGCAAAAAAATGCGTTTTGATCCAGCCAAAATATCAACATGCTTATGATTATCGAATACTTATTTTGGCCCGAGCATCCGTCGTAAAATAATCTTAAGAATATTCAGTCTTCTGGCTATAACCTTGTTCAGAAAATCATACAAGGACGAACCGACTTTATTAGAGCCTCTCCCTACCTGTGACTCTAACCAAGTGTAAAAAACAGGATCTTTTGTTGTAAATCAGTCACACAAAAATTGTATAACGCTAGTTTCGTGGCATAAAACGATTCTGGTATGAGTAGTTTCGGTAGCATTTGAACCTGCTGTAAGGAAACAGCCTCTTCCACCTTGTCACTCATCATAACATTGAATTGTTACGCAGACATCTTGTGCATTCTCAATTTCAGCATTACACGTGCCTTTTCATCTGGCGATTCTGAATTTTTTTATCTGTTGCTTACATTTGTAACAAAAAGTGCAAACATCTGTCGCAGGTGTTCCAAATCCTATATTGAAATTTGTTGCAAACATTTTTAGAAAAAAAGGTTTTCTTAACTTTCAAATTATTTTAAACGGACGAATTTAAAATTTTTAAAAGTTTTGATACATTCATTTCAGACAGCAAATAAATTTTCTTGGATTTTTGCCTATTATAGTGAGATTCATTTGCTCTGAGCTCCCCTAAAATATTAATAATAGCACTTCGTTTTTCGGAGTATTTTGCAGATCGATGATCTCCGCCTCTCATTTCTTTAATTCCATCTCCTTGTAATATTTGCTTTTTCTTTTCGTCGTCAGGAAGTGTGTATTTTAATTGAATATTTTAAACTTTCTTATAGGAGTGTTTTGTTTTAGGGCGGTTTACTCTGAACAAATGTGCTATTTTGTTATTTTGAATTAATCTATTTTTCACTCGGTATATTTTTTGTCTAACTGCTATAATACTCTCTTTAGATATGGATTCACATCTAAACTTATTGTTTTGTGCTTACATGGCCATTCAAAACCCTCTAAATTTGGGAAATGGTCAGCGTATCTACAAATTGCAATTATAACAAAACATTCCTGTATATAACCTATCTTTTTAATCCTACCTTATCTCCGCATCTTTTTCTCTTTTGTTTGGTTTCTGAACTCTCTTCCGTGTCCTTAATGATCCATCTTTAACTAGAATTGTACCTTGTTCCATTGCCACTTAGTGTTATAAACAATAATTTTATTGCAGACTATAACTTCAACTTCACAACAACAACAACACTGACCCTTTACACCATGCACTAACCGAACTTTTCATCTTTATATCAAAAGATACACTTTAGTCAAAAACTGCGTTTTGAAAAGTCACTCCTCAAGTAGTTTTCATGCACAACTTGTGTTCAAGTGTTTTTTTTTTAATTTGTATGTATAACGTGTTACATATATCCTATATAGTGTATTATTAGTAAGTATTGTGTGTAGTTAAGTTTACATTATTTTGATGAGTTATTTTTTCATTCAGAGTTTATTGTTGATTTTACTAACCGTCCTACCTATACTATTATCTCCCTCTATCCATTCCCCTCCTGGCAAGTGATGCTGCTACCTCCCCGTGGTCTTTGCTGGACAATAACAATTTTCTAATGAGGTATCGTATTTTTTGCTATGTTTTTGCTATGAATAACAGTTTTATTTCTTTAAATTGTTATTGGCAAATAAAGCAACATATATTCTAAAATATTTTCAATTGCAGGTACATATTTTAGAGAACTAAATTTAATTTTATTCTGCGCTGATTACTAATTACAGTAATTAAAATTTCATTTAAATAAAACTTTTAAATGTTTCAAAATATTTAATGCATAAATATGTATTTAAATCACATATATACAATTTTAAAAAACTATGTCCAACGTTACATTACGCCCCTGACTGCACTGCTTCACTTGGGTTTATGCAATTAACATTTTTCTACCTGTTCTCGAGAAGGGTCACCAAGTCGCCCAACGCAACGGTCCTAACATTCATCTCGTATACGTTATCAACTATTTAATTTATATGGTTCACTGCAGCGATTTCGGGCCAGGTTTTTATTTTTATACAAGGCCTGATCACTCAAACGAACGAGACGAGTGTAAATAAATTGCTTGAGTATACAGATTTTATATTTTGCATGTGCCCCCCTATATTTAAATAAATGCTCTTTTACTTTGATAAAAGGCCGAAAAATTTTTTGTTCTACTCTACAGAATTTACGAAAACACTATAGGTGAAATCCTGGATCGAAGGCTGACATGGAAATAGAACACCGACGAGGTGATCAAAACTGCCAAGGCTGTGAGAACCACACTCTACCCAATGGTGGGCAGAAACAATCAATTCAACTTGCGAAATAAGTCCACACTTATCAGGACCGTACTTAGGGCACATCTGACGTACGCGTCAATTGCTTAGGGGTATGCTGCAAATTTGCACATGAAGAGGATGTAGGCCGTGGACAGTGTAGCGCTGAGAAGCACTGTGGATGCACCCGTCGACATCTTCACTGACTTGAAATACACGCTAGTCTCGGAAGTGATCCGGGATCGAACAAAGAAGATCTTCGTACAAGAAGAGGACCACGAAAATCCACTAGTCAGACAGGCAGTTGACTACTATCTCACTTACGCTCCTAGGTACAAGAGACCGAAGTTACAGATCCTGGACAACTGGTATGTGAACTAAACAGAAATTATGAAGTGGCTTGAAACTTTAATGTGAAGCTAGCACTGACGTAGTTTTCCACAAAACACTAAAATACCATATACTGCACTTGACGCGTGTTTCTCCAACCAAGTAGACATCATCTGGAGGTGATTAAAACCTATTAAAATCGTTTTAAGATGATGCCAACTTGGCAGGTGAAACGCGCGACGAGTGCAGTATATGGTGTTTTGTGGAAAACTACATCAGTGTTAATCAGGAATTTTATTTCAGGTCGGCAAGAACAATCTCTCCAGAAAAAACAGACAATCACTCTCCCATCCTCTCCCTACCACGCAGCACCGGTCAACCAAATTGCCAAATCGGAGCCGTGCTCCTTTAGCCCTGTGCGGTCGTAAAGCGCTGTAGGAATACGTTGTGCGTCCTGACCTACATAACTCTACCCTCCACACTGACGGCCGATGCATGATTGCCGTTTCGTCCTGTAACCGACAGTCAACATTCCAACCCCATTAAAACCTTAGGCAGGGGCGGTAAAAGTCATTCTGATCCTCAATACGACGACGCTCCGGAAAGCCAACAGCTAACGAGGAATGAACACGAAGAAAGAAGAGCGCCAGAAGAGTAGGCTCCAGTTGGAATGGTTCAACAAGCCAGAGGAAGGGGCTACCAAAACGACCACACCGACCTACAGTGATACAATAGGAGTAAAGAGGGATAGTCTCCCTCAGCTCCTGCCATCCAAGATCATCGTCAAAGCTAAGGATATTGGCGCGTGTTTATAATGAACTGACATTCTTTGACACTCCATATATTTTACATGAAAATATTGGATACATAGGTACTCCATTACCTTATAAACCAATTTCATTAGATTTTAATTTGCCATTGCAATGGCCATACTGTCATTTTTAAAATTTGTGTTTTAAATTTTAATTTGGACAGTCCACGAATACCACTTAATCATTTTCGTTAAAAAGATCTATTACAGCTTGCAGGGTTAAATTTTTTGTGTCATTAGTGCTCAGATGTTTTTACAAAAAAAATTACTGAAGTGATTTGCAATATAATAGAGTCTGTTATTATTACTTTATCATGTTTCCAAATACCATAACACTTTTATTACTTTTTTTTGTAAGTACCTTCCTATAATATCACAGATTATAGTAATCCATATGGTTTTACTTTTATTATCAGTTGTCGCACACAGTTTATCATTCTTTCAACTATTTAGCAGCTGCTAAAACAGCAGCTGCTAAAACATTTATAAATTTTATTATACTTTTTATCAATAGGTTTTATTTGAGTTTTTCTTTCATATAAGTTTTTAAATTTTTTTGCAGAAATTCGTATAATTCGTAGTTCGTATACCTTTTGTTAACCAATGTTTTTTTATCATAAAAGCTTTTAACTTTGGTGAAGGGAAAAGACAATTTATTTCATAATAATATTTAAAAGTTTCTGAAAAAGCTTAAAACCTTCATCTGCTATCTTCTGTCGTACGCTGGTATCTATAAGTCAATCCGTGATTCTTTACTTAAACAATTAAAAAATAAATTGTAGATACTTTCCGAGTTACTTTCATTTAAAATTCTATTATATTCAAAATGTTTATTTCCAATTTCGAGTTTATATTTAATTTCCAATGTTTTTGAGAGAATGATCTGATGTACCATTAAGAGAAACCATAAGTGATATGACTGATATGTCATAGTTTTCACTACTTAAATCATACATACATAATTTCATTTCATTTTGTCTAGTTAGTTCATTAATGATAGTATTTGCTGTATGTATTTAAAATATTTGTCAGCATATTTCGATATTCTGAAGTAGATAAAAGGTTAAAGTAAAATCTCCACATAAAACAACTGGATTGTTATTTTTACAACACTTTTATAACATTAATTTAAATTGTTTGAGAAATGTATTGACATCTGATGACGGAGATCTAAACAAACAAAATATTTACATAAAATTTTGGCCATTTTTTAAAATAAAATATAATTCGGCCTCACGACTTCATATACTGTGTCTTCTGACAAATTTGTAATATTTATTTCTGCAACTTCAACAGTCAAATATTTGTTTGTAAATGTCTGTGTAAAAATCGATGATTGACTAAAATGTTAACCAAAATAAAATAAAAAATACATCTTGGAGTAAATATAAAAAACTGGTTTTGCTCATGAGAGAGAGAACTTTAAACAATAGACCATATTAGCGTGACATCACATAATTATACAACCTACTGTAACGAAGTGATTTTATTTTATTAAGTTAAGTTAGGTGGCTAGGTTTTGAAAATATTTTACCCATTATGGTGCTACGCTTTTAATTAATAACAGTTAAATTGTTAATTATAGATAGGTAGTATTGATATGTTTTTATGAACATTCCACGTAGGCCAAGTGGCCGGCAGTAAGCGAAACGCGACGCACGCATTGTGTCCCCGGCACCCTTATGCCCGCGCTAACATGAGGGAGGCCGAGACTGAAAATAATTAAATTAGTTTCCGTCCAGCTACTCAACGAGGAACCACGCCGGCCAGCACAGTAAGTAAACTCGTGAGTATAAGGATATATTGGTATTTAAATTGATGAACGGGTGACGTAGTTGCAATATTTCGCGCATGACTACCGCGCTCCTCCTACTTCTGCTTTTTGGGCAGAGTTTAGTAGCTTGAGGATTTTGCAGAGTATCCGAGAACAGTCCGTTGCTGCCGCCCGTACCGTCCAGACGTGCCGACCCCGACCGCTCCAGAGAGGAAGCCAGCACAGGATCCGGAAGTAGGTAGCAAGGTTTGATAAAGGTTTGGTAAATAATCGGTATTACTTGGCTGGTGAGTACTTTCCGGGCTTTATTTTTTTAGAGTTAGTGAACCGCGAGCGCTAAACGTATCCGCCTCATATCCTTCCTTAGAACGGGAGAGCGGCCGAAGGTTGGAATTAGAACCGCGTTCCACCGCGTTACACCGCGTGTTCTCCAGGCCACCTGAGCACGTAAAAATCCTCCAACCTCCAGTTGAATCCAGACAAGTGCGAGTTTTGCCGAAAGTCCCTAAAGTACCTGGGACATGTCGTCACCGCCGATGGGATAGAAACTGATCCCGAGAAAGTGGAATCTATCCGAAAATTTCCTACGCCCCGGAATGTCCGAGACATTCGTAGATTTCTGGGAGTAGCTTCCTGGTATAGACGATTTGTACCGTCCTTTTCACAAATCGTCTCTCCTTTAACCAGGCTGTTGAAGAAACATCACCGCTTTAAGTGGACCGCCGAACAAGAGGAAGCTTTCGAACAGCTAAAGAAATGCCTGACCGAAGCTCCCGTCTTAACCTGCCCCGACTTTGAGAAACCGTTCACGCTCCAGACCGACGCGTCTGACCAAGGATTAGGCGTAGCGCTTACGAAAAATATCCAGGGTTACGACCAGGTAGTAGCGTACGCCAGTCGCACTCTCAGTCCCGCGGAGAAGAACTACTCCGTGACGGAACGTGAGTGCTTGGCGATTGTCTGGGGGATAGAGAAAATGAGGCCGTATCTGGAGGGCTATCACTTTACCGTCATCACCGACCATCAATCGCTCCGATGGTTACACTCTATCAAGAGTCCGGCCGGCCGTCTAGCCAGATGGAGTGTTTTCCTTCAGCAATACGACTTCGAGATCAAATACCGTAAGGGCACACTTAACCGAGTGGCCGACGCCCTGTCCCGTCAACCTCTACCAGGACCATCCTCCGCACCCGATACCGAGGAACTTTGTGTTGTAACCGAAACACCAAAATGTTCCTAGTACCACCGCAAGAAGGTAGAAGTCGAAGGAAACCCAGAAGCTTTTCCAGATTACTGTATTCGTAATGACCGGTTGTTCCGTCACTTCTGGGATTCAAACGACTTGACCGAACCCGAGCTGGCCGACCCATGGAAATTGTGTGTCCCGACCGCTCTCCGCCCCACCGTCCTGACCGAAAATCACGATGCCCCGACTGCCGGCCATATGTCCGCAGTTGCCTGCAATGTCAACGATATAAGCCGGCACAACAGCAGACTCCCGGGAAAATGCAACCGTCCGCTAATCATGATCCCTGGGAAACCGTCAGCACCGATCTAGTTGGACCGTTACCGCGATCCAGTAAAGGAAATAACTATATAGTTATGTTTCAAGATCGTTTCACCAAATGGATCCAGTGCCGACCGATCTAGTTGGACCGTTACCGCGATCCAGTAAAGGAAATAACTATATAGTTATGTTTCAAGATCGTTTCACCAAATGGATCCAGTGCCGACCGCTCCGTAGTGCCACCGCCCGCAACGTAAGCCAAGCTCTCTATGAGGAAGTTATCACATGCTTTGGATGTCCCCGTACCGTCATCAGTGACAACGGCACCCAATACGATAGCCGTGTGTTCCGCTCTCTACTACGAGAATTTGGTATTCAGCACCGTCTCACACCGCCGTACAGTCCGCAAGCCAACCCCGTTGAACGAGCCAACCGCACCATCAAGACAATGATTGCCCAGTACTGTGAACAGGACCATCGCCAATGGGACTGTCACCTGTCCGACTTCCAACTGGCGCTGAACAGTTCAAGACATGACTCCACCGGATTCACTCCGGCATTCTTGAATTTTGGGCGTGAGTTAAACCTACCGAACACCGTATATCAAGATGAGACCGAGACCCCGGATGATGCACCCTTCGAAGAACCGCCGTCCGTAGAAGACCGTACCAACCGGCTAGAGAAGTTGAAAGAGACCTTCCAATTGGTCCGAGTCAACTTGGCCCGAGCTTTTACCTCGCAGGGTCATTATTATAACCTGCGCCGACGCGAGTGGCGATGCCGCGTCGGTGACCGAGTCATGAAACGCGATAATCCGCTGTCTTCCGCTGTCCGAAATTTCGCCGCTAAACTGGCACCGAAATATTCCGGCCCGTATACCGTGACTAAAGTTTGGTCCCCGGTCGTGTATGATCTTAAATCAGATACTGGAAGGAAGTATGCGAGAATACACATCAAAGATCTAAAGCCGTTTGTATGTTCTAGTGTCCAGCCGCAGAGTACGTCCCACCGAGCGTGAAGTGGAGAACGCTATGTCTCGACACTGCGGGTGTTCCACCCGTGCAGCTATCCGTTACCCACCACCGCCCCGTCCGTACCGTCGCCGATCTGTACCAGAAACCCACCGCCGCCGCACCGTATCCCGAGGAGTACAGTGTTACTACCTCCCGTCTCCGCCACACACCGTCACCGTATCCCAAGAAATTCAATGCGAGCTGCTACCGTAAGTCCGAGGAAACCGCCTCGAAGAATAAAACCTATTGTTTGTGTGGTTTTCTTTTTATTTGACCAGGATGTTTTTTTTGTTTTAGGGAGCCTATGGAGGCAAATACCTCGGAGCTCGCGGAATAAGGAATCCCACCTGTCTGGCAAGGAAGCCCAGCTGAGTGGAAAGAATCATGTATTAATGTTCGTTTTTTTTTGTAGTTAGAATCGACCCTGGAAGCCGGAATAGTTTGTTTAGTTTTGATATTGTAAAAGGTGTACATACCCACAAATAAAGTTTAAAGTGGCCTGCGGGGGGTATGCGCCTTAATCATGACAGAGTTCCGTTTAAGTTGGTAAGTCCCGCATTTCAGAGTCGCCGGAAAGGAAAGAAAGAAAAAAAAATGTTATTTTTTTTCATCCGAAGTAAGAGGGGGTGTAACGAAGTGATTTTATTTTATTAAGTTAAGTTAGGTGGCTAGGTTTTGAAAATATTTTACCCATTATGGTGCTACGCTTTTAATTAATAACAGTTAAATTGTTAATTATAGATAGGTAGTATTGATATGTTTTTATGAACATTCCACGTAGGCCAAGTGGCCGGCAGTAAGCGAAACGCGACGCACACATTGTGTCCCCGGCACCCTTATGCCCGCGCTAACATGAGGGAGGCCGAGACTGAAAATAATTAAATTAGTTTCCGTCCAGCTACTCAACGAGGAACCACGCCGGCTAGCACAGTAAGTAAACTCGTGAGTATAAGGATATATTGGTATTTAAATTTCATGCGGAATTATTCGGGTGACGTAGTTGCAATATTTCGCGCATGACTACCGCGCTCCTCCTACTTCTGCTTTTTGGGCAGAGTTTAGTAGCTTGAGGATTTTGCAGAGTATCCGAGAACAGTCCGTTGCTGCCGCCCGTACCGTCCAGACGTGCCGACCCCGACCGCTCCAGAGAGGAAGCCAGCACAGGATCCGGAAGTAGGTAGCAAGGTTTGATAAAGGTTTGGTAAATAATCGGTGTTACTTGGCTGGTGAGTACTTTCCGGGCTTTATTTTTTTAGAGTTAGTGAACCGCGAGCGCTAAACGTATCCGCCTCATATCCTTCCTTAGAACTGGAGAGCGGCCGAAGGTTGGAATTAGAACCGCGTTCCACCGCGTTACACCGCGTGTTCTCCAGGCCACCTGAGCACGTAAAAATTCTGCAGGGTGACTTGGAGATACTAGCATTTGATACCGCGTGTCCTCTAGGCCACCTGCGTCCGTTTTTTTTTTGGCAGGGTGATTTAGAGGGATTTCCGTAACCGCGTGCCTGCCAGGCCACCTGAGCACGTAAAAATTCTGCAGGGTGACTTGGAGGTATCGTCCGTAATAGCGGGTCCGCCGGGCTACCTGAGCACGTAAAAAATTCTGCAGGGTAGCTTGGTAGCTTTGACCATACCGTCGTCGTCTTAGATTTGCAACCGTTCGGCTTGCCACTCCTTCCCCCCCTCCAACTTGAACCGCGTTATACCGCGTGCCCTCCAGGCCACCTGAGCACGTGAAAATTCTGCAGGGTGACTTGGAGGTACTGTCAGTTGCCATCGCGTGTTCTCTAGGCCACCTGAGCACGTAAAAATTCTGCAGGGTGACTTAGAGGTACTTCCGTAACCGCGTGCCTGCCAGGCCACCTGAGCACGTAAAAATTCTGCAGGGTGACTTGGAGGTATCGTCCGTAACCGCGGGTCCCCCCGGGCTACCTGAGTACGTAAAAATTCTGCAGGGTAGTTTTGGAGTTTGACCATCCCGTCGTCATCATCAATTCGCCACTGTTAGGTTGGTTACTCCTTCCCCCCCCCTTACCGTAACCGCATTCAACCGCGTGCCCTCCAGGCCGCCTGAGTCCGTTTTCTTTGGCAGGGCGCTTTGGAGGTACTAGTTGGCATATCATAAGACCGGAACCATCCATCAGCCAAGCGATAATAAGTAACCGCGTTAGATAGGCATAGTTTGCTTGTATTGGCGCTTGCTTCCCCTCCTGGTATCCGTCCGCCGTCTGCTCGTGACCGATTAAGTTATTGCTGGTTACCGTTTCACCGCTTTACCGAACCGCTCCGCTTGACCGCTCGCTTACTACCCCGCTCGCCCGTCGTTAAGACATCGCTGCTCACCGTTTCACCGCTTTACCGTACCGCTCCGCTTGACCGCTCGCTTACTACCCCGCTCGCCCGTCGTTAAGACATCGCTGCTCACCGTTTCACCGCTTTACCTTACCGCACCGCTTGACCGTCCGCTTACTGCCCCGCTTGCCCGCTTGTCCGTAGGTAAGACTGTTGTAGTATAAGTTGTAGTTATTAAGGTGTGTATAAAGTGTAAATAATAATTAGTGTGTAGAATAAATGTACATATATTGAATGAGAGTGTGTTCCTTAACTGTAGTATGTAAGTTCCCTTTTTCCCGACCCCTGGCTTAGCCGTATCTTCACTGCAGTTGCCCGGCCTCTATCGTCCCGCCGATAGAGTAAAGTGGTGTTTCTGCACTCTAAACAGAAACTGGCGCCCGAGATCTCCGTACAGTGTGCACCGCCGTAGTGTTAGGCGTCAAAGTGACACTTCTGCTCTTGGGTAGAGTAGGGAAGTACGTCACACTACGTAAAAGAGCCATGACAGACTGGTTGCCTATATGTAACATTGGGACTTGACCTTTATGCCCATGAACATAAATGCGACACTTTCGAGGGTTTGACCACAGCACAGACTTTTTTTTCTCCCTTGGAATATAATATATACGAGTATAGCGCATTACAGTAACTTTATTATTAAATAATAAAGTTACAGTATGACAAAGGGGCCCGAACTTGACCCCTTCATTTATAATCCGAGACTACGCAGTAATAATTGCAAAACCTCTCTACATTTAATAACACTGCAGACATCCTAGTATCCAGATAAATGGAAATGATACCGCGTCTGTGCCATTTTAAAAAAAAGGATAAGAATATGTCTAACTATAGACCAATTATCATAATTTGCAACTTTGCAAGATATTTACGGAGAGGAAAATCCCCATCTCTATCCTAAAGGTGAGAAGCGAAAGATCAGCTAAGGTTAGAAAGGAAATATACTCTCACTCTTCCCAGCAGGGAGGAATGAAGTGAAGAAAGAATTGACTTCCCTCCGGATTCTCTGGTGTGCTACACGGACGGACCTTGTGTAGCCGGAAGACCGTCCTTCGGAGCGGGAATATATCTGGAAGGCAGGGAAGTACAGAAGCTTTGCTCTAGGATCTTACACCACGGACTTCCGGGCAGAAGTTTACGCCATCATCGCCATCCTAGCGGTGGCAGGTAAGGATGAGGTAAGAGACGGGGCGGATCAAATGGCATACATTTGCTTCGACAGCCAGGCTGCTCTAAAAGCGGTGTGCTCCCCCAGAACGATTCACCTCTCGTTCAAGAGTGCGAGATCGCCCTGGAAGAGCATACCCGGCATAAACAAGTAAGACTGGTGTGGGTCCCGGGACATATCGGGGTTCCAGGCAACAAGAAGGCCGATGAATTGGCTGGACTTGGAGCCGAGGAACCCTATCTCGAGCTTGAGCCTATGTTAGGCATTACAAGAAGGTAAGTCACAACGGCCCGTAATGAGTGGGCCCACGAAACACTGAAGAAGCATTGGAGGACAAACACGGCCTGGAGGCAAACTCGAGATTTTGTGACGGGGCTGAACAAGTCGAGATCGGCCTGGTTACTAGGCCAGGGTCGGAAGACTCTGACACTGCTAATCGGAGTTCTGAGAGGCCACTGCAGAATTAGGAGACATCTATCGTTGATAGGTATTGAGGAAGATCCTACATGCTAGCGATGCGGGAGTGATAATGAAACATCTTACCACTTTCTGGGGCAATGTGAAGCGTTCGAGCGCCTGAGGCATCCTCGGCACTGAAACACTTCTGAGGGAGAAGATGAGGTTCCTCGCACTGAGTGACATTCTGACCTTCGTTAGAAGATCAGAACGTTTCGACGAGGTAGCAAGAGCAGTACATGGCTGAGGAGACAGCTGGGATTGTATGCATAAAATTGGACCGATTATGTCACGTGGACGTAGCAATCATTGATTTTTCAAAGGCTTTCGGTAGACTTGACCATGGTATTCCACTTGGGACCGCTTCACTTATTCGTAAACAATATAACCGACGATTGTATACTGACGATCTAAAAATATTCCTAGAGTAGCCTCTCTATATGATTATGGGCGATTACAAAAGAATAGAGACAATTTAAATGCTCGGTGTGTCATTAATAACCTGTAATTTATTGCACAAAAATGTAATATTTTTCGTTCATCATTAGCCACAGCACACTTGTTTATGTTATTATTAGTTATTATTTATATTTGGTATTAAATACCAATATGTTAGGCTCCATTTATTTGACTAACTCGTTTTTTTTACACTGTAACTAAAATATCTTTGAGTAAATTATCATATTTTCAAAAACCCAAAAAAAACTACTTTCAAAAACGATGGCCTCTACGGAAAAATTATACCACAAAATACTTACATATATTTGTACTGTTAAATGTAGAAAACATTATTATAATAAAATATTCATATTCTCATAGTTACACATTTATTTATTATTTAAAATATTTTCAGTTTGAAATAGCGAATTTCTAAAATATTTTCATTTAATATATTTTGTAGAAAAATATAGTGAAACTCAACATATATAACTTAGTATTTAATATTAAAACACGTTCTCTAACATTGCTTTATCTTGACCCAAAGAAATTTTTATGAAGTATATGACGGCGTTAGCACACTCGCGTCGCCAGATAGGTTTAAATCGCTGTTAAAAATTTTCGGTTAGTAATATTGAAAAACGAAAATATTTGATTCATTCTAAATATCATAGATTTAATATATAAAATTACAGGCAAAACTGATGCGTTTTTTTAATCAAGACAATACGAATATTTTATTTGGTGTCATTTTATGAAATTAAATAATCGTATTTTCCAGGTTAAAAAAGATACGCATCAGTATTGCCTGTAATTTTATATATTAAATCTACCTACATACATATATGGTATTTAGAATGAACCGAATGTTTTCGTTCCTTGATATTACTAACAGAAAAAGTTGAACAGCCATTTATAAATTTAAGTTGGATATCTTGTGAAAACGCAACCAAATGATTTATTTAAGGAAACAAAGGATTAATTAATAATAGATACATATTTTAAAATCATTGATTTATTATGAGTAAGTATATAGAAGTAGTGTTAGGTACACAAAATGACAAGTATCATATTAAATTGTAATTAAAATTATACCTTCGATATTTGGACGTATATAGTCTTTAAGGCCCCAATCTTCTAATCTCGACTTGTAAGAAGTTTTCACAAAAACCTTTCACAATGGAAAAATAATAGGATTGCGAGTATCCAAATAAAACTTTATTTTATAAATGCAGGAGGTAGTTACGGTTCAGTAAACATTATATAGAGAACAAATCCTACCTCCTAATATTGTTAACGGTGTCAAACCGTCTACGCGTGCGTCGCCTACAAACAAAATGTCGAATTAGCAAGCGCAGATTTATGGTTAACAGATAGCTTACTAACCATAGGTATGTGCTTTTTAATCGCCAAAAAGTCAATCTCAACTAAAGGCACTTATTTACCATAAGAGGACACTTCGTTATCCTTAATAAAAATATCTGATGTGGCCAGCATATAACTTTCTTATACCAGTATATATCATCTTGATCTAAAAAAATGATTATTATTCATCACTTATCTTATTTAAATTTTAATAGCGTACCTTGAAATATTTCGTTAACATTTTTAAATAATTAATTATCAGCGTCATTCGATACTGTCAATAATAATTCATGTAATATATTTTAATAATTTCTTCTTATTGACATTGACATTTTTGTAACTAAATTAGACCTTTCAAATGTCAAACTGCTAAATTTACCCTAATCCCATTTTACGAGGCCAAATGTGTAAAATATTTTCAGTTTACATAGGCATTTAAGTACTTGAAAAATATATTTTATTGGCTTGATATTGTAGACATGATTTATGATCTTTCATCAAGATTATATTTTTTTGTAAAGGCAAATACAAAAAAGTTTGGGTCCAGTGGACCACATTTCAGCTTGCCAATTTTGCTCATCATCGAATTTATCATTGTCTTTGGCCTTTAGAACATGTGTACCAAATTTAAAAGCTTTATCTCAAAAACTGTGGCTCCTATCGCGATACTACAGATATGCCGACGGATTTTTTTTTCATTAAGTTATGTTTTTTCATTATAATTCTTTGAGATTCGTCCAGAAATGCAATAAAATTTTTTCTTTTTTTTCCCGAAAATTGTACCTTTCTTCTTCTTTCATTCATTATGTCTCTTACACACACACACTCACGCACACGCACGCGCACGCGCACACACGCACACACGTACCCACACGCACACACACGCACCCACAAGCACCCACACAAACCCACACGCACCCACACGCATCCACACGCATCTACACGCATCCACACTCATCCACACTCATCCACACGCATCCACACGCATCCACACACATCCACACATCCACAAACATACATCCACACACACGCACCGACAGACATCATTCGGAAAATAGTCAGAATGGATTCAGAAGGGTTCAAAACGTATATATCAATCAAAATCTCAAGGTCGAAAAAATCACAATTACTATATTTCCTTATATTAGGCCTTATTTACTCTACTTCATGATGGTGCGGAAATGAGTTAACTTTGCGTTTACAATAGTACATTGTAATACAAGTGTGGCAAGGACTTCATTGCAAAACGATGGATGAAAGTAGGAACACGAGCGCAGCGAGTATTCCTATCATACGAGTTTTGCAATGAAGCTTGCCACATGTATGTTACATACTATTTTTTCTACGGTTGTGACGTTTTTCCCTTAGTCTTTCCAAAATTTTTAATTTGCCGCCTGTCAAATTTTATTTAAAACAATAAAGATCAAGTACTACTCAAACGGTTGTTATGACTAACAAACAAAACAAATTGTTTTGCTAAACTAACGCGTTATTGTCTTGTATCTGCTTTTTAGGAAGTGATGAATTCATACAAAGATAATCCTGCAGAAATTATTGCAGCCGCTGAAAGTGTGAGTTCCGACCTCCTTCCACGTAAATCGAAAGAACGTAACGTAAACTGGTGCCGTCAAAAGGAGGTGATTGTTTATACGGAAGTGGTCCTACTCGCCGAAAAGGCTAAAACATTGAAATCTTCCACGATGTGGTTAATTTACTCAATGCTCAGAAGCACTCTGTTATTGGAATAAAATGGAGATATTTCGAAATTTCCGAAACTAATTACATTTTTAAAAAAGAGAATCTGTAGGATACAAGGCAAAGATATTTGAAGTATTTACCAGAGAACAAATTATTGCTTTTTTACTTAACGCGCGCGCCCACACACACACACACACACACACACACACACACACACACACACACACACACACACACACACACACACACACACACACACACACACACACACACACACACACACACACACACGCACACGCACACGCACACGCACACGCACACGCACGCGCAGACGCACACGCGCGCCCACCGACAGATATCATCTGGAAGATAGTCAGAATGGATTCAGGAGGGTCCAAAATGTATAAATCAATCAAAATCGCGAGGCCGATTTTATTTGGTCGATTTCCCTCAGTGTAAATTCAAGAAATCATGTTTCTTGCGAGAAAACAATTAAGAGAATTTATTAAAAGTTTCAACATACCTCAGATTTACATAGAAGGAAAAGAATTGTGACTATAGACGAAAATGCCAAACTTAATTTTACTTTCCATTCAAGAAAATCCAAATAAATCGATCAGAATGATTTCAAAAGAATTACAAGAAAGGGAAGGAAATCATGGCAATACCTCATATGGAAAAGTTTTAAAAACTCTTAGAAAAGCTGGTTATAAACCATTCAAAATCAGGCCCTCTCCAAAAATAACCGAAATTCAAAAAGAAAGAGGAGTGGGGTTTAACCGTTTTGTATTACAAAGAATTCATGCTGACAATATATTTTTTTGAAGAATGTTCTTTGGACGGATAAGTCCACATTTGCGAATAATGGCATGATAAATCGAAAAAATACTAGGCATTGGACTACAACAAATCCACATTGCTACAGACATAATTCGATTACATGGATGCCAGTCTGTCAATGTTTGGCGTGGAATAGTTGACAACAGGGTTTTAGGACGATATTTTTTGAAAGACCTCTAAACGGTGAAACATATTTGGAGTTTCTAGAAAATTAGTTAGAAGGTATTTCTTATATGAGTTGCCTTTAGAAAGGACGAGGAACATAATATTGCACCAGAATGGAGCCCCACCACAGCGTGGCTAAAGTAAGAAACCACCTAAATAACTGATTTAGAGAATGGATTGAAAGAAATGCGCCAATTATTTGGCCAGCAAATTGTCCAGACCTCACTCCTATGGATGCATTCTTATGGGTTTATCTAAAGGACCAAATCTACTAAAATAACATTGAAAATATTAAGCAACTTAAAAACTTTATTCAGCATGACTTTTGTTGAGTATGACCTGAATGACAGCAATTCTGATTTCACTAGAAACTCTTGAGAAAACTATAAATAACATGTACAGAAAATATTTAATTAGATTTTGATATAATTTATAAATATAATTAATTATTAAATGAAATGAGTTAACCTTTATGTGTCTATATTTCAAAAATAGTTGATTTGGATATATGATGTGGTATAATTATGTCCAGAATAATACAAAGAACAAAATTGGATTTATATACAGGGTGTTTCATTTAAAAAAAATACTACTTCTTGATCCCCTTTATATAAAAACAGGTTTATACAGTGATTTTATACGTGTACAAAAGGTATTTCCAAAACCATACACGGATACATTTTTAAAATTTTCATGGCACTAAAAATAAAGTGTGGGTGCACATTCTACGTGATCACCTAATTTATATCTTCCAAATTTTATGTTTTTCAGCTGTTTACTTTGGATTTTACAAGGATAAACTATTTTTTTTTACATATTTCCAATCATAGAAAAGTTATGTGTTTTAAGCAAAATACAAATTTCCTGAATTTCTATTTCTCATGATCTACTCGAAAATAGTTTCATATACATAAGATTTTTTATGGATTATGATCCTTTACAAAAATGCGCAAATTTAAACTAGATATCTGTCTCTTCAGATCAGCGATACCCACGGTGTTTTTTTTTTCAACACATACACAGAAAGTATAGACGAAATGATCAGAGTAAATAATAATATATATGCATTTTACCTATACATGAAATGTAGGAAGATGTATATCAAATATTATGCAGTATGCAGTAGTGCATATACCATTATTTTGTGATATATTTACGGCGAAACGATGCATATATATTTCTTTGACGTAAAACTCATATAAAAGGATACATGGTACCAGTTAATTATATAATATATTATCTTGTAAATCTCATATTTGAGTCTTTATACATACTATATTCTTTACACATACCTCAAATACGGGTATGGATAGTATATATTTCACTGATTTATCTATACAGGGGGTCTTAAGCACATCGAGAAACTTTGGGAGATGATTTCTATACCTATTTTGTGACGAAAAGCTCAAATAAAGTTTTCTCCTTCGTTTAGTGTGTTGATTAAAAAAAAGATTTTCCTTGATATCTCTGAAATGTGCGTAGAATTTTTTATGAAGCTCTATGTGAGCAATGAGTACTTAAGGAGACTTATTTTGACTCTAAAAGCTTTTTTTTAATCTAACAGGGGCGTCTGAGTGAGTCTGAAACTGCATAAAAAGGATCACTTGAGTCCTTCTTCGTAAAGAAAAACGAAGAAATAATCAAAACAACAGTGTCACCTAAGATTAAAACCGATTATCTGCACTTTTTTTAAATGTCAAAGTTCCAAAAAGTTTTTTTTTTAAATCAACACATTCCGAAACGACGCAGTATAGGACAAAATTGATTCAAATATCTTCTACCTGAATTTTCTCATTGTTCTTGAGGATCACCCTGTATATTTATATTGACAAATAAATTAGAATAACCTTTGCAATCACTGTAACCGATTAAAATCAGTATCCTGCATGTAAAATATTAAATATTTTTTTATTATTTGTAATGTGCATAACACTTCAGTTGTTGCAAAAATAAGATAAAAAAATGAGACCATTTCAAAATACAGGAAAGTATGGTCTGAGTATAAAAACAATTATTTACTCAGATAATTATAACATAACTATAACCAGAATTAAAAACAAAATTAAGAATTAGTCCGTCAAATATTTCTATTACCCTTATTTCTCCAGGTGTTAATCATTTTTCGACTTTTTTTATTATTTATATTAGTGTTTATCACAAATTAAAACTAAAAAGCAAATGACTATACGTGCTTTAATGCATTTTTAAAGTTATGGCAATGCAGAAAACTGGAAGCAAATATATTACATATTATGTTTGTTTGCAGTTTGCATTCAAATCAAAATTTGTTCAAAGATCTCTGTCCAGCACTCTAATAGTTATCCGGGTATATTATACTCAAATTCAGTTACACTGTTGATTTCAGTATTACATAAAAAAATGAAAATTTGCAGTTAATCTAAGCTCAGAAAGCTAGTGTATATGTGTGCCCTACAGATTTCCGACATATTAATAAAATTACATTAATATTTATTACCAATGTCTATAGCTACTAAAATTACATTTAGTATATGCTTTACCCTCTACCTCACTGTCGTAATCCTGTATATTCTTATAGTGTCTCAATCTCATATACCTCATGTACACGGTGGGTCAAAAAAAATTTCCACATTTTGTTTGCTTTGCTTTTTATTAGTGGGTAAATTTTTATCAAATTTTCACGAGAAGTACAATAATGTATAGGCTTTTAGACAGTCAGAAGTGCACCATCTACAATCAATTTTTATACGGGGGGTTTTAAAAATATTCCTTACTTTGGGTGTTTTTCAAAAAACTGAGGATTTCTAGAAAAATAAATTAGTTTATATATTGAAAAGCCTAACATTTTGTGAGTATAATTTTTTTATATTATTTTCAATATTCCTATTTTTGTCATATTTATGACCATTTTACTGAAGTCGTGCACAATAACAAAATTGTATATATTTTATAAAAAGTAGGCTTTGAAAACAAGAACTAACAATGAACTCTGACAGGTAATAACTAACAATGAACTATGACATAAGCGCTTGAAAATTTTAATTTGTTAGCAGGAAATGAAATTTAACAAAAACAAACAAATTACCAAATTAAAACTTTATGTTTTGTAAAATTTAATAAGATCTACCTAACTAAAGTTTTTATTTGAAAAATTGTTCAACATAACCACCACGTTCTTGAATACGTCTTTGCAATCTTTTCCTTCACTGACCTATTGAATTGTTAATAACTCTTTGATCAAAATTTTGCCAACAACGAACAATTTCTATTTTTAAGTCTTCAATAGTATTTTGGTTCCTATTTTTGAATACCATAACCTCTACTATTGCCCATATTGTATAATCAACAGATTTAAATCCAGGCTGTTTGGTGGCCATTCACTTGGACAGATGAAATCAGGACATTGTTGATTTAAGAAGTCAACTGTGTACGCTGACCTATGTGATGAGGTATCATCTTGCATAAACATGTAATTGTCATTTATGTTTTCTATTTCAGGTAGCATGACTTCTAAAACTTTTTGACCATAAACTCTGAAATTAACTTTTACACCTTGACTCATAAGAATCACACTTGTTTGCCCAACTGAGATACGCCAAGCGAAACCATAACACCATCTGTAAAATGCCGCTGCCCAACCAACAACCTATTTGGATGAATGTTTTCCATTTTAAGGGCACCATCGTAAATCTTATTGTTTTGAGTATTTTTAGGTGGTCGTAAATAAAACATTTTTTCATCAGTGAACCAAATTTTACGTATGCTTTCATTGGTCCTAAATCTTCTTTCCAAAGTCATACACTTTACCAGCCTTAACTGTCGCGTCGTGACGTTGCAGAAATTTGGTGAACATAAACCCTTTTAAATGTTTTCAATTTCAGATCACACTTAATAATCCGTCTAACAGACGATTTTTTAATACCAAACTCTTTTTCAATATATCGTGGACTTTTGCTACTGCCTGATAACTGGACTTCGCATATTTTGTCGTACAATTTCAATATTTACTTCCACTTCCTTATTTTTCTAATAATCTCCATTATTTTATCAAATTTTTTGTCACAATCGAGGCAGATCTTACACACCAGTATCTGTTGGGAACTTGTTTAACAATTTTTCTGATTTCCATTTGTTTTTCTTTAAATAATGCTTAAATTAAAACTTTATCGGTTTTTGATAATATCATTAGCACATTCAAATTAATATTAACATTATAATAAAATAATTATTTGACAATTGCCTGTCAGAGTTCATTGTTAGTTATTATTTTCAAAGCCTACTTTTTATAAAATATGAATTTCTGCAGTACAATTTTGTTATTGTGCATGACTTCAGTAAAATGATTATAAAACTGACAAAAATAGTACTAAAAAAATTAAAAAAAAAAAATTCACAAAATGTTAGGCTTTTCAATACACAAACTAATGTATTTTTCTGACAATCCTGAGTTACTTTGCGAAACATCGAAAATAAGGCATATTTTTAAAACCTCCTGTATAAAAATTGATTGCAGCTGCGACTGACTTGATTTTCTAAAAGTGTACTTCTCCTGAAAATTTGATACAAATCTACCCACTAATAAATAAATTAATAAAACAAATAAAATATCGACATTTCACCGTGTATGTATTTCTAGTATATCAAGGTGCTCTACAATGATAGAGCATGTTTGAAAAAAATGCTAATATTATGTAAATACCGGGTGTCAACGGAATCATTAGAAAAGCCATAGTTTCCAGAGTTTTCAAGATATAGGTCTTAAACTTGGCAGGGGTAATATATACCATCACTTCCGGTTTCGCCAGAAATGACTCCAACTTTGAAATTTCAAGCGGAACACCCTGTATATTCTTACATTTTTTGGAATACGGAGTCGGTGTTAAGTACAATTGCACAGTTTTAAAAAAATTTTGAGACTACTTGATTTTTTTTGGGCTATTTTTTATTTTTGCATCTAGAGTACAGTGAATGCACTCAAATCAATAAAATGGACCAAAACGATAAGAGAAAAATATGAACGTGAGATTTTTCGAATTGGTTTAGTAGCTATGTTCAACCAAAATTTCCGAAATCACTAATTTGTAATTATGTCAACTTTTTCAAAAGGCAACATCTTTTAGACACCCAGTAGTTAAATACTAATTTTCACGATAAATCCATTGATACCTTCAAATCGAAAATCGGTTTGATATTAACCCAAATACACAAGTATCTCTGGTAAACAATAATTAAAATATCGAGAAAATACGCTTATCATGTAAGTATCTATGCCGTGGAAATTGAATAAAACTAAATTCAAAACATTCATTTTGTCAACAAAACAACGCTGCAAATAATAAAAGTATGCTGTGGAAACAAAAAGAAGTTTGACAGATAATAATACGTGTGTATTGTTAACTTAATAAGTTTGCTCTTTATCGTTAAATTTGTTGTTGTTTGTTGTTTTTTTAATTATTATTATTATTGTATACAAGGGACAAAAAAGTGGACATGTTATTAATTTTTGGAAAATGCCACAAATATTCCAGAAACGCAGCAGAATTATTTGCCAAAAGGTATCCGAACATCATTCATGTTTTCAATACTTTCCAATTGTGGAGAAACAAATCAGGAAAGGAACTGATAACAGTCCTGCAGCTTTCATCGTTGATAAAGCGACAGAAATTAACGTGTTGGCTTTTGTAGAAGTGAATCCTACTGCTTCTACTAGAGAAATTGGCCACGAGGTGCAAATTAGTCATGAATCAGCAAGAAAGATTCTCAAAAAATATGGTTACCGCTCGTTTAAATATCAAGTGCACCAGCATTTCCACGAAGATGATGGCAACCGAAGATTAGCTTATTGTGACTGGTTACTTCAGAGGAATACCGCTAACCCGAACTTTGTTTCTTTCATATTGTCTTCTGATGAGTAGAAATTTACTAACAACGGAATGTTCAATAAACAAAACAATAGATATTGGGCGCAGGAAAATCAATATTTAATGAGGCATGTAATTTTCAGGAAAAATTTGGAGTAAATGTGTGGGCTGGGGTAATTGGAACAAGAATTATTGGACCTATTTTGTTTCAAGGACTTTTGACAGGGGAGATATTTAGAATTCCTACAAAATGATATTGAAGAAATGTTGATGGACTTACCACTTGCAGCTTCTGAACAAATATATTTTCAACAAGATGGGGCTTTTCTTCATAATGCCGCTCGAGTTATGCCCCATTTAGTGAACCGGTATAATGGGCGAGTAATTGCAACATATGGACCTGTACCTTGGCCTTCCCGCTCACCAGATCTAAGCATTTTAGATTTTTTTGTGTGGAGTTATGTGAAAGAACGAGTTTTTAATACACCCTCTCAAACATTTGAAATTATACAAAATCGTGATCGCGAAGTTTTTGCAAGTATGACTCCTGCTATGTTGCGAAATGTTATGCGAAACACCATTGACCGAGCCAGAAAATGTCAAAAAGAAGGGGGATGCACTTTGAACATTTACTACATTTTAATTAATCTTTCAATATGTTTTTTTACTGTTAAAATAAATCATTTCGGACAGCACACTTTTTTATTTGCAGCGTTGTTTTCTTAACAAAATAAATGTTTTGAATCTAGTTTTATTCAATTTCCACGGCATAGGTACTTACTTGATAAGCGTATTTTCTCGATTTCTCGATTCTAATTATTATCCACCAAAGACCAAAGCGTATTTTAATATATATCAAACCGATTTTCGATTTGAAGGTATCAATGGATTTGTCGTGAAAATAAGTATTTAACTACTGGGTGTCTAAAAGATGTTGCCATTTGAAAAAGTTGACATAATTACAAATTAGTGATTTCGGAAATTTTGGTTGGTTGTAGCTACTAAAAAAAATTCGAAAAATCTCACGTTTACATTTTTTTCTTATCGTTTTGATCCATTTGATTGATTTCTGTGTATTCACTGTACTCTAGATGCAAAAATAAAAATAGCTGTAAAAAATCAAGTAGTCTCAAATTTTTTTTTAAACTATACAATTGTACTTAAAATCGTCTCCGTAATCCTAAAATGTAAGAATATATAGGGTATTCCACTTAAAATTTCAAAGTTGGGGTCATTTCCGGGGAAACCGGAAGTGATAGAAAAGTGTCAAATAATGAAAAAATGGCCGTTTTTGATACATATTCCCCATGCCAAGTTTAAGACTTTTATTTTGAAAACTCTGGAAACTATGACATCTAATGATTCCGTTGACACCCGGTATATTTATTATTGTTATTGTTTCGATTCGAGTAAAAAAAATCAACTTATAATGAGAAACTTTGAGCAACATAGACTGGCCAACATTTTTTAGTACTTTGTACCAGATATTTGTACATTCCATCCAACGCAATTTAGTACTATACAGGGTTTAACTTAAGTAAGTTAAAATATAGGAGGGTGGTATTCTTTAGCTTTACCACACACACACTTCTTAATGATTTAAAAAATTGGTATCAAACAAAGAGAACCGATTAAGCTTTAATTGTAATTAGTAAAAGATTTTTACCAAATAAATGGAAATCCTTCTTGAGGCCGTCGCGTATACCATTCGCAAACCGGTTTATAGTCATTGCCTTTATCAAGAAGCGTGTATGGCAACTTTATTTAACTTTCGCAAGTAATACAACAAGAAGTGCATTTTTTAATAATTTTTTTCTGCGTATCCATGGCTACCGAAACGCGCTATGCCGGCTCCATAAACCTAAGGCACAAATGGGTAAATAATATACGTAGTTATGACGTATCCGATTTGAAGATAATTTCTATTTGTCATTTGCCTGTATCTGTAAATATCAATGTCACTGGCTTAATTTACTAGACAGCGCGCTGTGTTCGGCAATGAAGGTAACATCAAAAATTATCGTGCAATAAAATAATGTAATAAGTGCAATACGTATAATAAATAAGCATCTATTTATACCATATGTATTGTTGAAGCATATGTAAGAGTTTGGCGCTATTGCCACCGCTCCAATCTTGCTATGGAATCAGCAGTTAATACTGTTCCAGAACTAAATACTTGGCTAACTAATTTAAAAGCAGTGTCTTCCTACTTTCGTACATCTCAATCCAAATTAAAAAAGCTCCATCAAAAATGTTCAAACTATAAGTCATTCCCTGGTCATTTCGAAGTTCATTTTGCGGAGCACGTTAGAGATCTAATATTATCTATTTTATATAATCTGCCTGGATGCAGACTTGTTTGGGAAGAACTCAAAGCTAGCAGCACTATTTCAAGGCAAAAGAGTAGTAAATGGTATGCTTAAGACATGGCGTATTGATACTCAACAAATGATGCTCACAGCACTTATGACTGATATAACTCTTTTTTTCAAACATTACAGAAGCTCTTTTAAAAGTCAAATCTATTTTTGCCGTATATCATTACCGCTAGAGACGCAGCTCTAAGAAAATTGAATGTAATCGTTACTGGTCCATGGCCTTGATCTTAAGCCTAATTACAGTGAAGACACATTGGAGGCATCGACTTCATTAATAATTCTTAGAATCAGGCGTAATGTACCTAACACCTACGTTACCACCGGGAGATGTAACTGGTTGGCAGTAAGGCAGAAAATTGTTATGTCGTTCAAAACTTTCTTAATGTAAGATTAAATGTTGAAGAAGACGAAACAATCAAAAATATAGTTGCCCTCATCTTTGCAAAGTCAGAATCACAAATGAAACAGTAATATTCCAATCATGTACCTAATTTACATTTTATTAAGATATCTTATACGAGTACGCACACATTTACGATATTGTTTACGAGCATCTCACTCGTATTCGGGTTATTCGTAAATGTAAACACCGCTCTAGAGTAGTATAGCAAATATTTATTGATATTAGAAAAGTATATAGTATCTGGTCTTTCGTCTAGTTACAAATTTTTAATTTTATCCCAGTAAACACCAAAGCATAGGCCTTTACTGGGCCTTTATTAGGCCATCATTTCCAATAAAGGCTCGGTAAAAGCCCAGCAAAGTCCCATTCTTTGGTATTTACTGGGATAATTTAAATGAAATGGTAATAGGAAGATGGACCAATTCAGATCAACTAATTACTACCTAAAATAATAAAACCACTGAGTCCCTAAAACTATTTTTTCAATTATTTACAACTGAGGTGTTAAATGAGCTTGTAGATAATAATTTACGACTAATTATTTATTAATTAATAATAAAAGAATAATGCATTTTGTTTTCGTTCAATAATAAAAAAATTTGAAAACAACCTAAAGGTTTCTTCATCGTCGATTTTTTATGAGAGTGTGGCTCCCCCGCCCCCGCACAAAATTTCCTTCTAGATCCGCTAGTGAAAAGTAAATAATTACAATTACTGATTGAATTTAAATTATTGGCATAATTGTTTTTAACATTACAAATCTTTACAAAAGTGATTCTTAAAGATTATCTCGAAATAGTAATGCACGAATTTTAAACATATCGAGTCTTTTATTAAACTTTAAACGCCAAACATTTAAAATTGATGCCATATCTTGGTCTAACATCGATTTATAAATTAGCCATTTTTTTATTGCGGAAATAGCAAACATTTTAGATTTTAATACAATTGTTCCAATATAATGTGCTGCTTGTGTAGTGAATAATGAAAAACGTTCAAAATATTTTTAATATAGTCATTCACATGTTGCATCCTCATGTAACAGAAATATTGTGGTACTTTTTGTATTAATTAACAGGCATTCCGCCATCCTTACTCATTCTCAAAGTTGCCTACCTAAATCCATGTTTAAAGCAAATTGCCGTTGATGTATACATATGTATGTATGTACCCACATGACGTTTACCGCAACTTGTTATATTGCTTTCTTTAGGTTGTTATTACCAGTTAGAATATTTTTCACTATAATGCATTTTTATAAATGATTAATCTACATTTGGAAAAAATTATAATCTGAGACATATATCTGAAACTTATTTATAAGGAAACTATTAAGATTAAGAATAATTTACTAAAGATCTCATATAGTTTTAACTTATTTTCAGAGAAAAAATAATAAATATAAAATATAATCATCAATTAATAGAAAATAGCAACACCTTTTGTAACCTTTACAATTTATAAGTGTGAAAACAACATTTCTTAGGCGTTCATAATTTAATAAATGAATCATTTTATGGTTCAACTGACTTATTTATTTATTTATTAATTATGAGTGACCTACATATATAAGATTGTCCTATATCCTCTACAACTTTTGTTTGGATCAATTTCCGCTAAAATGCGTCGTTGATGCTGTAGAAGCAAAAAAATCAGAACGTGACTTCGATTTTCCAATACAGTAGAAATTGAACCTTTCCGAACTTTTAATATGTCGTACAGGCCCATGTCCCTGAAGTTTCAAGATCATGTGTCGATTCGCACTTTTATTTACTCACTAATATTTAAAGACAATAATCTTATACATGATGTCCGGAAATTCTGTCGTCATATTTCAAGGAGCGATTGTACGTGGGAAAATATGAGGGAAACTTCCTATAAATATATATCCGAAAATTCTTCCAACGGGAACTAGAGCCCTTTGAAGAAGATATCCAAGAACTGGTTTTTGTTTAATATCCCGGGAACCCCCAAACTGCAGATACCCGCATTAGCACACAGCCTATTAATAATGAGGATCACCATTTAATAGTTTTAACCAAGATGAACTTCAACAGAGGCGTGTGGAACTGAGGTGGGTTCGTCTACTTTACACCCTTATTTTTTGTCTTTATTTTTTTTCTTCTTATCATCTGAATAAGATTTCCCACTCATTTTTATACAAAAAAGGTCCTTATCTCCCAAGGTCATAAGACCAACCGTTTTCAAGAAAACCCGCTTTAAAAAAATTATTGCAGGATTCATGAAGTAAATGGGATCTGAACAAAATGATGAAGTATGCTTGTGCCAGAAACGTCACAGTATCTAATCTACAGAAACGTCAAAGTATTTGCCTTAAAAGAAAACGGTACCTTTAAATAAAAGGCGATATATTTTATGTTCTGAATATTTTTATTAAGAGTCCTTTAACATATTTAAATCAACTTCCAAGTTTTAGGCGAAACAAACCTAAATATGTGTTAGAATTACATACTAAACAATGGACATGTAGTAAAAGATATACCCTTATTTTAAATGTTTTATGTGGTAAATTGTTGGGGTGTGGTCAATTAAAGAAGAAAACCAGTTTCAAAAATGTGTCGACGTTTCGTCTTTATTTAAACAATGTTTGTTCATTCATTGTACGTGGCTGTTATCTTAATTATTATTATTTTCATATACCTATTTGTTTATATGTTTAGTTATTTAGTGTTTTACAAGGAAAACCTATACAAAAGTCCTGAGGATGTCTTTAAATAAAGACGAAACTTCGATATATTTTTGAAACTGATTTTCTTGTTTAATTAACCACACCCCAGCAATTTACCACATAAAACGTAAAAGATATATTTATACAGTGTTCGTCAATTTCCTGTAGAACGCAACACCTCTCAGTGCAATTATTTCTGATTATAAGGTTTTTTTAGGAAGTTTTAACAGGAAACTTATTAACATTTTTACGTATAACTTTTACAGTTTATGTTTAAAGAGTTATTTTACGACGTGAGCATATGATTATGACAAATATATTCTTAGGGGACACAACATTAAACATCAGTCACCGTTCCGTGTGAAATCCAAAGTAATCGGCTAAAAAAATAAGGGGTATAGTAGAAGGTATAAAAATTAGGTACATTTGTGCATATTATGATTATTATGACGTCATTTTAAAATTTGTATCACTGGTCATTTTTTTTATGACAGTAGCGGTAGTTTATGATATTTTCTGAAAGGAAGTATTTTTCTGACTATAAAAATGTATCATAAGTGTGGGGTTGCATAAGAAAAATGTTAAGGCATAATTATTGCAATTTAACTTTGAAAAAAAAATAAATATAAATGATAACTATTTCTTCAATAAAAAACAGAAAAAACTTTATTTCCTATTTTTATTTTTAGAGGACTTCCAGCCAGATATATGGACAATTATTTATCCTACGTTTCGTCCGAGTTTTCGGACTTTTTTCAAAGGTTAAAAGCTAATATAAATTTTCTATTTTAATTTCATTATATGGGCTGGTTTTATTTTTTTTATTTGGTAGGTATGTGTTGTAGTTCGACGAGTTAGACAGAGAAAAAGTCCGAAAACTCTGACGAAACGTAGGATAAATAATTGTCCATATACCTGGCTGGAAGTCCTCTAAAAATAAAAATATATATATTTTTATTTTTAAAGTTTTTCCTGTTTTTTATTGAAGAAATAATTTCTACATTAACAGCCAACAACTGTAAAATATCATCTATAAATGATAACTGTGGCTCGTCGCGAACTTAAGCTCTGCCCACAGAATATCATGAAATTATTATGAAAAGGAAATGAATAAAAATAAAAATAATTATCGCAAACCTCATTAAAGATATTTTGAAAAATTTTATTTTATTTTTTGGACTTTTCCACTTTTTGGGGTCTAGTACCGCTCCTGCTTATAAACTATAAAAGATATAAAAGGTTATGAGATGACATTTATATTATTTCATGATTAGATTATATTTACCATTTTTGTCTGAAAATGAGATAAAACAATGAGATAAAATTTAGTAAGTAAATTATTCTTATTAGTTTTCTTATAAATAAGATTCAGACAATCGTCTCAGATTATAAATTTTTTCCAAATATAGATGAATCATTTATAATGTACAATACCAATAATACTGAAAAAATGTTCTAATAATAATAATCTAAAAAAAGTTATATATTTAGATCGAAGTTGCGGTAAACACCGCAACTTAATCATTCATGTGTACATCAACAGCAACTTGTTTTAAACTTGTAATGGTAGGTATCTTTGAAAATGAGTAAGGATAGTGGAATGCCTGTTAACACAAAAAGTACCATATTACATGAGGATGCAACATGTGAATGACTATGTTAAAAAATATTTTGATAGGAATGTTTTCCATTATTAACCACAAAAGCAACACAATATATTATGGAGCAATAATTATGCTGTATTAAAATTTAAAATGTTTGCTATTTCCACAATAAATAAATGGCTAATTTTGTTTATTAGTCATTTTCAGTGGCGTAATAAGCAATATAAGCGCGTGAAGCCCGCAGCATTTTGCCCCTCCTTTCGGTTATAAGTAGAGATCGGATATGGGCGAGTCATGACGTCAAAAATTGAACATTTTTTATTAAATTACATATATACCAATTAAAACCAAACATTTCTTAACCTATTACTGTAAACTGATATAATCCAGTGTCTTACCATATAGTTGTAGAGGTTCTAAAAATGACTAGGGGAGGTAGTAAAGTAAAAGCATACTCACTAAGCAAAATTTCATTTCAGAAACGTTTTTGAAACGGTAACTAGAAACATTGAAACATTATTTTCAATATATCATTTTCGGCTTCAGAAATGTTGTCGAAACATGAAATGTTTCACATACGTTTATTTTGAAATGTTTCAAAAAGCAATTAAAAATAGCGTTTCCGAAACATTACATGAATGTTTTGATATATTTTGTAAACATTTCAAGAGTTCACGTTTAATAAATATGCGGACGTTTTTGCTACATTTATCTATATTTCAGAAACGTTTCACGTATATGTTCCCTTCCCATGTTTCTGAAACTTTTTATTAAGGCTGCATGTTTACCAGAGGTATCATCCAATATAAAACTAAAACACTCTTAACGTTTAAGAGTCCTTTATAATTTTATTATGGATAAAAATGCAGCCTTTTTTCTGTCGATGCGATAACCAAGAACAAAAACATATATATTATATCAAATAAAAAGCATCAAATAAAAAAACAAAAAAAGTGTAATATCACATGACACAAAAAAATATCTTAAAACAGTAAAAGACATAGAGCCAGGATGGGTGTACCCCCTCTGAATCTTTGGTGACATAATATTTTTTATAGATTATAGTCCTGTTTTTAAGAATTTTTCAAACAATAAACTGGCTCCACTACCAAAATAAATCTACCAACGTTTTTTGATGTATGGCTTTAAAGCAAAATAGCGGTGATAATTCCACCTTATCAAATATTGCACACTCTAGAATCATATTTAAAATGTTTTCCAGCAACAAAATTAAAAAACTTTGTTTTTCGCAGCAAAATTTTTATTTACCTTCACTGTGACAACCATAAAAACGCTCTTGTTCTTTGTAAGAAATTAACCTAATGTAGGGCTTATTTATATTTATTAATTATTATTGTACTATTTGCAAATAAATTTGTCATTATTTATTAATTAATTATTTTATTACATAGTTGAGGAATTGTTATATCAAATACCACTAGAGGTTTCTATTTTGAATAGGATAAATTTTTACTTACACTTAAACTTTGTTGTCATTTTGACAACCAAGTTTTTGTGTAAAAAAATGTATGCGTAAAATCGTAACCTCTTGTGGTATTACTTATGAAAATATCTGATGTGGCCAGCACATAACTTTCTTATACCAGCATATATCATCCTGATGTAAAAAAATCATTCTATTTAATTCTTCACTTACCTCAATTAAATTTTAATAGCGTACCTTGAAATGTTTCATTAAAATTTAAATAATTATTTATTATTAGCGTCATTCGATACTGTCAATAATAATTCATGTCATATGTTTTAATAATTTCTTCTTATTGACATTAACATTTTTTGTAACTAAGTTAGACATTTCAAATGTCAAACTGCTAAATTTATCCTAACCCCATTTTATGAGGTAAAATGTGTAAAAAATATCAGTTTTCATCAGCTTTGTTTAAGTACATAGAAAATATATTTCATTGGCTTGATATAGTAGACATGATTTATAATCTTTCAACAAGAATGTATTTTTTTGTAAAGGCAAATACAAAAAAGTTTGGGTCCTGTAGACCTCCTTTCAGCTGACCAATTTTGCTCATCATCGAATTTATCATTGTCTGTGGCCTTTAGAACATGTGTAGCAAATTTGAAAGCTTTATCTCAAAAACTGTGGCTGCTATCGTGATACTACAGACATGCAGACAGATTTTTTCCATAAAGTTATGTTTTTTCATTATAATTCGTCAATATTCGTCCAGAAATGCAATAAAATTAACCATTAACCAAATTAACCAAACATTTTACCTCGCAAGATTTTGTAATAATAATGGCAGGCAGCAATGATATACATAATTTGAAAACACCTTCTTTTAAATTTATATGCAACCAGTTAAAGAAATGTTCGCAGACGAACATATTATTTACGGCAGTCCCGTATCTAGTAAATAATAATTTAAATAATAGCCACATTAATAAACATGCTTACAATTTTAATTCTAAGCTAAATCAATTCTTATTAAAGTTTGACGCGCGATCAGAAGGACATATTTCATATGTTGAAATAAACTCAACTAAGACCAGCAAAGGATTGTTGACCCTGTACTTAAAAAAATGCTATCTGTGGAGCAACATATCGGAAAAAAAATCTAAAATTCATTAAGACAAATAAATCTGACGAGCTGTTAATAAACAGCAGAAACAGCATAAATCAACCAGAAGACAATTTAACTCGATCTAGTGTTATAGAAGTAGAGGATATTACAGATAACCTAGAATCTTCTCAAACAAGCACAGCTCAAAGACTTTCAATACAAACTAGTGTAGTAGATATTGTTAATAATGTTAAGGATCGAAATTTTCGAGAGATGGGCCTGTTACCACCAATAATGTTATAAATAGTATTAACGCACGAAACACTTTAGCAAGACATAAAACATTTTCAATTGTTCATCTAAACATATGTAGTCTACGCACTAAAGTGGATGAGCTAACCCTGTTTTTAGAAAATATTAATAATCCTGATGTAATTTGTTTATCTGAGTGTCGTTTAAGTGGTGATGAAATGAAATTGACAAAAATAAATAAATATGTTTTAAAAGACTACTACAGCAGAAGTGAGAACACAGGTGGAGGTGTAGCTATATACATAAAGGAATGTTATGATTTTAATATAAAAAAAGTTTCAGTTCCGAAAATTTCGTCTAACTTTGAGTATGCCTCAGTGAATATTTACTTAAACAAAGAATTAGTTATCGGCATAACCTGTATTTATAGGGCACCTAAATACGATAAATATTCATTGTCAACATTCTATGAGAATTTGGAAAATCTTCTTTGTAAACTTAATACAGTAAAATCACTATTTGTTTGTGGTGATTTTAATATTAACTTGGACCCTACGGTACATAATATATTAGGAAATAATGCTCTTAACCTTTTGAAAGTATTCACAATGTTTGGTTTTAAACAATGCATATATGAGTATACCAGGGTACAAGGTAATACAAAATCAATCATTGATAATATTTTCACAAATATTGGCGAAAGCGAGGAGCTTGAATCTGAAGTAATTTTATGTGATCTATCAGACCATTACATGCAAAGGGTATGCTTTAAATTTGAATTTAACTATGAGGGGAAATGATTTGTATATCTATAAGAGGGATTTTAAAAACAATTATAATATTGCACACTTCAGAAAACTCATCTCGATCGAGAAATGGGATAACATTGATTTTAATACCAATATAGATCAATCATTTAGCAACTTTTTAATCAGATTCCATGAAATATTAGACGTTACATTCCCAATACGTAAGGTTAAATGTAACAATAACTATACCAAAAAACAAAAAGACAAAAAATGGATAAGCAATGACATAATTAACGAGGGTAAGTTTATTAGAGAAATGTTTAAGTTAACTTTAGATAACCCTGAAATAAAGAACTACTATACAATTTTAAAAAATACTCACAAAAAACATATATGTAATGCAAAGAAAACATATTACAATTCTCTTATGAATTCATCAACTAATAAAAGTAGTACCGCCTGGCAAATCATTAAAGATAATAATAGCACTACTGAAAGGAAACGCTTTCCTGACAAGTTTGTTAATGAGTCTGGAACTATTATAGATTCCAATAATGACGCAGTTCACGAATTTAATCGTTACTTCTTGGATTCAATAAAACAACTTACAGATAGTATGAATATAGATACTACGATACACCTGGACGAGCAGCATTCCAGTAATATGTTTCTAGCACCCATTGTGGCCGATGATGTAAGAAATATGTTGAAAAAAATAACTATAAAAGATTCTGCAGGATCAGACGGAATTCCGTGTTCGTTGCTTGCGCACATAATAGATTTTATTGCTGATCCACTTTGCAAATTAATAAATCTCTCTTTTATCGAAGGTTCTTTTCCGTCTTGCTTAAAAAACGCAATATTAATACCTATTCATAAAAAAAATGAAAAAGAATTGTTATCAAACTATAGAGCAATTTCGCTACTCTCTGTATTTTCCAAGCTTTTTGAATATGCATATGCTAGTCAACTAAAAACGTACCTTAATAAAAATAAACTTTTGTCAAGCAGTCAATTTGGTTTTAGGGAAGGACACTCCACTCAGGATGCAATTACTTCACTTTACACATTCCTGCTACAAAATATTGATAATAATAAAAAGTGTGAATGTCTTTTTTTTATATGTCTAGAGCCTTTGACACGGTAAACCACGAGTTGTTGCTTAATAAAATGTTTGATTATGGTATAAGAGGAGTACCTAATTCTTGGACTAGATCCTATCTGAGTAATAGAACGCAAAGGGTTACACTAAATTTAGGTGGCAAAGTGTATCACTCAGATGCTAAGTTGGTACCAACTGGAGTTCCTCAAGGTAGCACCTTGGGACCTCTTCTTTTTTTAATTTTCATAAATGATCTGCAAAGTCATTTAAAAGTAACAGAGGACTTTCATGTTACACAATTTGCCGATGATGTGGCAGTTGCTTCGATGGCAGATAATATACATGAGCTGTCAAGTAAGGCTAACATGTGTACTTCTCTAATGACCAATTACTGCAGCAAATTCGGATTGAAACTTAATGGGACTAAAACGCAAATGTTGATGTTTACTAACAACACTCCCGACCACAGTTTATTGGTAAAGATTGATAACTCATCAATAAGAAATAGTCAGTCTACAAAATTGTTAGGGTTAATTGTTGACAGCAAATTAAATTGGTTTGAACACATTGAAGACTTGACAAAAAAAATGTCTGCTAGATGCTACGTTGTCTGGCAACTTCGATCTTGTGTTAGCCTAGGAGTACTTAAAATATATTACTTTGCGCATGTACAGTCAATGTTAAATTATGGTATTCTCTGCTGGGGAAACTCTAGCAAAATCAATGATCTTTTTATTATGCAAAAAAAAAAATTAGGACTATGCAGTTCAAACATTCAACGCATTCATGTAGAGAATTGTTTGTTGTACTTGGAATACTTACGGTGCCTGCACTATACATTTTATCATGTTGCCTGTTTGTCAAAACCAACATACCAAACCAACAATTTACCCAGTTCTCTGATCGCAATATACGCTATAGCCTAAGACATACGAACAATGTATTGGTACCAAAACATAAACTCTCCCGTGTCAGTAATGGAGTCACGGTTATGCCCATTAAGATATACAATCATCTCCCTCGTTACCTTAAGGAAGTTACTAGCTTAAAATTGTTTAAAATAAAATTAAAAGAAATATTGCTACAAGAAGCGATTTATTCCTTGCAAGAATTTTTTGACATGACCTTTTGAGTTTGGTGTATATATATATAGTATTATGTTTGTATTTGTGTTTTTTTTATCTTTTATATATAACTATGTGTTTTATTAATCTGTTTTTCGTTGAATTTACACTTTATGTTGACTTGGTTATCAAATCATCTTTTGTTTGATAGCTCTTTATATCTGTATATTGACGACTTTTATATACATGTAATGCATGTCTACTTAAATAAAGAATATATTTATTTATTATTTATTTATTTAAAAAATTTAAATTTTTCCCGAAACTGTACCTTTTTTTCTTCTTTCATTCATTATGTCTCTTCTGGTGGTACCACATTCACCAAATTTAATGTGACCTAAAATGTTGTTAACAATCTTAACTGCCAAATTTGGGAAGTCTCCCATTCGGATTTTTTGAGTTATCGCGGATACACACACACACATGCGCGCGCGCACACACGCACACACGCACACGCACGCACGCACGCACGCTCACACGCACACCGACAGACATCATTCGGGAAATAATCAGAATGGATTCAGGAGTGTTCAAAACGTATATATCAATCAAAATATCGAGGTTAAAAAAAAATCACGATTATTATAAGTACTTCCTTATATTAGGTATAAGAAAGTAAAAACAAAGTTACTGGTCATAATAGACTGCTATATGTGTATACAAGGAATTTTGGAACAGGGCCAGTTATATATATATATATATATATATATATATATATATATATATATATATATATATATATATATATATATATATATATATATATATATATATATATATATATATATATATATATATATATATATATATATATATATATATATATATATATATATATATATATATATATATATATATATATATATATATATATATATATATATATATATATATATATATATATATATATATATATATATATATATATATATATATATATATATATATATATATATATATATATATATACATATATATATATATATATATATATATATATATATATATATATATATATATATATATGAATAGTGGTGAGAAGTATGAAACTTCTCATATGGTCTGAATGCTACTATCCGACCGACATCCTAGATGTCTCTGTGGCGGATAGCGACTTGCATCACAGCAAGTACCGAGAGCGGCGACCCCTAGCCCAGGTGGACTAAACTAATGTTATTAAATATGATTTGAAGGGAAACAACTACTCAGCGAGCAAATACCCCGACCTGTATTGAATTACACCTTCAAATCATGATAGATGGAAAGCCAATATCATTTGTCAATTCCTAACCAGACATAGATCGATTTCGAACTTATTTGCTCTCTTCAGTATGCCATAGGTTATGGAACAGACAAATGATAGTGGCCAACCTGCTAGTTATATACTAACTAAGGTGAAGTGAATAGTGGTGAGAAGTATGAAACTTCTCATATGGTCTGAATGCTACTATCCGACCGACATCCTAGATGTCTCTGTGGCGGATAGCGACTTGCATCACAGCAAGTACCGAGAGCGGCGACCCCTAGCCCAGGTGGACTAAACTAATGTTATTAAATATGATTTGAAGGAAACAACTACTCAGCGAGCAAATACCCCGACCTGCATTGAATTACACCTTCAAATCATGATAGATGGAAAGCCAATATCATTTGTCAATTCCCTAACCAGACATAGATCGATTTCGAACTTATCTGTTCTCTTCAGTATGCCATAGGTTATGGAACAGACAAATGATAGTGATGATGTTCCATAACCTATGGCATACTGAAGAGAACAAATAAGTTCGAAATCGATCTATGTCTGGTTAGGAATTGACAAATGATATTGGCTTTCCATCTATCATGATTTGAAGGTGTAATTCAATGCAGGTCGGGGTATTTGCTCGCTGAGTAGTTGTTTCCTTCAAATCATATTTAATAATATATGTATATATATATATATATATATATATATATATATATATATATATATATATATATATATATATATATATATATATATATATATATATATATATATATATATATATATATATATATATATATATATATATATATATATATATATATATATATATATATATATATATATATATATATATATATATATATATATATATATATATATATATATATATATATATATATATATATAAATATATATATAAATATATATATATATATATATATATATATATATATATATATATATATATATATATATATATATATATATATATATATATATATATATATATATATATATATATATATATATATATATATATATATATATATATATATATATATATATATATATATATATACATATATATATATATATATTATTTGAGGCTACAATTCTTTTATTTAATTATTTGTTCATAGAGCATTTTTAAATAGTTTTGGATAACTCGCTTGTCTTTTTGACTTAAAGCAATTTTTTGTTAATTAAACTCATAATTTTTATAATTGTTTGATTAGATTGCACAAGAAAGGTTTTTATATCCACAGGGCAACTAGGACAAAAAAGGGATATTGCCAGGAACAGTTGCGGACAATAAAAAATGGGACAGTGTATCAATACATATCAATATCAATGTATCAATATTATATAGCCGATTTAATATTAATAATCCCAACACAAACAACCAAATTTTACCAAAAACCTGTGATTAAGAGTTTTCCCATTTTTTATTTTCCTCAACAATACGCATCTATTTGAAGAGTAAGGTTAGAATTCAAATGGTAAATGATTATTTATTTGTAATTTAGGATTGCTGATTGGTATGAAACTTAAGTAATTATTACTATAAAACCTGAATACTTACAGATTCAGCCATAATTTGAAACGAACAACTTTCAGCAATCTTTTCTAAAAGCTTTTCGGCATAAATTACTGACACATCAATCACTACGTAATGCATACAACGACCGAAAAAGAATTGCCAATTGTCATTTAAGATAATAGTTGTGTTACCAATCTTGAAAAGAAACACCAGAAATAGCAAAATATATCTGAAAGCATATGGCGGTTATAGTGGTTATCTTGCACATTAATAAATGCAATCTTTTAAATAAATATTTTTATAATGAAAATTAAGAACTTAATTTATCATGAAACTTAAATTGTAGTTTCATTTGAAACGTTTCAGGAATTAAACATTGTTCAACATTTATTATATGTTACAGAATCCTAACAGAAACGTTTTATGATGTTTCAACTGCAACTTATTACGGTACAAATGAAACAGTTCCCGAATGTCGACTAAATTTAGGTTATATTTCCTAAACTTAACAATGATGTTTCCAATGCAATCAAGTAGTACATAATTGAAACATTTCTTTAATGTTCATTGTTTAGTGAGTATTGACACTAGCAGTTTACATCAATAGTTTTTTTTCCTGCGCTCCACATTTATTCACAGTTATTGCTGTGGTATTATTAACTGTTAACATCCGACCCCTCTCTGCAAAAATCCATTTATATGTTGAAAGCGAACGTTCTATCTTGACAGATGTTATTGGTGCATATTTGAAATGAGGGAGTGTTCGTAAATACGCCTCATTTATTTGAGGCCCTTAACAGTCCACTTCTTTTCCTTGTAGTAGATCAATTACCCAATGAACTATGACAAAGCCAGGAGTGTTGTGTAAAACACATTCTAGTTTCTTGTTTACGTATTCAGCGATGTCTCCAGATAATTGACACATGTATTGTCGAACATCAAACACTACATTCTACGCATTGATTATGGTAAATACTTCTGTTTTTGATTGACGCGCGACGTTCAAGTTGTTCTATAGCGAGTGGGGTTCGTTATTCACGAACCCCTTGAGCGTATAAATTCTAAATCTCTTTGGACACTGAGATCGACAATAGGTTCTTGAGCTTTTGCAATAGCAACTGCACCTTTAACATCCAATTGTACATAATATAGTATATAGTACAACATTTTTTTATATTATCAAAGTTTCTGTAGTAATATGATGCTAAGTTCAATCCAGTTCCCCATGTTATCAGTATAGGCTGTGAAGGTAGTGGCAAATTGAGTAGAATTTTGTGAAAAAAATCACATGCATGTGTACGCAGCGCAGCACCGGTAGGAAAGTATTTCATAACATTCTAGCTGTGAGAATAATGCAAATGTTAACTCACAATTTGTACTAGGTAGATATATGATTTCTTTAGAGGATATTCGAGTGTCTATGCAATTAATATGCAAACAGTTTTATATTATTAAACGAAATTTGATTTATAATTGTTTTTTAAATTGATTAATGAAAGTACATAAACGAATTAGTTTTTATATGATTATGTCACAGTAGTTATTGTTTACTGTGATTATATGAAAATTGGTATTTACAATGTAAACAAATTCATATGACAAAAATTTGCATTTCTTATCAAGGTTCCTGCAGACAGCATTGGAATCACTCGCTGATATCCGAACTATAGTTTTTTACTTTTAGGTATAGTATAAATACAAGCAGCCCCCTCAATAAACATTTTGAGTTGTAATTTGGTCAGGCGGCCAAATTTCAAGTTACAATTTGATCACGCGACCAAATTACACCTCGAAATATGTATTGGGCCACAACAAATAAACTTTATTGCGTCAGAAATATATATAAATTTAGAATTTAGTTGTGGGTTAGTCAGTAATAAGAAAAAAGTAAATATTATTCAATAAACAAAAATTATTCCAATGTAAAACAGAGAATACGTAAATACAAAATCACGAAAAATAATCTTTATTTCCATCAAAGAAAGTAATAGAAACTAGATAATTCAGTACACATATACAGTTTGTTTCAAACTTATTTGTAACATAAAAAACATTTTATTTGATCCCTTTACCGCCGCCAAACAAGCCGACGTTTTTTATGTTGCAAATAGAGTTGAAATAAACTTTACACTGGTATTCATAGTCGGTCGCCAGCCGCTCACCAGCAGGAGATCCAACGAAATTCTTGATTTTGGTTTAATAGGTATTTTTTTATGAAAAAAAATGTTAGTAACAGAAGTTGTTCGGAATCATCCAGAAAGCTTGATTCCAAGTTCAATTTAACAAATTTAGAATTTTGATAAAAAAGTTCCAAAATAATGTACATTTCGTTTTTATTAAAATGCTTACAATTGTGGAAAAGATGTAAATTGTTGGATTAATTGGTGACAATGACCAATCCGCAAGATCAGCTGCTGCTGAATTTAATATTCGACATCCAGATTCCACACCAGCCACCAATAACTTATGTGTAAGTTTGGCGAATCAAAGCAATATTTAATGTGATAGACAAAGTGGACAACAAAATGGAAAAGCGTAGGAGAGATCATTCGGACGATGAAGAAATTATTCAGTTTCTTAGAGACAATCAAACTTGTGGCATAAGAAGAATATCAGCAATTTTAAACGTTGATAAAAGCAAAATTTTGCGATGCTTGCGTCGAAATAAGTTGTTCTAGGACAGTTTTTTAATATTGCTAATTTTTTTAAAACATTTTATTTTCCGATCAAGCTACTTTTACAATTAATGCTATAGTTTGCGCTCAGATTACGCGACATTGGTCTGTTGAAAACCCCCATTGGGTTAAAACCGTCAGTACTCAAAAAAAAAACGTGTGGTGCGGTATTTTGCACAATTGTATAACGACAATATTGACGGAAATTTAAACGGGTACCGTTTTTAAATTTTTTGCAGGATGAATTTACGAATGAAATTGAATACTTACATCTTATTACGTACAACAACATGCATTTTCAACTTGATGGTGCCCCAATCCACAATTGAGTTCAGAATTGGCTGAACGAAAACTTTCCCAAAGGTGGAGGAGAATTAGTCCCTTAATTAATTGGCCTCCGAAGTAACCTGACCTCACCCGCTGGACCTTCTTATGGAGATTTCTAAATAGTTAAGTGTACAAAACTAAATCTCGGAATAGAGAGGAATTGAAAAACCGTATAGTGCAGACTAATGCCGAAGTTACACAGCAGACCCTTCGAAAAGTTATACAAAATAATAGAAAACGAACAGAAGCATGTATCGTGGTGGCACGTGGGGGTTTAATAGAAAACAGTAACTAATACTTTAACTTTTTTTATAATACAAGTTATTAAAATTTTACTCAGAATTTAAATACCTATTTCAGAATTTGTTAGATTGAACCAAGCAAGATATTTGGATGATTCAGAACAACTTTTGTTATAATTTTTTTCTTATAAAAAATGCCTAATAAGATTTTTTTTTTAATTCAATTTTGCATCGCAGCTAACTTGCATTTGAAGAGGGTAAATGATTTTGTGGTCATAAGTAGATCTTAATGACTGCTATCTTTTGAGACCAATTTGGTTTGAAATCGGATAAAAAATGAAAAAGTTACAGTCTTAAGTATGTACCCCGCTAGGTGTTAATTTGGTATGAGGTTTTACACAATATTTTCAACTGTGTATTATCACAGAATAGAGACCAGAAGTTCCATCCTATGTTATACTATTTTAATTAAAAATTACGGCTACAGACGTCGCTGGCATGTAGAATATCGCATATAATCACAGAATCAGTTAAAGAGAATATAGTTTCGAGTGAGGTATCGAGTGGAAGCAATTGCAATACATCAAAAGTTATTTCCTGTGTATGTAAGACGGACAGTCACTTTCATGGTCGCCGCGCCGTTAACTTCGATTTACAGTATCCAAGCTTTTAACTTTGCTAATGCTATTGCAGAGTTGGCTTTCGAAAATTTAAATAAACTGTTTATTAAATTTTCAAACGAATTAATCAAATGCATTGGAATACTATTATTACTATTGTTCTTGTTATACGAAATTATTGATTGACAAATTATATTTCACTAAAAAAGAGTTTACTAATATAAATTTAATTGCCAATTTATATACGCCAAATACATATTTATAAAATGTTAGCTTGATTAAATTAAGCGTATTAATAAAAAATTTATAATCATGTTATAATTATTACACGACAATCTGAAATAATTAAAACAAAAATAAAATGTAGTTTAATGATCAAAGAACTTTTTTATTTTCAGCAAAATATACATATGATAAAATGGACAACCTAAGAATAAAGATAGAATACGGGAAATAATAAAAATATGTTTTGGTTAATATTACATTATATACAATTTTATTAGTTGTCAATTGTTAACATTATTACCCAGGGTGTGTGTGGAGGTGTGCTGGGGGTGTGAGTATGAGTATATATGTACGTGTTTCTAAGGCAGGTAGTACTTCAAAGAATAAGCAAAGTTTGCTTAATAAACATACATCCTAATGTGAACAGTTACTGAAATACTGAGTGTTAAAATTTAAGTTTTTTAACACATTTTAATCATCTAACGTAGATAATCACTAGTAGCGTTAAGATTACATGACTGTTATTAATTTTGTTAATGTAATGTAAAACCAAATTAATTGGAAATCAAAAAAATGCATTCATCGTTTGTTGTTCATTGAATATGACTTGCCATCTTTAATCTCAAATAACTCGAAAAAAGTGTATTTTAGCAACATTAAATAATAGTATATTTTTTATGTAAAATTAAGGTATACTTCATATTTTTCGTCAGCGGCGCCAAAATATATCATCTTCTTTTACAAAAGGCAATTGTCAAACTGAAAATGATATTTCAATTCTTGTAACCGTGGACGATATCTTAAAGACTCAGAGAAAATGTCTGGAAACTAAAGATGAAATAATTGATGAAAATTTACCACTTTAGAAGATTGCTCTATTACATTTGTTTGCAGGTTACGTAGTCTTTAAATATATTAAAAAAATAATTGCGAAAATTGCAAACAATCGCTTCAGGATATATCCAGGGATTTTAATGAAATCAGATATAGATTAGGTTTTACTCATGAATATACAAACGATTTCAACGTAGTTTATCTATCAGAAACATTGTATAGTGTTATAAAAATTCAATTATTAACTTTTGCAGAAATCTTTGAGGGTAAAAAAAACAAGAATCCTTTCTACGAGTTGGAATAATGAAAAAAGCTATCTTAAAAACAACAGAATCTAAATATGACTTGTTTGAAAATGACCGTAGAGAACATAAAGAACATCGTTTCAGGATGTATTCAGGTATTTTAATGAAATCAGATATATATATATATATGCATCAAATTACTTAATTATCTGAAAATAATTAACACAGGTTCTTTTCGAGTGGACCTTATTAGTGTGAACTTTTTAACTTATGTTTTTGAATAAAATGCAAAATAACTTCTAAATGGTGCAAAGTATCGAAATTCTTCAATTGACAAAAATATTTTCAAATTGATTAGCAATTCCAAATGATCAAAAATTACTAATGATTGACAAGAGATTGGGGGGTTTAAACGGTAAATGGACTCGAAAACCAAGAGACCAAGCATATTTGAATCATTAAAATAGCTACTGAATATTGCTTATGAACTGTTCAATAAGTGTTAAGTTTATTTCAAACTTATACTTAAAGGAGGTCCATTAAATCCTAGAAGAATATATTATTATGTTTAATGAATTTACCTTCATCACAATTTTCAAGCATTTTTTTTTTTTGAAAGAAGGGTGTGATATCCAAGTCTCTAATAATCTATAGTTATCATACGAGTAGTTTCTTCAAATTGTGATACCTAAGTTATTTAAAATTAATTATACACGGCATCCCAGAAGGTGGGATGGAAATGTAAGTGTACAGAACAGAGAAATACAAGACCCATGGTACTTTTTTTATTTTAAAGAGTTCTTCGGGGATGGAAGGCAAACAAATTTCGTCATTCGCTTATAACCTCGAAACCGTTCATCAATGTCTTAAAAAGTTGATATACAAGTGGTTAGCTTATTTACGCGGTGTCCTAGGTGGACGGCGGTGGCGTGGTAAATGGTGGGTAAACGCAGTTAAAGCGACGGAAGCTGTGAACGCGACCAGGAAGTCCTTGGTGTACTTGCAGCGTCCGATGCAATGCGTTGTATCGGTTATTAAGATGTCGTGGACGAAGAAACGTACTTTTCTGTTAACTGAGAACAACTGCCGAAAAGTTGTATGTTTATATTTCTTAGGGTTTTGGTGCAATGTATGTGTTCATTCTCTATCCACATAATAATATACAGGGTGTCCTCTTTTAAGTACCAAGATTTCGACAATCGAGAGAAGACCCCATTTTAAGAAAAAAGTTTCAAATAAACATACATCGTATTTCGTTCTGTTTCAGATGTACAGGGCGTTAAATGAAGTGCCATGTATAGCTCCTCAAATTCTTTCACAAATTAATTTTTTCACTCCAACAATGCATTCTCGACAAAATCCCACATTTTACACAACGAACCAATACCAATATGTTGCTAAAATCACCAATACATTGTATGTGCCATTATTTTAATAAATTAAGTCAGCATTGTGATATAAACCTTTGCACACAAAATCAGCTGGTAAAATATGCTAAACAAACTTTTATGATTTTTTTTGTTGAAATTATACCATTTACACGTGTATATTAAAAATATCACTACAGTCACAACTACCGATTTTAAGAAGAAATATATTAGTACCAGTTATGAGACATCTGTATGATGACACTTAGTCATTTTCACTTCCTAAAAGTATACAGGGTGGCCAAAAAGGATTTTTAAATTTACAACTTGAACTGAATTTTCTCAATTTTTTTCAAATGGAACATATTTTTGGACGATGTGATGTGGGATTGAAAAACGAACATTTTTTATACGTGCTTTCCTATGGCTATTTGTGACCATTTTCAATTTATTGAACAATAACTGCAAAATTCAGCAATAAAAATTAAAATTAAGGTTTTTTTTTTCAAATAATTCAAAAGAGGGTATTATAATAAGCGTTTTACATGATTCCCATAAAAACATCACACCAACAATAATCCAAAATTTGAAGGAAAGGATAATAAATGCTTTTAGAAGTATCACTCCGGCAATTTTATGAACAGTAGAAACCTCATTTGGTTACAAATAACCATAGGGATGTACATACAACAAATGTTCGTTTTTCAATTTTACATCACATTGTCCAAAAATATATAGGATGTTCCATTTGAAAAAATTGAAAAAATTCAGTTCAATTAGTTATAAATTTAAAAATCCATTTTGGCCACCCTGTATAATTTTAAGAAGTGAAAATGACTGAGTGTTATCACACAAATGTCTCATAACTAGTACTAACATATTTTTTCTTAAAATCGATAATTGAGACTGTAGTGATTTTTTTAATATACACGGCATATAAATGATATAATTTCAAAATGGAAGAAACATCAAAATTCAACAGGGCAGACGTATTTGAATTTCTTAGGTTTCGTTTAGGGTTCATTTTTTTAAATTAAAAGTTGTCAAAATGGCCAAAGTAATGACAAAATTCGAACATTTTAAGACTACGACGATTTAAATCGGTTCGTTGGTTGTGGAGATATAGCAAATTCAAAAAACTTTATTTCTCAACCGATTTCAAAGAACTTGGTAGGCAATATAATCGGCTCTAGGAAACTGTGGACAAATTATCGACATGTCAAAATACGAAAGTCACATTCTACTAGTAGGTATTTCTATTGCCTATGCTACCACATCTTAAATATCAACAATATGAATAGATAAATAATTTATAAAAAATCTTATCAAGGTAAATAACATAATGAGTTGGTAGAGAATATTTCACCAGAAATCTGTAATTACTTGGTAGGCACTAATGAATTCTGAATGAAAATGGCAAGTGGGCTATTTTTGAATTAGCTATATCTCCAAAACCAATGACCAGATTTAACTCATCGTAGTGTTAAAATGTAGTAGAAAGTCAATCTTTCGAAATCTGTCATTATTTCTGTAATTTTTTTAAATTTTATTTAACAAGAAAGAGTACAATGGAAGGCCTACATTAAATTACGCCCGCCAACTTGAATTTTGACGCTTCGGCGTGCTTCGGCCATCTTGAAATTTCGTTCTTGTAGCCTATTTAATCAGTTAATTATTGACACCAAGTTTGTTAAAATCGGCCGAGAAACAAAAATTTAGCAAAGAAAAATAAAAAGTACGGTTTTTTTCGGCCCATCCGGTATATACAAACCGATTTCATATAAATATTATTTACGGATTCATATTACTCAGAAAAATACGCAAAAGTATATATTAACATGACACTAAAATTGAGACACCCTGTACTATAATTGTTTTACTAATAAAAATATTAAACTTACGATAACATCAACAGTATCCATATCTTGTGCACATATTGTAGGCAGCGCATTTCTTATTAATTTTTTTTCTGTCTTTATTCAAAAAACATTTTTCAGAAAAGTGCTTTTCACATACATGTTTATGAGTGAGTTGACAATAAGTTAAATGTAAAATATTAGGATTTCCACTAATTCTCAACTACTTTTCCCCGCAAATATCGTCCTTGGGGAAAGAAAAAAGTTTATAATAGCATTTTGTCTACTACTATTGCCACATCCATTGAACACACATATCTTTTCTCTGGCAGAAGTACAGTAACTTCTTTTTTTTAAACAAATTTGCAAAAGTTACTTAAATTTTAGAAATAAGTGCACAAGTCACCCGCCATTCAATAGCTTCAATAGTTAATTGTATATTTTACTATTACCACAGAATCAGTCTAAGTGTGTGCTATTATTAGGGGCGGTCACATATACGGTAGCAATTGGAGGTGGCGACGCGGTTGTAGGTTATTGTCATCTAATAGATAGGTAGACAGTGAATCAGAGGGCAATAAATGTGTGACCTAGCTTGGAAAATGTTACAAAATAAAATTACAATTAATTAATTGTGCGTTTCAGAATTTTAGAATAACTTACGAAATTAAATTAAATATATATATTTTATTTTACATACTTCACATTACCAAACCTACGAAGTTTATTCAAATAAAAGTTCTATTTTTAATTCAAATAATTTTCAAAATTGATAGAATCAACGCCATATTAATAAAAATTAGAGCATAAGATTTCGATTTCGTTCGTAATTTAATGGGCCAGTCCTTTTCTGATCAAGCGGCCACAGAGAGCATTACCGAGATTCCCCGAGATACAGCGACGCGATGTTGAACATGTGAATTTTCAATATAACTCGATAATAACAGGTATCATACACTATTTACCTGGTAATCTATGTCGGCCAAATCTATAGTAGCGCCCACTGCTTTTACATCACAGTACTACTAAAAAACTACTTATTTATAACTCCGTAAGGTGGAACTTCTGCTCTCTGATTCTGTGGTATTATGCTTACGTTGTACGTCACTGTCATCCTGTATGTTCTTATAAATATTGGTCTCAATCTCATACCTCTAATGTTACAGGGGCGTGCGGTGAGTTTTGATACAGGGGAAGCAGTTTGTGGTATAGGATGATGGGTAGTGCGAAGCCCCGAGCGAAGCGAGGCAAAAATTTTTTAAGAAAAGGGGTGTGGCTTCCGTATACTCATTTTAAAGCAAATGTCGAAAGCTGCAAAGTTATGACATCTAGAAAAAAAGTACACTTGTAGGACCGCCACTCCTCAATAAACATAAAACATAAAAACACCACAAAAATTAGACAACCCCCGATTCCAAAGCCGAAGCTGCACGGGCAAGGATTACACTTATGAAGAAAACGCAGACACACAACCATACCCACCGACATTGCCAGCGCCGGTGGCGGGGATTGAACCCGCAGCAAAATAGAGAGTTTGTTCAGTCACACTAGCCATCGTGCACTCTCTAGCCAATTATAAATTGAGCCGGCTAGTTAAGTAGTTAACATGCACATACCTACCTATTTATAATGTAGTTTAATCCGCCTCTCCTTTTTTGCGATGTCGGAAATAACTTCGTCGTAAAAGTTTGAATTTTGGGACATCTCCTTCACAAAGTCACTTTCTATTGTCAATAGGGACAATTTTGAAAGCCACTCTTCACTGGTTGAATTTCTTGAAAAAGTTTTTATTCTTTTTAAGGTCGAAAAACTGCGTTCAACCGAAGCACTAGTTGCAGGTATCGTCAACACTAATTCACACAATTTCAACACTTCAGAGTAGGCCTGATCCAAACTATTTTTTTTTATAAAGATAATCAGTTCATTGGCGTTATGTTTCTGACTAATATCTTCTGTAGCATAAATAACTGAAAGTTCCGATCGTAACCCAATTATATCAGAAATATTTCCGTAGTTATCACTCAATGACTGAAGTGCGTTTTGTGGAAACTGTTTATTTTTAAATTCATTAAAATTACATAATTCTAAAAATTGTATATCACTAAAATTTTTAAATCTATTATTTAGTTGCCCATTGATATTGTCCAAAATTTCGATAAAATGTCTTCGATATGAAGTTCTATGATCCACTATAAATTCAGTTCGTATTCTTTTTCTTTGCGGTTCTAAATTGTCATTACTAGTTTTCTCCCAGAACTTTTCAAATTCATTTCTTTTGTTACAAACCAAATTTTTGATTTCTTCAATTTTCTTTACACAAAATCCAACGTCATTTGATTTAGTTTGCAAAATATTGAATAAATTGTCAGTAAATGGGAATATTTCGGAGAAAATATTTAACAAAAAATTAAAATCAAAGTCTCAGTGTCCCAATCATTTTTGCTTTGTAAAATATTTTCAAATAAATCAATTAGAGGCTGTCGATATTCAGATACAGTTTGTACTAGCCTCCCATTGTAATTCCATCGTGTTGGAGCAACTCTGGGTAGTCTCTTCTGTACTTCCAAATCTAAAGCTCGTGTCCGTTTTGATGATTTTGAAAAAAGGCAGCCATTCCACTAATACTTAAAAAAAATACTTTGCGCTCTTTAAGACACGCTGCAGATTGAGCAAGAACTAAATTTAATCGATGGGCAAAACAATGTACAAATATTGAATTCTGAAAAGCCTCTTTTACTTTGGCCTGCAGGCCCCCCAATTCACCAGCCATTACAGCGGCCCCATCATAACTTTGGGCGATAAGTTTAGCACCACACTGTAGATTATCGTCTATGTGACAAACTATAGTATATAAAGCTGCGGCCGTTATTTTTGTTATTACGTCTAAAAATCCTAAAAAAGCGCTCTTGGACTTTCCCATTTGGATTTATGTAGCGTACTACGATTGACAACTGACTAATATTCGTAATATCGGTTGTTTCATCTAACATAATTGCAACAAAAGGAGCTTTTTTATTTCTTGCTTGATCTTTTCTAAAACAATATTGCTTATCTGACTGAATCAAATCATTTTGAATATGATTTGATGTACCGCGAAATATCGTGGAGTGTTCCAGATGGTTACCTAAAATTGTATCGTATTTTGCTAATAAATCAACTAAATTGATAAAATTGCCCCTATTAGCAACGCTCTGAGATTCAGTATGACCTCTAAAACTAAGTTCATTTTCGCCGAGAAAACAAACAGTGTCAATAAGTCTTTTTAACACTTCTCGATTTTTTTTTATAAGTTCATTATGCTTACGGTCACTTTCTTTCAACTGCTGATCTAATGAATGCTCAATTCGTGATTTTCCAAATGTTTATTCTTTTAGCACCGCTCGCAAATGAGTTTCACACTTACCATGCCTTTTTGTCACTTTGTGAATGTTGTTTAAATCTGAAAAGCCATTTTTATTCCAAACACCTTTTTCATTTGTGAAAAGTACACATGGCCAACAAAACAATTTACACAAATTTTCACAACCCCTTAACCACTGATTAGCACTGTACACTTCAATATTAAATTATCTATAGCATGATTTAACTTTCGTTTTTAAGAGTTTTAAATCAGGTGTTGGTCTCCCGTTTCTAATAATATCCAGTTTATCTTGAAACGAATATGTTGAAAATCCCCTTTTCAACAAATTGCACACCACACAAACGCAAATAATATTTTCCACAGTGCTAGGATCAGCTTCCAAATTTAATAAGCAATTCTAAAACTGCTTACACGCGCACTAATGTTCAACGTTTTAAAAATCACTTGTCGCCGCACCACAGATTTAAAAACACCAAAAAAGTTTTTACAAATATAGCACAAAAGCTGAGAATAATACTAGGAAGATTAATATTAAGTATAATATTAAAATCGATATTAAAATGGAGATTAAAATCTATAAAACAAAACGCATTACGATGCTATACAGCTCAGATATCAAGATTATGAAGTGGGGATGGGATGCATTTCAAGAAGTTGTTTACGTATATTGAAGTCGCGCGAGTTCGTGTTGGCTCGATTAATCGAGTGCGTCATCGTTACGGTTTTATCATGCAACATTATCTCAGCTGTTAAAAAGCAGGGCCGTGTCTATTGAAATTGGGTAAAAGTAAATTTTAATGATTAATATATGTGATAAATAATAATTAGGTTCTAATTATGTGTTTTTTTTTAATAATCCCAGGGGAAGCACTGCTTCCCTTGCTTCCATGGACCGACCGCCACTGCTAATGTATGTATTTCTTTTATGCGAACTCTAAAATGGTCGACCATGCAGTTTGTAAAATGACCGGTGGTGTATTATCCTATAAGCGTATGAAACTCGGGATTGGAACGAAAAATATTTAGGAACGGGATGATGGACACGGACCTGGACCGTAAGGGTTAAATAACTCAATAAATTTTAAAAATAAAACAAATGGAAATAAAATCTAGATTTCTAACTATAGTATTTTCGTAAATTCTGTAGAGTAAAGGAATACGGATTCAATGGCGTGCATGCATGGGAAATAATAATACAATAATAAAGATGAAATAATTTGATTAAGAATACCTATGAACTCATATTGATGATTATTAATATTTTCTCTTATAAATCGATATATTTCATTTTAGGCATGAAAAACAATCATTAGGGAAAGTTATATGGTAATTAAATACATTTATTTATATGATCTGAATTTTATAAACATTAAACAATATATTATTATTATTTACAAATATAGGTATTGATTAAAGTTCTTATTAAAAAAAAAGTCACAAATAGATTATTTGTGATTTTCCTTATAAAAAATTGTATTTAAGGTGAGTCGAGGCAAATGCAGATCAAAATTTAAAAAGTTTGGATTTGAGTTATTGAAAAAAAATGGCTATTATACCTAAAGTATTGTAACTTTTATAGAGTATATATTAAAGCCTCTCTTTTCAACTGTCAGACTCAAAATATTTTGCTTATCCATATTCTACTTTTTATGATAAAAATATTGAATCTTGTCCCAGGTGCGCACTTGCCCCACTGACAGGGGGTAAGTGCGCACCTAGCCTTTATTTTCTGATCTATTCACTCAATGCAGATATTGGGGTAAGAGCATGTAACTCTCAGGGATTTTAATACTTTCAAAAATTTTTGAAATCGAATGAATTGAGTTATACAAATTTTCATGCCCAGATTCAGGAAAGGCTTTTATTGTCCGAAAAATATATGGATGAAAAAAAAACACAAAAACGATGTAGTCATTTTTTATTTGCTAACAGATGTTTATTGTATTAAAGAAAATATTTTTATGGACATTTAAGCCATTTAAATAGTAACAAATGAAAATTTTTTACCAAAACTTTCAATAATTATTGAACATTGTAATTTGAAAAGTTAACTTCAAAAGCAATATCCCCTCTTCTCCTCATTTTTGGGGAAGGTAGTACACGGACAATATCATTCTTGTCAACCGAACTTATATCTTTTTAGAGGGTTGTTAACAGTCATAGAGTTGTCATTTGCGGACAACTTTCGCTAATACCTTATTATAGGGCCCCCTTCTTCAAAGTATAGAACTTCACCTACAAAATATTTCACTGATTTTTTGCCAGTGAATTTTACAAGGGTCCAATCATCAACTGTCAACTCCTCAGTATTTTTGAAGTCTACCTCTTGGTTCTTAGAAGTAATGGTTTGATTGAATGACTCATAATCTTCATCCTCATCTTCAGAATTTCTGACACTAAATTGATCCTCATTACTCTCAGAAGAGCTTTCAATTTCCTTCCTTTTTTTTGCTTCCTTTTATTTGTTATTTCTTTCTGCAACTTTTTCATTTTCTTCTGCCTTTCTTGCTCCTTTTTTTCTTCCTCTAACTGAATTAGCCTGCTGTATACTTCATCCGAAGTGATAACTTCTGATCCACTGGCTACCTTAGTCTTCTTTATTTTAATATTTGTTGCTTTGCGGCTTTTGATGGTCTATACTAGTAACTGCTAAAAACTTTTCCCATTTTCGGAGACATTACTTACCGAAAACGAAGGTACAGAAGTTATCTCACATGAAGAAGTTAATGAGGATGTTGAGCTTTATGTAAAGATGATGTTGATTGTCCAACTTCCACCAACGGGGGGGACTTCGCAGGAGCAGTTTCAGCCGATGTTGTTAACCTGTAGAGGTGGTAACTGGGCTAACTGAATTAGAAATCAAGGAATTTCCTGTCTCATTATGTTCAGTTCTGGAAGAGTTATTTGAAACTGAAGGTAGTATATTATTGTTTTGTTAGGCGTTTACAGTCTTTCACAACTTCAGCGATGTTGGATCAAATGAGGTTTCAGGGAATATGTCCTTATTAAAAGGATAAATTCCTCTTTTCCAAAACCCTGATTGAATTATAGCTGAATCTAAATTCTTTCACAAGAAACAAATAATCTTTACAAACTCTTTCTTTGGCAGCTTATGTCCAATATGATGTTTTTGCCACTTCAGTAGTTGTGTCCTATGAAGTTTTCAAGGATTTCATCACGCAAAGGTCCAGGGGTTGCAGAAGATGGGAAGAATACGGTGGTAAAATAAGGATGGTAACATTATCTCGCCTCGTTAGCTCTACCAGTTTTAGGCTTACATCGATATTGTGACCATCACAAATAAGAAGTGCAGGTCTTTCACCGCCAAGTGATCGCAAGACTGATTTTTCAAAAAATCTCTCAAAAATTGTTGATTCCATCCACCCGTTAGTTGTTGCAGCATAAGTGGTACCTGGATATGCTTTTTCTTTATTTGGCTGCCATTCGTCCCAAATATTTTTACTTTTGAAGGTAAAAGGTGGGACCTTGGCGCCATTAGCGGCTCCTGTTAGAAGAACTGAAATGTTCTCTCTCCCAGGGGAGCTAGTAGTTCTTGAAGAAGGAAGACCTCTTCCTCCAACCACTTTTGTCTTTGACGGATCCTTCGCAAATCCTATCCCATCACAGTTAAATATCAGGTGTGGTTTGCTTTCAAACCTAGTTTCTCAATGATAGCCTTTATTTGGTCAAAATATTTATAAATCACAAAAGAGTCCACACACTTTCTTCCAGCAATTTCAATACTCAGAGGTTTTTTATGGACAAATTATTTCGCTTCATAAATAAAGACAGCCAATCACTATTCGGTCTGGAATTTTTGAAAGGGGTTTTAATCTCCTTGGCAATGACACATTCTTCGACCAGAACTAGCACTTCCTTTCTAGAAAGCCCAAAACCATACTTTTCCATTTCCATAGTTCCAAAGCCATACTCTTCTCAACTTCCAGTGAAAGTAGTAGGTCGTCCATAGGAAATAGATTTAATTCCTCTTCTTATCCTTATATGATCTATTGATGTGTTCAGTGGTATATTATATATCAGAGAAGCATGGTAAAAGTTGTATATTCCTGATTTCACCTCCTCCACAGCCCTTGCCAAATCTTCGGGAGAGTATTTCTGTCCCCTTTCATTCTTTCTGACGTAATTTCTCACAATTTTTTTGTACTTAAAATAATCCTACAATGAAAGAATATTGTAAAATTTAATTGGAAAGGATACAGTAATAAAAAAAAATCAGAAGGGGTAAGTGCAGACCAGAGCTTTATTCTTGAAATTTCATAAATGGAACAACAATTAGTTCAATTTCAATTTCTTATATGCAGAGTATTTCTGTAATAAACTATATATTAAACATTGATTTTATATATAATTCAGCTAGTAAAAATGACACCTCCAAACAATTCACAATAAGAATATGCACTCTATTTGATATAATAGACAATGCCTTATTCTCATATTCTTCTAGAGAAAAATGGTTTTCGTTCTTATGTACTTTGTGAACATGTAATTTGGTGTAGATATAATTTTTAAGATATTTTGTTTAAAAGTCAGCACTAATTAACTAATTTTTTGATAAATATTATGTACCTACTTATTATGACTTTATGAAGCGTGAAAATAACTAAATAATATTCCTGATAATTATCTGGGAATGTTTCATTAGGTGTTTACAATCTAATATGATAAAATATTCCTATTTTTATGTGCTATGAAATAAATCTGTTTTCTTTATAAAAATTGTAACAAAAAATTAATGGATTTATCAGGTAATTGGATGGCTTTCAACTTTAAAAAACAATTATTTACTGACCGCCATATTTTGACGTGGAAGTGCTCCTTTGTCAAGTGTCCAATAGCAATGCACAGATAGATATCTTTAGGCGGATGGCGAGGCTTGACCGTCACGTTTACGCCCACTGTCCCATGTTAGAGGGATTGATTAATTTAGTATAATTTTGTATAATACAAGTCAGAACGAATTAAAGACAACGGTGGTTAACTTTTTTAAAACGTCTCAACAATTACTTGCTTCAGAGGATAAGGTAAGACATATTTGTCATATATGTATAAACGATCATATTTACGCGGTGACACATTACCTAGCATCAATCCTGGAATTGACGTAATTTCTGGCTACTTTCTCTCTACTTATAGGATACTTCATGATGCCACGAATGAATAATTACAGATAACACGTTTGAATCCATTTGTATAGGTAAAACTCTTCTAACACCAGAATATCATAATAAAGAGCACGCGAGCTATTTTTTTCAGCATAATTTTTTACCGAATTTGTTGCCAATACTGCTTCGATCTAGGTAGGAAAAGTTACCAATGTTATCATTATACCATTCTATTTTGCACTTTACATTAAGCTATAGAGGCTCTGAAGCCAATTCTGACTTTTTGTGTACTAAAAAAATCTAGCCACTATATGACTATTTAAAGTTTTATTCAAAAATAATCCACCTCTATTTTGCATCACCGCTGTTAATGATAAGTTTTTAATTAACACAGCAAATCATGCTAAGGTTAAAATTATAGATTTCCTAAAATTTATTAAAAACTCGTTATTAAAATGCAGATGTGCTTAAATTAGAATTGAATGCTATTTCACTGAATTAACTATATATTTATAGTGACAAATAGATTAGAATAACCTTGGCAATCATTTTAACCGATTAAAATCAGTATCCTGCATGTCAAATATTATTTTTTTATTTTTATTATTTATGCCAATAGCAGATAACTTCAGTTGTTATTGCAAAAATATGATAAAAATGAGACGATTTCCAAACACAGGAAAGTACGGTCTGAGCATAAATTCAATTATTTACTCAGATTATTTTAACCGGAATTAAAAACAAAATTATTATGTAAAAGGTACATTACAAAATAAATACCTATATTGTGTTTATTTACATTCAAATCAATAAAAATTCAAAAATCTCAGTCCAGCACTATAAATATATAGGTACTTGCAAATACAAGGTAACTCAAAAGTCACTTCCTTATTTATCTTACTGACAATTCAATAAGTGTTATAGAAACAATTTTTTTTAAGTGGTATAATCCGGCTTTATTTATAAAGTTTTTTTACATTTACTTTTGAAATATGATTTCAATCAAATGGCTGGCACTAGCCTGTTAGCAGTGCCGAACTCTTTTTACGACACTTTGCATGACTTGTAAAATTTCGGGTGATAAAGCCGCAATATCATTCCCTATATTGTTTTGTAGGTCGTCTAATATTTGACGTCGATTTCCATACACATTTTCCTTTAGAAAGCCCCAAAGGAAAAAATCGGGAGCCGTTAAATCGGGACAATTAAAATCTGAATTCCGCGACATTACTCTTTTTATTTCCCGAAAATTTTCTTACGACTTTGCATTGTTACTTGAGATGTGTGTGCCGTCGCACCACCTTGTTGGAACCAGTACTGCTCCTCGTACTGCAATAATTGCGGTGTCAAAAAAATTCTCGAGCATGGTTCTGTAGAGATCGCCATTAACTTTTTTACAACAGCCTTTGCTGCATTTTCACAAAATGCGGGCCAAACACCCTCTGTGCGGAAATCCCACACCACAAACTTACAGTTTATTTCAAACTTATTTGCAACATAAAATACGTCGGTTTCTTTGATACTTTTAACGCCGTCAAAGAAGCCGACGTTTTTTATGTTGCAAATAAGTTTGAAATAAACTAACTTGACAAACATATCGTGGCAGTGAGATAAAGATGCTCAAAGGGCCAGGGTTGTATAGAATGAGGACCGTCATTCGCATAACGTTTGTATCAGTGTTAACATCGGTAGACTATTGCAAAAAGTAACTTTCAGAAAAGTTACAGATCTTGGACAATGGGAAAGTAAATTAATCAGAAATTTCATTTCAGATCGACGAGGTCATCATCAAAGCCAAGGATATTGGCGCGCTGTAACCCAGTCCAGGACGTTCTGAATATGGTCTAAAGATGGGCAAAAGGCTCCATTTTAATGAGCTAACTCACTCCATAGTACACTATTACTTGACAAACATATCATGACAGTGAGATAAAGATTCGCAAAGAGCCAGGTTGTTTAGAATGCGGACCGTCGTCATTCGCATAACGTTTGTATTAGTGTTAACATCGGTAGACTGTTTTGCAAAAAGTACTGCATTTTGTAGTTGTGTTTTATGAATTGTGGTGCAATAAATTTTGATGCCTTGCGCATATCTGTGCCTTGTAATGTTTGTCAAGTAGTACATCTCTGTCCATAGTCGTTATTCCCATCTTTAGCCCATGTTGAAAACGTACTAGACTGGGCAACCAAACACACCTTTTGTACTTAACAACTGCTCAACTGTTAGTACCATCCGTATTTTTCTCTAAAATCGTAAGCAAAGTTGAAGACAATTTCTATAAAAAAAATTTTGTATATTTTTTCGGTTGTCGAGTTATTGGATAATGAGTATTTTTATTTACAAAGATGTCTCCTTGGTGGTTGTAACAGGCATTTTTTTTGGAGTATGTTTTAAAAATATTTACTAAGCTCTATGTACAAAAAAAAAGTCATTTTCTATCGTCTGCTCCTGTGCATTTGTTCGAAATACGAATTTATCGTTTTTATTTACTGAGTTTCACAAAAGTTACTCTTCGTACAACTAAAAAAAATAGACATCAGTTTTGCGTGCAATTTCACATACCAAATCCATTTTGTTTAAAATGAGATAATTGTTTTTCATCAATATGCGCGTCTCCGAGTTTGGAGATTTCTTGTGTCTCCCGACACATTATTATCAAGCAAATAGGGAAAAATAGAAGCAAATAACTGATTAAGTTTTGAAATTTGGTAAATATGTTAATTTAGGCATACTACTACATACTAAAAGTCCTGACTCAATCTGTTCCGCTCGAGCCGCCATCTTGGAAAAATAGTGCTCTGATTCAGTTTCTTGCTAGTATGTCGCTAACCGTTACCGATATTTGAATTATATTTCATATCAAATATAAAACATATAAGATTATCTTTAAAAAAGTTATTTACATTTTTTCCGTATTTCGTTTCTGAAAGCCTTAAAAAATTATAAAAGATATAGAAAAGTTTGTATTGTTTACTTGAATTATACATGTTTGATTACTCTTACGATTTAAAATTTGTGACTCGCTTAGCATAGCATTCGACGATGTATTGTCATCAGCCGGTTCATCAGGTGGTGAATCGTTGTTCACATCAAGATATCTGTCCAATGAAGTGTCCTTCCATTTCAATAATCGCATGTGAATTGAGGCAATAAGTTCCATGTCGATGTCTACATATTGCCGCGCATTTCATTCCTACTTTTTTGTTTCCACAAGATAAAGTGCAACCATTTTGCAATGACACGAGATCAGTATTTACTTTTTTCTAACCCCATAGTTCGTAATTTATTTCACATCCACGCCATTTTTGAATCTAATGGTGTACCATCACGAAAAGAGTGTTGTTGTGCTGTTGTAGCAGGATAATAAAGCTTAATTTGACTTATTTTTCCAACTGATCTCGCAAAGCGACATCGATATCGATTTAAAAGATCTTTTGGTTGAAGGTGCGCCATACTATACAGATAGAAGCGTTCTCCAGCTCGATTTACTTCGTCGTGCGTTCTGTAAGTATGTATATTTAGAGTTGCTTATACTATTTTAATAATAATAATAGGTACAGAAAAAAATGTGTATAACTTTTTTGCAACGAATTTTTTAAGCTCTATTTTTTTTGTATGAAACATAATTCCGATATCATTAATGTTTAGTGAGATATAAGCAAAGAACTGAACCGGAGCACCGTTTTTCCAAAATGGCAGCTCGAGTGCAACAGATTGAGATCAAGACTTTTAGCATGTTTAAAAGTACGCCTAAAAGTTTTCTTCACTAAGTTTCAAAATCAGTTATTTCCCTCAAACGTTGAAATTTGTTCCTATTTGACTGGAGTACTAAGGAATCTGCAGGTCATTTAGATCTGCCATTGCACACGGCTATTCAAAATACAATCAATCGACAGAGATACAAACCTGTTTTGTTTTTGGGTTCGATGTCATTTGACCTCGACAAAATTTATAAGCATTCAATTTAACTTGTTTTTGGTATTTTTTTCAGATTATTTGTTTCTTACTAGTCGACAATTAAAATTCGCTGCTATTTTACATAAATTAAGAAACATACTTTTTTTAATTCTATTTAAATTTAACATTTAACCAGCAATATCATTTTATATTATTATACAGAGTGTCTCTGAAAGTTACCTATTACCTTTCTTGATACCAAAATATGAATAATGAACCCAACCTCGCTTATCCCAAAGCACTTCATAGCGTCACTATCGATTGTCGAAGTTCTTAGGAAAATTGATGTGGCTGAAGACAGAATCAGAATCAGAAACGAGAAACGATTTTCTACAGTGGACCAGTTGAGTAATGCTCATGAAGTGAAAATCCTAATACTTTTTGTAATACGTTCACATTTGACAAGATGATAGGAAATAAATAATCCAAGATACCCTACTTCAGATTTGACGAAAACATGAATTTAAGGGGGTGAAACACCCTAGAAACTAATTAAAATTAATATAACTTTTCTCATACAACTTGTAAAACCTACAGATTAGACAAGATGATAATAAAAATAAATATTCCAACATGCCCTATTTCAGATTTAACGGAACTCAGAATATAAGGGGGTGAAACACCCCAGAAACTATTTAAAATTAATATAACTTTTGCCATACAACTTGTAACACCTACAGATTAGACAAGATGATAAAAAATAAATATTCCAACATGCCCTATTTCAGATTTGACGGAATTCAGAATATAAAAGTTGTATTAATTTTAAATAGTCTCTGGTGTGTTTCACTTCCTTATATTCCGATTTCCGTCAAATGTGAAATAGGGCATGTTGGAATATTTATTTTTTATCATCTTTTCTAATCTGTAGGTTTTACAAGTTGTATGACAAAAGTTATATTAATTTTAATTAGTTTCTAGGGTGCTTCACCCCCCTATATTCTGATTTTCGTCAAATCTCAGATAGGGCATGTTAGAATAATTATTTGTTATCATCTTGACTAATTTGTAGGTGTTACAAGTTGTATGACAAAAGTTATATTAATTTAGGTAATTTCTGTGGTGTTTCACCCCCTTATATCCTGATTTCCGTCAAATCCGAAATAAGGCATTTTGGAATATATATTTTCTATAATCTTGTCTAATCTGTAGGTATTACAAGTTGTATGACAAAACTTATATTAATTTTAAATAGTTTCTGGTGTGTTTCACCCCCTTATATTCTGAATTCCGTCAAATCTGAAAGAGGGCATGTTGGAATATTTATGTTTTACATCTTGTCTAATTTGTAGGTGTTACAAGTTGTATGACAAAAGTTATATTAATTTAGGTAGTTTCTGGGGTGTTTCACCCCCTTATATTCTGATTTCCATCAAATCCGAAATAAGGCATGTTGGAATATTTATTTTTTTATCATCTTGTCTAATCAGTAGGTGTATAAGTTGTGTGACAAAAGTTATATTAATTTTAAATAGTTTCTGGGGTGTTTCACCCCCTTATATTCTGAATTCCATCAAATCTGTAATAGGGCATGTTATAATATATATTTTTTATAATCTTGTCTAATCTGTAGGTGTTACTAGTTGTATGACAAAAGATATATTAATTTTAATTAGTTTCTAGGGTGTTTCACCTCCTTAAATTCATATTTTCGTCACATCTGAAGTAGGGTATCTTGGATTATTTATTTTCTATCATTTTGTCAAATGTGAACGTATTACAAAAAGTATTAGGATTTTCACTTCAAGAGCATTACTCGACTAGTCCACTGTAAAAAATCGTTCCCCGTTTCTGATTCTAATTCTGTTTTCAGCCACATGAAAATTGTTATTTTTTTTAAACAACAAAACAATGCTTTCAGCTACTGCGATCAAGTTTGGGTTGTTTATTTGTATAGACAATCAGTGTACTAAGTAATGTAAACCTCACACCGACCGACGGATTGACTGTAGCTGCTCCATTGAACTACAGGCTTATTAACATCGCTATTCGTAAAATTGTTTTATTTTGGAATTGAATTACCCAGAAATATCGAATGGAAACATAATATATGAACTGCTAAAATGCATTACAGAATAAACTAATGAAATCAAATCACAAAATGCTCAAATAGTCCAACAAAATAACAACATCAAGAAGATATAAAAAGATTCAGAAGTGATTTTAAAATTCAGGTCGGAGATGTAAGAAAGGAAAATATTGAATTAAAAGAAAAGAATGTCTCACTGAAAAATAGGTTAACGGCCACTGAGAGAGAAAATAATAAAATACAATTTGTTTGTGTATGGTTTGAAAGAGGAAGAAAATGAAACATTTCATGCTGTTTTTTTCTCTATTTAACTACAATTTAAGGGTCTCATGTACTGAAAATGCCATAAGAAACGTATATCGAGTAAAAGAAAAACCTGAAGGAAAACCTAGATCTGTGGTTGTAGAACTTTCAAGCAACAAACTAAAACTCTACATTCTGCAATTCTACATTAGCACGCTTGATTATACACATGAGGATTGGTTGAAAAGAAAGTTTTTACTTTCGCAGCAAAAATTGGCTAAAGAAAAATATAGGAGCAAAAATAAAAAATAACTCTCTTATCATAAATGGAAATCGCTATAGTTAGAATTCCCCATTGAAGGTTTTGTTGACAACGGAATTTTCATCTACAGCGGGAACAGAAAATAGAAACAAATACAGATAATAGTCAACCCTTGCCAAACTCCCCTGAGAAGTCCACTGGCACAAGATCGAAAAAACCAGCAAATTATATCCCACAAAAAAAACCCAAAAACTAGATCATTGAATAAAAACAGGTTAGTGAAGAATTAACATTACTTGCAATTAATTTAATTTAGTTAGATTTTAGATTAGCTTTTAAGTTTTAAAATTTTGCGTTCTACACTGTAGGCGTGTTTGATATCATGGAACTAGTATACACCTACATCATTCACATAGAAATATTTAATACATAAATCTTCTACGCGGCTGCACTAGTGTACATTATTTAGAGTTTTCAATTTCATATGTGAATTTAACTGACGCAACACGACTGTTTAATTTAGAAACAAAGTTGTCAATATTTGTGACTTTTGTATTAAACACTGCAAAAGTATCATCCACATACCTAAGCCAAACCCTGGGAAAATACTCAAATTCTTCTTTTGCTTCTGTTTCGAATCTGTTCATGAAGAGACTGACAATGAATGGTGACAAAGAGTGACCCATTGTTGTTCTTTCATGTTTTTCGAAGAAATTATCGTTGAATCGAAAGCAATTTTGTTTCATGATAAGTTTAGCGAGTTAAAGATATTCTTTTACTACATCTTGACTGCGATTGTTTAATTCGAGTAGATCCTTAAGGTAGGTATGAACAAACGTCAAAGGAGATCAAAAGTTCACCTTCTTGCAATTGAATATTATTAATGAAATCATTGGAACTATTCATAGAGAAACTAGGTGGTGCAATAGGTACATTTTCGCACTCCTATGTTAACCATTTTCATAGGTTGTCGGCGATCCGATTGCTGATACAATAGGACGCATCGACTTTCCTGGTTTATGTGTCTTAGGCAAGCTGCAGTACAATCTAGGTACACTTGGGTTAGATACATGTAACCTCCTATTTAAAGCTGGAGTAAAGGTTATTGCAGGATTTAAGTACATTTCTTACTTCAGTAATCATTTTTGGTAATAGATTTCTAGAAAGTTTTCTATAAGGACCATTACCAAACATAATGTCTATCCTTTCATAATAGTCCTCTTTATCTAAAATGACAACCTTATTGCCCCTATCAGCTTTTAAAAGAATCTTTTGTAGATTTTGACTTTCTATTTACTTTAATGACAATATTTGTGGAGATTTGATTTCTGCAAGCTTCTCTTACAAATCCTTTAGAGGAATCAGGAAGGTATTGAATTGAACTTTCAACACTTACAACAATCTCATCTAAAATGCCTTCAGAGGCAGGTAAAGAAAAAATTAATCATTTGTTAAGGAGATCAATTTCTTCTTTATCAAACATCTGTGAGGAATGATTTTCTACAATGCTGAGAACTTTTTGAGGAACACTTTCTTTTGACGTACTATTGGTTAATCTTTTGAGTTTTTTATTTTGTGACGACAGATATGTGGATGATATTATTGCAGTGTTTGATACAAAAGTCGCTGATATTGACAACTGTGTTTCTAAATTAGACAGTAGATTCGCGTCAGTTAAATTCACATATGAAATTGAAAATTATAGACAATTAGCATTTTTAGATGTATTAATATTAGAAATAGTAAAAAATAAGTTAGAATTTGACATATATGGTAGAACAGATAATTTTAATGTGGCCCAATATGCGTTTGAGAACAACCATAAAATAGATATTAGCAATTTAAGATTAATTAGGAATGTAACGAATACTAGTTAACTGGATACATTTGAAAACTTGGAAGTCACAAAGTGTAAAAATAGTATGGATAGTAACAGAGGGCCAATCCTAAATAGCCCGCTTTATTGGTTAGTGGGTGACGGTTCACAGAACCATGACGATAGTTTAGGTATAAATAGAATACCTATATTATTAGCATAAGGTTAGTTTTAATCATCTCCAGATGATGCCAATTTGGTTGGTGAAACACGCGTCGAGTGCAGTATATGGTGTTTTGGTGTTTCGTGGAAAACTAGGTCAGTGATAAAATTCTACTGATTCATGTCAAATTGTTGGGCGAGATATCTTAGGGATGTAGTCTTGTCGATCTCTACATAAGCCAATACATCAATTTCAGCTTCCTCACTTATAATAAAATTGCCATCATGCTCGTTGTTGTTGAGTGTTTTCTTGCACTGAGCTTCTAGTATGAAAAAATATGACTGACACGGATGCCTATCATGATACCAGTTGACATACATTTCTTGCGCGGCTCTTGAATTTTTTACACTCTCCGTATACAAGGAGCATCCATTTTCAGAATAAAAAAACACAAAAATCCCAGTGAAATAAGATAATATTTGGTAAATCAAAGCTAAAGCTACTAAAAATGACATTTTAATTCTTTGTTTCTAGCCCATTCTCACATGTTTCTGTTAGCCTACTAAGTCAAATTGGAATTTAATAATGAAATTTTAAATAATGAAATGTTACTTGACCAATTTTCTGCAAGTCATTAAATTATTGGGCGCGTTTAAAAGGGAATTAATGTGAGTTTCATTGGTAATAATAAATGTGGGCTATTAAAAGAAAATGAGAAAACCACGATAGTTCTCAAGAAATATTGCATATAAATTAAACTACGGTATTTTGGCATCATTATCTCAATGTTCCCAACTAATGCTGCCAGTGAAAATATTTTCAATTATTTCGTAGATACCATGGCCTATTGTGAAAATAAAAAGAAACATAAGTGAAATCACAGCCATCTTAATTTTTGCAATTATTGCCTGTTTTGAAGTTATTTTAAAATAAAATATCGATATAATATGATGTACCTATCATTGGAATGAGAATTTTAATCAGAATCTGGTGATGTGAAAAAAATATAGTATTTGAAATAACAGCGTTGTGACGGTTAAACCGGAAGTGATTTGAGACGAACGAAACAGTCAAAATCCAAATTTAGAAATTCTAACTTAAAAGACAAGCAAATGGCAGACTGTTCCCACATTCCGCTGATACGCTGTATGCTTAACTCTTTTTTAATTTTAGTGCCCTTTTCCACAGAACTCATTTATTTGAGCGCCGAGCACTCTACTATAAACAAAATCATGACAATATATTTTTATTTTTTATTAAATATGTTAAACAAAAAATAAATACATATTTTGGTACATATTGATACCCATATGGAAGGTATTCAAAAAGATTTTAATAAACATCTATAAAAAAAATAAAGCGTCCAACTCCTTTGTAAGATCTATAATTTGATGAATAACGACCCTACTATGTGTCTTTAGGGTTGCATAATTTAACTTTTTTCTAATGAGATACTAAGAAATTTGTGATTTCTTTGGCAAACTGTGGATCCTATTCAAGATGTTTATTTACCATCATTCCAAAATACTTGACAAAATCGGCCTCATTAATTAACATAACATCATAATCAGCATTTGTGTTTATATTGAATGGAGCAAATTATTCTGATAAGAAGTAAAGGGAAATATTTTAGTTTTACCTTTATAAATGAACAACTGATTTATCCATATCATATTCAATTTATGCAATATCTTTTACCTTTAGATCTTGATATAGGTATATTTAGTTTTCTGTCGGTTCATCCAAGACCAAAAAGTCCAAGATCTCAATTTCTGTAGGAAGGTTTTATTCGCTGGTGGACGTGGCATATTTTACAAGGAGATATAACAAACGAACATGTGTATGCTCACAAAGTAAATGACTCTAAAATTTTTATATAAATAAATTTATTCAGGTAAATAGGTTTTAACATTTATAAATTACAATTCATTCAGCTCATAAATTTTTCTAAGGGTGAGTCACCTAAGTAAAATAACCCGTGTTGTGAATATCACCCAATAGTAAATATGATTGATAAAAAACAGTATGGAGTAACTAACATTTTTATAAAGATTTAAGTTCTTATGAATACTGTTAAACAAAACAACAATAGAAACTAAAGTAAATAATGGAATACGGAGGAAAAAGAAACATTGATAGATTAAGATGTTAAAAGAATAAGTAGAGTATAATAATAACTTTGATAATTATAATACTTCAATACATACACGCATACAAGATCATACTACAATATACAAATTAACACATATACACGGCTTTTCATATATAAATATCTACAAAAAATCAAGTTGTCTATTAAAATTTTCACTTAAAAATCTTTAATTTTTTTTAAATTTATTTTTATTTGATATATTTTTTTAAAGTTACAAGCATCATATTATAAAGCTTGGATCCGAAATAGAAGAAAAATCTTTGGGTATGTGATTTTGTACATAAAGGTACATCAGCTGACAGATTTACCGCTATTCTTGTTCTAAAACGATGGGATATAAAAGGCACAGATATTTTGTGCATCCGTAGCAGACACTGGTAAATATATATTTCTCTTATGGTAAATATTCCAGATTCCTTGTACAGAAGATCAGTGGAGTAGGTCCTTTCTTTCTTAATCAATATTTTTATTAATGTTTTTTTGTAGTACACTCAGGTTATTTAACGATGTATTATATAATCCACCCCATACAATAATACAGTATCTCAATACAGATTCGGCTAAAGCATCGTACAGCATAATCATGTTTTTTTCTGTTAAGAATATCTCCTGACTGATAAAATTTAAAAATCAGCCTTCTGAGTTTATTTGCGAGGTATTCTATATGACCCGTCCATCGTACATATTGGTCTACTACAATACTAAGATTTTCTATCCTCTCAACTTTAGGGCAAACACAATCTATATTACTTTTACATAGTCTATCATGAATTGTAATATAGTTTTTTTTGAGGTTGATCTTTTATTGACGACGAAAATGTTAAAAAATTTTTGCTAATGTTTATACTTACAAGGCTAGCTTTTCTTATGACATGAAGGTCGGTTTCTGCATTTTCGTATACTGTACTCCAGGGATCACCCACAAATATTATTGCTGTGTCATCAGCGTACGAAACTGTACGACCTTTTATATTTTTTTAATAGCGATATGTTATTAATGCACACTAAATACAAAATGGGTCACAATACCGTTCCTTGAGGGACGCCCATGTTAACTATTAATGGATCCCTAAAACTTTCATTAATTTTTACTTTTTCTACTCTGTTGGTTAAGTAATCCTGAAGTAAAGTTAATGGAGAACCTCGCACTCCTATTTTCTCTAATCTATTTAACATATCTTATGATTGACGGTGTCAAACGCTTTAGCCAGATCTAGAAACACCGTTAAGCATTTCTTGTTGTTGTTTAGACCACATACAATATTATTAATTACCTCCACCACTGCATCTTCTGCTGACATATTTTCCCTAAATCCGTATTGGTTTTTTGTTAATAAATTGTTTTGCTCTAAAAAACTTAACATTATTTTTTTATAACACTTCAAACATTTTTGCAGTTATTTATTAAAGATATTGGTCCATTTGAACTAGAATTTGTTTGAACTATCAGTGTTTATTGCATTTGCAAGTAGTTGTTCATCAAGATAGGACACTTCTTTTTTTAACACGCTTTATATTAGCTTCACCTGTATGTATCTATGTACGTATCTATCTATGTAACGGAATCTTTCAACGTAATTTTCACCAACTTCAAGACGTCTGATTAAACTGAAAATTTGCACACGTATTAAGGACTGATGACAATATAATAATTTGAATGCGTAAGACACATTTCTCTTAAAAAAAATGTCCAAGTGGATGTCTAAGTTGTGTGATCGGCATTTCGCCAAAATAGCGGATTCTTTCAACGTAATTTTCACCAACTTCAAGACGTCTGATTAAATAAAAAATTTGCACACATATTAAGGACCGATGACAATACAATAATTTGAATGTGTACCGACGCATTTCTATTAAATAAAAATTTCTAAGCGGATGTCAAAGTTGTGTGATCGGCGCATTCGCCAAAATATCGCATCCATGATAAGTTGGCAGAAAGTTAACCATTAATTGAATACCGTAACTCATACTATACTTGAAATACAAGATGAACTAGTTACCAATTTACGATAGGAATGTTTTTTTTAAAGTATTTAATTCTTTCGTCTTGTCAAAATATACAGCAATTCAACAATAGCAATACAATAATTTGAAAAAGGAAAAAAAATTCCGAAATAAATTTAAATCAATAAATTTTGAAAAAAAATTTAATTAAAAAATTTCGACAAAAATTCTTGAAGACTATTACATTTGTTTTCGTTTCATGACTAAAAAATAAAAAAATAAATTATAGTTTAAAAAACTAAAAAAACACACTTTAATAGCAAACCGAACTCAAAAGTAAAAAATAAGAATGAAGTGATTGACAAAAAAATTTATTTTATTGAAAAAGCGTGGGGTGCTTTTTACTATATTTTTATGATAACTCTACTTTTATTAATAGCCACCAATAAAATATTTATAACAATTGATATCAAGCACCCTACGCTTTTTACAATAAAATGAATTTTTTTGTCAATCACTTCATTCCTATTTTTTACTTTTTAGTTCGGTTTGCTATTAAAGCGTGTTTTTTTAGTTTTTTAAACTACAGTTTATTTTAAATAATGTTTAATTGTTCAGAATTGGACATTTATTGGATTGCATAACATGTTTCGCATAGTGTAAATACCCGAAAACGGAAAAAATGGACATAGGTTGTTAGTTGCATGACACATGAGTCGTGACGCACTGTTCTTTCGGTCAATGAAGTGAGTTAATGATTAATGAATAAGATCGTCCTATTCATATATAATTTAATTAGTTTAACCATATACAGTAGTTAGTAACATTAATGTGATTTGCGGTTGTTTAAAAGCTGAGAAAAAGAGAAACCACAATATACCTTGATAATAAAAGTATGCATGGAATTTTTAAAATTACGTCAAGAATTGAAAATTATTCTGCATGTTATTTTCAGCTTACGTCAATATTTTTGTATTTTATGTGTTTTGTATGCTTTCTGACAATTCTGGCATACAATTATGTTACGCTGGCTGAATATGAAAAACCGTTGGGAAATGTATTCACTCTGCCTATATTATAAAATAATTAAGACCAAACAACCATCATATTTGTATGGAAAAATTTCATTTCTTAATGATAACCATGACATTAGTACAAAGAAGGTTTAGTGTCATATCCCCTAAAAAAAAAAAAAAATAATTATACAGCTACGGACACGTGTTTCGGAGTTATTGCCCCCCATCAGCGTAGCGTAGCTAAGGAATTGGATCTAGGATGGGGTATAGCAGGAACAAGAACTAAAATACGGCTGGAAAGTACAGTACACAGTACTCAATTAGTGCCTTAATGTTCCTATGTGCCTTTGAACCCCAATAAATCTATCTTGTCATGATATTAATGTTAGATCTAAACATCTTGTTACATCCCCCGCTCTCACTACGGCTTTATTTGAAAGATGTTTTAAATTTAATATCTATGAATCTTACAATGCTGTGCCTGAGCAGTTCAAAAACTTAAACTTGTTTCAGTTTAAAAAAAGTGTTGCGATGAGTCTACTAAATTAATAATCAGATTATTTAAATGTGTATCAATCTATTTCATTTTACATTTATATATTCTTTTTTTCTTTTCATTAATTTATTATATCATAAACCTATTTGAATTAATGTAAATATGCAAACGCCGTTAACTGCTTTCAAATTCTTATTTTTTTAATTTTTTTTTTAAATTTTCTAACCTTAGCTTTAAGTTAAGTTTAGAGTCTTATATACCCTATTAAATTTTAATTCTCGAATATCTCGTTTAAAACTTATCCGATTTGAGTGCGATTTTTACAAGATTTTTCAAAAATATGTATAAAATGTCGGAATGTAATTTCTTTTTTTTCAGAGTCGTCAAAAAATTTTCGCATGCATTTTAAATATTTTGTATCCAAATTTTTTTCATTCCGACATTAGTCACTGTTTGTAACGTTTATATTCATGTAACTCAACTCTTGGATTAGTTGAAAATAAATTTATTAGAAAACTAAAAACTGCATATCTATATTCCGATAATAGCTGCCATCTCGCATGATATTTCGGAAACACGGATGCATTTGCATACACTGGACTCGTTTGCGGGAGGCGGAATCGGGCACTTAGGAACCACGTTGCGATTTGCGTAAACAACAGTGGCGTGTGTATTCTAGAGATATCTCAAATTTACTTATTTGTTATAAAGTGGATACACTTGATTTCAATAAAAACTGGTACACTTTCTTTTAGCTATGTAAATCATTCGTTCTTTGATTGATATTAATAATCTTACAAATGTCACTTTGACGTTAATCAGTGGCGTCATTATTAAAAATGGTTCGACATCTAACAGATATTCAAAAATTTCGAATTGTTTCTAAAATTGAAGATGGTTGGTCCATAAGAAGACTTGCTGCTGAATACAATGCGAATAAAACCACGATAATGAGTTTTAAAAAACAATGGGAAACCAACCAAACGGTATCCCGTAAAGTTGGTTCCGGTAGGCCCAGAAAGAGCAATAATCAAGAAGATGAAAATCTTATAAATTACCTAATAGAAAACCCTTTTCAGACTGCAGTAAATGCAATTTCAGAGACAAATTTCCCTGCTTCGGTATCTACTGCTTGCAGAAGAATAAGACTACAAAGCGACTTGAAGAGTTGTTCAGCGGCTAAAAAATACAAACATTCAGAAGAAAAGAAGCAGGGTAGGATTATTTTTGCACAACAATATAATCAATGATGAAAACTTCTGGGGACAAGTTGTCTTTTCTGACGAAAAGGTTTTTAAATCCTGTAACGATGGACATGTTCGCGTATATAGGCCTCCTTCCACTAGATACGACGAAAAATATACTTTCGATCCACAAATATTAGGAAGGTTTTCAGTCAATGTCTGGGCTTGGATGAGCCTAAATGGGTTAGGTGTGTGTTGGAACAGTGGTGGTCATCTCAATTCCATTAAATATATTGAAATATTAGACAATATTATGTTGCCGTCAGTAATAGAGGTGTTTCCGGAAAATAATTTTATTTTCCAACAATACAACTGCTCCATACATACGGCCCATCGTGTCAGGCAATGGTTTCTTAATAAAAACATAGAGTTGTTACCGTGGCCATCTAAAAGTCCGGATTTAAATCCAATTGAAAATGTATGGGGACTAATGGTGAAACATATAAGAAAATTAAATAACCATCCAAATAATGCCCAAGAATTGGAAGGAATAATTGAAAACGCATGGGAGAACTTGTCGCAAGAAGTTGACCTTGCAAGAAATCTGATTTTGTCCATGCCTGCAAGACTTCAGGCAGTTTTAGACGCTAATGGAGCAATGACAAAGTATTAGTTAATTCTGTATTACGTAATTGAAGTTCATTTATTTTATTTTTTTTATTGTATTTTTATGTTCAGTTTGCATTGTTTACATTTTTTTTAATCTCAAGTGGTATTTTTGTGTTCTTATTTTAAAAATAGAATTATCATTATTCAGTTAGTAGTTTAATTACAACCATTAGTAGAATTATCCGTAACAAATATTATTTTTTTAAACAATAATATGGCAGGCTTGAAAATGTTTTGAAAAAGTTATTTTCCAATTATTTTTTAAAATTCCATTTGAATAAAATAAAAGAGAAAGGTTTAATAAGTTTAAAAACACAAAGAAAACCGATCTCCTCCAAAAACCCAGGTCCGGGGTAAATCACTTCTTCTCCACCCCCCTCTCGACATGCCTGGCCAGCCCTATTTACAGACATATGCACACAACTAAACTATTAAGAGTTTCGATTACAAGAGTTGTACCAGTTTTTTTTTAAATCAAGTGTACACCTAAGTAGACGTGTTATTGAAAGTGATTATTAGTGCAGTGAAAGAACAATGGGAAAAATAAAAACATATCATAAACGTAAATACCCTAGCAGAAAACCGAAAAATCGAACATTAGCCCAAAAGAGAAAATATAAAAAGTAAGTACTAGTGAAAATTGAATTTTTTCGTAAATTAATAAAAGTAATAATTTTCTTTTATTTCCGGTAATTTCTGTAGAGAGACTAATATAAATGAAAGTTTTCCCATTTTGCCGTCTCTAAATATTGATATGGAGAATGAAAGGCTCAATGAAAGGTGAATATGATAATTTTTATTTTTTGATTTATTTGAAGCGCAGTAACCTCATGTACAGGGTGATCATTTTAAGTGCACCTTACTCGATTTTTCTGCTGTACTTTTAACCTAGGAAAAAACTTAAAAAATTATACTTATGTGCTTTTTTCTAAGGAATCCGAAAATTAAAAACAATTTAATGTCAAAGAAAAAGAAAACGCCGAAAAACTGAAAAATAAAAAAATTACGCCCCGCATTAATATGCGGAAATGGACATATGACATTCCGAATACTGATTAAATATGCGCGTCACATACATATCTTTTACTTCCGGTTTGATCGGAAATTGCCTTAATTTTTTTATTCTAAATGATATATCCAGTATATTCAGCTCAATTTAAAAAATTTCTTTCTGAATTCAGCAATATATCATCATAATCTTTCATATTTGATAAAAATATTGGAGTTTAAATTTAAAATAACAAATATATTTTTCATATTATTTCATTGCCTTTTCCATTCTGAGTTGAATGATATGACACACATTGATACTTCCATTTTATAGGAAAAATTTTTAAAATAATACTATGCATTAATAAGAAACGGTAAAATGGAAATTATTTTGTAGATTAACGATTTAATTGTTTTGTTGTTTAGTTCTTTAGCTATTTTTAAACAAAGTAAATAAAATAATTTCGGTTTTTTTTTTATTGTTTTTATATATTAATTGCAGGACAAGGACGCATGAAGGGTAAGGTTAGCTACTGCTTGGCTTATAAGCTTGACGCAATACAACTTTTTCGTCGGTTTATGTCGTACGAAACCTCTAGTACTCCGCCTCTGATAATTTAACATCTCCCGATCTGAAATGTTCCACTATGCCGTTCTATAACTAGAACATCGGCCACCTTCGACATTCGCCGCGATAATTTCGGTTTGGCTGTATACCGGGTGTCCCAGCCTCGCGTCGGCCAAATGTCCTGGCTCTCTTATAAGAGATATCGAAAAATTTCAAAAACGGGATGATAGAGGGCGCAAAGGTACATAGGCTAAAAATATTTTGAAATATACAGGGTGATCCATTGAAGCGTGACGACATAAACTTATGTTTTTTTAAATGGAACACTAGGTATATTATTACATATTTGAATTCTCCTTTTAAGGACGACTCAAACGATATGCCACTTGATGGGTCTGCGATGGGTTGGTTCCATGATATGGGTGAGTTTGTACCAAAAACATGCCAACTTTGTGAGCTCACTGTGACATAATGGAAGGACATTTTGAGATCTACATTGTGTCAAAAATTGTCAAACACCCTGTAGTTTACGCTACTGTTATCGGTTCTAACGAAATCTGTCACTTTATACCGGGTGAGTCAGGAAACGCCAAAACTACTTTTTTCTCATTTTTTTCAAATGGAACGCCCTGTATATTATGCCACCAAAGGAAAGTCCTTTGAAAGAGCTTTCCAATGATATAAAGGTTCAAGGGTCTATCTATCATGGGTGCTAAGAATTTGATGGCAAAGTGGCACAATTCGAGGTTTATTAAAAAATTACGCTTAATTTTAAATTGTTTTGTGAATTTTCGCTGAAATCGGCGCTTTTCAGTAAGAAAATTTCAAAAATAATTATTCTTATACTCGGAGAAAAATACCGTACTTCAGTGCAGAAAAATACTTAAGTATAAAATAGTCAACGCCTGATAAATTTAATTTTTTTTCTGAAATGCGTGTATAAATTCATGTCATGACAAGTCTTTTCTAGCCCGACGTAATTTTGTCGCGAAATGATTTATTATTTTAGAACGGTGCTTAATAAAACATAGCTTTTCGTAGTATTTTTTTCTCAGCTTTAAAATGGTGTAATTCATTCTTCTAAAATAAGACCAAAAAATACTTTTATTTTCAATTCAATGAAAGATAGTAAAATTTTTGTTAAGTTTGGGAAGCTGTTGTTCCACGTACTATCATCGAAAGAATAAATAAAAAAAATTGTAGAGAATTTCAAATTGCTTCTAACTTTCAATTTATCGAAATAAATTCAAAAAAATCAAGTAGGTACCTGTCATAAAAGTACCAGTCTTGTCAATAATTTACTTTATTGTTGTAAAATTTCGAGTGTTGATATTTTTCTTAGTATAAACGAACGAGTAATAATGAAATTCACCCAACAAGAGTTAACTGATATGATATATTGTTTGGGAGAAGCTGATAACAATTGCTTATTGGCATCAAGGATTTATGGAATGAAATACCCCGAGAGACGAACTCCTGATCCCAACTCATTCAAAAACTTGAAAGAAAGATTTGAGGACACTGGTAATGTGTGTTATACCAAAAGAAAATTGAGAAACATGGTTGTAAATAATGAAGAACACGAATTGACAGTTTTGCTTCATGTGCAAGAGAATCCTCACATAAGTTGTCGTGAAATTGAACAGCAAACCGATGTACGTAAAACTTCTGTAAATCGTATCATCAATAAATACAAATATCACCCCTATCACATTCAACCTTTATGGGAAAGATTTTCAAAATCGTATTAATTTCTGCAATATAATGCTAAATAAAATTAACGAAGATGCCCAATTTTTAACAAAGGTTTTATTTACCGATGAAGCTACCTTTCGCAGTAATGGGACAGTAAATCGCTATAACATGCATTATTATGCGACTGAAAACCCGCACTGGGTCAGGCAAGTGGATCACCAAAATCGATGGTCAATTAATGTATGGGGTGATATAATAGACAACTATGTCATTGGACCGTGGTTTTTTGAGGATGGGGCATTAAATGGCAGAAGATATCACAATTTCTTGCGTTTGAATTTAGACGGGCTGCTTCAAGATGTAGATGAAGACGTCAGAGAGAACATGTGGTTCCAGCACGACGGTGCCCCCCACATAACCATCGAATAGTAAAAGATTTTTTTAATTAATTGGAGAGGGGAACAATGGATTGGTCGTGGAGGATCCATAAGATGGCCGGCACGGTCTCCAGACCTAACTCCTTTGGATTTTTTCCTATGGGGTTATGTGAAGCAGGAAGTCTACAGGGTGAGGCCCACAACCAGGGAGGATATGCAGGAAAGAATCGCTGCAACATTTCGCAATGTTTCAATAGCTACACTAGCCGATGTTCGAAGAACAACTGAAAATCGTTTACAGCTATGTATCAGGGAGAATGGGAACATTTTTGAACATTTAGTTTAATTTCCAGTGCTTCCACCCAGTTTCTTTCCAAATAAAGTTTTCGTTTCCTCTTTTTCTTGATTTTTTTTTGTCTGCAGGGAACTATCATGGTGCAGATAAGTTGATATCATTATTTTCGAAATTGTCTTACTGAAAAAAGCCGATTTCAGCGAAAATTCACAAAACAATTGAGAATTGAACGTAATTTTTTAATAAACCTCGAATTGTGCCACTTTGCCATCAAATTCTTGGCACCCATGATAGATAGACCCTTGAACCTTTATATCAGTGGAAACCTCTTTCAAAGAGCTTTCTTTTGGTGTCATAATATACAGGGCGTTCCATTTGAAAAAAATAAGAAAAAATAGTTTTAGCGCTTCCTGACTCACTCGGTATAAAATGACCGATTTCGTTAGATCCGATAACAGTAGCGTAAACTACAGGGTATTTGACAATTTTTGACGCAATCTATATCTCAAAATGTTCTTCCGTTACGTCACAGTGAGCTCACAAAGTTGGCACCGTGGTCTGCGCGGGGTGTGGTAAAATCGAGACTATATTTCACTTGCATCTGATATAGACTCTTAAGAGTAATCTATGTATTATCTTATATCTAATTTTTCACAAATACAAGGGTTGAGTGGAAGAGCACAATTTTGTAAACTCCCCTTCAGATTTTTGATTATTTTAAAGTGTAAAGGAAATAATAATACAATAATAAAGCTGAAATAATTTGATTAAGAATACTCCCCTGTATTTAAATTAATGATCTTTCACTTTGATAAATACCCAACAAATTTTTTGTTTTACTCTACAGATTTTACGAAAACACTAATATTGTATTGTTATGACTTTTTTATTTAATCAGAAATAAAGACATTTATTATTTTATTATTTACATCACTGACATAAATTTTGCAGTAATGCTCATTCGTTCATCATTTCGATTTTAGAATTGGCAGAAACCAAAATGAACAATTTTTGATGAAAATATAGTTTCAATTGAAAATTACCGTTTTATTTTCTGGAACAAATGTTCTCAAATTTCTTGAGATTTCATATTTTACTGCACTGCGTATAATTAGGATTCTATTTCATAAAACTTACAAGTTGCAATTATAAAGAAGCGAAAAAAAGTTAAATCTTTGGAAGAAAATTATAAGCTAAAACTGGAAAGCTTTTCAAGTAAAAATAATTTTTAACTTCGGACATAAGAGAAGGCAATCTACTAAAATACGTCCCAAGTAATTTATATAAACGCACACCTTAATTTAAATTTACAAGAGAGTTATGTAAATATCTATACAACTGGGGAATAACAGAAAATAAACCAATTATCATTTGTGACACGTACACATAAATTTTTAAAGTGATATAGTGCAATGGGAGATAGAGCACACTTAGTTGAGTTCAATACACCCCTAAATGTTGACCGTTTTTGAGATACGTTTACGATTTTTCACTAAAACTGTAATCGGCTGTAATTCTGGAACAGCTTTAAATATTTGGATAAAATTTGATACAAATGTTGTACTCCTTTAGTCCAATCAAAAGCATATATTTACTTTGGAAAAATTCAAGGACCGGGCTCAATTTTTAAAATGAAGATGCTTAATTAGTGTAGGGTATTTAAGCAAAATTAATAAAATAGTGACATTAGCTAGATGATTGCCTTATTTATAGAATTTAAAATGTGGTCAATCAATACCTTAAAAATATTATGGGAGAATAACGATAAACGTATCATCAAATATTATGACATTATTTTATATACTGGCCATTCACTTTTTAAACGTTTACTAACATTTAAAATGATACACAGGGTGATGATATCGACACGAAGAGTAACATTATAAAATTGCCAGGTCCTGGAATTTTGGCAAAGTAAATTATGATTTTGATTAGACTAATATTTGTACCAAATTCTATCCAAATATTTATTGCCGTTCCAGAATTATAGCAGACTACAGTTTTAATCAAGAACCATTAAAAAAAATGGTTTACATTCTAGGGTAAGTTTGAGGGTGTTTTTAACTCAGCTGAGTGTGTTCTACCTCTCATACACTACTATGTCACTTTAAATCTGAAACACCCTCTATAATGAAACTTACGGTACTGAAAAACTGCTAAAACCTAAAAAATACAAATATAAGTACTGTCTGACTGGGAAAAGAAGACTCGCGCGACAAGGGAGAGCATTACTGAGAAGTCGCCAGCTTCCTGCGAAACCATATAGTAGAATATAGTGTATCTCCCAATGAGTAGGTGTGAATATAAACGATCACAAAAATTTGTCATGGACTAATTCATTTATTTTATTTACGCTTTATGGAGAATAGAATGCAGAAAGCACATTCCTTCCGCCGGCATGCTTTCGCTGGGCAGACTGTATATGAGATGAGTTATCCATGGAAGAAAGAAAACAAAGACAAGTGTTAGTATGAAACTTAAAGCAAGCACGGGCAAATAAACAAAAGGCGCATATTTATCGTCATAAATTATATGTAAATGTGGTAAAGCATACATATGTACAAAATAACCAGCAAAATATTTAAAAGAAAGAAGAAATTAACACCAAACATTTCGCAGCAAAGGAAAAGAAACAAGGAAATATTAGTAAATTTAAACATGGAAATGGAAAAAACGTACACCCCACTGAATACTAGGATATTGAGATTGAAATAGAGTACAAAAAGAATTTGCAAATGTTATCAATGTCAGATTATAAAAAATTTGACATTTTATTTGCTATGTATTATGCATCTATAAAAAAAACAATAAATTAATTTGTTGGGTACTACATAAGCATAATTTCATAACAATAAACTACCTATAGTTTTCTATATTTTACACTGTCATGAATTCGACTATAGAACAAACAGCATTATGTCACTGGCTTTTGAATAATAACGAGCTCTTTGGCAAAACCTCCTTCCCCAACGAAGTCTGGCTTCATCTCAGTGGTTGTGTTAATTCTCAAAATATGAAAATTTGAAGTGCTAAAAAATCAGAATATTTTTATGTTCATGTCTCTGTTCATCCACAAAAAGTTGGTGTTTAGCGTAGTACTGGCAACTGAAACCGGTTAATCGATTTTGGATTATTTGCGGCTTTGTACATAATCGAAAATTGGTTACTAGGTTAACCGGTTAATCGAATTTTCGGTTATTCATATAACTGAATAATCGGTTATCTATATAACCGGTTATTCGAAAACCGACTATTCGGATAATCAATTAATTAATATGCATTTCTCTTCTTTCAAATGTTGCTGAAATCTGAAACTGCAGGCCATTGACGCCTGTTTAATTTAGAATTTACATAAAACGTGATATATTTTGTATTTTGTCATTTTTGTTGTAGTTTGCGAATATTAACTAAACACAATAATCACAACACTAAAAAGTCTAACTAGACTTTCTTTATGACATGACTCATGCATGGCTTGCGCCGTGCTCTAAATAAAAGCGGGAAAAACAATCCTTTGCATTATTTTCTTTGCATTTTTTATTTTCAACTTTAATGTCTCGTATCTTATGATAAAATATTTATGTAGAATTAGAAATCGAGAGATAGCGGAATACTCTGATTTTGTTCTGAAAATTAGAGAAAAATTTCTTTTATTTCCTTTTTAGCCATTTTAAACACGACAGTTTTCTGTTTATATGTTTTTATAGAATAATCATTTGGCGCAGAAGTTTACTTAATACATTTGTTAAATAATTTATAGGATAGTGGCTTAATACCCAAAAAAGGTGAGAAGAAACATAATAGGATGCCACAAATAAATAAATATAAACAATATACTTTTATTCTTGTGATCGCTAGTTAAATATGCATGTGTGTGTTGATGTTACATTTCCCAATACTTTGAGCTCTCTTAATATTAATTGTGGATGTTACCGACCTCGCGAAAATAACTTGTACATAATAGTTCTATAAAATTGTTGTATCGAGTTTTTTTTTATATTAGTACCTACTGATATACTGAAATGAAAATATTAAAATTCGTCTTCGAAAATCTAACTTATAAACTCAATCTAATCTGTTGTCTTATTAATTGATATTTCAAGTAGTCAATTAATCGGTTTCCGGATAACATATTAATCCGTTTTCGGATATTCAATTAACCTGTTTTCGGATAACCGATTAATCGGTTTCGGTCTATATTCGGATACCCGGTTTAATCGTAACCGGTTTTTGCGGAAATGGGTTTCTTCCGGTTTTTGCCAGCCCTAGTTTGATGTGCCATTATTAAGAGAAGAATTATTGGTCTAATTTTTTCATGATATTTTAGCCGGACAGAAATATCATGAAGAGAATATATTACCCTTCATTAATCAGCTTAATGCCAATGAAGGTCGTTTAATTAGTCTCAACGCAGCAAAAGTAGATAAGAAGGTTACTAGTTTATTGTCTTTCTATAACTGAAGATATTTCTATTCCATCCTAGTTCCACGATATTTTTGTTACATGGATTTCTCATCGGGTAACTTATAATTTCGATTCCTATTTCTTCTAACAGTGCCCGAACTGTGAACGCCCTGTTTAGCTAAGTATACTAGGAGTGGTATGAAGGTATAATAATTACCAAAGTCAATTTTATAATTGACATTTCTTGGAATTATTCTTGTAAGCTTAATTACAACCATATCGTGTCTTCGGAGGGAATAGGAACGGACCCAGACAAGATTTCCGCAGTACGAGATTGACCGAAGCCTTCAAATGTTCATGAAATATGAAGCTTCCTTGGCCTATGCACTTACTACAGACGATTTGTGGAATGATTTGCTAATATTGCGAAGCCACTACACCGGCTTACAGAAGAGAAGGTTCAGTACCAATGGATACATGAGTGCATAACATCATTCAGAACACTAAAATCAGCTTACGTTCAAGTCCAGTTCTTTCATACCCAGAACGGAATAGTCTCTACGTATAAGACACGGATGCCAGTAATTCTGGACTTGGATGTGTTCTTCCCCAAATTAAAAAAGGACTGGAGAGAGTAATTGAGTACTTTAGCAAGATGTTGTCCAAGCTAGAACGTAACTATTGTGTGACACGGAAGGAACTTTGGCCATTGTCAAATCCATAGACCATTTCACAAGTACCTTTATGGACAACGTTTTAAAGTTCGGACCGACCATTCCGCATTGAAGTGGTTATTACAGTTGAAGACCCCAGAAGGCCAACTAGCTCGCTGGATAGAAAAACTGCAGCAGTACGATTTTAAAATCAAACATTGTCCCGGGAAATCCCATAGAAATGCAGATGTTCTCTCCAGAAGACCCTGCCAGGAAGACTGCACTGCCACCGAGTGGAGAAACAACAGGGGATACTAATTGTAAGCACTGTTAAAATTGATGTTACTGATGATTGGACAAAAGAGACTTTAAGAGAAGAGCAGTTAAAAGATAAAGAAACTGTTCCTATCTGGAATGGGATTCCCTTAGAGTAGAAGATGGACTGTTGAAAAGAGCTTGGGAAAGTCCAGATGGGAAGGAAATTACTTTGAGACTGATAATCCCCAGGTGTCGTATACCAAAAGTACTTCAGGAAGTGCATAATGGAACGTCTGGCAGACATTTTGGCATCAACAAAACTCTGACAAAAGTACGCGAACGATTCTACTGGGTAAACAGCCGCCAGTGGGGCTTGGTGCTGCAAATGTGAAGTTTGTGTGGCAAGTAAAGGGCCACGGACAAGAAGTAAGGGCCAAATAAAACAATATAACGTCGGGGCTCCTTTTGAGCTAATTGTGATCGACGTAGTTCGTCCATTCCCTGTAACAGATAATAGAAATAAATACATCTTGGATGCCATGGACTATTTTAGTAAGTGGCCTCAAACTTATGCTATACCAAACCAAGAAGCAGCCACTGTCGCACAAGCTCTGGTAGATAATCTGGTATGTCGATTTGGCGTTTCCCTAGAGTTGCATTCGGACCAAGGAAGAAACTTCATTAGTGGTATTTCAGAAGATGTGTCGCTTATTGGGAATTCATAAGGTAAGGACAACAGCCCTACATCCACAATCAGATGGAATGATGGAGAGATATAATAAAACCATGGAGGAACACCTATCAAAGTTGTTGACAAACATCAGAGAGATTGGAACCGTCACTTACCTCTTTTTCTTATGGAATACAGAGCCTCCATTCATGAAACAAAAAAAAACAGACGCCGGCTTGCATGATGTTTGGACGTGAGATTAGACTGCCATGTGACTTGGTGTTTGGTATACCAGATGAGGAGCGAGTTTCCGTAAATGAATACGCTAATAAAGTTGGTGAACGGCTGGGGAATAACCATGAGCTGGTACGACACGAATTGCCATAGCAAGTGATCGCATCAAGGCTCGTTATGATCTTAAGGCGAATTAAGGAGGATTCCAGGCAGGAGATCTGGTTTGGCTATATAAACCACAACGAAAGAAAGGCAGGTCCCCGAAGCTTCACCCTCCTTGGAAGGACCATACACTGTCGTCACCAGAATAAACGACGTCGTATACCGAATTCAGCAAAGTCCAAAATCAAAGATGATAGTTGTGCATATAGAGAGACTTGCCAAATATGCAGGAAACAATGAATTGCCTGACCGGAACTTCAGGCTTAAGGAGGGGACAGTGTTACGCCACTGGACTGTATAGACTGGAAATATGTTACTAGAATTGTACGAGATAGGCCAAGAATGTTCTGGAATGTTTTAGTACGCGTGGGTTGATATATAAATAAAACGCACGGTAGGCTGAAAGTCAGTCTTAAGTTGAAAGTGAACGAATAAAGAAGGAATAAGATAGAGACTTAAAAGTGTTTAATTGTGATTATAGTTATTAATCTATTGTTGTTAATTATTAATTAGTTAATAAAGTAGTAAGTGTTACCTGGACTTTCAATTAACGAATCTACGAGTATAGGTGTTTGTGGAGATAGCAAACACGCGACAAGGGCAAGAACTTTCACCACAGATGAAACGATTGTTGACAAATGAACATTTTAATATAGTTTTTTATCTCATAAAAAAAGTGGGAAATTTATACTCGACAATGAAGGACAAATTATTGTTTGAGTATAATTCAAATTTAGTATATAAAATTCCTTGCAATTGTGGGGCAGTATATATTGGACAAACAAAACAGCTGTTAAAATTCGGATTAATGAACATAAATACTCGTGTAATGTAAGACATATTAACAAAAAGAAAAAACCGCTCTTGCAATACATCATTTCGAGTTAAATCATTATTTTCAATTCGAAAATACTAAAATTTTGGACAACGAACTAAACTACAAAAAACGATTTATAAGCGAAATTATACTAATCAACAGACACAGTAATACTGTCAATAAAAAAAGCGACACCGGAAATTTGAGCAGAATTTATAACAACCTAATAGAAAAATATATAAAATTATAGCCATCCCTATATACGTAAATGAACACCAAATTGATTCTTTATTTGAAATTTTAGAGTACAAATGTATTTTTTTGACTTCTTAACTGATATATAAATAAACAATACTAATGTTTTTTATAGAACTAATTTTTAATATGCTTTTTTCTAAGTTTCTTTGATAAATATACATTAATGTTCAAATCTTTATACACATAGAAAATTGTTTCCGTACCAACAAAACTGAAATATTTGATCTGGAATTCTATATAAGTTACGCTATTTTATTTATACTCTTACAATATTTGACGATGATTGTGTCGACAAAAAACTAGGGATGGGTTCGCAGAAATATTACCAAATTGAGAATATTCCCAATTGGGAATATTTCCGGGACGGGAGTTTTGCCTCAAAAGGGATATTCCTGACCGTTTTCTGAAAAATTCCAAACTCCCGGGAATATTCCCAAAGCTCACCAAAAAAATTAAAGGTGTCGCCAATATTTTATGTCAAATGCATATGACAGTAATTGTGTGAGGTTATGATGTTTATCACAGAATGAGAGCGACAAAGAGGTTAATTGTGATTCAAACGAAACAGACATGGATTTGGAAGGGAGCAAGTGTACTGACGGACATTGCTGACCATAATGATAAGCAAAAAACCTACATGACCTTTTGAAGGAGACAACTAAAGAAATATGTACTCTTGATGAGACAAACATACTAATTTTAGAAAACTGTGTTTTTGGCCCTTCTAACGATAAATATGTTTAAAAATAAAATGAAATATACTATATTCTAAAATCTTTGTTTATTTTCACTTTTTTTTTTGTTTTTGTATTTCTCAATTTAATTTTTCAAAACGTATCTACTTAAGTTATTTATTCATGACATCAATCAGTTGCTAAATGTATTGATGTCACGAATGATTTCATCTTGTATATGATTATTTGGTATTGTTGGATTGAGGAGAATGCGGTAAATACAAATTACACTTTTTTTTCTAAAAACTTCCTGGAGTTTCGTAAAGCTCCCGGAGTATTCATTATAGTCTAACCTAAAAAATATAAATCCCGAGAGTTTTCGACTGGGAGGAATGGGATTTTTCAAAACTCCGTAATAAACCCATCTCCACAAAAAACCAAATACCTCATTAGGTAAGCGTGCCTGATAATTTTTTACAAATATTTTACAAGTGAGATTAGGAAAAATATGAAATTTAAAATTTTTCTCAAAATGTTAGCATTTTTTCTTTAAAAAAAAATTTTAAGTATATTTTTGTCTATTAGATTTGCTAAATTATATAGAATATGTTTGTTATTTGTTGTAGTCCTGAAGAAGATAATAAATATTGTCGAAACGTCGACATAATGAGAAACTGAGGTTTGCTTACATTTTTATCCACTTTAGTTCCGACAAAAAAAACATCAACATATTGAGTAGCGCTGGATACGAAACTTTCATTAAATCCTTATTTCTCTTAAAATAAATATTTGTGGTAGGGAATACTTTCTTAAAATATTGTGATATTAGTGATATTTCTGTGAAATTATTAAAATAGTAGAAACGAAATTCCGTGTTAAACCACTCGATTCCCATAAAATGTAGTTATGAGATAAATATATTTTTTTTGTCAGCCCAATATTTTTTTCCGACTATTTTCACTGAACTTTGTGGTGAAAAGACAACGTCCTTTCCACATAGGTATTATTGTAAATTTATTATGTGTGTATGATTCGTACATTTACGGATTCCACAATAGCAGACTTAATATTAGTAGTCATATTATTTATTGTAGGAGGCGTTAGCGTACGAAAACCTGTTACCTATATAAACTTTTGCCGTAAGTATCTTATTAACAATTTAGTAGTCGTGCAGCTTAAACCTGCAGGCCTAGGAATGATGTTAGTATTAAATAGTTATTGCAAAATAGAACTGAAATACGTGTATATTTCGTTGTTAGTTCTATATCACATAAATCTTGTGTTTTGTAATGAAAATCAAACGAAACTTCGACAGCATGCTCAACGAGTAAGCGAAAAGAACTATCCTTGCAAAATTCCACAACCTAGGACTTTTCACATAAAAGAGTTCTTGAATGAAGATGAATGGAAAATTATTAAACAAAAAAAAGTAAGTTTGAGCATTTTTTTCATTTTGTTGACTATGTATTGGAAATTAATTAATAGAATTGTTTCGAAATTCGCGTTAATAACATAGGTAAATATTAATGAACTTATGTAGATAAATAAACAGTTTTGAGTATATATAATTGAAATATTAAATATTAATAGCTCTATTGAATATATAGTATATCCCCAGATGAATGCACGGAAAACATCTATTTTTGATTTTAAGAGAAAAAGTCTTTCTTTATATATTTGCTGGCTCGAAAGATTGCAATTATCAGAAATAAGATTTTATATAAATTGTTCATAAATTTCAGTCATGTGAAAATGGAGTGCCTCTTTAATTTTAGTTAAAACAGTTGTTTATAGAGACGAAATAAGGGTAATTTTAATATTTCATCTAATGTTTTGTGATTTTATGGAAAAAAGGCACTATAAAAAAATCTGCTTAGTAACAGACTCTCAAGGGCGTACTTAAATTCAAGTTTCCATGTACCTACGGTTTTATTATTATAACTAAATAACAGATCGTAATGATACAATAACAAATAATTTTGAATTTTAATATCTCGAAATGAAATAATAAATTATACCTTTTCTTATTTGTCATTTTGTTGTAAAACTAAAAATATGGTATCTACTTATGTATTTTTGGGTCATTTTCGCATTAAATTGTTTGAACATTTTGTACAGGGTGATCATTCTAAGTGCCTCAGTCGATAACATTCCTTGATTTTTTTTCGTGTAGGAAAAAAATTGCAAAAGTATGCCTATGTAATTTCTTCTGAGGAATTCAAATTTTATAAGAAAAACAATTGAATGTTAAATAAAAATGTTATGGCCGAAAAACTGAAAAATACAAAAATTGACACCCTGTATATTAATGCAGAAGTTGATATGTGATATTCCACTCATTATATATGCGTATCGCACTAATTTTTTTTCACTTCCGGTTTTACCGGAAATTACTAAAAGTTTTTTATTTTAAGTGATATTCATCTCAATGTAAAAGAAAATTTCTTTCTTAAATCAGAAATATTAATACATTGTCATTATCTTTAATTTCGCTCAAGATATTGGAGTTTAAATTTATAATAACGCAAATGTAACTTTTAAAACAGTCATGTATGAAAACAAATAAAAATATTTAAGGAATTTATTTATTTCGAAAACTAAAGTAATTCGACAGATTTTATTTACAACAAATGTTCGAAAATATTACCATTTGGCTGCAAACAGAGACGAACGCGTTTAATCAAATTCTCTGAATCTTCTTAAAATAATGGGGTTGTTAATTAAATCTATTTTTTTGTTGAATTTTCAATTTGATCGAATGCCTTTGCTTCCGTTTTCAGCAACATAGTAACGTTTTCGAACATGTCCATTTCCATATTATTATACAGGGTGTTAATTTTTGTTATTTTTAAGTTTTTCGGCCATAACTTTTTATTTGGGATTGAGTTGTTTTTCTTTTCCAAATCGGATTTATTAGAAAAAAATACATAAGCGTAGTTTTGTAATTTTTTTCTAGGCGAAAAATAAAGCAAACAAATCAAGTGAGGTAATTGAAATGATCACCCTGTACATACAATTTTATATCTGCCAACGACAATATTATTTTCTGAGTAAATAAAACTTTTATATTTATAAAAATTGACTTTTCTTCTTACAATCAAAAATAGAAAAGTTGATCTTATTTGAGCATCAATTCGGATTCAGTCTATAACTTATAATTCTCTTGCACTTTTAGAATATGGATTCTTTTAATTTTTGCACCTATTTTTGAAGTAGTTATAGTGACATATATTTTATTTATGAGTTAACTTTTAGTTGAAATATTATTCTATCATGACCATCGATTTTTATGAAAATATAGTACTTGCTATCCTCCAGTTTAGTAGTTAATTAGCATCCAAAGTACCGGCCCTTAAATATATAAATAATAATCTACTTTTATCTTAATCATCTAAAACGCGACTACCTTTTAAAATATCTGTAATTATAAATAATAATTAATTTAATAATTTAAATAAATTAATTAATAATTTATTTTTAGGTTGTACCACCACTAACAGTTCTTCATACATGCAAGTTTTCAGGCTGCTGTCAAAGTGATAATAAAACATGTCAACCTGCCGACAAACATAATGTTACACTTACATTTGGATATATTATTAAAAAAGCTAAAAACTCTACAATGATGTTTAAAGATGTTTCAGCCACAAACCATACGTCGTGTAAATGTAAAATAGCACAGGAATAAAAAAATAATATATAGTTTAGAAATTACAGAAAATGTCTGAATGCTCATTAGTGAACACAACTGTGATATTATCGATAATAAATTATTTGTTTGTATTTTTTTAATTAACGTGTTGTTATTTACTTTTTTTATGTGATTTTTCAGGGTATGAATATTTAAAGATTTTATTTAAAAATTATGAATTAATTTATATCTTACACAATTCTTCGAATATAAGAATATTGGTTGTTGTAAAGAATAATATTTCTTGCTATAAGATGCTTAATTTGACAACTTTTATATAAATGAAATAAAACGTTGTAAATGATATTTATTTAATATTTTACCTTTTATTTAATATCCTACAACAACATTCTCCAAAGAAAGAAGTTGAAATACCTAAATCCATCAAAATAATAATTTTTTACCTAGTTTGTACTAGTTTTGTACCTTTATCTCTTTCAATCAGTAACTAATTAATAGATTTTTTCGAAATTCGCGTTAATAACATAGGTAAATATTAATGAACTTATGTAGATAAATAAAAAGTTTTGAGTATATATAATTGAAATATTAAATATTAACAGCTTTATTAAATATATAGTATATCGCCAGATGAATGCACGGAAAACATCTATTTTTATTTTAAGAGAAAAAGTCTTTCTTTATACATTTGCTTGCCCGAAAGATTGCTATTAGCAGAAATTAGATTTTATATATAGTGTTAATAAATTTCAGTTATGTGAAAATGGAGTGTCTTCTTAATTTTAGTTAAAACAGTTGTTTATAGAGACGAAATAAGGGTAATTTTAATATTTTATCTAATGTTTCAAAATTATTGCTTATTCTATTACGAAATTATTCATTATACGATGTGTCCACGGATGGGGTTCCAAAGAGAAAAACTTTTTATTTTGTGATTTTATGGAAAAAAGGCATTATAAGAAAATTTGCTTAGCAACAGGCTCTCAAGAACGTACTTAAATTCAAGTTTCCATGTACCTACGGTGTTATCGTTATAACTAAATAACTGAAAATACATGAACTTTTTCTGTTTTCTTCAACTTAACAATGTATCCTTGGGCAGGCGCGCGCCAATGTCCTTTTGGCTTGATTCCGGTCTCGGATGCTAGGGCCAGGCAGGACCATTCCCTTTTTACCCTAGTCATCGCTGTAGACCTGGACCGGCCTCGTGCAGGGCGGGTTAGCTTACTTTACGAACGGCCCCACTCACAAATGTGAGCGGTGCCTAAGATTTCAGCCAACCTCCCTGATGAACCCTGCTGGCTAGGGCCTCTTCTGGCGCTCTTCTGTCTTTGTCTTCTTACTTCGCCAGCTGGTAACCCCCAGGGGGTAGTCATCGGTCTGTCAGGGACTGTACGGATATTCTGTGACTTGGGATTTACTGCCGGTACACAAAAATGTCAATTGACATATTGTCATCTGGATCATCGGAGTGGTGAGGAAGAACTTTGTAGCTCGAGGAAGTGCAGGCCTAAGTGCTTCTTTAGCACTTTTGTCCTGCACGGAGCTGGGGGGACAACAGGCATTAGACGGTATACTGTCTGATGCCTGCAAGGTTTGTGGGTAGGTGGTTGGTATGTCGTGTCTCTTCTGTGGTTGGTCCACCTGAAAGGGAAAGATTAGTTATACTCACCCGTTGTCCAATATCTGTACATTCGGCCTTTTGTGCCTCGGAGCATCGGTCGGATCGTAGTTGGTTGCCTCCCTGATCAGCGGGTTCCTATGCTACTCGGCTAAGGTATATAGCTTCTTCGCTCTGTCCCGGATAATCTCGGTGACTGATGTGTGCTCCAGGTCCCTGAAGTTGTCTAAGTTTCGTACGTACCATGGCGCATCTACCGCCGTCCTGATGACTACGTTTTCCACAGCTTGGATTCTCTTGAGGTAGGTCCTCGCTTGGTATCCCCATGCTACGGATGCGTAGGTTAGCTGTGGCCTGACTAGCAGAAGCTTGTTCCTCAGACTGAGCCTGCTCTGGTTCCCTACCATCGGGTAGATGAGAGCCCTCGTTCGCTTCGCGTTCGCAACTATCGCTTCTGTGTTCTGTCTCCTTGTTAGACCTTTGTCCATGATTACGCCAAGGTACTTGACGGAATCGTGCCATTGGATGTCCTCGCCAAACATGGAAACGTGTCCTGTGGGGGTTTCCTTGCATCCTTTCCTGAAGAGAATCGTCTGGCTTTTCTCCGCGTTGACTGCGACTTTCCATCGGTTGCACCATTCTTCCATGAGGGGAGGCTGCCTATTGGAGTCTTCTGGTGGCTAACCATGCTCTCCTGGATCTGGCAATGAGGGCGGTGTCGTCCGCGTAGAGTGCCATGGCGGTGCCCTCGGTCCTTGGGAGATCCGAGATGAAGATGGCGAACAGGTGTGGTGATAGAAAGGAACCCTGGGGGACTCCGGCTTCCATCTCACGATACGTGGACACGCTGTCTATGATCTTCACTCGCATATGTCTTCCTTGGAGGTATGACCTAACTAGTTTGACGAGTGTAATGGGATATCCCATATTCATCATTTTTGCTAGTAGGCCATCGTGCCAGACTCTGTCGAAGGCCTTCGCAACGTCTAGGAGTAGTACTGCCGTGACCTGTCTTTGGTTGGAAACCCTTCGTCACTTCTTCGGTGATCCTGAGCACTTGAAGTTCCGTACTGTGTCCTGTCCTGTACGCGAACTGTTCATCCGGGATGATCTGGAGCTCTTCTGTTTCTTCTTCCAGTCTTCTGAGGATGACCCGCTCGGCTATCTTGCTGACAGCTGGGAGCAGGCTGATCGGTCTGTAAGAGTTCCTTACCTGGTTTCGGGATGACTATGACGTCGGCCTTCTTCCACCTGGAGGGAAAGTATCTTAGCCTCAAAATCTCGTTGATGATGTTCACCAGGGCTGCTACTCCTTTCGTGGGTAGCTTCTTGAGGGCTATGTTTCCTATCCTGTCACATCCGGGAGCTTTCCTCGGTTTTAGGCTCCTTAGGATTTCCTTGACTTCCTCTGGAGTGGTCGGTCGGATATGACCCTCGTTTGGTAGGTGGTGCATCCGGCGTACTCTGCGCTCCACATCTTCAACCCAGTCCTCATCCTCATCATCGAGTTGGTTTTCCCTACACTGCCGTTCCAAACTGTCGATGAATGCCTCAGCTTTTTCCTGGCGCGTGTAGACAATTCCATTCTCTCCGTAGATTGGTGGCAACGGTTTCCGCCTGTTTCGCAGAGCACGCTGGGTGTTCCAGATGCTCCTGTCCTGTGGGTCCAGCGATTCCAAGGTGGCGCTGCCATCCTTCTTGTCAGTGTTCCTAGAGGGCAGCCTTGACTCTCCTGTTCAGGGTGTTGTATGTTCGTCTGTCCTCAGGGAGTCTTGTCCTTTGGGCACGCTTTTTCGCCCTGCGTCTATCCCGATTCAGCTGCCTGGTGTCCTCCGAAAGGTTTGCCATCAGCGTTGGTGCTCTTCTGGTTACTGTCTCCGTTGTGCTCTTCTCCATCGCTTCCTGTATCTGGTTTTCCAGGGAGGTGATGGCCCTCTCCACGTCCACCTCGGTTTCGATCCTGGGAATGTGTGCGATGTTCCTTTGCAGCGCTGCTCGGAACAATTCCCAGTCTGTCCTCCTTTTGACGAAGGTTCCAGTGTCCACACCGTCTTTCTTTCCTAGGTCAAGGTAGATCGGGTTGTGCTCGGTAGAATCCTCTGTCCTGGTGAAGATCTCTGCATTGAGGGGTCCGGTTTTCTCACTCCATCGTCGTGCGTCGGCTCGTCGGGTCCTAGTACCAATGTGTTTCCTGCGTGGCGTCTCAAGAATCTCAGTAGTTCACGTCCTCGCTGGTTGGTGATCTTACTGTTCCATTCCTGTGACTTGGCGTTGAAGTCCCCCAAGGTCCATATCCATGATCCGGCTCGGGAGTGGCTGATAACAAGAAACCACTTGGACGTCTCCACTTCGTGCTGTTGACACGACCACCGCAATGACCTCCAGGTTCTCCGTATCTGGCAGCACAATGGGATGATGGCCGATCGACTTTTTTACCAGAAGGGCGACTCCTCTCATCGCTCTCGGTCCTGCATAGTCCTTCTTGTACATGTGGTAGCCTGGGAAGTTGATGGACTTCTGCGGCGTCATCCTGGTTTCCTGTAGTGCCATTACGTCTATGTCGTAGCGGGCTAAGAGTTCTTCCACTTCAAGTTTTCGTCCTTGTAGCTCGTTGAAGTTCCATGAGGCGGTCTGCAGGAAATTCGGCTTCACCTGAAAAGACATTATAGATTAGTGAAGCTTGGCATTTGTGCAAAAAATGCGCTCATCGCTGAGCACATTTGCTGCATTTGACAAAGCACCGCGGTGAGATTTTGGGCCTCAAGAGGTGCCTGTTGGTCGTTTTGCAGGGCCAGTGCTGGGCCCTGCTTTACCCTGGGCTACTCTAGCGTAGCTAGTTCCTCTATTGGTGGGTCTTCTGGCCTCCTTGGTTGGTGTGGATTGCGTCCTCGGCGGCTGCTTCGGAGGTGTAGCTGGCTTCTTGGGGAACCTTAGGCACCCTCTGTAGCTAACGGGGTGCGCTCCCCCGCAGTTTGCGCACTTCGCCGGCGTGTCTTTGGCCTTCTTATACTCCACGGAATGCTGAGGTCCTCCGTATTTCACGCACTTGGCTTGTGCGGTGCACTTGTCTTGTGCGTGTCCAAATTTCTGGCATCGGTGGCACTGCGTAGCCACCTGCTGGACCTTCTGTTTTTTCACCGTCACCACCAGTGAGCAGCACCTCGTGACCTTTAGGATGCCTTCCTGGTCTTTGGGTACTAGTATTAGTGCCAGCGGCATCTGGGCCATGATCCGTCTGCTTGTCATCCTCTGCACGGATGACGGTGCGAAGCCCTAGTCCTCGAGATCCTTTTTGATGTCGTCGTTTTCGACGCCCATGGGGATCCCGCGCAGCACTACTCTTAGCTACCGTTCTTCGGGAAGTGAGTACGTATGGTACTCGTGCTTCTCCGTAGTCAGCATCCTCGTCAACTTCCTGTAATCGTCGGCTGTGGTGGGTTCAATAGCTATTCCGTCTCCGATTAGCTTGGCCTTATTGTAATTGACCCGGGCTTCCTTTAGCCGCAGACTGACGTGGCTCCATATCTCCTTCTTCCGTAGGATCACTGGTGGGATTTTTGCCACTCTTGCCACTGGCGTGTCCTCCGCTGCCGTCTCGGTATTGCTGCTGGTAGTTTTCCTGGTTTAGGCCCCCTTTTTGGTTGGGGGCTCTGTCGCAGCACTTTCCGGCTCTCTTCTGGCCTTTCTGGTTGTGCCTTCCTCCGCGGAGTCTTGACTGAGTTTCTGGCTCTTTTTTCTCTTCTGCGTGGGCGTCGCGGATGGTAGTACGACGTCAGCGTCCATTGGCTGGTGCACCGCCTGGACATCATGCACCTTCGTTGAGTTGGCGTTTTGCACCGCGATGGCGGCTAACAGATTATTGATCTGTTCCGCTACCTCCTGCAGTGTTTCGCGGCCTCTTCGTGATGTCTTGCTGCCTCCTACCGGAAGGCCCTGAATTCCGTCAAGATGGACTCCAGCTGGTTTTGGAGCCTCGCTTTCATGGTGCAGGGCTTTCATCTTCGCCTTTGCCCGCTGCGCTTCCTGGACAGGCTTCTCGCACTGACCTCCGTGTCAGTGTCCGAGGACGCCGTTGTTGTTCCGTTGTCTGTTATTTTGTCCCCCCTCAAAATGTTCTGTTGTTGTCTCCTTAGGTTTTTCTGAAAAATAAAAGTTTTTATTATAACTGGAAATTTTTAGTTTGTTGTTGCTTGTTCTGAAAAGCACAGATGGCTTTTCTTAATTCCTCGTTGTTCTGAAAAGAACAGATGACTTTTCTTATTTCTCGTTGCTCTGAAAATAACAGATGGCTTAACTTCCGTTAGCTCGACCACGCCAACCGTTGCTTATTTTTTGTTAGCTCGATTGCTCTGACCGTTGCTTAACTTCAGTTATCTCTTCGTGTAGATACACAGTTCACGTTACTTTTGTTTGCACGTCTGTAGTCTCTCACTGCTTGTACTCGAATGCTGCTGCTTAGGCAGGCAATCATCTTGTTGCCAGTAGATGTTTGCAACCAAATTTCGATTTTAATACTTTGTATCATTGTTCAACAATTGCAAATTGACTTTCTTATAACGTTGACTGTTCCTCCGAATTCTATATTCAGGACTAATTTTAGCCCAGTATCTCTTGAATTCTCAGAAGATAAAAAAATGTTGCATACATTCGTCAGGTTTAGGAATCTCCATTATGGCTTCCATTAATTTAACATAACTTATAAAAATAACAGTTACAGTTAAGCTTAAATGTTGATCCATTGTTCTGAGAATTATGTCAAATGAAATGTAAAAATAATAATAATAATAATAATAAAGTCAAAATGTGTGAACCTTGCAAAGGGCACTGGATACATGAAATCCTATGGACCTAACGACTTTTAAAATTTTGGATGTTATTCTGCACAAGAGAAGCGACTTTTAATAATGACATTTTTGTGTGTATATAATGTGCTTGTTAAAGACGTCACAATTTGTAAAATGACTTTCAGCGATCTATATAACTCTCTATTGAAAATCAAGTTGTTCTTCGCATTTGTGATTAAACCAACGACAAAATCCTACTAAAATCATTACTGTTTAAAGCTTGGACAATCGTAGGTTTGTACGGATATTTCCTTTGTTTTAATGTCTTGTGTACAGTTGTCTTAGGAATATTTGTTTCGCCTGCAATTTGTCGTACTGATATGCGGGGATTATTGTCAGCAGCTTCGGGAATATTATTTGTGCGATCAACATTATCATACCGATCTCTGTCATTTTCAATACTTCCGTAATTTAACAAATTGGTTACAATTCTTCCAAAAACTGTTCTATATGGTTGCATTCTCTCCGGAAATGTTTCTAGATAGGAAGCCGTTACTTTTAAATAACATTCTAATATATCAAATTTTTCTTCATTTGATAATTTGTGCGCCATTTTGCAATAATGACACTCTTAAACAGTAATAATAAGTATTCTTGAACAATTTAGAATAATGCCACTACTATTTAGTTGAACAACTGTAAACTAACAGTAATGATTATTATTTGTTTTAAACCACAGCCTACTAAATTTTACTGAAAGTTATATGTGAATTTGGTCGTTTTTAGAAAAGCATTTTTCAAATTTTACTAATTACTAACTACTTTGCATACAAGAAGGCCCTTGATGAAGAGAATTTCTTTGTTTAAATTTTGAACACTTTATTGACAATTTTATGACAAATAAGACCTTAATTCTCGTCTAATAATTGATATTTTAGAAAATTGTACAAAATAAAGCAATTTACAGTAGATTTTAAGTACATAGATAATAATAATGAGTTGCCGTCTGAATAAGCAACTTCCTTGTCTCTAGCTTTACAAAAACTTTTTGATTTTCCATGGCCTACTATTTTGTTTTGTTAAGTAATGGATAACTTTTCTTAAATTAGTTCCTTGAAAACAATTTTTCCTCGGCATGTGATAACTGATACATCATATGAAAGTTCTTTTTAAGGGCAATCTGAAAAAATGAAAAATCCAATATGACAGCCATAAGAAACACAAAAGGTACCTCGGATATCTCGAAAACAAAAGACTATCGAGCATCGAGGTTTCTAGACCAAAATATTAGTCTCCAAAATATGTTCTAATAATGTAAAAGTCTAAAACCTGTCTGACTAAGGATTACTTGGCTACAGCCAAAAACAGAAATCACAAAATTTTCGTTTCTTTGAAGAATATCAAAAATGGTTTCAGTTAGCTGTGATTTCTTAACAGATTTGGATATTTTCAAATACAAAAGTTTTAACAAAACAGTGGTAGAAGTAAAACTTCAAGACAACAACATTTTTTATGACATGAAACAAGAATCAAGTTTCTAGAATAAATGGTTTTCATTTTATGAGGGAATAATGGAGATTTTTTTGCAAAAAATCGGTGTTTACAAATTTAACCTCGATGAGGCATGGGTTAACGTCATCCAATTGATCTAAAACTTTGCAAATCTTACTGTTTAGACAAATGGCAAATTTTAGGGCGGTTCCGCCGGCATTACGACGAAAATATTCCCCCCCCCTACACCTTGTGACCACACTATATTAGTCATAGAGAATCTATTTAAGAGCTCTAACTGTGGAGAACCAACAATCGGGTATACTCCATCAGTTTTAAACCATAATAATTTTATAAATCGTCTTTGTACACTTTCTAGATCGTTAATGTGATTTTGGTAATAAGAGTTCCAAACTAAGAATGCATGTTCCAGTTTAGATCTGACAAACGCAAAATATAAAATTTTTAAAGTATTCAAAAAATCTCTACTAGTTTTAATTAGAAGCCAAGAGTTTTGAGTGACTCATTTACTAGCTTATTTATATGTGGTATAAAAGAAAGTTCTTTGTCAAAAATTACGCCAAGGTTCACAAGAGTTGGAGATCTTAGAAGGACTAAGTTGTCTACTCTATAATCCAACAGAATAGGAATAATTTTATATATTGTATTATATTATATTGTATAGGTCATAACGTTACATTTAGACACATTTAAGTTTAGCTTATTTTAAACATACCAATTAGATATATTTGAGAGACTATTTACGGAAAAGCTAAAGAAGAAATTATTTTAAAAATTCTAAAGAAGAAATTATTTTAAAAATTTTAATATCGTCAGCATAGAGCAAACAATAAATGTCCGTAACATTTACAATATTTTTAATAAATATGTTAAACAATAGTGGTCCGAAAATGCACCCTTAAGGAACATTAGATGTTGCAGTATATTCTACCGACTAGAATCCACTATAGGCCACATATTGCTTCCTATTAGAAACACAGGAATAAAAGAATGATAACAAAACAGGTGAAAACCTATATTTGACAATGTATTTATCAGTATAATGTGATCAAGTCGGTCAAAAGCATTTGAGTCTGTATATATTACGTCAATTTGCTAACATTGGTCGATTGCTTCAGATATATTGGGTTATTCAAATTAAATTTGATGTAGTGGACCGGCCTTTCATAAAACCATGTTGGACAACCGATATCGGATTGATGACACTAGAATAAATTGATTCATGAAGTAATATTTCAAGAACTTTACAAAAATTACATAAAATAGAGTTGGTAATGTCATGTTTATCGCCTTTTTAAAAACTGGGCATACTTTTCTACATTTCCAAATATCAGGGAGACAACAAGTTAAATAATACCATGAGCGGATTTGCACAAATACGAGTACAATCTTTAACCAAGAACGGCGGAACACCATCCGGTCTAATCGTCATCTTAGATTTAAGTTTTTCAAAGCATTAAATACATCGTTTTCATCAAACCTCATGATATTAACTACCAAATTACTTGCTTCGATAGGAATAGATTCAAAATTATCCAAGGGTGGTAGAAAAGAATTACTGAAAAAATCAGCGAAGGACTCAATAATATCACTAAACAGGTTTATTAAGGTGTTGTTCATGATAAGACGGGTGGAGATATTTGTACACTTCTTTTTACTCTTAATAAATTACCAAAATTTGCCCGGCTCCTTTGCAATATTATCTTTAGCCTGCTTTACATAACTCGCGGAGGCAACGTCTATATCAATTTTAATTGTACTCCTTTAACGTTTAAATTGGTTATGAACGAAACAGTCCTCATTTTGTTTATACATGCAGCAGTAGGTTTAATATTTTTTATAACGTTGCCTTTAAACCATGACGGATATGTTCTTTTATGAGATGATTTACTTTTGGTACACATATATTAAATATTTCATAAAGTCTATCATAAAACGCCTTGCAAGCAGGAAAAATATAAGAATAATAAAGAACAGTCTTCATTTAAAAGTAAATCGTGAAGCATCTGAAAATTTGCTCTTCAAAAGTTATAGCTATTATTTGCATTTATTGGGAAGTTATTTTTATTGTTAGAATAATGGATATCTAATAATAGTTTAGAGCAGGGTGGTAACTGTCCTCCCGAGTTAGAATATCATCAGATTTTTCCACGATGCGTTTATTGCTACATATTATTAAATTAAGAAGTTTGTTGTGTGTTTTTGCTAACATTTCTAACAAATTGCTAACATTGCTAACAAATACAGGATCACGGTATGCGTACAATTCCAAAAACTGATTTTTTGTTAAGGAGGTGATGGATTTAAAGTCAATGTCATTGAAATTATTTTCATCAAACCTTTTTTCGGTAGCAGCAGACACAGCTTGTCTAATTTTAGAAAACTGTATATTACTGTATATTGCAACAAAATGTATTGTTTGACAAGTTTTGATGTAAAAGTCGACTCTCTCATCAATACCTAATACAAATTAATAATTCCTGGCATATAAAACATTGTCCCCCTTTTTCCACAACTACTATGGACATAGCAGCAAGATCTTCTTTCATTTAAATTACTCTGTTTATTCTCATTCTATAGTTTATACAAACTTTCGTTTGCTGGTTGATTACAACTTCGATTAATTCAAATCGGCTTATATGTAAAATAGATACAGCTCTTTTCGTTTCTTCATGGATATCATTAATTTCATAAATGCGTAGTCTAGCATTGCGCTCATCACATATCTAGCAGTTAAGCATCTTGAAAAACAGACACTGATATATATTTTCAACAACATGACATGACACCAGTAAACACCAGCAATAATTTAAACAAAACAATATCTTTTATTACCTAAGACTGTTTTTTTATTTATATTTTGGCTAAACAGAAAAATTGTTAAGGTAAGTAAATAAAGTTTTATTACAAAACCACAATAAATAAGAGGATAAGAACAATTTAACAGCATAAAACCTAGCTAAACCCCATTTATTTCATATAAGCCCATACAAAATTCTAGCACAGGCGCGCGGTTTTATTTAAATACATTTTGCGTATTTATAATGCACCACTCGCTTATGGGAGAGAACTATGCATGACTGAAGGTCGACAAAGGGTCGCACTGCGAGCCCAGGTAAACAATTATTTATGTGCTTATATGCAATGAGTATAGATACCAAATAAAGAGATGAAAATAAAACTTAGAGGGCCGTAAAGCATAAAAGTTTGATAAATTTATTTCAGTAGTGCTTAGTTATTATTTATTATACTAGTAATAATTAGAGTAGGTATTAGACTTCAAAGGCTTCCATTTTGTGTTAGCTCTAGTAAGTATTAGGTCTTTATATACAATTTTAAACATTTACGAGATTCTATGATACACCCATAGTACACACTTATTTTTCAAAATATTTAAATCACGGATCAAAACAGATTAATTTCAAGATTTTACGCAATTATTTCAAACATGTGCACCCTACGTACGCCACTGGTAAGAAAAATAAAGAAGAAACAATATACCACCAAAACATTCAAATCACAGGCCAACACAGAGATGTTATCATTTTACGCATTAATTTCAAATATTATGTTAAGTGCACCCCCGCACGCCACTGGTAACAAGTATAAAAAAATGTTTTTTTTTAAATAATTAGACATTAGTATATGAGTTAAGACTTAAACAATGTAAAGATATAATGGTGTCTAGATTTTGAAGTTCATCTTCTGGGTCATCAGGTATACACACACACAAATGGCCTTATTATAAAAGTTGCTTCTTTTGAGCAGTAGAATGGCATTTCTAAAAATTAAAAAAAATTCTGTAGCTCCATAAGATTCCATGTATTCAGTGCCATGTCTTTTAATTCAAAAACCCTGTATATATAGCAGGAGAAATAGCTTTAGTGACGGGACGTGCGGGTGGGAAATGTCCATCTTCCATTTTTACACCGCGTACATTAAAGCGAGAATGATGATGTTGTTTTTGTTGGCACGCGTCCGAGGCAGAGTTTCACTTACATTCTGTGATACTTCAGGTCCACACTTAGTTTTGTTACTGATTTGTTTAGTAGTGCGATGTATGTGGATATAGTATTAATAATTATTTTATATCTTTGTATTTGCTGGTGTGTTTTTGAAAATAATTTAAGAAGGTTATCGTGTTGCAGTGAGTTGTTGTGTTTTTAAAAATAATTTAAGAAGATTATCGCATTTAATGTAAAAAAGTTTCAACCATGGGAGGCCTCTAAGTATACATCTTATTTTGTTTGTGAAAATGAAAGTGATAGTGATTACAGTGATAAAGAGAATCAAAGTTAATCAGTGTTTTCAGTAAGAAAAAATCGGCTACATTTGAACGAGCAAGCGAAACAAGTTTGCTTTAATGTTTGCAATAATCTTTGGAAGCGACGAGTTAATAACCCTAATTTGTATGAATTAGATGTACTAGGTAAAACAGCATCTTTGACTAACGTTCCCCGTCCCACAAACTGGCGAAAGAAGGTGCCCTCCCAAAAACAACAACGATCCGATATCGGTTAATCGAAAACACCCAACTTTAGTTTACGACGCGTATCAGAAAAATTAAATCTCAACTATTGACGTGGTAGATAGAAAACTAAAAGAAATGGATTATCATCTAAAATATACCAAAATAACTTTAGGAACTTGGCTGAAAAAAAATTGGATTTAAATATCAATTAATAAACGCATGGCGATTATGGAGAGCAGACGAATAGTGGATTGGCGAGATTCATATCTAGAAGAGATAAAAGAACTCAAAAGGGAAAATAGACCGGTTTATTATCTAGATGAAACTTGGTGTGATCCTCATGACACCGTAAAAAATAGAATGGACTGATAGATCTTTATTGCCCCCTAATAAAGGAACTTGGTTGATTATATTACACTGTGGATTAGTTGATGTATGGGTTGATAATGCATTGAAACTGTGCGAAAAAACATGGAGGACCGTAACGTGCATTACCACAAGAACATGGAGGGAGAAATATTTGAGGAATGGTTTGAAAATACCCTAATTCCAAAATTAAAACCGAATAACATTATTGTTCTTGACAATGCGAAGTACCATTCGAGATAATTGTACAAAATTCCTAACAAGAGTTCCACTAAGCTGGAGTTACACATTTTTTTTAATGGAACATGATCTCTATTATGAGGAAAATTATAAAAAAGCGCAACTCTTGGAAGTCTTGCAACCGAAAAATTATGAGAAGTATATCATAGATACTGTAACTGAAGGATATGGCCACAAAATGTTAAAATACCGCCATATTTCTGTATTTTCAACCTGATTGAATTAATTTGGTGTAAATGTCAGAAAAGGAAATACTTTCCCAAAATTCGATAAAAAAGTCGTAGAGTTAATTCAAAATGAAGTGTTGAAAATTAACAAGGAAGATTGGGAAAAAGAATTAGGAAAGTAATTACAATTGAGGATGATTATTTAAAAATTGCTGAGTATCATATAAGTGGTGGAAATAAATTTATTATAAATTTGAATGAAGATAGTAGTTCATCTGAAAATGAAGTAGAGGGTGAGAAGGGCGAGGATTCAGAGGAAGAAACGATGTGAGGTGAGGTAAAGTGAAGTGATATGAAGTGAAGAAGTGAATCTTGTGATATCAATTGTATTATTTATTTCCGTTTTTGTGCTTTAGTAGTTTAGTGCTTGAAAAATATTCTTTTTCAGGATATTATTTATTAATATTTTTTTTTTTCATTTTGAGACAATACGTCTTCTATTTTTATTGTAGTAATAACTTTGTTTTTAAAGGTTTCCTGTTACTTTTTAAATAATTTCTTTATTCTATACCAATATTCCATACCCATCCTTTCCTGGCAAGAAATGCTCAGACCTCCTCCCGGTTTTTGCTGGGTAGTAACTGTTTATATTAAACGAACTTGAGTACATACTATTGTATGTATATTTAATATTTTAAAATCAATACTTTTATTCAAGTTCATACTTCATACAATTGTTAAATTGTTGCTAGCTAAACTGAGCACAAAAACCTACATTGAAAAAGTAAACGACACAGAGCAATACAGATAAATCTGACTCTGCGTTCTATATCGTCATACCCCGCACGTCCTCTCACTAAAGCGATTTCTCCTACTGTACTTAATTAAAACTAAATACAGTTCGATCTAAATTTTTAATAGAAAAAATTAAACCGTTAACAAGTAAGGATTAAAATAGCATTTTGTATCTATTTCAATGTTCTCGAAAGAGTAGGAATTTCTAAGAAAAATACTAAACAACTGGTTCATTAAATTTACGAATTTAGAAAAATATCACAAGTAGGTCAAAGTTGTATCGGCTACTTTACGGACGCATCAGGACCATGACCTATCCAGCATTTTGGAAACCGTCTTTTGCTACAGCCAGCTGGAACCATGGTCTCTACAATTTTGCGGTTCCATTCATTTCTGTTTCTTACCGTTTCTTTCTAAGTATTAATGCCGATTCGTCTGGTATCTTCTCTCACACCACCTTCCCATCTAGTTTTTAGTGTTCACACCTTCCTTTGCTTCATTGAGTTTACATTATAGTTATAAACCATTTTTCCTGGGTTTCTCTCGTCTATGCGGGATGGCATAGACTTCTAAATTTAGTGCATCTGATAAATGATACGATGTCACGTTTATATGAGTTGCTATATTTCGAAAAGTTATATCGTCTCCTTCAAACACCATCATCATTTACACTATACATACCTGTCTTAGGATCTTCCTTTCGAAAACGCCAAGATTATTTTACGGGTGTTACTAGAATTTTTTTGAGGATAATATGATTATCTCTTTTTTATATGAACATCGAAAAGTTCGGCTGAAAAGTGTTTAAACTTTCCTTCGTTGTATTCTGGATTAATTAAATAACAGGAAAACAAAATCTATCTAATAAACTTTTTTCTGATTAATCTGGATCCGGCTGGGCCGACATGGCTGAAAACCTAATAGGATCTAAATTAACCAAAAAACACGCACATACGTGTACACACGTGCTCCCTCCCACACACCCATACCACAAATTACTGATTCTGTGCACATACACAGACGTCAATCTGAAAATGGGAGTCGCAAAACGTGAAAATATGTCGAAAACTCGATTTTTATTTTTGCGGTGATTGCAGTAACTTCTTTATAGTTCTTCTAGGGGGAAGTTAAAATGACATTTATTATGTGGATATTTTCACACAAGTTTGATTTAAATTGTATAGGCCGTTTCCGTATATAGGTGTTTGGTCAAATCGATTTAATTTAGCCTCTAGTACCTCAGTTTCGTTTTATATACTGGCTTCTGAAACACCCTGTATGATAATATATTATTTTAATCATTATTGATTTCTCTTAAGTAAATATTTATGATAGGGGATATTTTTTTTAAACGTTTCAGTGAAAATAAATATTAAAACCATAGAACCAAAATTCTGTTTTAAACCCTTAACTTTGCATAAAATGAGGAGTTCTTTTAGCTCTGTCAGCACAATATTTTCGACTATTATCATTGAACTTTGTGGTGAAAAGGTATCGACATGTTTCCACATATTATGTATAGAATTCGCAAATTTACGGATTCCCCAGTGGCAAACTTATTGTTAGTCATATTATTGTAGGAGGTGTTAGCGTATATAAACTTTTTGCCGTAGCTTATTAACATTAGTAGTCGTGCAGCTTACACCTACAGATCAAGGAGATGTCCGTATTAAACGGTTATTGCAAAACAGAAATGACATACGTGTACATTTTGTTGTTAGTTCTATATCATATAAATTTTGTGTTTTGTGAAAAAGATGGAAATAAAATGCTCCTTATAGAGCACTCGCGACGAGTTAGCGAAAAGAACTATCCTTGTCGAATTCCACAACCTAGGACTTTTCACATAAAAGAGTTCTTGAGTGAAGATGAATGGGAAGTTATTAAACAGAAAAAAAGTAAGTTTAGGAATTTTTTTTCAAGTAATACTGGATATTAATTAATTAATATAGTTTTTTCGAAATTCGCATTAATAACATAGATAAATATTAATGAACTTATGTATATAAACAATATAAACAATTTTGGGTATATACAGTTATTGATATATTAAATATTAACAGCTTTGTTGAATATGTTATATACAGTGTATCCACGCGAAAATCTTTTCTTTCTTTGATTTTAAGAGGAAAGATCTTTCTTTATAAAAACATTTTCCTGCTCGAGGATTACCATTAGCAAAAAATAAGATTTTATATGTAAAGCGTGTTCATAAAATTCAGTAGTAACGTGAGAATTATCCAAGTATAAATTACCGTTATTTTTAATTTCTCAGAATAGTTAAAGCGGTTGTTTGTAAAGACGTTATAAGGGCAATGTTAATATTTTACCCGATAATCTTGTTTCAGAATTAATGATTATTTTATTACGAAATTAGATATTCATTATATCGTTAAAACCGGAATTCATTGGAAACTAGTGTTTACTAAATTTGGAATTCAACGGTAACTTGTACAAAAATTTTTAATTTTCGTTGGATGGAAAATTCACTCTGTATGTAAGAATTGGTATATACAGAACAACTTGTTTTTAAAATATCAATAAAATAAATCAACTGTTGTTAATAACTGTACTTATTTTATCATATAGGCTTTCCAAGCCATATTTTTATGTGATAAAATTCTGGTCCGATAAAAAATTCGAATAAAGAAATAAAAGGAGGGTTGCTGATTTCATCCATTTTACCGTAAATAGTCAAGGGATGATTGAAAAAATATCTTTTAGAAGCGTAGAAAACCTCTCACAAAATTCATCTTTTCTTCCAAATTTAAGAAAAAAATTAAAAACCTAATTTTAGCCTCCATCTTTAGAGGGTCGTAACTCTTGATTGAGGTATTTCTGGTCATACCTCCATAGGAAACTTTTTTCTTATTTTGTTCCCAATTTAGATTTTAAATTTGTCCACTTAATCCTGATTCACTGTATACTTAATGTTAAACAGAACAAAGCGATTAAAAATAAAAAAGGCAAATATTTTATTTCTCTCAAATTAGCTGAATTTGATAAACGAAAAAGCTGCTTCCTACAATTATTGGAATTGCATGTTGTTGCTCTATACAATCACAAATATAATTTAAATATGTTTGTGGCAGTGCACTTCATATACCAGTAATACATAATTTTCGTTGTGATATTGTTATTAATAATTTTGGGTTTTAATATCTCCAAGTGGTATAATAAATTTTTATTTCGCATTTTGTTGCAAAACTAAAATAAAGTTGGGTACTTTATTCTTGGGTCATGTTCACATTATATTTACTGTACATAAAATTTTATATGTGCTAATTTTTTTGAGTTTCGAGTTTTCATAACGAATGACTATTTTCTTAAAATCGAATATAGAATAATACCTATATTCTATTGGGTATCAATTAAATATCTGTTGTAATTTTCTAATCGGATATGAATTAATATAAAGGGATCTCCTTTTAATTTAACAAAGTTATTGATATTTTTAACCCTACAAGTTCTCCACAAAATTATGCAGTAATAAATAATTTAAAACCAATTTAAATTAAAAATATATAACGTTTCTTGTAAAGATCTGTATCTGTCAAAATTTCGATAATATTATAAATATCTCATCAATCACTCAAAAGAAATATATGTCATGTCAAAGTTCACTGGAAATCTTAATATTCACTATCTAAATATGTAATAATAGTAAACAACACAGGATGTTCTTTTTTTATTTAACAAAGTTACTTATTGCCCAGCTGAAATAATATAAAAATATTTTAGATGTATGTAGTTTTAAACATTAAACAACTTATGTGTTATTTTTTTATTTCTACCTATAATTGCTAAACAGTTATGAAACAAATATAGTAGGTAGACATCCTGTATGATCCATAATGTGTAATTTTCGAATCCTCATCTTGAAAGAATAACACAGTTAATATAATGTAATAAAAATACAAACCCAAGAATATTTGAGTTACCCGCGTACAACTTACATCTAATATATTATGTATCGATAATATTTTTGTAACTGATAATCTTTTTTAATTACACCACCCTAGTCGAAGATTATAACTATCAAGCAATTTTTTACAGGAAATTAATATATATACATATATATATCTAAATAATAACGATAAAAATAATTTTACTTACTGCAGGTTTCTTTCTAATCAAAATGTAAAACGCAAATCAGACTAGATAGAATAACAACAAATTTGAACTCTCTTATATATAAGAATTCCATACGCAGATTTAGAAAACAAATTCGCTTCTTTGATAGATAACCATCAGAATAATTATGATGAATATTGCCTTACTCTAAACAAAGTTAAAATAGGTACGCCATAAAAAATGATGGGTTACAAAAGAAATAAAAATGTCTTGTTTATGTAAAAGGTAATTAATAAATTTAACACTAACTACAAAAATGATATACCTGGAACTTATAAAAACATTATTGTGAAATCTTAAAAAAGGTAATCATTCAAGTAAATAAATATTGATATTGAACGAGATATAGTTAGTAAGTGGCGAAAATAAAACGAAATGTGGGAGATAATAAATAAAGAAAAAATCTAACAAAATATAACAAATGAATTAAAAATTGAAGATAGTGATGGACAAGTACAGTCAAATACATAGATTTTGGTAGAAATGTTCAATGATTATTTTTTATATATCATTGAAAATATAATGCTGTAAAAGAGTCAGACATATACGGTAGAGGTGTTTCAAAAACTTATGAGCCGTGAAATGCGCAAAAGCCGGAGCTTATTCCACAGTATAAGTGGAGTTATGCCTCTGCGCATATGAAGGTCAAAGCTCATGAGATTTTGAAATATCTCTAAACGCTTATTTACAAAATTATACTGAAACGAATAATAGAACGTTTTTTGTAAAACCAGCTGATAAAAACGTAATATTGTATGTTGCTGAAAAACTATTACAAAATCATCAGTATGACAATATTTCGCGAATACTACTGAAACAAATTATAAACCTGTTAGCCGATGAGCTTGAACATTTATTTAATGAATCCTTTTTACAGGTTTTCACAAAGGCTTTGAAAAAGTCACATGTTACACTATTATTTAAAAATAGAAATCAAAGTATCGCCCTATTTCGTTATTAATTACAATATCAAAAATTTTCGAAAAAATTATGAATAAGATTATTGGAATTTTAAAACAATTGTAATTTAATAAATCAGTATCAACATAGATTAGAAATCCATGTGTGATAAATCAACGACAATTGCAGCATCCGATATAACCAAGACCATTGTCGAAGGCTTGGAAATTATCAAATAGTTGGTATTGCATACGACTTCACCAAAGCATTTGGAAATAATTCTTCTAAAATTAGAATATTATGGTATACGCGGTGTAGTTCTAAATTGGTTTCAAAGTTACTTAATAGAGAGGGAACAGCGAATAATTTTAAGAAAATATGCTAAACCAACACAGTATTCGTATTCAGGATGGGGGTACTTCAATGAGCAATCTTAGGCCCACTTCCATTTTTTTACTTTATATAAATGATTTACCATCTGCTGTGCATCGGTTCTGACGATTCACTTTTTTTGTAAAATCCGATGCATCAACGAATATACTACCTTATGTAAATTAATGTTTAACGCATAATATGTATGTAATTGGGACTAATAAAATTAAAATTAGTTTTGAGAAGACGTATTGCATAAACTTTAACCAAAGACAAAACCGAATACTAAACCTGCAAACTGTCAACAAAATATCAAAATCACAGACGAAATTAATTCATTTAGTATTAGTCTGGACAGCCAAATGAATTGGAAGAAGCATATTCTAGCATAAAATAAAAAATTAAATAGCGCGTGTTATTGTTTGAGAGCTATGGCAAAGGCTTAAACTTCAATATTTTAAAAACACTTTATCACGCAGTCTTTGGTGCTCTTATTTCATATGCAGTAATATTTTGGGGTATTTCTACCTACTGGGTAACAACATTTACCATACAAAAACGAGCCATTAGAATTATTAAAGAGTCGTCGTGATTCTTGTCATATTTCACGAAACTAAATATTTTAACATTACTTTCTTTATACATATTGTAAACATTTTTATTGGTACACAAAAATAAATCAGCTTACACATACATCCGTACAGATACGCGTGAAAACAATAACTTAATATTACTACGTCATAGAACTTTACACGATATGAAAAACACGTTATAAAGCAGCAGTACTTACTGTATAATAATCTACCCAGTGAATTTAAAATTTTGTCAGTAAGAAACTTTGTAAGTCAAATAAAAAACATACTATTGAAAAAAACTTACTATTCTCTTGACAATTTTATGTAAGATATTATACAGAGCCTTCATAAATTTTCGTAAACCATGTGATCAATTGGCACCTTTTAATTTGTGATTTTGTGTCTTTCATAATACGGCAGTACCCGATAAGGATTTTTGCACATGTGCCAAAGAAATAGTTTTCAACCATCTTTTGCTGACGAAACGACTCGACGATGATGTTAAGGCAACTAATTGGTCACGTGGGTTACGATCATTTATTAAGGCTCTGTAGTATTGGAACCAACAAACAGGCAGTAATTGTCTATATTATATTCTTGTGAAAGATCATTTAGATATAAAAAAAGGTTTTCTTTTTTTTATATGAACTTTAGTGTTCTCCTATAAATTAAATTGAATTAAATTAAATTAAGTTAATCAATTGATTACTTATTGTATTATAACAGAACACATTTCATATTTCCATACATGTAATCATGTTTTTGAAATAAAATGTTCTATTCTATTATATTCTCTGCTACTAATTAAAATGTTAATTTTAAGGTCAAACTGGTTTATATAAAAATTAATCATACTAAAATTAACATTTCGGTATATAAATAATCTACTTTTATCTTAACCATTTAAAACGCAGACTACCTTCTGAAACATCTATTATAAATAAATGTTTATTATTATTTTTTTTAGGTTGTACCAGCAGAAACAGTTCTTCATACATGCAACTGTTCAGGCCGCTGTCAAAGTGATAATAAAACATGTCAACCTCTCGACAAACATAATGTTACACTTACATTTGGATATAAGGAAATTAGTGAAATAAAATATCAAAATGTTTCAGCAACAAACCACACATCGTGTAAATGTATGACTGCAGTGAAATTAAAATAGTTATTTATGTATTAACGGCGTAAAACAGGTGATTTTGGCCCGCAGCATGAAGATTATTAATTATTATTATAACCCGAAGCGTTAGCCGAGATTATAATAATATGTATCACGGCAAAAGCCAAAATCGCTCATTACGCTTGAGGTGCGTACAAAATTTTTTGCACTCATGGAAGCTCTTTATTTAATTTATCGCCATATTAATCACTTTTATTTATTTTAAATTTATAGATTCTGACGATGACAAATGTCAAATTGACAAAACCGGTGATCCTGTTTGCAAAAAATGCACGTTAGGCCTTATCTTTAAGTTTAAAATGTATCATGTTACGCCCGGGAGTGCAAAAAATAGTGCATTATTTAGAAATTATAGAAAAAATGTCTGAATGCTCATTAGTGAACGCAACTGTGATATTATCAATAATAAATTATTTATTTGTATTTTCTTGATGAACGTGTTATTTACTTTTTTATGTGATTTTATTATTTAAAGATAAGAATATTTGTTATATATTGTAAAAAAAACGATATTTCTTGTTATAAGATGTTCAATTTGACAACGTTTATGTAGATGAAATAAAACGTTGTAACTGGTGTTAACTGAATATTTTATTTTTTATTTAATATCCTACATCAATACTTTCCAAAAAAAAGTTGAAATACCTATCCATCAAAATAATAATTTGGGACCTAGTACTAATTGTTTAATTTTGTCCTTTTTTCTCTTACAATCAGTAACTTAGACTTATAAAAATGACAATTACAATGATAGAATAAAACACATTACTTTGTTTTTTTCACTGTTTTTCTTGTCACCAATCGTTACTGCAGTTTCGACACTTAACGTGCCATTTTAAAACGATTCATAACAAGTGAATCGTTTGAAAATGGCACGTTAAGTGTCGAAACTGCAGTAACGTTTAGTTACAGTAAAAAACAGCGATAAGAAACAAAGTAAGGTGTTTTATTCTATCATTATGATTGATTATCACAAAGTAACGGCTTCCAACATTCAATGACAATTACAGTTAACCTTAAACTACAAAATATTCTCTAACTTCAAGACCGATATATTTTAACATTAAAACAAATATGTTCTGGAAATTATGCCAAATCAAATCTAAAAAAAGCCCAAACTGTGTGACAGGGTTAGAAATGTTAGTTCCTATTTATTATAATTTAAAAAAATATATGTATGTATATTATACGTTATTTATTTATAAATCATTATTATAAATTTACTACTTTTAAAATACTGACGTTACAACTTGCGTCAAAATTTATAACTAAAAGAAGACTAAGAGTAGAGATATTTTACATTTTCATATTAATATCCTTCTGAAATAGATACATATCAAAGAAAAAGAGATAGTAAAAATGACAGCAGTGTTTGGCAGCCATTGATGCCATTGATCATCAATAATATGTATGATACAAGGGCGAAAAATGCAGTTTTCGTCCGTGTGTCATACACAATTTTTTATTCGATTGTAAGAAGAAAATAATAATTTTTTATTTGTTATATTTATTTTAATTGAATAATCTGATCGTAATTAATTTCACGTCACTTTGAGAAAATCTGATAAGAATATCATGTAATGACAGTTTGTTTCATTTGTTTAAGGCATTTTGTTCAAAATTGTTTACCATCTGAAAAGTACCTTTCGCCCCCTAGGTCTAAAAGTCCTTTTCGGCCTGGAAAAATAGTCGCCTAGCAACAACAACAAAAAGTAATATCTACTATAAAAAGGTGATCTTCTCGTCCAGATATTTGAATAAAAAAAACGTCATTTTTCAATACATCGAGAAATCACCAAATTCACAAGTTCACTTTATCCTGAAGGAATTAGTTGAACGAAACATTGTAAAAAAGTTAATCTCCGTTGTCTTTAATTTCTACTAAAGCGTAGAAGGACCAACAACTTTATTTTTTTCTAGATACGTTGAATTGCCACTTTTGAAGTGACAATTGTCACTTCAAGGTGACAATTGTCAGATCGGTGACAATTGCCACTTCGAGGTGACAATTCTCACTTTAAAGGGAACATTTTCTCTCTTCAAAGTGGCAATTGTCACTTTAAATTGGTAATTGTCATTTTAAAGTGAGAATTATCAATTGGAGAATTGTCACCTCGAAGTAGCAATTGTTACCTCGAAGTGAAAATTCTTAATTCAAAGCTACATCACAAGGTGCCCCTCCGTGTTTAGGGCTCTGTCCCCATTAGGTGAAAATGGCCCCCGTAACGACAGCGCTCAGTTAACGGGTCCCCGTTTTAGGACGTTGCCCCGCAATTTAAAAAGAATATATACAATATGGAATATCTAATATCTCCCGTCAGATCTGGCCCCGAAATTTTTCTTCGATGATGACGTCACACTTTTTGATTTGGTTGCTTATCTGGCGGTAGGGGGATATAGCCATATAATGTTGGGTATCAAATGAATCGGCTCTATGTCTACGTCTCGAACCGCAGAACATGCTCTTATACTTGAAAATCAAATATCAAACTCATATCATTTTTCAGCCGTACAATGAAAATTTAGGTGAATTAGTATTTTAGACGTCGAGACTTCATTTGATACCCAGCATCACGTATTTTGAACGACCGGAAGCGGATATTAGTAGTTGACATTTTATTGCAGATTCTAACGTTTCGAGCCACAGAAGAAAACCAACGTACTTTAAATTCAAATTTCAAACTCCAAATGTTATTTTTCAACCTTAGAACGAAAATCTTGTTATGTGTATATTATAGTCGTCGAGCCACTTCATTTGATACCCAACAATATATGGCTGAATTCCTCTTCCGTCAGCAACCAAATCAAAAATAGTATGACGTCATCGTCGAAGTAAAATTTCTGGGCCATATCCGACAGAAAATATTAGATGTTCCATATTTGATATATTATTTTTAAATTGTGGGGCGACGCCCTAAACAGGGGGACACCTTGAATTGAGAATTGTCACTTCGAAGTGGCAATTGTTACTTTGAAGTGACAATTGTCACATCGAAGTGATAATTCAACGTATCTAGAAGAAAATAAAGTCTTGGTTCTTCTACGCGTTCGTATTAGTTCTTATATAGCTACTATATTATTATTCAATATGGGAATCATAAAGATAAAATGAAAAAGAATTTTAAAAAAATGTTAATAACACTTTTCAATAGTAGAACTTGTTTTTCCTATAAAATACTTAAGTTTATCAATTATTTCTTTTTGATATTTATAAAGTAAATGTTTTGGTTCTCTAGAAAAATATATTTGCATATTATAATAAATCACTTACAATGATAAATTAATTATTTAATTAGCTGCTATAACTAATTATTAGATATTAATTTTTTTCTATTTCATTTGTAATAATTTTAAGACACTGAAGTCACACTGTTCTAAATATAGCATAAGTTTGTGCAATTCTTAGAAACGTGATCAGCAACAAGAATCCAACAAAACTGGTCGTATTATCGAACAGGTATGTATATAAACAACAAACTTTTAAATCCCTGTAAAATCCATGTTACACATTTATTTCATAATTACAGTTACTATTTAATTGTGTTTTATTATCACTAATTTACATATTCGAACCATTTAAAATACAAGTAAACACACTTAATATTACAAGGTAGGTATCCCAAGTAGGTCCTTACTCGATTTACTTTCATTATTAATGAACTAGAGAAAAAAATTAAAAGCGCATCTTTCAGATTTTTTTAAGAGGAATTCAAATCAGTAGAGAAAAAATAATGAAATCTTAAAAAAATGTGTTCATATGTAATATAATTATTTTTTCTGATTTTGTCATATAAAATAACACTTTCCTAAACTAACGTGTCAAAACGTCCGATTTTTCATCACCAGTTAGGAAAAGTAACACTTTTCCTAACTAGTGAGGAAAAATTCTTTATATCATCAATTAGGAAAAATAAACAACTATCAAAAAAAAAGGCAACAACGTTTATTCGAAACAATTTATGTTTATAGACAAATTTTGTTTTTTAATTATAAATGTTTATAATACAGTTTGATACAGTTTTATTTGTTGAATTTGCCATAATATCATGTGCTTCACCTAGAGTATCAGTGGAAATAGGTATACCTACTTTATTTATATTTAAAGGGTTTTCAGATGTTTAAAATTAGAAGATATATGATGTATGAAGATATGAAGATGTCTGTAACACGTTACGAAAGACCATTTTGTGTAACTCGTGTCATTTTGCGGGAACTCGCTTCGCTCGTCCTGCAAACATCCACTCGTTACACAAAATAAAGTCCTTCATAACTGGTTACATAAATAGCTATTATTTAAACTCAGAAAGGACAAAAGGAAGAAGATAGTATAACAACCACATAAACACCAGTAAAACAAATTAGTTTAAAGACAAAGTCAATGTCTCTGTTGTCTGATGTTTATGTGGTCTGCCCCGACCCCTTTCATACTTTCGGTCCGGTGGTGGTCAGATCACGTTCCACTCATGGTCATAACAAATATTGGAGCATGCATTTTGTATTAAAGGCCAATTCACATAGCTCATGCCAGAATCCGCTCAAGGTTCGGTCAAATATTGTTACACGCATTTTAAACAGGCGTATTCAGATTTAATGCTTCGCTCCCGATACGCTCACAGTCTTTGACCGCGGTTTATCTTCAGGGGAATATCTTGAACGGACCGTGAGCGAATGGAAGCTTAAATTAAATGTTTCTGCACAGGCGTCAAGACGAACAATTAATTGAATTAGTTCGCAATTATAAGTAATTATACAACCTCAGAGATAAATTATACACAAATAAAAAAAATATCGTGCAACCACATTTTCCCGCGTTTTTAATTGCTTTGCCGCTCTTCCTTATCCAAATATATTGCAATTGCAGCGAGGTCGGTGCTTGAGATATTTTTAAACATTTAGAATGTGTTCACTGTTTGACACTTTTCGTCAAAATGGGGGTCGGTTGAGCGTCCAGTGTGAATACTACCTAAAATTCTTGCTTGTGGGCGATCCATGAGCGTAGCGTGACTTTATCGTTTAATCTGAATTGGCGGTCACGGTCAGATCACGTTCAAGGTCAAAACAAATATTGGAGCATGCATTTTTTATTAGACTAATCACATTTGCGGCACGGTTAGGTGACACTCCAGTCAAGAAACTGCGGTCTTTCTTCCAAAGATTTTTTGACCAAACCGAGACAGTGCCGTTGTGTAAAAGACCGCCAGTGTGAACAGGCGGCGCTCAGATCAGAGTGAATTCAAACAACATTTTTATTATTTTTATTATTTTCTTTGGTGAACTGAGACACGTGCAGTTGTATTTTTGGAACGGATGAAAAATTAATAGAATTAGTGCGAAGTCACGAACAGCTGTATAAGACAAAATATATTCGGATAGCGTAAACAAGCTGTAGAAGGAATTTAGTGAACAACATGTAAGTAGCTCGGTAAGTGGCTATACATTTTTATTAACTATTTATTTACATGCAAAAAAAGGGTTTTACTCAACGACATTCTTTTAAATTTTATCTATTTGCCATGCAGCTGATCCGGCCTCAGAATTAAAAAAAGATTTTAAACATATCTCTCATGGCAAATGCGGTTTGCATTTCCTCCTCGTTTAAGCAAAACGTTGAAAATATTTCCTTCTTTATTAGGCAACTCTGAACTATTCCACATGGTGCATTGTTGTCACAGAAAGTTATATAGAATACAGTTAACATTATGTTTTCAGCATTTCCTGGTTCAGAGTTTATTTTTCTTAAACGTACAAGGGGTCTCAGTCACGTATCGTCTCTCAGACTTGGCTTAAAACGCAGCATCGTATTATAGTATGAGAAATCGCTTTAGTGACGGTCTGTGCGGGGTAAGACGCGACATGAAGACGGGAAATGTCTAACACATGATATCTTCCGTCTTTTAGACTGCTTACATTAAAGTCAGAACGATGATTGTTGTTTTTGTTAGAACGCGACCCAGGTGGAGTTTAGCTTACATGCTGTAATACTTCAGGTCCGCACTTAGTTTTGTTACCAATTCATTCTAGCGGTGCGTTGTAGGATATATTGTAAGTCTAATATTATAAGATAAATAATAATTATTTTATATCTGTTTATGAGGCATATCTTTGTGTCCTTGACAAATATTTATTAATGGGAAGTTCGCCGGGATCGAACAAAAAAAAGAAACTATTTCAGTTAAATTGCTATAGTCGAAACGTTAGCAATTGAACTGAATTAGTTTCTTTCTTTTTTGTCCTATCCCGGCGAACTTCCCATCAGTATCTGTTTATTTGTGTTTTTGAAAGTAAGTTAAGAAGTTATTTGAGGTAAAAATGTTTCGACCGTGGGAGGTCTCTATGTCTACATCTTATTGTATTTGTGAAAGGAAAATGATAATGGTTACAGTGATAAAGAAAATCAAAATTGATTAGTGTTTTCACTAAGAAAATATCAGCTACATTTGAACGAGCAAGCGAAACAAATTTGCCTTAAGTTTAAAATATTCTTTTGAAGCGATGAGCAAATGACCCTAATCTGTATGATTTCGATGTACTAGATGAAACAGCATCTTTGACTAACATTCTCCGTCCCACAATACATAAACTTGTGAACGAAGGTGTCCTCCCAAGAAAACAACAATCCGAGCGCCGGTCAATTGAAAACAACTCTGAACCCATCCTCAGTTAGCAAAACTTTTAAGAACTTTAGTTTACGACGCATATCAGAAAAAAGAAAATCCAACTATTGACGTGGAAGACAGAAAACGAAAAGAAATGTGGATTATCATTTAGAATATATCAAAATAACTTTAGGAACTTGGCTGAGAAAAATTGGATTTAAATATCAAACTATTAATAAACGCATGGCGATTATGGAAAGCAGACGAATAATGGATTAATGAAATTCATATTTAGAAGAGATAAAAGTGAAAAGGGAAAATAGACCAATTTATTATCTAGATGAAACTTGGTATGATACTCATGACACCGTAAAAAAGGATGGATTGATGGATCTAGGAAATGTCAACCAATCTCTTTGCCCCCTAATAAAGTGACTCGGTTGATTATGTGGATCAGTTGATCGATGGGTTGATAATGCATTGAAACTGTGTGGGTAAAACATAGAAGACTGTAACGTGGATTACCAAAAGAACATGGAGGGAGAAATATTTGAGGAATGGTTTAAAAATACCCTTATTGCAAAATTAAAAACGAATAGCATTATTGTTCTTGACAATGTAAAACACCATTCGAGACAACTGTGTAAAATTCCTGAAAAGAATTCTACGAAGCTGGAGTTACAAATTTTTTAATGGAACATGATCTCTATTATGAGGAAAATTATTTATTATTTATTTATTAAAGTATTTATTTATTTTAAGTATAACTACCCAGACAGAAATCCAATTGCTGGGAAGAGAAATTACCAATTTCTTTTAGTTTTTTGTCTACCACGTCAATAATTGGGATTTCATTTCTCTGATACGCTTCGTAAACTAAAGTTCTTAAAAGTATTGCTAAGGGGGGATGGGTCCAGAGTTGTTTTCAATTGACCGGTGCTCGGATCGGTGTTTTCTTGGGAAGATACCTTCGTTCACAAGTTTATGTATTGTGAGACGGAGAATGTTAGTCAAAGATGCTGTTCCATCTAGTACATCGAAATCATACAAATTAGGGTCATTAGCTCATCGCTTCAAAAGAATATTTTAAACTTGAGGCAAATTTGTTTCGCTTGCTCGTTAAAATGTAGCTGATTTTTTTCTTAGTGAAAACACTAATCAACTTTGATTTTACTTATCACTGTAATCTCCATCACTTTCATTTTCACAAATATAATAAGATGTAGTTGATTGATTCGACCTTTACTTGATGAAAATCCATTTTACAAATAAACACAAAATAAACTTCTGTTTGATTTTCACAATTTTAATTAACTTATGACAATTGTTTCGCCACACAGTGGCTTCGTCAGATGGTGAGTACAAGACTAAATTCTTTATTACAAAGTGTGGGTATATATATATCAACTAACTAATCTAGGGTAATAAAATGGAACGATAATAAAAAGATTGTCGGAACATAAACGCAGTTTTAATAACAATAAATTAGATTCAACGTATGCCAACCATTTGCTAGAGGACAATCATTCTTTTAATAATAATTTTGATATTTTACACATAGAAAATAAAGGCTTAAAGTTGTCACTATTAGAGACATTAGAAATTAATAAATTAAAAAATAGTAGTATTATTTTAAATGACCAGCTAGATTTAAACTGTTCACCACTGTTAAATATTTTCTAAATTATTTTGTACCTTATTTTATTATCGTTCCATTTTATTACCCTAAATTAGTTAGTTGATATATATACCCACACTTTGTAATAAAGAGAGACGATACGTGACTGAGACACCTTGTACATTTAAGAAAAATAAACTCTGAACCAGGAAATGCTGAAAACATAATGTTAACTGTATTCTATATAATTTTCTGTGACAACAATGCACCATGTGGAATAGTTCAGAGTTGCCTAATAAAGAAGGAAATATTTTCAATGTTTTACTTAAACGAGGAGGAAATGCAAATCGCATTTGCTATGAGAGATATATTTAAAATCTTTTTTAATTCTGAGGCCGGATCAGCTGCATGGCAAATAGATAAAATTTAAAAGAATATCGTTGAGTAAAAACATTTTTTTAGCATGCAAATAAATAGTTAATAAAAATGTATAGCCACTTACCGAGCTACTTACATGTTGTTGTTCACTAAATTCCTTCTACAGCTTGTTTACGCTATCCGAATATATTGTGTCTTATACAGCTGTTCGTGACTTCGCACTAATTCTCTTAATTTTTCATCCGTTCCAAAAACACAACTGCACGTGTCTCAGTTCCCCAAACTGTTTCGGTTTGGTCAAAAAATTTTTGAAGAAAGACCGCAGTTACTTGACTGGAGCGTTACCTAACCGTGCCGCAAATGTGATTAGCCTAATACAAAATGCATGCTCCAATATTTGTTTTGACCTTGAACGTAATCTGACCCTAACCGCCAATTCAGATTAGACGCTAAAGTCACGATACGCTCATGGATCGCTCACGATCAAGAATTTTGGGTAGTATTCACATTGGACAATCAACCGACCCTCATTTTGACGAAAAGCGTCAAACAGTGAACACATTCTGTATAATCAAAATGTTAAAAAATATCTCCATTGGATTTATCTGCTTGCAAGTTCTGTCAACTTTCAAAACGACCTGCTCATATATGATTTTTAAAACAGCTGATTATAGCAACACTAAAGAACAAATCTGAGCAGTGTTTAGTATTTGGTGAGAACGTTTTCCTATAGTTGTTCTGTAGTGTTCTTATTATTGTTTATTAGCGAAAATCAAATAAATGAATAACTCAGGGATTTACCTTGGATACCAACAAAATTCATATGTGGTGAAAACCTCAATTTGTCAAAGTTGACACTTTTATCCATGTTTTCTGTCATCACTTTCATATATTGATAAATTTTGAGTTATTCATTTGTATGATTTTCAGGGAATCGTTTTCTCTTCTTCTTCCAACGCTGGCAACGAGTTTCTAACTTCGCAGCCATCCTTCATTGTTTTATGATTAACTTTTCTGCAGACTGCCGATGTGACGTCATCAGCGTTTAAAATGCATCTATTTTATTAATTCATATTGTAATATTATAATATTTTATTTTCAACTTTTACATATTTCTAATGATTTTTAAGACGAAATGTTATTGTTTAATACAGATCCTACTAAAATTTTGACTTAGTGCAACAACCGAATTGGATGATTACGAAGCAGTTGCTATAGCAAATGTTCAAGAAGCTATTTTCGATCCCAGTATCCAAAAATATTCAGAATTTATACATTCAAGCTTTTCACGAATTCTTCGCGCTATAGAAAAACTTGAACGTCGACCAATAACAGGAGAATTTACCATAATCGATGCGTTGAATGTGATGTTTGATCTTCGACAACATATGTATTAATTATCTGGAAACATCGCTGAACACGTAAACAAAAAATTAAAAAGTGTTTTACACAACAATCCTAGTTTTGTTACAAATCATCGATTACTAGATCTACTGCAGGGCAAGGAAGTGGATTGTTTAGAACCTCAAATATATATATGGCGTCTTTATGAATATTCCCCTATTTTAAATAGCCGCCAATAACATCTGTCGAGATAGAACGTTTGTTTTCAACATATAAATGGATTTTGGCAGACAAGCGATGGATTTTAACAGCAGAATATATGGAGCAACTTTTAATAATATACTTCGCTTTTAAGGAATAATATCGCAGCAATAATTGTTAATAACTGTGTGGTGTAGGAAAAAATTCAAGTGTAAATTGTTAGTTCGATTATATTTTCACTTTACTACCTCCACTAATCACTTTTAGAACCTCTACACTACAAGCCACTGAAAGATATTAATTTGCAGTAATAGTTTAATAGTTATTTACATTACTAGATATTTAAGTGCACTTTTTTGGTCAAAGAGGTAGTTTAAGTATCGATGCGGAGCCGAGGCACTTAAAACCTCCGAGTCCAAAAAAAGCTTACGCATCGTGTTATGTATTACATATTTTCTACTGCCGATATTTTAATAATTCAAATAATAAATGAACGTAATGTCAATAACTAGATCATGCTGGTTGTGAAAAATGCCAGTGCTCTCGCCAGTCTCACATATTTTTATTGTTTAGTAGGCTGCTGCGAGTTTCGCACTCGTATACATGGAAACCGAAAAACAATTGATGTATGCGTCAGTGACAATTAATTACAAGAGTTATTGTTGATAATATTGGAGGTGAATTCAAGAGTAAATAATCCATCGATTAACATTTCAAATTGTTCCAATTGTATTATTACGTTTAATATCAATAAATAACCTAAAATATGAATTATTTGTTTTTCTTCAAATTTTAATTAAAATTTAGGGGATTGTCTTTTGTACTTAACTGATTGATAAGTTATACAATTATTTATGTGGTTGGTTATTTGAGGCCAATAATAAGTTCTTCATAGCGCTATTTCTGTTTAGATTTTGTCTCTGTATGTAATTTTTGTCTCATGGTGATTTTGGATAATTTCTAATTGTTCGTCCTTGTCGACTATTTCTTTTACTATTTTGTTTGTTTGAATAAGTTTGTATGCTTTGTCGTGCAAGTATTTTTGTAAATTGATTATGACAATATGTACAAAATTTGATTGTATTAGTATGCCATAAGTTTTATTTGGTTTGATATAATTTTTAAACATTTCTGCTAGGTATTCTTCGAAATTTTGAATGGGCAATGTCAGTTTTATTCGATCTTTGATATTAAAAGGTTTTTCAAGCTTAATTTTTGGTATTATTGAGTCTCTTGTAACGTTTAGTATGATCTGGTTCCTAAATCCATTTATCGGTTGTTCGGTTATGGATATATTTAGTGTTGGATTTGATTGGGAGGAATGTACTGTTTCATTTGAAGGGTTCTTCTATTTTATTATGACGTCCGATTATTTTTTTCGTTTTTTGTCTCTGGATTTATGTCTAATTGTTCAATAGGTGAATTTTCTAACGTTATTAAATCGTCCAAAGCTATATCCGGAGAATCGCCAGTTATTATGTTTTCGTCAGTGTCGGCGTTATCTATCATTGATTGTGTTTCGATCGGGTGTATTTCTATATGCGATAGGGCGTTTGCAACTTTATTTTCGCTGCCTTTTTTATACACTTTCTCGTATCTCGTAATCACATTCCATGAGTTTTAAGCGCCAACGTATTAATTCATAGTTAGGTTCTTTAAGGTTATTTACCAATTGAAGTGGTTTATGGTCCGTGGTGATGGTGAACTTACATCCGAATAAATACGGATGGAAGTATTTCGTAAAATTTACAGTACTTAATAGTACCTTCTCTATTGTGCTATAATTTTGTTCAGCGTTATTAAGAGTGCGGTTTGCGTAAGCAATTGGTCTATCTCTTTCTATCGAGCCCTGGGATAAAACGGCTCATATGGCGTAGTTTGAAGCGTAACTAGTTAAAATAAAAGGCTTTTCGAAGTCTGGGTACTGTAACAGAAATTCATTGGTCAAAATTGTCTTACAAAGTTGCATTGCGAATGCATTTTTAAACTCGTTGTGATGTATTATTTTAGTACCTTTCTTTAAACATTTCATTAGCGGCTTTGTAATGTTTGCAAAGACTTTTATAAATTTGCGGTAAAATCCTAATAGTCCTAAAAAAAGATTTTATTTCCTTTGCTGTGTTTGGTAATGGAAATTTTGAAATGGCTTTTATTTTATTCGGGTTAGGATTAATTCCTTCCAGCGTAATAGCGTGTCGTAAAAACTTGACATTTTGTCTTAAAAACTCTGACTTGTCTAGTTGGATTTTTAATTTCGCGTCTCTTAGTTTTTAAAATATCTGTTAGATTTGGTATGTGTTCTTGAAGACTGATGGAAAAGATCGTCCATATAGAGTAGGCATATGCGGTGGGATTTGAGATGTCTAATTACTCCGTCATTAAGCATTTTATTTTTTTTGTCTATTTACTTCTTCTTTGTCGCAAAAAGGGAACCATAGCTCTTAGTGAATCAGTAATTCGTCTGTTGTTTTTATCTGGTGTTAAACTGGATTTGTAAATATTAATTTAGAGTCACCATTATGAAAAATGTCGGGGAAATTTGAAATTAGTTTAAAAAATGCCATTTTGCTCTTCTTCATTCATGTGGTCTATTCTGATATTAATTAACATGTCTGTATTTTTTGTATTTGCCTGATAATTGGGCATAAAGTTTTCAATGTCATAAAAGTCAAATTGGTCACCTTATAGCTGCTGGACTTCAAAAGGTCGGTTAAGTTCATATAGTTTGGTCTGTAACATTTTGTATTTCGAATCTAGCATGGTAATTTTCTGCAACCGTAAGTGTTTCAGGGTTATAAAATCCATTAATATTAGTTTCGGGTATTACTATTTCTCCGTAAGGTATATTTAGTGGGAATGGTCGTTCTTGGCATTCGTGAGGTGGAATTTCTATTTTATATTTGTTTTGTGAATTTTGATCTCTGGAATGAAATGATATTTGTACTGTATCGGTGAAGAGTACCTGGTTTGTAAAATCCATTGCTAACTTAACTCGTCTAGTCCAATGGTACCGTCAAAATAGTCAGAAAATGGGAACAATGCAAATTCTATGTTGCCTTCAGTCTGAAATTCCGCAAATGCAGGAATTAGTGCTTTGCATACAACTTAAATACCTATGTTACGAAGGGTAATGGAATCTGACCATTTACCTACAAATATAAGCAAATTTTATATTTGTCACTGATATGCCTGTTTTTATGATGAGTGTTGGAAGCTGACCACACACTAACAATTGTAGAAAGTCTATCAATTGCCATTAAGCTAGAGTTATTGTTATTCCTGTCGTTATGATGGATACTGGAATCTGACCACGAATCAATTATTACAAGCAAGTCTTATAATAATCACCAAATTAAAAATTATTATAATTGTTGAAATTCCTGTAGTTATGATGGATACTGGAATCTGACTACGCGTCAATTATTATACGCAAGTCTTATAATAACCACTAGACTATGAGAATATGTTAGTTAAATTGCAAAAATTGAAGAATTTTTCAAATAAATATTTCAAACTGAATAGCATTTTCTTTCAGTCGAAAACAAATGAAAAATTTGTTTCTCTTAAAATTACGTGTATCTGGATTGATACCCTACAGGATAATTATTTGTTAAATAAAACCGTGTAGTTGTTCACAATGAACGGCCTAATAGCTACGTTTTTCGGGGGGAGAATCTAAAATGATTTTTGGAAACTTGGAAAGAATCAGAGAGATTCGACTTACATCGATCGTTTGCGTTGTCTGTCCATTTGAAAATTCGTCACTGCTGGGCTGGAACTCGAACTTTCACTTTTTTGTACTTTTGAGCAATAAAGAATTGAAATTATCGATATTTTTCCGTAAAATACCTTTACTCATCCTACCGACTACGCCATTTACGTATTTGATGTTAAATACTTCATTTTTAAAATGCAAATAATTCGAAATACAACCAACTTTATTATTCGTATTTCAATTTACAAGTAAGGTATAGTTCAAATAATGAGCGAAATTTGTGTTGGTAGCCGCAGTCACATATATTTATGATCTATACTTCGCATTGTCAGCAGAAGCTGCAATCGTAAAAATGATATCAACTCAGCATTCCAAATTCACACGAGCGACTGCAATGGCTTAAACTGCCATCCAGATGCCCAAGTTTTACCGCTCAAATCGACTTTGCACAAACAAAATCTTTGACAGACGAAGTTTTACGCAAGCCGCGCTTTTCGATTTATGCGAGCTACCGTTTACCGTCCACATACACGCGCATCCTGATACTAACCGGTTTGTGCGCGGTAAAGCTGTAAAACTTTAAAGGTTGGCCACACCTACATGTGGTCCAAATTGTGAACTATGTTGCAAAAATTATGAATTTAGTTGAACTCCCATGTACTGTTAAGTATTCTGTGCTGCAGTGTACCGCAAGGTACTGCTGGGTATTACAAATATGTATTCCTAGACAACAAAGATTGTTTCAGAAATCTCCCAATATTTAAATATCAGAAAACTACTGTTGTTTAAGAAAATTTATTACTTAGGTAATAACAACAGATCGACGATGGAGCTGCGGGGAGATTATTTTTAGTGGTTTATTATGTAACATGTAATTAAATTTTAACTCTACATGAATAGTCTATAGTAGAATTGATTCCAACTTGTTTATTTATTAATTCTAATGTGCAAAAATACGACACATTCTTCTAGCAGATAAAAACCAGTAGCATAACTAGCAGGTATGTTTATGGGTGCATATTTTTCTTTAAAAACTTAGGCTACCTATATCAAAAAAAAAAATTTTATTACGATAATTTGTGTGAATTATTTTGGTGTTTATTGGAGTTATTGAATTATGTTTTTTTTTTACAAAATTGGCCATCATATTGGTCGTGGGGCATTTTTAAGAACTCTACCTGGCTCCCCCATTATAACGAAATTACATAACTCTTAACTGTTTTATGTCCTACTTGATGATTTTCACAATTTTTTATGTTTACAATTGAACAAGTTCAACAGTTGCTTTTTTAAACAGTGACTTTTTTAGTGACAAATTTAAAACTTGACCAACTAAAAAGTTGCTGACAAAAGTGAGTTCCACGCACAATCGAGTAGATATTTGCAGTGGGCATCAGTGTCTACACCTCTGACGATTCACTTCACCATTTAATTTGAAGGTGCATTCATCTTAGAAAATAATATTTTTTATTGAAGAAGATCGCCATTGTACATATTCATAATTTTTTCACAAAATTGTATCCTCCGATGTGGATCATCATCACTTAATTCTTGCACAAGCTAAATCTTAAAGGAATGCCATTTTTCTAATTTTAATACTGTATGTACTGACGTTTTAGTAACATCATAATCGCGACTAACCTGGCGAACGCTGGTAAGGGGATTTTCTTCAACAAACAGTAAAATATTTAATTTTTTATCCTCATCAACACCTGGGCGATCTGTTTTGGGCAAATCTTCCACCATACCAGTCTCTCTAAATTTTTTTTCAATTTTACACTGTCGATTGAGTTATGGGTCGTACTGGATAATTAGTATTAAATAAATTATTATATACTTCTTGTTGAGTTTACGTCCTATCGCCATACCCAATCATCGTAAGAATTCTCTGCTTTACAGATACACTCATGTTATAAATTAAAATAAATCGACAACAATTACTAAGAAACCACTATTGGGGTAAGGTATTATTAATTGATTCGCTGTTAAAAACAAACAAAAACTAGCCGACTTCAAAGATTAATAAAAAACGTATTTAATTTACTTTTTTTACATGTTTTTTTAAATGGCCGTATCTACTTATTTGGAATCAGCTGTTGAAGCAGAATTCAAAAATGGAGAAATATACAGGGTGTTCCATTTAAAAAATATCGATGACGCCATAACGGAAACAGTGATGACGTCATAACAAAAAAAAGGACAAAGTGCGTAACTGAAATTAAAAATCGACGTGTCCGAGGATTTTTTCCAAATATTTCTAGTTTAAGAAATATTTATTCCATACTTTGCGGACACAGTATATGTTAATTTTATGTAAAATTTTCTAGTGGTATTTCTTTCACTTTTCCATTTTTGACATATTCGTAATTAAAGTGAGGGCTCAATACATTTAAATAGTATAGTAGTTGTATCGAAGAACGTGTGACAAAAAACAAACAATTTTTACACTAGCCAAATTTAGGGGTGACGTCACACTACATTTTTCCTTATAACTCGTGAACGACTGGAGATATCTAATTCCGTTCTGCTCTGTAAATTTTTATTTATTGATAGAATTAAAACCTCCAAATCTATATACCTCAATGTTTTTCTTATATAAAAAAATTATTTTTGTTAGAAATCTATGTATAAGATTTTATACACACTGTATGTACTTTTACAAAAAATATTTCAAGTAAAAGCTGTGAGTTTGCGATTGAAATCTATTTAAATAATAACATTTGCTAAAAATTGGTCTCACTCAAAAGGGATAATTGACAACTTGTCCGATGATTTTCAGTAGCATCCAGTAGACTCACGCAAAATCCACGATGGAGAATATAATCATCCAAAATAATATAAAAAAAGAGAAAATCGTTTGAAACCCAGGATCCCTGTTATTACAGTGCCATATGTACTTTACATATATTATTTTTTTTTTGTCGTTGGATATTTATTTTTAATATTATTATTTTTTTAATTACTCACATTAAAAAGTTCCACGCACGCAAAAACGCAACTTGTTTTCGAAAACTCCTTTGGATCCTACCTTTAACTATACTTTTTTACATTTTCCGTTTCTTGGAAGTTGGACAAAAGTTTTTTCTGGCGTTTTTATTGAAGTTATTTTCACATATCGGTACGATGCACCAGTAATAATATGATGATAATTTAGAAGAATTGATCATTATAATTACTTCACTTAAAATTTCACAACATAAATCACAAATAACACTACTTGTTTACATTTAACAACGTGCTTTTCCTGCTTTCTGCACTAGCACTCAAGTCCTGTGACGTCACCGCATCGACTTGCCTGGCCGGCAGTATTTGCGCGCGTAACAGACTAATTTAAAATTTAATATTGAAAAACTTTTGTAAAAGAAAATATATAAAAAATCATTTACACGCAATTTTTTTGTATTAAATAAAAATTCCAATAATGCCAAAATTATATATTGTGCATGGGGGCTATTGTGCGTTTCTGAATGAACATGAGACTTTACCCACTTCATCTACACATATTTGCAAATAATTTGTTAGGTGCGGCCCAAAGATCACACAAAGTGGCGGCTATTTTGTTAAAATATTGCAAGAGTAAGGATGACATGACAATAAACTAAATTGATTGAAATACATTTTTATTTTGTAAAAACTCATTTTTAAACACTTAAATCTAACAAGTAAATACAAATTACTTCTCATTTTTGGTTTTATAAGAGCCGAGCGGTCGCAATACAACAAAACAAACAGTTTGTATTCAGTGCCATCAGAATCGTCATCACCACTATCACCACAGGTGTTTACTTAAGATCTTTCAGTTTAATTTTCACACTCGGTGTATTTACAAAGCATTGTACATTTTAGTAATGCCTTTTTGCAATTACAACGGCTGGTGCTGCAAATTTTACAGGAACCATTAAGTAGTTCCCTGAATGCCAGGGAGAGAGCGTGGTGAACGTGGGCTACCAAGTTGATTTTTAATTTTTTTACCAATCCCAAAGCCTCGGATCAGGTAAGAAAGGATGTTTTATCAAACACTGCCACCAGCAGTATCCAGGCACTCTTTACACATGCTGAAATAATGTGTCGTTTCCAGTGAATGCATTGAAAAATTGACGAGACATTGCTTTTTCGATTCCGAGCTTGCTAATCAGGAGAAGAATACAAATTTTTTTCCAGTTCCAAATGCAATCTACATGAAATCGTATGTCATTGAATGATATGAATGACAACAGTGCCAAGTAAAAAGTTCTTGTTCATAGTAAATATTGTTCGCTGGCGAACAGACCTTATAATTTATCTACTTACAGCTAGCTTAGAGTAAATAAAATGAAAATTTACTAATTACCCATTTGAAGAAATATATAATTACTCTCAAAGTATGGGCACCGGTGAACAGATCTAATGAGAGAAATAGAGCAGCCCGACGAGACGACGATGTTAGGCGAGTCGGTCAAGCCGATGCGACTACATGTTCGAAGTGCGAAAAATTTAAAAACAGATTGTGAGATATTTATCAGAAAAACATAAAACAGCTAATTCTTCCGGTGAAAAAATTATTAGAGATTGGAAGGTAGCGATAGATGACGTCAATTCCAGGGGTTGAGGCTAATGTGTAATGTGTCAACGAGTTAATATGTTCATGCATGATACAATAGTCTACCTTGTGGTTATTTTGGCGAGTTCGGTAACATCTAAAAATAATACAAAGAGGATTGAAAGTATTGGTAAATGTAACACTAACACGCATATGTATTTTGGCATCCTATAATGTTTCTTCTTTGGGTATTAAGCCACTATCCTGTAAATTATTTAAAAAAATTTTCTAAATAAACCTTTGTGCGAAAACGATTAGTCTATGGAAATATATAAACAGAAAACGTGACACTGCTAAAAAAGACAATCTATTATCAAAGAAATTTTACCCAAATTTTAAGAATGAAATTGGAGAGTATTGCGAAACGTCAATTACAAATCATCTAGAATATTTGACATTTAAGTTTTATTTTCAGGTTAATATTTTTTTAACTGCGACATTTTTGGATAGGCAAAAACATTTTTTTTCAAAAACGAGCATCTGACTAATCCTCTTGGTGTAGAGGTTTATTTAACTTTTTTTTTTAAATTTATAGGACAGTGGCTTAAAACCCAAGGAAGGTGCGAAGAAGTATATTATTAATATTAATGCACCCTCTAAAATATTTGCTACTTTCCAGCCGCAAGCATTGGTGATTTCATTCACGCTGATCGAGACGTATTTGTCAGTCAGTTCAGAATATTTTTTTCGTTTAATACTGTCAGATCTCTGATAAATATTATTTCTTAATATCTTTTCTAATGGCACCTTATACTGCTCACTAATACGCTTTTGTAAAAATTGAACGGGACATTTAAAAAAGGTAACTTCAGTTGTCATTAATTTCGCACTGATTACATATCTACGTGTTATTCACACAGACTTTTTATAACTACTACCTACTCTGAGTGTATTCTGATCACTTGACTTGATAGTGTATGCAGAGTAAAGACCATCGGCACGTTTTGCAGCATGGCGATGTCCAGCACATCTGGTCTGCCTACCGCCCGTATTACGTAGGTTCTTTATTGCCTACTGCCAGTATGTCCTCCCTCGTTTCCAGATATATCAGCAACGCACAACCTCTCGTGTTCGTGAGTCTGCTGTTTCACTCTGTCTATTTTGCATTAAAGTCTCCGATGGCCACGACTTGCTCCTCCTTGGGAAGAACGCTTCTAGATCACCTTCTGCCATCGGCCTTCTCAGCGGCTGGTAGCATGAGACGATTTTGAATCTGCCGTGTCCATGGGTTTGCACTTCTACGGCAGTCATCTCTAAACCTTCCTCCAGCTTCGGTGTTACTTACGAACAGAGCTGGGCAGTACTCGAGTACAAGTACTTGAATTGGGTACTTAGAGTACATTTCATGTACTCTGTATTTTGTACTCGAGTACTTTCTTAAAGTCTGTACTTTGTACTTGTACTCGTAAAATTAAATCCAAGTACTTGTACTCGAACTTTCATTCACAAGTACACAAGTACATATACATTTCAGCAAGGTGAAGAATGTGTTTATTATGGATATCTACTGCCAAGTTTTCTATCCATGAGAAATAAATGGGAAAAATTAAAACTGCAGCCGCAGCCGTTCAGTTGTGGAGGAGCACTACTGTTAAACACTTGTCTAAAGAGTTTAGATAAAAGATTTTCAGATATACTGAATATGTCTTGCGAAGATGCCATCGTTGCAGCCGTTGTACATCCGAAGTTCAAATTACGGTGGTACAAGGTAATAAAAAATCTAGATGTTACCGTTGAGTCCATACGTAAAATGGTGATCTTAGCTGCAGAAAAACATACAGCGGCTGACAATAGCAATGAGCTAACAGATCCTGGTTCTAGCAGGACACAGATGGATTTTTTGATTTTGAGGAAATTGTAGATACAACTAAGTCTGTAACACCTAACACACATCCTAGTTCTAGTTGCAGCACCATTGAGTAATACATAAAAACACCTAAAATTGAATTAGAACTTTATAAGTTATTAGATGATAAGAGAAGCAATTTAAACATGCTTGAGGATTACCCTCTTATTAAAAAACTCGTCATTTGCTATAATACATGTCTTCCTTCATCAGCTCCCGTTGAGCGTCTTTTTTTCTTATGCAACGATAATAAATAGTCCGAGGCGTCACGCTCTAAATGATGAAAACTTTCAAAAACTAGTTATCATGAAAGCCAATAAAGTCAACCAGTAGCAAGTCGGTAAGTATTACAAGGATCTTTGATTCTGACTCTATTTAATTTGATTTTTTTTCTGCAGGGAACTTCGAAATTACGAAACTAGAATATACATATTATTATAATACACATCACATAATATATAGAAAAAAAAAAAAATTATATCAATATAGAATATAGATTTCTTACGTTTCCTCTTTTTACCATGAATCAAATGTACTCGTATGAAAGTACTCGGATGGTTCAAGTACTTGTACTCGAGTACTTGTACTTAAGTACTCCAAATTTATGGAGGTACTCGGTACTTGGTACTTTGTGAGAAATTATTTCTAGTACTTGGTACTTGGTACTCGAGTACATTTTTTGTGTACTTGGCCCAGCTCTGCTTACGAAGTGGTGGTTATATTCTCTGTTGCTTACTCTCTCTCATCTATAAACCTCGTAGCCGTGGATCTTCATTGTTTTCTCCGCTATGAGATTTGTATCTTGCAGTGTCATAACGTCAATGTTTGTCGTGCTAGCACCTCCTTTATTTAGTACTTTTTGCCACTTATGCCATTTTTATTCCAAAAGGTTATCTGCTGGAACTTTGGCTTCACCCTTGTAACTACCTTTCTAGTTTACTATTTTGGCATTATTTCGACGAACGCGCTCATCTCAGTAAACATGTGCGCGAACGTCGCCGAGAGGTTGCTGGCGTTCAGTGCATCGTAAGCCGTTGTTTGAGTTTTCCTTGGTGCCGGGGACACAGTAAACAATAACCAGTATCTTATCTCTCCTTGTTGCCAAGCCTCGCCACCGGGGACCTTCAAGAGCCGCATACTCTGAAACGTTACTCTGAAAAGCATCAGTGTAGTAGTGGCCGTCAGAGAGGAGTCTATGTTATCAGCGAAAAAAAAAAAATTCGTGGTGTAAGTGCTTTACGCGTAACTGGCTTACTGTAACAATTGTATGCGTTTTATTTTATTTTAAAATGGGGGACGATAAGCAAAAATGGGGAATGGTTTCATCATGTAAAGGGTGTACAAATAAAAGTTATTGTAGTAATGAAAAGTTTTATTCATTTCCTGGTGATGGCGAAAGGTAAGTGAAAAACTGTTGTATTATGCAAGCATAAAACATATTGATTTTAGTATAGGTATTGTTTTGCAAAAACAAGAACCATTAAAAAGTAATTTTAAGATTATAAATTAAAGGTATAAATAAAATAGGAAATATAATAAAAAAATAAAAGCTTTAGTTTTGTATTTACAATTAGACGAATGCTCTTCTGCATCCATTTTGAATAATTTTTTAAAGACGAATTACAAATTAGTCATTAGTCATTAGTCATTTTATGAAAATTTAGTTATTTTTTAAATGATATTGTTGCTTTCGTTTTGTAAATCCATATTTTTTAATTCAACACTGCATGATAATATCAGCCCGGCGACGGCGACGGGTTATTATTAGATTTATGTAAAGCAATATATAGGCGATTATTTTTAACATAACGTATCTTGGGTTTCTATTATTTGTGGACCATTTACAGGGTGAAAGTGACAAATAAAGTTAAAGTATGTAAAGGATGTCCTATAATTAAGTACCTTTTTTTCAAGGGTGTGATAGGAATATAAAAAATAAGTTAAGTTTTGTACATAAACATTTGCCTTAAGTTAGTTCATAAGGGAGTTACAATCCCTTAAAGGGGGTAAGTACAACATTATTTGCCAATAAATTCGAAACTTCTTAAGTTGCAAAAATTAAATTTGGACCATTTCTTAATTTCATAGTGCTACTACATATTTTGTTAAATTTTTATCTAAATATCATGATTTGTTGGGGTGATTAGAAAAGGGGTGAGGGTGAATTTTCGCCATAACTTTTCGTCTTATTTTTTTTACACATTTATAGCGGAAGGAAACGCTAGTATTAAAAACTGCATAAAAATGATCATTTTTATGTAGCTCTTACTAAATGTCGATATAAGCTATTGTCTTGGAGTTATTTGTATTTAAATATCGCAATACAAGCTGAGTATACAATAATCGATAGGTAGCTACATACCTCTACAAAAATAATTCCGCATTTTTAATTATGAAGTGTTGTTTATATACAAAACAAATTTATTAATAGAAATTTTAAGACGTGTCGATAAAAATAATTTAATTATTTGAAGAAATTAATAAAACTTTTATTTCTTATTATTGTTGTTTCATTTAGTTTTCTATTCTACTGTTAACCATATGATTAAATGAACAATCGTTAAATCAAGTCTATAAGTCTATAATAAATTACCAATGAAATAATAATAAAAATTGTAATTTAAAAAACAATGCTAATTTAATTCAATAAATATTACCTCTATGTCGCATAAATTTTGTTACTCCATTACAATTGTTTCCTCAATAGTAAAATACCCATTTAGAATGCCATTTAGGTTAGAACACCCTGTATACATCCCATAACATGTATAGAATGATAAACTACATAAAACTAAAATAATATTTTAACATAGCGCTTTATCCCTGGTACGCCTATGCAAAAATCATAAAACTTCGACTCAGCACGCGGTCAAGGTATTGTTTTCCTGTGGCCGAGGTCACCAAGCGTCGAGCGAAGCATCAAAGGGACAACCAGAGAGATCAGCTACTGGTTATTCTTTATTGTGACAGGGGTAATAACCAAGTAAGGAACTTGTGTCGAATCAAATTTGATGTGAACATTATCCCACAGTTCATATCCACTTTATAGGATGCCAGAAAAGCATCTTAGACAAATTTGATCCTAACTTTCTTTTAGTATGATATGATTATCTCTTGTTTTATATGAACATCAAACAATTCGGCTGAAGTCAGTCTTAAACTTCCCGCTCTATGTGTATTAGATTAATTAAAATATTGGATAACAAAAATAACAAAAACATGATATTCAACGTTAACTATTTAAATAATTTTTTTTTTCTTAAAAACAAATTTTAGAAAAAAATATAAGCAGTGTTTTAACTTATTTTGTTATCTAGAATTTATTTATATTTTTTTTTCACCCTTATTTATACGGAATCTAAGCCACATTTTTTATGATTACTCAGGCTGGGCCAACATGGCTGTAAAAGTAATCGGATCTAAGCTATACGAATCTAACAATAAAACCATAACATATACTTTGTTCCGTTCTTGAGGTATTTGCGCATACAAAATTTTCATCACATGTAGGCGAATACACGCACGCACGCACACACACACACACCAAAGTTTACGGAATAATAAATAATTTGGTAGTCTTTGGAATAATATTTCTATGTGGATATTTTCACACAAGTTTGATTGAAAGTATATAGGGCGTTTTCGTATACAGGTGTTTGGTTAGTACCTGAGGTTCGTTTTAAAAACTGTTATCTGAAACGACCAGTTTAATTATATTTATTTTAATCATTATTGATCTCCCTAATGTAAATATTTAAGATAGGGGATATTTTTTTGTGATTTTCCGTGAAAATAAATAAATAAAAAAACGATAGAACCGAAATTCAGTTTTAAACCCTTCCCATGAAATGTTAATAGTTATAATAGTTTTAACTTTGTTAGTATAATATTTTCGACTATTATCACTGAACTTTGTGGTGAAAAGGCAACGTCATATTTCCACATATTATGTATATACAATTCAAAATGTGCGGAACCCCAGCAGTGGCAAATTTACTATTAGTCATATGTAGGAGGTATAGGCGTATATAAACTTTTGCCGTTGCTTATTAACATTAGTAATCGTGCAGCTTAAACCTACAGATCTCGGAGAAGATGTCCCTATTAAATAGTTATTGCAAAACAGAAATGAAATACGTGTGCATTTTATTATTAGTTCTATGTCATATAAATTTTGTGTTTTGTGAAGATGAAAATAAAGAGCTCCTTAAAGAGCACTCGCGACGAGTTAGCGAAAAGAACTATCCTTGTCGAAATCCACAACCTAGGACTTTTCACATAAAAGAGTTCTTAAGTAAAGATGAATGGAAAATTATTAAACAAAAAAAAGTAAGTTTGAACATTTTTTCATTGTAACCCAACCGTATTATTGATTTTATAGATTTGTAATATTGGAAATGAAATAATTAATAATTTTTTTCGAAATTCGCATTAATATAGGTAAATATTAATGAACTTATGGAAATAAGTAAACAATTTTGGGTATACAAAATTCTTGAAATATTAAATATTAATTGAACATTTAATGTTGCATATTATAGTGTATCCACGCATGAATGCACAACGGGAAAAACTTTTCTATTTTTGATTTTAAGAGAGAAGGTTTTTCTTTATGAAACATTTTGTTGCTTGAAATATTACGTTTAGCCAAAAATAAGATTTTTTATTATGTAAAATGTGTTTATAAAATTCATTAATGTGAGAATGACCCAAGAATAAAGTACACACACGTATTTTTAATTTCTTTACAAAATCAGGTTTATGACTGAACACTCACGGTATTATAACCGGTTAAGTTAAGATTAGGTAAAGATAACTGTGCAGATAACTGGAATGGAAATATTGGTATGATGTTTTAAGTATTTAACCATTTGTGTTATTTATGCAGTTATGAAAAGAAATAAATTTTATCTTAGGGCTTACGCGCATGCTAAAACAAAGTTGTCGAGTGTTAAAAAACCGCTGCCAATTACTTGGGGATCGTAACTTCCTCACCGTAGTAAAACTCGATGTGTGGTGGAGCTTGTAATAAAAGTAATTTTTGACGTTTCAAAAAAGTCACATTGGTGGAATGTCATTAATATTTTTTTTTAGACATTTCAAATTTTAAGAAGTGTCAATCAAAATTCAAATTTTATGGTTTTGCCAAAATGCTTACAAAATTTTTATTTATAGCTTTATTTAAACATTTGAACACCATATTATAATGGATTTGTGTAACAGATCTGATTTATAATCTTTCATCACGAATACATTTTTTTGTAAAGTTAGAAATAGAAATGTTGGGGCCCGGTAGACCCCGTTCCAGGGGACCGATTTTGCTCATCAACTGTGTGTACCAAATTTGAGAACTTTATCTTAAAAATTGTAGCTGCTATCGCGAACCACACAGACACACACACACAGGCACGCACAGATAATTTTTTTCTGTCTGAAATTTTGTGTATCGTCATAATTCGTCGAGAATCGTCCAGAAATGCAATACAAATTTCTTAAATTTTTTTCACGACATACCTTCCTCACTTTGAGGGGGTGAGAATGTAAAATGGACCCAGGACCAGGAGAGGTTACTTTTTGAATTTTGAAGTTTCGATTTTTTAAAAATGGCGAAAAGATTAGGTAAAACTGGTCAAAAATATTATGAAGAATTACTATATTTAGCAAAAAACAAATGTTGGGGACAAAACAAAACCTCAAGAATATAGAGACGTATTTATTTTATGGCATAAGTTTGCCAGTCATATAAATGCATTGGGGTATGACCTCTGAAAGATTTTGCAACAATGGCGGCAAATATTAAAAAAAAAAATCATACTTCTAATTTAATTAGGTAGTATTGTGGCTTCGTGGTTGAATGGTAAGGGCATACATATACATACACATATATATATATATATATATATATATATATATATATATATATATATATATATATATATATATATATATATATATATATATATATATATATATATATATATATATATATATATATATATATACCGGGTGTCCCAGCCTCGCGTCGGCCAAATGTCCTGGCTCTCTTATAAGAGATATCGAAAAATTTCAAAAACGGGGTGATAGAGGGCGCAAACGTGCATAGTTTAAAAATATTTTTAAATATACAGGGTGATCCATTTAGGCGCGACGACATAAACTTATGTTTTTTTAAATAGAACACTAGGTATATTAATACATATTTGAATTCTCCTTTTAAAGAAGACTCAAACGATATGCCACTTGATGGGTCTGCGATGGGTCGGTACCATGATATGGGTGAGTTTGTACCAGAAACATGCCAACTTTGTGAGCTCACTGTGACGTAATGGAAGAACATTTTTGAGATCTAGATTATGTCAAAAATTGTCAAACACCCTGTAGTTTACGCTACTGTTATCGGATCTAACGAAATCGGTCATTTTATACCGGATGAGTCAGGAAGCGCTAAAACTATTTTTTCTCATTTTTATCAAATGGAACGCCCTGTATATTATGAATCCAAAGGAAAGCCCTTTGAAAGAGCTTTCCACTGATATAAAGGTTCAAGGGTCTATCTATCATGGGTGCCAAGAATTTGAAGGCAAGGTGCACAATTCGAGGTTTATTAAAAAATTACGCTCAATTTTCAATTGTTTTGTGAATTTTCGCTGAAATCGGCTCTTTTCAGTAAGACAATTTCGAAAATAATGATATCAACTTATCTGCACCATGATAGTTCTCTGCAGACAAAAAAAAAAATCAAGAAAGAGAGGAAACGAAAACTTTATTTGGAAAGAAACTGGGTGGAAGCACTGGAAATTAAACTAAATGTTCAAAAATGTTCCCATTCTCCCTGATACACAGTTGTAAACGATTTTCAGTTGTTCTTCGAACATCGGCTAGTGTAGCTATTGAGACATTGCGAAATGTTGCAGCGATTCTTTCCTGCATATCCTCCCTGGTTGTGGGCCTCACCCTGTAGACCTCCTGCTTCACATAACACCATAGGAAAAAATCCAAAGGAGTTAGGTCTGGAGACCGTGCCGGCCATCTTATGGGTCCTCCACGACCAATCCATTGTTCCCCTCTCCAATTAGTTAAAAAATCTTTTACTATTCGATGGTTATGTGGGGGTGCACCGTCGTGCTGGAACCACATGTTCTCTCTAACGTCTTCATCTACATCTTGAAGCAGCCCCTCTAAATTCAAACGCAAGAAATTGTGATATCTTCGGCCATTTAATGCCCCATCCTCAAAAAACCACGGTCCAATGACATAGTTGTCTAATATACCACCCCATACATTAATTGACCATCGATTTTGGTGATCCACTTGCCTGACCCAGTGCGGGTTTTCAGTCGCATAATAATGCATGTTATAGCGATTTACTGTCCCATTACTGCGAAAGGTAGCTTCATCGGTAAATAAAACCTTTGATAAAAATTGGGCATCTTCGTTAATTTTATTTAGCATTATATTGCAGAAATTAATACGATTTTGAAAATCTTCCCCATAAAGGTCTTGGTGTAGTTGAATGTGATAGGGGTGATATTTGTATTTATTGATGATACGATTTACAGAAGTTTTACTTACATCGGTTTGTTGTTCAATTTCACGACAACTTATGTGAGGATTCTCTTGCACGTGAAGCAAAACTGTCAATTCGTGTTCTTCATTATTTACAACCATGTTCCTCAATTTTCTTTTGGTATAACACACATTACCAGTGTCCTCAAATCTTTCTCTCAAGTTTTTTGAATGAGTTGGGATCAGGAGTTCGTCTCTCGGGGTATTTCATTCCATAAATCCTTGATGCCAATAAGCAATTCCTATCAGCTTCTCCCAAACAATATATCATATCAGTTAACTCTTGTTGGGTGAATTTCATTGTTACTCGTTCGTTTATACTAAGAAAAATATCAACACTCGAAATTTTACAACAATAAAGTAAATTATTGACAAGACTGGTACTTTTATGACAGGTACCTACTTGATTTTTTTGAATTTATTTCGATAAATTGAAAGTTGGAAGCAATTTGAAATTCTCTACAATTTTTTTTATTTATTCTTTCGATGATAGTACGTGGAACAACAGCTTTCCAAACTTAACAAAAATTTTACTATCTTTCATTGAATTGAAAATAAAAGTATTTTTTTGGTCTTATTTTAGAAGAATGAATTACACCATTTTAAAGCTGAGAAAAAAAATACTACGAAAAGCTACGTTTTATTAAGCACCGTTCTAAAATAATAAATCATTTCGCGACAAAATTACGTCGGGCTAGAAAAGACTAGTCATGACATGAATTTATATACGCATTTCAGAAAAAAAAAAATTAAATTTATCAGGCGTTGACTATTTTATACTTAAGTATTTTTCTGCACTGAAGTACGGTATTTTTCTCCGAGTATAAGGATAATTATTTTTGAAATTTTCTTACTGAAAAGCGCCGATTTAAGCGAAAATTCACAAAACAATTGAAAATTGAGCGTAATTTTTTAATAAACCTCGAATTGTGCCACTTTGCCATCAAATTCTTGGCACCCATGATAGATAGACCCTTGAACCTTTATATCAGTGGAAAGCTCTTTCAAAGGGCTTTCCTTTGGTGTCATAATATACAGGGCGTTCCATTTGAAAAAAATGAGAAAAAGTAGTTTTGGCGTTTCCTGACTCACCCGGTATAAAATGACCGATTTCGTTAGATCCGATAAAAGTAGCGTAAACTACAGGGTGTTTGACAATTTTTGACATAATCTAGATCTCAAAATGTCCTTCCATTACGTTACAGTGAGCTCACAAAGTTGGCATGTTTTTGGTACAAACTCACCCATATTATGGTACCGACCCATCGCAGACCCATCAAGTGGCATATCGCTTGAGTCGTCTTTAAAAGTAGAATTCAAATATGTAATAATATACCTAGTATTCCATTTAAAAAAACATAAGTTTATATCGTCACGCCTCGTATATATATATATATATATATATATATATATATATATATATATATATATATATATATATATATATATATATATATATATATATATATATATATATTTGTGTATATAACATTTTTTATGAATTGTTATGTTATAAGAAACTATATCAACTATATTTATAAAATTGTAAATATCCAATCAATCGCTCAAAAGAAGTATATATCATGTCAACGTTCACTAGAAATGTTTTAATATTTCCTAGCCAAATATATAATAATAATACCTATATAGGATCCTCAATTTAACTTAACAAAGGTAATTAACTACCTAGCCGAAATACAAAAACGCTGTGTAACTAAAAATATTTTTAAAATGTGTAGTTTTAAATATTGAACGATTTATATCGGTATTATTTTTTGTTTCTATATACAGGGTGTCCCAACTAAAAGTAGGCACCCTGAATAACTTTGGAGATAAAATTTTTTTTGAAAAATTGGTGAAACACGTCGACCTTGTTTCCAAGGGGGACATATTTTAATGTAATACTTGTATACCTATAATCGTCCCTTTACCCAACACGGCCACCTCCTCAAAAAATTCAAATGGCAAAGGGGGTCAAGTGATACATCTTTTGAAAGGTCTTTCAATTCTCTACATGATTGTGTATTTTTTTTAAACTTTTAACGATTTGTTCCTGAGAAATAATTGTTTCATTATTTTAGGTTCGGAAAATAAAAATAAAAAAAGCAGTTTAAATTATCCCCAAACATTTAACTTCTGAGGCCTTTGTGTATGAGTTTCCATGAACAAATGTGGATTGGTTTCACTCCAACACCTACAATTGTGCTTGTTTACCTCCCCATTTAACTGAAATGTCGTAAACACGTATTGTACAGTAGATTGGCATTACCGTTTAATTGTTCACTAAAAATCTCACAGCCGACGATCGGGATCATTCGTGTACCAATTTAAATTTATATGGATGAAATTTGTGGATCTTTACAATTCGATGAACACTGCTTCGTGGTACACCGGAAGCCTCAGCTACTTTTCTGATCGATTGAGTATTATCCATCTGCAAATGATCTAGAACTGCCACTTCGACTACTTCATTCCTAATCGGTCACTGAGGTTCATGCTTTTTGTTTCATACAGAACCTGTTTCCATAAATTTTGTCAATAATTGTAAAACATATTGAGAACCAACCATTCATTATATCTGAGTGATTTCTATTGAATATGCGCTCCGTAGCTCTAGCACAATTATCGTTTTTAAAATAAATGCTGACAATTTCTATTCTCTTCTGAAGGGTATAAACCATTTTGAGAACTCACTCTGGCAAAATGTATCTCGATTTAAAATTGGTTGTGAACAAATTAATGTTCAAGGACTATCAAATACTTTTATCATTCTAAAACTAAACGGACAAGGAAAGTGTTTTTTGTCGAAAAAACTCCTGTTGATTTGAGAGCACTAAAAAATATAGTTTTTTTTATAAATTCCAATACTCAGTACCGTGTATTTTAGATTTTTTAAACGATTTCGATTGTGTGTAATCAACAAAAATAAAATAATTTTCCTTAAGAACGAATCTATAAAAGAAAAAAAATACACAGTTATGTAGGGAATTGAAAGACCTTTCAAACGATGTATCACTCGACCCCCCTTGCCATTTGAATTTTTGAGGGGGTGGCCGTGTAGGGTAGAGGGATGATGATAGGTATGCAAGTATTACATTAAAATATGTCCCCCTTGGAAACAAGGTCGGCACGTTTCACCAATTTTTCAAAAAATTTTTATCTCCAAAGTTATTCAGGGTGCCTACTTTTGGTTGGGACGCCTTGTATAATAGCTAAAGAGTTATGGAAGAAACGGGTACTAGGTGGACATATTGTATGGTGATTGATGAATAATATGACATTTTCGAATCCTCATCTCGAAATAATAATAATATGCAATTTTAGGATATCACTGACGTACATTTAAATTATAAACTTTCGTCTATAAAATAACAAGGTATTTATGTTCAAGTCCATAATGTAAGGCTTTATGGAACAAGTATAAAGTACATCTTTAGAGTGTTAGTAAAATAAAGTTACTCGCAAAACTATGTCATAAACATTACTTTATAACGCGGTCGTACAAAAATACAGTTACCTATATACTTCTAATTAAAATGAGAATTTTAAGGTCAAGTTGGTTTATATAAAAATTAACAAAATTAAAATTTACTTAGATAATCTACATACTTCCATCTTAACCATCTAAAACTCCAACTACATTTTAAAATATGTCTTATAAATATGTAAATCTTTAATTATTTATTTTTAGGTTGTACCATCAGTAACAGTTCTTCATACATGCAAGTCTTCAGGCTGCTGCCAACGTGATAATAAAATATGTCAACCTTTGGGCAAACATAATATTACACTTACATTTGGATATATTATCGAAAATGGTAAAATGGACTATACACATGTTCCAGTAACAAACCACACTTCGTGTAAATGTATGACAGCAGTGAAACTAAAAGAGTAATATACTTATAGTTTAGAAATTATAGAAAATGTCTGAATGCTCATTAGTGAACGCAACTGTGATATTATCGATAATAAATTATTTATTTATATTTTCTTAATTAACGTGTTATTTACTTTTTAAGTGATTTTTGTAGGTTCAAACACTTTTTTTTTTGAAAATTGTAAATTAATTTATAAAATCTTACACGATTATTAGAATATAAGAATGTTTGTTATACATCGTAAAGTATGACATTTCATGTTATAAGATGTTTAATCCTTTTATATAGATGAAATAAAACGTTGCAAATGTCGTTTATTAAATATTTTTTTTGTTTAACACATTGCAATGACATGTACCCACCACACAGCACATTTCTTGTGTACAGATCTGGGTATTACCCGAATATTTTGTACTAGTGAATAGTATTCAATACAAAAATCTGGTATTCAGTATTTTGTATTCAATACTGTTGTTTCATAGTATTCAGTATCCATGACTTTTCAAAATAGTATTCAATACTGAAATAAAGTATTCATGATTACTTAAAGTATTTTTGAGGCATGCAGTTATGAATATTAAAAGCGTCATGAATAGAGAATAATGAGGAAAAAACACTAGAGTATTACTATAGAATAACAGCCAACTAATTATAATTTAGATATGTTATAAATGAGGATACCTATCTTCATTTCTTAAATTAGTGGTTTACGTGCTGTACATATTTATAATAAATGTACATTGCACACAATTGAGGAAATTTTAGTGTATATACAGTACTGTTTGTTCATTAAAATATGATTGATACAATAAAATAAACACGATTAAACTTTACTTAATCTTGTACAGGCCTCCACTACCTTTACGACATTAGTAAAATTTTTGACTATTAATTTAGAAGCATTTTAATCAATTTACATAATATGTTGTGGGTTGGGAGATCGAAGTCTAGGTTATAATCTAATCTGCCAATTTTCCGAATAATACATAACAAAAAATGTATATGATTTTTATTTTAGTTTACCAAACAATGTTGTATTTTATATTTATTTTATATTTATTTCGTTTCATTAAATAAAATTTTAAGTTGAAAGTAGTGTTTCCTTTCCCAGATGTGTTTGTGAATCAGTTATTTAATATTTACTGGCATAACAATAATTCAAATATTGGTCATTTGTTATTAATAAGAATAGTTCAAATATTTAATTTATTTTTCGAAATTAATTTAAAAGAGAAATAATAAAATAATTATTTCGCCTTAGTAGATATTGCAATTAATTCTGTTGAGCAGAAATTCAATCAGTTGGAGTCCCATAGTCAACACTTTGAACTTCTGTATGATACTCTCGTCTTGAAAGACATCGAGTCAAAAGATATTTTGAAAAGGTGTCACGATTTAAATATTCAGCTAATTGATGAGATCCAAATGAATTACACATTCATTTTTTTTTTAACTTTGAACGAAATAAGCAGAAAAATAAAGGCATAAAGCCTTTAGAAGTTTGAAATTATTTAGAAACACAGTTTGACTGAAAATTTTCCCAATATTGCTGCTTTTAATCATTACTTCTCTGTGGCAACTGGAGAACTCTTCTTCTCAAAACTTAATAAAAAAATAGTTACATCAACGATGGCACAGGACATATTAACAGATCTAGACACACTCACCATTGTATATAAAATGACGATATTATTAAGATTTTGCCAAAGAAAAAATGCAATAGAATTGCCTTATAAATAAATTGGGGGCCAACTAAAACGTTAAGGGAGAAATTTTACTTAAATTTTAAAGAATCATAATTTTAAAACTATTAACGGATTTTTAAAATAGAGAAAGATTTGAAAAGGGTAATTTTTTGCATGGAAATTGCAGTTACTTTTTCGGAAATTGCATAGAATGAAATTTTACAAAAAATTTACATTTTTCTTTTTCACTCCGTATTATTGCTTCTGTATATAGAAAGGCACCATATTACTTCACAAGGGCAGGACCGTCACGTAATATTTTATCCCTATTTATATCTAAAAATTTAAGGTAAATCTTGTAGTTATTTGCAGAAATAAAACAGATCTTTATATTTTGATTTCTGAAAGACTAACTTCTCTTTACGAATCCTCAATAGCAACTTAATACGTGGTACCATGTCCTAGTCCTAATTTCGACACGTACCAAATTAATTAATTTAATGTTTCAGTAATACAAATTCTTAAAGTATACATACACTAAATATCGTTAAGGTACCTACTGTTATACTACAACTACATTTGTAAGCAATTTTTTGCATCAAACTATTTGAAATAATTAAAGTGCTTTTTAATTGTATTTTAATGAAGCAGTTTTCAGAGAACTTTGTAATTGAGAGAAATTTTTTTAAGTATATTTTGTTTTGTGCTTTAAAACACTTTAAGAAAATATTCTATGCATTGTACTCCAATTACTTTTTTCAGATGGCTTTGCCCAGATCTGCGCATAAATAAAACAAGCGCGAGAAACCTTTTGAAGAAAAATACAGAGAGATCCAGAATTATTGCCGCTTCATAAAGATTCTTTTCTGGCTAACATATATTTCTTTACACAAGATTGGTAACTCGATTTGGAAAGCGTGACAGGTTTGGATAAGATGGAAATATATTTTGATGAAAAAGAAATCAGCTTTAATCATTTTGATGTCATTCTTTGCTGACGTCATTCTCAATCATTCTGGATCTCTCTGTAGTTACCAGTGTCATAGAACCAAAAAAAGGTCAGCACTTAAAAAGGAGGATAAGTTAAGGAGGACGGCTACTTGCAGGTGGCTGTTGACAAAAAAGGGTAACGATCCATTAATATGTAGTAAATACTATGGTCCGACGAGTAAAATTTTTCCAATAATGGAATTTTTAACGGTATTATTAATCCTTCCAAATGAACTACTGTAATACACGCTCACATAGGCGAACTGGCTTTTTTAAAATTTTTTCAATAAATGTATAGTTTGCTATTTTATGTATCTAAATAACAGGTCCCTATCATTGTAAAGGTCAACTAACTGGACAGAGGTACCTTCATTTTCTGAGGAACGAATTTGATGAATTTTTAGATAATATGACTTTGGAAGATCGACGTAACTTTGAACTTCTTGAATGTTTAGTGACCTGCTATATATTAAAATTACCATTTACTAGCAAATGGCTCAATTAAAACAGAAAAACTACTATTTTAATTTAGTCAACGTTTCGCTATAGTATAAGCATTCTCAGTATTACTTAAATTAAGTTTTCTTGGTCATAATCAGTACAGACACCGGATCTTAGATTGTCATTCAAGAGACAGACTTTCTTCAGTGTATAAAATAAAACGAATTTATTTTAAAAATTGATATTTTGTTACTTGTTAGTATTTATTTGTCGAACAAAAAATTATTATTATCACCATATAAGTGTGAAAGTTATTGACTTGCATCCTAAATAATTTTTTGCTCCACAAAATGTATTAGTCTTTACACATTTTTAAGACACCTTCTAAAACGTAAACAAACATATGATGTAACAAAAGCATTTTAATAAAAATAATGTCAAAACATACCTGCACCTCACCATTGCGATGTCACATGCCTTATTTAGATTGAACACGCCACACTGTCGCAATATTCTTTACGCTATGACAGACCCGTTTCTTCGAAACATACAGTACTCTCTTGGATTAAAGCTTTACCGGAATTACAGTTTAACTTTAGTGCAGAAGCTATGAAAAACCACTTTCATAGAAATGCAAGTGGGATGTTAGGAAACATATTTCATCTGAAAATCATAAAAAGTGTCATGTACACACTGGTGGCAACAGTCAAAGAGATTTCAATTTAGATTTGACAGAAGTGAAGGTAGGGTGTAATATATCGTAACCAAAATTAGACAGCCCTTTTCTTAGACAGTGCCGACAAAAGTGTGTTAATGTGCCAACAAGTGCCAACAGAATCAACACTGAGAAAAAATATTTGGCTCTGACTTGTGATAGTGTTCATTAAAAAATATTTACTGAGCTAAATGAAAAACATATTTGACTTTGTGTGGATGAAACAACTAAAGCTTGTGACACAAAGGTAGCACATATGATCGTAGATGGAGGAGAGTTATTCAATACGCGGATACTTAATGGCATCTAAAGTACTAGACGCTATGAATTCAACAAATAGAGACCAAATTGAACTTTAGGATTTGCTTTCTGAATAAAAATCAAAATATTGGGAAAATCCGAATTTTATTGCTATCAGTATAAAGTACAAACTTAGCAGTTAGGTATGAAATATGATGTCAGCCAAATGCCCTCCACGGCTCCGCTGACATGATACCATTCTTTTAGCGAAGTTTTTCATAACGCTTTCGCATAAATGCGGCTCTATTTCAGCAATTGCACCTCTGATGTTCTCTTTTAGCTCTGGAATCGTAGCAGGTTTGTTGACATAAACCCTTTCTTTCAAATAGCCCCACAGAAACAAGTCTAATGGGGTTAGATCGCAAGACCTCGGTGGCCAATCGATGTCACCCCTCAGAGAGATAACACGACCAGGATATTTGGTTTGAAGTAAAGTGACTGTTTCACGTGCTGTGTGACATGTGGCTCCATACTGTTATATGTCTCGTTAAGTTTAAAGCGTTGATTTGGATGTTCGGAATTTTTGGGAAAGTTCTATTATATGGTCGTGTATTAGTCGCATGTTCGTGTCTCTGTGTAAGTAGTCTATTCGTATGTACCTATTGGCGTTGGTCACGAGTCTCAATAATTTGGAGGCGGTGATATTGGGTGGCTGATATGCGGCTCCAGACGACGCAGCTGTATGTCATTATAGGTCTCAGTATTGTCTTGTATAGAAGTAGTTTATTGTCAGTACTTAATTGGGAGCATCTGTTAAGCAGAGGATAAAGTTTGCGTAGGTGCATATATGTCTTGTTGATTGTTTTTATAATGTGAGGCTTCAAAGAAAAACGTTGGTCCAATCTCAGTCCGAGGTATTTAACTGTCTTGTTTTCTATAATGGTTTTGTTGTTTATTTGAAGTGGATTGAATGTTTTGATGTTCGTGAATTCTTTTGCGAATGTAACAGTCTCTGTCTTAGTCTCGTTTATTGTTACTTTTCATTTGTCGTAGTATTTTGTAAGTAAGTCGAGGTGGTAGTGTATTTTCGTCGTCGCAGTCTGAACGTAAAAAGATTGTGAATAAATAGTCGTGTTGTCTGCATACATGATGGTCTGGGTCAGGGAGTGGATGGGGAGGTCTGCAAGGTAGAGGTAAACAACGTGGACGTGTGTACCGTGCCCTGCGGTACGCCCGCCCGTATGTCGTATATATCAGAGGTGGTGTTATTTATTTTCACAATGAATTGTCTGTTTATTAGATAAGATTTTATAATAGTTATATAATATATTGGTAGTTTGTGCAAGTTTTGTAGCTTGGACAGGAGACCCTCAGGCTAAAAAGTGTCAAATGATTATTCAATATCTAGCAATAACATTATTATATTGTGTTTATAATTGAAGCCGCTGATGACGTCGTGCACCACTCTGCACAACGACAGCGTCATCTGAAATCAAACTGGATATTGGAGATTAATTCTTTTTTTAAGTATGATTCTCTCGGTTATTTTACCTAAAATATGTAACAGAGAGATTGGGCGGTAACTTTTGCCTGGTTTCAGAAGAGGAACGATAATTCCACGCTGTTGGGAAATACTGCAGCCGATTAGCCGAGTTCATGATATGTGTCATTTGTACAATTGTTTTGTTGCGGAGTTTTTTGTAAAGGATGTTAGGGGTGTTGTCAGGGCCAGGAGCTTTGAGGATGGGTAGGGTTTTTAGGACATTTTTGATTTCAGTAAGGGAAGTGATCATTTTAGCCAATTTTCTAGGGGATGGAGACGTAGAGAGGGATGTTTTGAGTTTGTGTGTCGATGTAAATTTATTCTTGCGTAGTGTTGTCTTTGGCGCTGTACGTCTGCTGTAGGAGTTGCGACAGTACGTTGGCCTTGTCTTTGTCTGTGAGTGCAGTCTGTCTGTCCGGTTTAGTAGTTTAAGTAATTGTCTATAGCGAATTATTGCGCAGAGAGTTTTTGAATTTTATTATTTCTCTCTGTGTTCCGATAATTCGTTAGTTTGTCCTTAACGTTATTTTGCAAGTCCTATATTTGTTTCTTGTCGATACGTCATTTAAATCTTTGCCACCTGCGCTTTATTTTATTTTTGAATTTAATCAAATTTGCTAACTCTATTGATAGGCTGTCTTATGATGGTATTGTTGTTCATTAGTTGTTTGTATTTAGTCCAGTCTGTTGTCTCGTAATTGTACGTTTTTCTCGTTATTTCATTCCGGGTAACGTCAATCAAGTTGAGCGTCACTGGATTGTGATCAGAGCTTAGTTCTCATTTTGATATCGGGTCAATATCGTGTCCGTAGTTTTTAATTAATAGTAGGTCGATGTAGGTGGGTGTCGTGTTGTTGTACGGATAGTGTGGTGCATGTACACACACACACGCACGCACGCACACACGCACGCACGCACGCACGCGCACACGCACACATACGACACACACACACACGACACACACATACACACAGGTCACACACACACACGCACACACACACTCGGCACACACGACTCACACGACACACACGAAACACACGACACAGACAGAAATTTTTTTCTGTCTGAAATTTTGTGTATCGTCATAATTCGTCGAGATTCCTCCAGAAATGCAATAAAAATTTTCAAAATTTTTTTTCACCTTCCACACTGAGGGATGAGAAAGTAATTGTTTAAAATTAGAAATTCCGCCGAAAAAGTCAGTTGAAAATTTCTTGTTAGATTAACCGTTACAGAGAAAAGTAATGCTAAAATTAATCAAGAAAAAAATCATAACTTATGAACTGTTCATATCAATTAGGTATTTATAAATATGTAAATAGATTACCATAAAATTGTTGCGGTTTTACTGATTCAGAAATTGTGACAATAGTAATTAGTAAAACTATTTATAGGACTTTTATTTATATACCTACGTCAATAATAAACCGCATTTAAATAATGCACATATCAGTTTATTCCCACTGATTATGACGTTTTCCCTCTTATATGTGGAATGTCATCTATCTGGTTTTCACTTGTAGAAAACATTTCTAAATCAGTTTTTTTATACATTGCACTTTTAGCTCATTTGTTTATGTTTTTTAGACAACATTACAAATACGTTTTCTGCGGTATATGAATTACCAGGCAAAATACGTATTGTCTTTGGTATTACCTTTCCTATAATCGCGAAAAAGAAATCAGGCAAAACCTTTAGAAGACTTTTACAATTATGTTATTACTACACAGAAAAAAAATGTATTTAATTTAAATAAATCTTTGTTTCATATACATATACGCAAATAAAATCTGTTCTTTATGAAAAATATATGTTTACCAATTAAAATTACTATCATCGTAAAGAATACATATTTTCAAATGAAACATGTATTTAGATTACGATTATTTAAATTTTCAGTAAAATTATTATTCACATAGGAAAATAAATTCAACATTTTATGAGGGAGAATTAAATTTTAAAAACTGACAAATGTATTTTACAAACTGTCCCTTTAATGTAAAAAGTTCAACCTCTACCGTGCTGCTTTTTTAAAATAATTAGGCATTCCATTAATATATAAAACTATTACAAATGCTAGAGAATTACAAAGACGTCTTAACAAAAAACACCGAAGTCTGGTTGTCGAGTTCTTTCCAAATAGTCGAGTTCTCTCTGAGGCTCGAATTTCATTCACAGCTCACATATAGAAAATGGAATATTATCAATAGTCGCGAGTCGTTGCCTTCGAAAGTTATCGATAGTTGATTCTCTGACTATCGATAATTACCAATAGTTTTTGATATTCCTTAATTTAGGTTTTTCTTGTTATTTTATGGTGGAAACAGGAAATTGTAAAAGTGAAAATCAAAATCGCAATCAAATAATTTTTTTTTTATTAAGACGGGGAATTTCGCACCTTAACCTCATATAACTTTATTTTTTAAATAATGTACCATAACCTTATATAACTTTATTTTTTTATACCAAATTACACAGGTACTCCTTCGTTATTCAGAAAACAAATCATAATCTCACAAATATTTATAACTTTTACATACATTTTAAGTTATTAAATTTGTTTATATGCTTATAAATATAAGTTGCAAAGCGTGAACGTCTTTGTGAATTCGACATCGTTATATATAATACACGCTAAGCGTGCACAACCAGGACACCCGTTCACTTGATCATCACTATCTCTAAAATATACGACGTAAATAACTAATTGATGTTCTTTGCGTCAATGACTGTGGCCACAGATTAGTATCTCTAATTATTATACGACATATATTAATCTATTTAAATGCCTTTTTAAAAAATTTACATATTTTTAATACTATTTATTTATGTTTAAGGTAGATAATATGAAACTGTATTGGACATTCATATTCACTAAATTCATATCATAACAGTTAATCATAAAAATTAATGAATATTCAATAATCAAAATACCAGAAATTTCACTAAGATTGGATTATAAAGGTATGTATTAATATTTGTAAAGGTAAATTAAATGACTAAACAACCACATAGATGATTTGTTGTATACTACAAATCATCAAAGTGAAAACATTGTAGATGTGTAGAAAAACAACCTGACAAAAAATCTTGAAATTTTGCTGCTTACTTAATTTATTGTATTATGGTTTCTTGCGTAATATATTTATGAGAAGGGCAGCCATTTTTATCAAAATATGGATGAGAAATAAAGTAGGCCATAATTTAGTTGTTAAAATATAAACTAATATTTGTATTATGTTTGTGTGTAATGAGAAAAGAAAATAATGTGGGCAGAGCTGTCAGGTACTTCAATTAAAAGAATTGAAATAGTAATTTAATTATTTTTAAGTAATTAAATTACTTTAATTCAATTACTTTTTTTGGACGCCTTAAAATAATTGGTATTTGAATTACTTTTGTAAAAGTAATTGTAATTGGTAATTGTTTTATTGTTTTTGGTAATTGAAGTACTGAACAAATAATTCAATTCCTTTTGGGTAATTCAATTCCTTTCAGATACTTTAATTACTTTAAAATAATTGAAATTGTATCGAAAATATTCCGAGAAAAATCGCAACGCGCTCGGCTTTAATAACTTGTCTGAGCTTGTCGTTTGACAGTATTTCCGTTTTCTTTCAGTTATCCAGTGCACTGCACAGTATACAGTAGCTGTGATTGCAAGAAAACCATGTTTTTAATTATTTGTGTCCTTGTGTTTTTAATTCTTAAAAAGTTGCCTGGCAAGATAAGTAAATATTAAATAATAAATTTGTTCTTTACTATTTTTTAAATATTAATATATGTTATACATATATCTCCGATATTGGCAATATCTATTATTTTACCTATTTGATTTAATCAAATACCTATTAATATTAATTACACTGACAAAATTTTTTTAATAATGATTGTAGAAACAAAATTTTTGCACAGAAATGCGTTTCACGTTGAACCCAAATATCGAATAAAAAATGTCTGTCTGTATGTATGTCTGTGTGTAGACCATTTCTTGTCAACACAATAATTTCTTTTAGACTTGAAAATTTTATTTTAAATTTAGTACCTATATATGTAAAATAGCTTGGTAGAATATTACCTACATACGTGTTTGAATGACCTAATAATTATTTAAAAATACATGTACATTGTGCCTCTTTTTTTGTATGTATTTGAATTTCTTTTTATTTTCAGTCGATATTTCAATTATTTTTGGTAATTCAATTACATTCTAAATAATTCAATTAAATAGAGTAATTGAAGTATAAAGTAAAAGTAATTGAATTCCTCTACTTGAAAAAAAATATATTATTTTCGACGAGTAATTGATACTTGAAGTACTGTGTAAAATGAGGAGTAATTGGTAATGGAAATATTTACTACTTTGATTGATAATTGGTAATTGGTACTTCAATTACTTTTAATGGGTAATTGTGACAGCTCTGAATGTGGGTTACCTTTTTGTAAATATGTAACTGGCGAAATAAATTTTACAACAAAATTGATTAGTCTAAAAAATCAGATGGTGTTTTTTGATAACTCATATGAGATACAAAAATAATAATATAATTCCCTAACGTTTTGTCACACATATTATTTGTTTATGTAATATCCATAGATACTTGCATAGAACTGTTGATACTTAAAAATTATATAATATTAATTTTGTTCAATTCTTTTAACATCGGTAGCCACGATGAACCAAAATCTACAGAGCAATGGGATAAATATTTTTCTTCATTCAATAACATCATTCTTAAGTTTTCTTTTTTTGCTGTCTGCTTCTTCCATTAACATTTTTGCGGAATCCTAGTTTATACAAAGTCCATTTTCCAAAGCTTTGTCGTAAATTTTTGATTTTTCAATTTCACCCTTTGTAATATAACTTTTATGCTAACCTCAAATAACCTTACACTAAGAGGTCTGGATAACTCTCCCACATAATGTTTATTACACTCACACGGAATACTGTAAATACAGTTTTTTGAATTTTGCTCACAATTTACCGGTTTTGTTTTTGTTAAAATGAATTTCTAAGTATTACTCGTTTGAAATACTGTCCTAACATGAAACTTATCTCCGACACGACTTAGTCGTTTCTGATAAACCTTGTGTAAAAAAATAAGGAATTATTGTTGTATATTGGTATTCAGGTTTTTATTGTACCGGATTATTAAGTCTGTTCTCAACATTTATCCTATCAACAAAAAATTCTGGATATTCATTATTTATTAATACCTCCTTAATACATTTTTCGCATTATTTAATATTTGATCATTAGATGAAATTATTTTTGCCCTGTCATACAAACATTTAACATTAATTACCTGGTTAGATTTAAAATTTAAGTATCTATTAGTATGGGTTATTTTTCTGTATACACTAGTTTCAAATGTGTTTTAATTTTTTTTAACCATAATATGCAATAAGGGTAGTTCATTATTACTCTATACTTCCAAAGTAAATATAATGGATGATTCTTTACCATTAATGTTTTTTAAAAAATTGTGTAATAACTCAATATTATGAGGCCAAATTGCCAAAAAGATCGCCGACATTGTCTCCACCAAATAATCGGTTTATGTCAAGGTCATCACGCGAAATTTTCCTTTTTTGGAATAAATTTTTTTTTTGAAGTTATCAAAAAGGTGTAAAGACCTTCCTACCTAATTTTGTTCACATAATCCAAATTTTGAATAAAAAAAAAACAATTGCACATCGTGTTTAAAAAATACCACATCTTACTTTATTTTTTTTTTAAATAGAACACCTTGTATATTTTAAAATAATTCGATTTTCCTCATTTTTCTGATTACTAAAATATCATACATGTCATATTATCTCAAAAAATTTTTTTGATATTTGGATATTGATATTAAAATATCGTTAATGATTTTATTGAACGTAGTTGCCTTTGAAATCAAAATAGCAGCATTTCTGAAATAAAGATGCAATTTACTTCTCAAAGTAGTGTTCTTCAAAAATCAGTACCTGTCATGGTTAATTCTTCTTCTTTTTTTCAAAGGCAACTACATTTAACAGAATCATTAAATATTTTAATACCACAATCCAAATATCTCAAAAACCTTTTTTAGATAATATGACATGTTGATATTTTTAAAATCAGAACAATGAGGAGAATCGAAATATTTTAAAATATACAGGGTGTTACATTTAAAAAAACAATGTAAAATGGCATATTTCTTAAACGCGATGAGCAATTGTTCTTTGGATTCTCCGAAAAAAAAAAGTTAATAAAGGTCTTTACAATTTTTTTTATTAACATTAAAAACAACCAACTTATTCCAAAAAAAGGACATTTTCGCGTGATGCCCTGTACATAATTTGATATACAATTATTTTCAAAATCCTCCATAAATATGTTACTTAATATAGGAGATAATGGAGATTCTATAGCCATGCCGAAATCCTGCTGATAGAATTAATTATCCAATTGAAAATAAGTTTTCTTAATGCAAACAGTCAATAACTCCATTACACTGTTTACACCGAGTTTAGTTCTTTCCGCCAAATTGTTGTCATTTAGCAATTTGATTTAATTATTATTGTATAATTTTTAAGTGCAACAATTCTATGTAAGTATCTATGAATATTACATAAACAAATAATATATATGTCAAGTTACACGCTTGACATATTCTAAAAAATGAAAACTTTGAAAAAGGAAACGGATTCGTTTTCCGAAACGTTAGGGAATTATATTACTATTTTTGTGTCTCATATTAGTTATCAAAAAACACCCTCTGGCTAACCTTTTGACGTAAAGTCACAAGCGCAGTGGTTTATTTTTCCAATAACACTGGGTAACTAACTATATTTTTTAGATAGCGAAGAATTATCATGTGGTAATAAGTCCCAAAAAAGAAAAACAAACATTTAAATCAACTTCCAAGTTTTAGGCGAAACAAACCTAAATATGTACCTAGGTATTACAATTACATACTGGAAAATGGACATGTAGTAAAAGATACATTTATACAGTTTTCATCAATTTCCTGTAGAGCACAGCACCTTCCAGTGCAATTATTTCTGATTATGTTTTTTTTATAAAATTTTTATAAGAAACTTATTAACATAGGCGCCGACTGCTCGGGTGCTCCGGAGCTGGAGCATCCAGGCAGAACTTTGGCCGTGGGCGGAGCCCCCTGCCAAGGGCCAATAATATTGTATTGAGTTGAGAGGTTGACCGGCAACAGATCGCTAAACGAGACGGATGACTATGCGCTAACTGGAAGGTGCTGCTCAACATAGTAAGCAAAAAATTTTTACGCTCTTTCTAGTCAGCATAAGTTGTGTAACCTCAAAAATAACATGAATAAAATAATGGAATTGCCGATAAACAAATTTAACCAAAATGTTCCAACTACTTCCAAATGCAAGCTTGAAATTTTATTTAAAATATATTTATAAAAAATATTTATGTTGACAGTTTATTTTCCACTTCCTTCTAGACCGTTCTGAGAAATTACAACTATTAATAGTAATAATAACTAAACGGGTTGAGAGCTAAATCACTTGCATTCGCCAAACACGCTTGTTGTGGCCATGAGTTATCTATTCTGCGGCTAGCTTAGATTACAGGTGAATAACTCGCGAGTATGTTAACTCGGTGAATCCTTTCAGTCAACTGAGTCATAGCTAGCTGACTCGATTTTATTTGCATGACTTGATTCTTTTGATATCTTACTCGCTGGCAGTTTGCTTCGCAGTTTTACTTCTTGATCAGATCTTAACACATAGAGGGTTGAACGAGTCGATTCCAATTGGCAGTATGCGAACTAAACTCAGTACTTTATCGCTAATTTTTGTTTTGCAATGAAATGGATCTTGTATTTATGCACGTTGGGGTCGATCAACTACTTTATCGCGTGAGGCGAGCCGTGGAGCTGGCCAAAGTCATATAGTACGTTTTTGCGACTTGCGCGTTAATTCTTAAACCGTTCAACTTTTTTTGAGCTTACTGAGTCCAATAAGGCAGTCACTAAGTTGCCTCATTAAGTAGATTCAATTTGCCCACCTCTATCATAGATTGGTTTTGTTAGTCGTTTATGTTTATTCTCATAAGATTTATTCTTTTAAATAGTTTTCCGAAAAAAAAATTATGTCGTCTCTTTCGGTGAGCACCCGCCTAAAATATCAAAATTGCATTTTTATGTATAACTTTTACAGTTTATGTTTAAAGAGTTGTTTTATGGCGTGAACAAATGATTATGGCAAATATATTCTTAAGAGATACAACATTAAACATCAATGTAAAACCATTATTTTTAATTATTTTTAGCTTTTAACCTTGAAAAAAGTCCGAAAACTCGGACGAAACGTAGGACAAATTGTTCATATACTTGGCTGGAAGTCCTCTAGTAATAAAAAAAGGAAATAAGTTTTTCTGTTTTTTATTGAAGAAATAATTTCTACTTTAACAGCCAACAACTTGTGTAAAATATCATCTATAATCTAGGTCCTTGAGGCAGTGACCAATATATTTACGAAAATAATGGGATTCTTTGAACAAATACAATAAAATTTTGGAGCTACAACCAAGAACAAATTAAAACAATTCTCGAATATCAGCAGCAAAATTGTAAGGGTAAGTGAGAGAATCAATTTTCAAAAAAAGTGTAAAAGTCTACAAATTATACCTAAATTCATAGTATTCAAAACTGCAAAATTCGGCTTTGTTAAATGGAGAAATCAGCATTCCTTTAACATACAATATCTAAATTTTCAAGTAAAAATTCTTTCTTTTTGTATAAATGATGCATACACCGAACTCAACATTTTACATTCTAAAATTAAAAAATTAAAAACTGAAATTGAAAAAGTATTACCTCAGCAAACTATTATATTGTTTTTACAAACAAGACTATATCAAAATAATAAACTTAAAAATTCAATATATTCAACGCACGTTAAAAAAATTAGAAACCTATCATCTCACACACAAACTAACAACAATTACCAATGTACAAATAGTAATCCTACAAAAATAGGCAACAATGGTATATGTGGTAATAATCAAATTAACACATATAACAAAAACTGGATTGAAAATATTTCCAATATTAATATCCCCGACAATGTCATGGAATTTCTTAGTATCGACCCTAAATTTAATATAGATACCGCAAATAAAAATAACAAGAAATTACAAATAACTAAAATGGTATCTAGTATAGAGAATGCATTGGAAAATGTACATACATCTGAAAGAAATAACATCAGAGCCAGTACCTGTAATATTTTAACTAATTATAAAAACAAATTACACCCTAATCAGAAACATAGCAGTTTAAACAGTAATTTAAATAAAACTAGGAGATTTTTAAAAAACAATCCAGAATTAATCATAACAACTGCCGATAAAACTAATAAAACAATCATCATGACACAAACTCAATATCTAAATAAGATGAATGATTTATTAAGTGATAACAGCACGTATGAAAAATGTAATGATAAAACGCGAATTACCCAACAAGAAAATAATACAATAGTTAAGGATTTCTGTAAAAAAGGCTTTATTGATAAAAAAAATATATAACAGATTAATATCACATAATGGAATCTCACCAAAATTATATGGTTTACCAAAAGTACACAAGCCTAATATACCAATGAGACCAGTATGTAGCTGCGTACAAGCACCGAACTACGAACTTTCAAAATTTCTATCAAATAGCTTAACAAATGTAGTAGGGAAAACTATTTATAGCTGGAAAGACTCCTGGGAGTTAAAAAAATTTATTGATGAAATCAACATCCCGGAAAACTATATATTAATCTCTCTTGATATTACATCACTATATACAAATATACCAATAGACTTAACAATAGAAGCCATACAAAATAAATGGAATGATATCAAACAATTTACAAGCATAGAGGAAAAAGAATTAATCTCTACCATAAAATTTATATTAAATTCAACATACTTCTCGTTCAATAAAACTTTTTATAAACAAACAGAAGGACTAGCTATGGGCCAACCACTTTCATCTGTATGTGCAAATTTAACTCTGGAATAACTAGAAAACCAACTAATACCGACACTTTCAAATAAAATTGCATTTTATAAACGATACGTAGACGATTGTCTACTATGCGTTAATAAAAATGAAAAACAGTACATATTACAGAAATTCAATGAACAACACAGGAAAATAAAATACACATTAGAAACAGAAAATGAAAATAAAATAAACTTCTTAGACCTGACTTTAATTAGATCTACCAGTAGAATTAAAACCAATTGGTATCAAAAAAGTATCAGTTCGGGACGATATACCAACTTCCAATCAAAAACCAGTAATAAATACAAAATTAGCGTTATAAACAGCCTCGTGGACAGGGCCATTTTACTATCAGATAAATTGTTTCACAAAGAAAACATAATTAAAATCAAAAACATTCTTTTAAATAACTTTTACCCGCCACCTTTTATGAATAAGTATATCCAAAAGAGAATACATATAATAAATAACAAAAGCAATAAAAATCAAGTTGACATAGATTTACAACCTAACTGCTTTGGACCCATATTTAACAACACCAACCAGGACAGAAATCAAAACAATCCAAATAAAGACAAAATATACATATCGGCACCATACATACCACAAGTATCAGAAAAAGTTCAGAAAGAATTAGGTAAATATAACATACAATTAGCATACAGAAATGATAATAGCATAAAAAATAAATTATATTCAAAACTAAAAGATCCAATAGAGAAATTAAATCAAACCCATGTTATTTATAAAATTGATTGCTTAGATTGCGTAGGTGTTACATTGGACAAACCCAACAATATTTAAATAAACGTATAAATCAACATAAATTGTCAATTAGAAATTCCATAGCAACTCCTAATTATTCATGTAGCACAGCATTAACAGAACACGCCATAAATAATTCACACAGTTTAAACTTTCCGGATACAACCATACTGCATAAAGAAAGAAATACCAAAAAACGCATGTTTTTGGAAATGGCCGAAATACAAAACAACAAAAAAAACAGTAAATTATCAAACAGATATAGAAAATCTAAGTAGCATATATCGCAATCTTATTCAATAGTAACAATTTTTAAACATCCTGTATATGTGCTAACTGCAAAACCTCTTCTCAACGGCTATCCAATATCATGAGAATGTTTACAATAACTCTGTCACTCGGACCATAAATATACTTCAGCTGTTATAATTACCTAAAAAGAAACACATCAACGACCACACCAAATACTGATCATTCTCTGCCTAACTCGTCGAACTACACGTACATCACATACCCATCAAATATAAAAAAAATGATGAAAAACAAAATAAAACCCACCCATACAGTGAAATTAAAATAGGAAATTTATATTAGGTAAGAAAACACTTTTTTTAGATATGCATTCTGTCACTAATCTAATTTACGACTATGTAAAACCATTATTTTTAATTATTTTTAGCTTTTAACCTTGAAAAAAGTCCGAAAACTCGGACGAAACGTAGGACAAATTGTTCATATACTTGGCTGGAAGTCCTCTAGTAATAAAAATAGGAAATAAGTTTTTCTGTTTTTTATTGAAGAAATAATTAAACATCAAAGTTGAAGAAATTTCAATATTATTTATGTCCAATTAATGGGAAGGTATGGTTTATCTAAAACACAGTGAGTGTAAGTTCTATCTATTATAACTTTAAGTCTTTACAATTTAAGAGCTTTCAAAAGACGAAAAAGACTTATATTGTCGAGGCGTTATATTGGTATGGTTTTAGAACTATACAGAGAATTAATATGATTTATAAGCATAATAAAAAAACGTCATCAGAAAGAAAGCTGGAACCTGTTATTGATACATAATTTATTTGTTTAGTCTAAAACGATTAGAAGTGAATACAGTTTTTTGTAATTTATTAACACCAAAACCAACACCAATTGATCATCTATTTTACATTTAATTTAAATTTTGTATGCTCACGCCCTCAAGTGGCAGTTTATCTAAAATCAATCTAAATTTGGAAGTTATAATGTAATTAATATGGCAGATATGATTTTTCAAAAGACAACTCTTTTAAGTGCTCTGTAAATGGCTCTTAAATTTACAAATATCGGTGGCGCTTAATTGTTTCTGTCCATTTTCTAGTATATCATCAGAAAATGTTGGTGCAATTGAGTTTGGGGGGTTACAGATTAACCATTTTAATCAGTATAATATTGTTACGCCACTGGTTAGATGAGACTGGAATTGAACGCGAACGGCCGGGAATATTCTGGAATGCCCTAGACCGTGTGAATGGATGTATAAATAAGACGCTCGGTGGGCCGAGAATCAATCTTAAGTTGAACGTGATTGAATAAACAAGAAATAAGAAAGAGACTTATAAGTGTTCAAGTGTGATTATAGTTAAGACAGTAATTAATCTGTTGTTGTTAATTGTTAATTAGTAAATAAAGTAGTGAGTAAGTGTTACCTGAACATTCAATCAACGAATCTACGAAGATAGGTGTTTGTGTGGATAGCAAACACATGACAATATAATATGCCTGTCTCAAAAACATTACCCAACTGGTCTTATAAATTTAAATTAAATGACCAAATTCGATTGTTTAATCATTTAATCTGCATTTATAAGACCAGTGTGCCTGTTAGGTAGCCAGGTTATTTTTAAGGTGTTATAATTGTTATAAATTAAAATAAAAACTAAGTACACTCTCTTCAACCAGCATTTAAACTTTAATAAAACTATATGGCATTTTATATTCAAATTTATGAACAATTAGTTTTGCAATGGAACCTCTAACTCTTATGACAGTATTATAACAGGTTTTCATACAGTTTTACAGTTGACTCAAAGACTATTATAAGACTTTCGCATTTCAGCTAATAATAGGTTTTAAAATTTGGACCTCAAAACAATAAATATCTCCATTTTTGGCTTAAGAATGTTTTATACTAATTTTTAGAACGTTACGAAGGAAAAATTGTTTTATGCAACGCCCATAAAGAACGTTTTATAGTTACCAGGTAAATAAAAAAAAGTTAAATTGTTGCTTGAAGACCAAAGAAGGAAATCCATTTTTCACCAATTTTTTTTTACTTATTAATCGTTTTGTAAACAATAAATCTTACTTCACATCCCCAGGCAACAAGAATTTTTATCATAACAGATAATAATATGCAAGTGTTGTTAATAAATGTTCGTTATAAACATAATTAATACATGATACCCAATTAGCATCTTCGAGCAATTATAAAAATTAAAATCAAAACCAGGTAGGAGACAATAAAAACAAATGAAAAATAAGACAATATCTTTTACTAGTGGAAGAGAAGAAGGGAAATAGCTATTTATTTGTTTCGTTGGTAGATCTTAATTTCAGTTGTTTTATTTACAACTTACCTTATATGAGAAATAATTTTTAAAAACTTCCTTTTACTTTATATTTGTTCCAACAGATTTTTTTTCTTTCTAAACCTAATGGAGGTAAGAAATGTTTAAAAATGTTGCCACACGGATTTGTGATTGAAGAGAAACAAATATACAATGCATTTTCACCTCGTGTATAATCCATACACAATATCATCGCAGAAAATAAATATGAAATTGCCTGTCATTTATACTTAAGAAAGGGTCTAAATTTTTGCGATATTCTGGGTGCTCGTATTCGTACCCTTCGCTTTAGCATGCCTTAAACATGTTCCTTAGGAGCTATGTACACTGTACAGTTCACCGAAGTTTGTTAATTTTATTTTCATTGGGGTAATCTTAAGCAATAATGAGCAGTAATTTGATTGCCACTGCCAATTAAAATTTTTTTAATGAATATCAGATATCGCAGAGATATTATATTTGTGGATATCTCAAGTATGTCTTTATCTAATTTATTTATGCTGTATCGTTTCTATGCATGCACAAACAATCCATCGCCTCAAATTTTTTCCTTATCGTCACAATAAATCCTTATTTTCTCGTTTATGTTTAACTTTTTATTATCACCGTAAGTCTTTATTACCACAGTTACTTGTTATTTCCTCTGATAATTTTGTGGTGAGTTTAATTCATTAATATCATTCCTGTGCTTCCGATTATCTGTGTTATACTACTACATATTTTATGTAAAACCATTTAATTCATATAATTTTATCATTTGCACTTGCAGTTAGCTGATAAAAAAAACCGTTTATTTCCACGTTTCAATATATTCATTTCCGTGAATTTTGTAATCAACCTAAGATTATCCATAAATTACAACTGTATAATGTGTTAAACCGATTTAATTGATGCGAGTTCGAGTAAACATAAATTACCTATCATCCTCGTCATTGTTATCCGGAAACAGGAAACCTTTGCCTTTATTTTTTCAAAACATAAAGGCGGATTTACATGCAGCTAAAGTGAGCAGGGAATTGGGCAGGGAAGTGGGCAGCGCGAGTATGTAAACACGTCGCTCGCGCTGCCACTGCTCATGCCAGAGCGCTGTCGGTGCGACAGTTTCTACGTCCTCCATACGCGTACCAGCTGTATGTAAACAGTCACTTGCTTCAAGGCTGCTATAGGGCAGGACAGCGGGCAGCGCGAGTAGCAGCGGCAGTGGCTGCATGTAAAGCTAGTATAAAGAAAGTTTAATGTATTTATATTTTAATTATATTTTTGTAGATTTAAAAGAAAAACTCTTAATAATTGGAAAAAGCTATAAAGACCTGATTGAACATACACAGGTCAACAGAAAATATAACATTATTTTTCTTTTCTTCATAGAACACAATTTATCGGACATTCATTAACTTCTGATTTACAATTGGGAATTTATGGTGCTGGAATGATTTGCAGAATTGACATAGCGCGACTGTGTACCACCGCGTTGTTTAAAGAGCTGTTATAATATTAATTGCTCGTATTAGCAAAAATATAACTGAACCAGGCGCGGCCATAGGGGACCAAGGGGGCAATACCCCCACCCCCCTGAGAATTATTACTCGACAGAAAGTACAATTTTTCGGGGGGAAAATTTTTAAAAAATGACTGTGTGCGGTCATTCACTATACAACAAAATGCCTACATCTTTATTAAAATATTTTATGGATGTAAAAACTCTGTTGCTAAATTATCAGATTTAGTTTTTCGAAGTGTCTTATGTTTTTACATATCAAGTAGGTATAAATTCAAAAAAGAGTTTTATACCAAATACTATTCAACGTTTTAGTTTTATAAAACTCTCTTAATTGATTATGGATGTGTTATGTATGCGTCTGCAAGTGCATCTACACTGAAGTGTTTAGATAACGTGCAGCATAAGGGTCTTAGAATTTGCCTTGGTGCAATGAAGTCTACGCCAATTGATCCGCTATATGTAGAAGCCCTAGAACCCCCTCTTACGATGAAAAGAGAAATGGTAAGTGGAAAATTTATTTTAAAGCAAAATTTCTTCTCTATACCCTTATTATCCAAGATACCATACTTGAATACTGCTGATTTAACCAATAAATATTGGGTTAAGAAAACTTCGCCCCCTCTTTGTTCAGCTTACAGAGAGAATATTCAGATGCTACAAATTACCGATTGTACTTACATATCAGAGATTAACTACTTCAGCTTATTTTCTGATATAACCATTATTGTGCCTGAGTACTGCGAAAACACTATCATTAGCGCAAATATTTTACAATGCGTGTTAAATCAATTTGAAAAGTCAGAGTTTATCTATACAGATGCCTCGAAATCCGTATTAGGTACTGGTAGAGCCTTTATTGTCCCATCCCAAAAAATCGAATCTAAATTTAAGTTAGACCCACATTGCTCTGTTTTTACCTCAGAAGCTATATCGATCTATCAAGCTTTAATGTATGTTAAGAATTCCACTTCTAATACTTCAATCATTTTAACTGATTCGCTCTCGGTTCTCAATGGAATTAAAAACGCCCACTTTTTTGGCTACAATATCTACCCTTATATCTACAAAATAAAAAAGAAAGATGTTAACTTCATTTGGGTGAAAGCATATATTGGTTTGCAGTATAATGAACAGTTGATCTTTTGGCTAAGGATAGTTCCTCCTCAGGGCACATCCTGGATTAAGCATTATGTTTAAATGACAGACATATAAAGCTGAAATATAATTTGAGAAGTAAATGATCCTATTTATGGAAACAGTTCTGTTTCACAAACCCTGCCAGATACACCTTAATTCATCCTGATATCCCGAACAACTTTTGGCATAATGATTCCCTTTACCCAAGAAAATATATTACAACATTAGTACGTTTAAAATTTGGTCATGCCTGCTACCATGCCCACTTATTTAAAATTGGAGTCTTTACCTCAGATAATTGTCAACACTGTGATGTGATCACCTTGATCACATATTCTTTGGCTGTACCAAATACAAAGATGCCTCAACTAAGCTTATTAAAGATATTGTTGTATTTGTTTATGCTTCCTTCAATTTATTACATCTGTTGTCAGTTGGATCAAGGAAGATATATGATTGTATTGTGAATTTTTTTTAAAAGAAACGCAAATTAAACTGTAGGTTAAATTTTGTAAGCACTATGTCTTCCCTTATGTTAGTTCTCCCTGTCAACCGAGGTCTCCCCTGTATTGTCAAAGTTATAACAATGTCCTGATCGACCCCTGGACGAGAAATGTGTGTCCCTGTGTGTCCCTATCGTTTTCCTTTGCATTAGTTTCCATTTTTCGAATTTAGGTTTAGTTACTTCTTTTAGCGGCTGGCTGCATGGTCTACGACCCAAAGCAAAAAAAAAAAAAAAAGAAAACTCTCTTGAAATTTAATAAATATGGCACGTTGAATAGTGACACAATATACAGACATTTTAATTTTTATTGGATGTGGGGATAAGACTAGAATTCAGCAGGAGATACTATTCAACGATTGTAACTTGGCACTTGACGCCTCTTGGCGACCTATTAGACGATCTACAGTCAGTCGGTAAGATTGGGTGTAAATTTAAAGAAACTTGACATGTTAAAGACATTCGACAACCTGGCTGTTCAAATGTTAGTGAAGATAACAAAATTGACATTTTGTTAAGTGCGGAAGAGCAGTGGCGACTGGTGGATTTAGTTTATGCCATATCTCAATATTGGTGCATGGAACCCAAGCAATACTGGCAGAACTGAATGAAGAAGTTTTGAAAAAAAAAATTGAGAAAAAAAGTTAAAATGCACTGCCGACCCAGATTACTTCTAGATCATTTGTAACATTTTTGCAAACTATTTTTTTTTCGTAATCAGAAGGAAAATTTATCACCCCACTTTTTTTTGATTTTCGAAAGTTTTGATTTTTTATAAAAGTTATGACATTTTGAAATTTACATAATGAAGAAATTAAATTTCAAAATGTACTTTACAAAAAATCAAAATTTTCGAAAACCAAAAAAACGGGGCGATAAATTTTCCTTCTGATTACGAAAAATAATAGTTTGCAAATATTTTACTAATGGTCTAGAAGTAATCTGGGTTGGCAGAGCTTTTTTGTAACTTTTTTTTATCAATTTTTTTCCGTCTTTTTTTCTGCAAAACTTTTTCATTCGTATTGATATAGTCGTGCCTTAAAATATTGTTTGGATTCCATGCTCCAATATTGAGATATGATATAACCTAAATCCACCAACCGCCACTGTGGAAGATAATCTTCATAGTACTTCTCGACCAGTTTCAATAGAAATGAAGTTAGTCGGGGAACAGTACTACGTGTACTGAAGAAATAAAAACGGGATGACCTCGACAGCCGAATGCAGTTTTGTAAAATTATGATGGATTTGTGCCACGATACTCCACGTTTACACTGCGAAAATATTTTTCGAATGGCTTTGTCTAAATGGCTCAGTGAACTGACAAAATTTATTTATTTAACAATACAACTGCCCGGACAGAAAACTTCCAATTACAGAGCAATACAGTTTATTATAAATTTAATTAAATTTAGCAATACAGCTGCCCAGACAGAAAATTCCAATTAAAGAGCAATACAGTTTATTATAAATTTAATTAAAAATAACATAACTATATTGGACAATTATGAACATTATTTAAACGGATCTAAAAAACAAATGCGAAAGAAATATGTAATCGCCGGAACGTAAAATTGAAATTTAAAATAAAACTAATATAAAAAAATGTGATGAACTAAAATTAAAGATTTAAGCTAAACTCAAGATAAACTTAACTAGCACTGTATTATTAGTTTTTTAATTGCATTCAAATTGAAAATAAATATATCAAGATCATTCATAAAAGAATCACATTTGTGAGACATTACGTAAAGTGGGAAAAACAAAAGAAACATTTGTTCCAGGAACAGGTAAGTATAATAAGGATGAATGTGACGTGCTGGCAAACTTGAGTTATGGAAACTTAAATTACTCAGAAGTATTGGACAGTCAATTAAATAATTTATAAGTTTGAATAAAAACGAAACCGAATGATTTATTCTTCTTGTTTTTAACTCAATTATATTGAAACTCTATAAGAGTAAAATATTTATAAAACCAAATGTTGGATAGGTTCCATTAACTTTGTACCACAAAAATTTTACAAAACACCTCTGAACTAATTCAATGGCTGTTATATGTACTTCGTATCCAGGATTCCATACTAGTGATGCACACTCTAATTTTGATCTTACAAAGGTATTAAATAAGAGAATGAGCGTCTCTGCATTTTTAAATTGTTTGCAATTCCTAGTTAAAGAGTAAACTTTTAAAGGCACTAGCAACAGTATTATTTAAGTGACTATTGAATGGCTGTTTGGAGTCGTAATAGATTCTCAGATCCTCAAAATGATTGCATCTATTAATGGTAATATCATCGACATTACACCTAAATTCAAGTGGTTCCAGTTTACGGAAATATGTAACATGACATTTAGTACTATTCAGATATAATTTATTTTCAATGCACTAATTATTTAATTAATTAAGATTATCTTAAATTACACAACAGTCATCAACTGTATTAGTGTGAGAATATAACTTCAAATCATTAGTATAAAGTAGGGTTTTACGTTGCAGGTCCATGGTAATGTCATTCACGAATATAACAAATAGCAGAGGCCCAAGCACAGAGCCCTGAGGGATGCCAGAAGTAGCCGAAACATTGACAAACTTCAAACCACGATACTGCAGGTATTGGATGGTTAAGGTACATACTCAAAACCCGCAGAAAGTAAATATGTGGGCAAGAATAGTCGACAATAAAATATTATGTCCGTTGTTCTTTGAGGAAACCACAAGAGCAAAGATATTTGTAGTTATTTATGAAATGACTTTGCACCCACACTTGAAGAAATTTTTCCGAGCGAAAATTATCCTGGCCTTCCAGATAATACTATCTGGTATAAGTAAGACAGCGCATTCTCGCACTTTGCGCATACTGTTCATGATTTTCTGGACAACTGCTTTCCTAGAAGATGGATCCGCAAGCAAGGACCGATAGAACGTTGGGTCTGAAGTCGAAGATCTAAGTCAACAGACCACAAAATTTAGAGGATTTAAAAAATCGAATTAGATGAAATGGCAGAATTAGCCAAGAAGTCTTTAAAAATGTAAAAGAAGAGTTTGTAAAAATGTTTGCGTATTGTCAAGGTTTTCAGATTTTCAATTCTTTTGCGTAAAAATTTTCTTTTGTAAAGTTTCAAAATGTATATGCTGTCATTTTGACAATTAAAAGATCTATAAAAATCAAGCAAAAAATAGAGAGTTGCCTTTAAAAGAAAATGCCGATGCCGTCATTACTCGAAAACAAATATTGTTCGGAAATTGAATTTGATAGAAAAATGTATATTTTCATAAAATAAAATTTTAATTAATTTGTTCCACACGTTAGCCGCCCACAGTATTTTTTATAAAATAAATTTATTTGGTTGTATTCACATAAACAATTTAGAAGTCCCCATGAATGAACGTAAAAAAAGATTGTTCAGTAAATGATATCAAATTCCAAGATGCGTTCAAATTCCTCAATCAAAAATACGAAGCCAGTTTTCATATATTTTATTAAGGCACTCAAACTTAATAAATATGAGGAATATCTGCAGATCATATTTATGATTCAACAGGATATACTTTTTTATTTGTTGGTTGTATATAGAAGTAAAATTACCATATTTTTTATTAAATGAGCTATTAAATTTTAGACAGTAATTGTAAATAATTTAAATACATTTTTTTTATTTTAATAACGGAACAAGTAGTCTGTATATTTAATAGGATAATTATAATTCTGATCGCTAGTGATTCCTCGGTACAATATTTTTAATTATTTGATTTTATTATAACAAAAAAAAAATCTGATAAGAGATTATGTATATTTTTATTTGATAATTATCTATAATTAACTCGTAATTTATTACAGTTTGTTAAAAGTTTATAGGATGTTTAGCTAGTTATTTTAAATATTTTGAATATGGTTATTTTAATATTGAGGTTGTGTATAAAGACAACAGTAGAATAGATCGTCTAAATGTCTAAAATTTCACTGTCGCTCATAATAAGATTTGATAAATTAGTTTAAAAAATGAAATACTACGTGAGGTGTTTGCGTTAAAAAAATTATAATATTTCCCTGTATTAAATATTAGAATCTTATTTATGGTTTTTAATTATATAAAATAAACAATATTATAGTGAAAGTTATCTTATGCTGTATATTCAGATTTTCAGATTTCATCGATGAATTTCTGTTTCATCTGCTTTGTCTTTTTCGTTGGTTTTAATGTTTTATGGCATTTTAATTTTAAATATTTGTAATCTTATTATAGAAAAGGAAAGTGAAATTTTTTTGTTAATCATTTAAATATGCATTTTACAGAGGATTGATACACTTCCAATAGCTCCAGAAAATAGAGATTACTCTATTGATGTAGTGTACAAACTTATTGAAGTTATCGTCGAAAAAACTATGACAAACAATGTTGACTATCGAGAAAGTTTTGGGTCAAGAATGTCCTGGCGAATATATAAATCTAAAAATTGAATTAACTTCGTTAAGCTAACATTAAGATAATCAATGCATTGTGGTAACACCCTATCGCGAAACTCCAGTTGATTTCCGTCTTCAACTTGCTTCTACGCATGCATATCTAGTGGTTTCCCGTTAATCTATCACAGAAATATTTTGTACTCCGGTGGCACCCCATCACGAAAGGGTTAAGGACATTTAAATTCGGCTATCCGACAAAATATTGCCGATACAGTTATAAAAGAGGAATTTTTTTATGATTTATGTGTCATGTTCTGTGCATGTAGTTTTCCTTTACCTAGTAGCCATACATTGCATAAAATATATCTACCAAAGGTTTATAAAATTGTTTTGGGCAATATTATAGAGAAACTTTTGTGGGTGACAATGGACGAAACAACTGACTATTGCTGTAATAAGGCTCCTAATATTATACTAAGAGTGTTCAAAAGGCAGCAAATGTCGGGCTATAAACAGTAAACTAAAAAATGTTTTATACGAGAACCTGGGATATAAAACATAAAAAAATTATTTCCGCCAGTTATGTATAAAATACTCCTGCTGTCTTAAGAAATATGATATTGTCACGTCACTAGGTGGAGATAACCATATGAATTTATACTTTTAGATGCATATTGTATTCACATATTACTTGTCGTTCGTCTAATAAAATATTCTGTTTTTATTATTATACTTTAATTCTTTTATTGTAAAGTTTGAAAATAGTTTTTAAAAATAGAGTTGTTACCGCAAAACCCGTAACTGGTGTCAGAAGTGGGATGTTGAGAAGAGTTTTTTTTTCCAAAAATCGAAAGGAAACGCTGGTTTTAACAACTAACTTAGACGCATCCGCCCTAAGAATAAAAAAGTATCCCCATGTCAATTCCAGACATTGGAAGGAGGAAAGTAATTTACATTTAGGAAGAATCAACAAAGAATGTTTTAATTTTTTATGGAAATGAAGACATATTTAATTTTTATTTTAATGTAATTACAATTGATTTAAATTCTGGAGTAAAATTTTTCCCATCTTATCCTCTTTAACCTGAAAATAATATTATTTTTAAGCTTTGCATTTCTATTCTTATTTTTTTTCAAAGTTGTAACTAGCTGAACTGAATAGGTTGTAAGCAACTTTGTGACACAACGATTTGTGACACTCTCTCTAGTCAGAAGATTTAAAATAAAAACTTACTACAGTCCCGCCGACAATTTTTGTATATTGTTGCAATAGAGCATTGATTAAGTTCAAAACCAATCCCTCCTTACATTTCAACATACAAATTGAGTCACACTTAAAACAAAAAACTAAAATAATTTTTTTTAAAATTCTGCTGTCCTGCTGACAAATTTTGTATATAGTTGCGAAACAGATTGATTAAGTTTAAGACCAATCCCTCGTTGTGATTAAACGTACTAATTGCATCACGTTATAAAAAACCATCTACGATTCTAATACAAAGTGATATGCTAATAACTATTATAATAAATTATAATATTTAAATATACATATTTATTGAATGTCCCAACCACAAGATGCTTACGACTTAGTAGGTAAATTTGGAAATATACCAATAGAGAGAAGGATCAAATTAACAAGTCCACCACAAATAAAAATGGCTTAACCCTCCATCAGAGATTATTTGAATACCATTCCACCATTTAACGGAAATCCAGTACTCATCTCAAATTTTATAATTGCCTGTGAAAACATACTCGACTCGTTAGGAAGACCCGCTGACAATATATTTAACTTTATTTCTTATGGCACATATAAGAAATAAACTAGCAGGAAGAGCATCACAATTAATATCTGTACGAAATTTAAGAATCTGGCCCGAGTTAAAAGAAGCTGTAGTATATACCTTTGACGACAAACGTGACGAAGACGCTCTAAACCGAGACCTGGTAGCAATAAAACAAAAAAATAACGAAACAACCCTACGATTTGGAAAAAAATGCCAAGATAACTTAGCCTATTATTGGCAAAAGTAAATTATATTGACATAAGTGTAATTTTAAGAGCTGAAAAGATAGGATATACAGTAACTTAACTGTAATAACATTTGTAAAAGGAATAAAAGAACCATACAGTCTTATAGTAATATGGAGAAACCCTAGTACGCTAGAAGAAGCTATAAACATTGTTTCCAGGGAAAACAATCTAAATTATATCAGAATATTGACAAATAATTATGACAATCAACCGGGATTCCACAGAAATACACAAGCAAGCCATCAACTTCCAAGAAGGCTGCCTATGCCTATGTATAACACAGGACCACATTTACACCAAGCCGACCAAATTTTACGCAATAAAATCGACCTTATCAATGACCCAGAAGACCAAATTATTGGCAGTCTCACACATTTAATCAACCGATATCAAGAATGCAACAACCATTTACACCACAAAATAATTTTCAAAAAGTCAGGTATGCAAAGTGGAACACAAAATTATCCTACCCCTATGGATATGATATAATTTCCTATCTACATACATACATATCTAAGTAAAAGTCGTCTCTGGAATTTCTCGCCACCTCCCGATCTCTATTCATGACCGACTACATAGCCTAGGTTTTAATATCGCAAAAATATTGACAAAATGTAAATTTGTAAGATATTTGCATTTTATTCTTACATAGAATTTTATTTTTGGAAAATTCTCGATCGCTTCCCAAAAAATGAACATAACTTCTGATGTCAGATGACACGATCTAAACCTAAACAGTGGCATAATTTTGAAGTTAATTTAGTCTTAGGTAAATTCCCAAATTTTTTAATTTAGTCCTTTAATCATGAGTGCCGCTCACTGAATCACCTCGAACGTCAATATGATTTATGTATTTTTAATATTTATCATAAATGCGGTTTTATATAAACTATTTTTGCAACTTCTGTATGCTGTATGAATACATAATGCTTACTATAAGATTTAAATGCGTCATTATAATAAATTTAAACAAAACGAAAATAAGTTCATATTTTATAATAATTATAATGCAGAGTTGGTCGGCTAGGAATGCTCCAGATTGGCAATATTCCGGGAATGGATATTATTCATTATTATTAATAGTTTCTTGATTATTTAGTGACCTGTTTTATATTGATATTACAACTTAGTGGAAATTGATCAACTAAAACAGAAAAACTACTTTTTAATTCAATCAACATTTCGCTATATTTATTAGCATCTCCAGGACTATTTAAATTGAGTTTTCTTTCCACAGTCACTAAAGTAGGCTCGTTGTAATGTAGACTTCCGAACGTAGATAGAGGGACATGCGCTGGCAACTTCGCATATCAACAGGTTTCCACTCCAGCGATCAGTCAAATACAGACGCTGTTGAGATATTTATGTACATGCAAACGGAGGTTATGATATAATATTTTCGCAAAAGTGTACAATGTCAAAAGTGAGACATTCTTTACTGGTTATCTTCTTCCGAATCTTGTGAAATAATGAACAATGTAAATATGAAATTACAGACTTAACAGATGACCCTGATGTTCTTGTTGCTGAGAGATTTAAAGATGTTTTAAGAGTGCGTTTTCAACAAGTATTCAACTAAAATTTTTCTGGTAGTAATATTAAAAAACACACAAACGATTCTTCTTAAATATCATATAGATCTAATATATAAAATTACAGGCAATACTGACGAGTATTTTTTTTATTAATAGAAAATACGATTATTTAGGTTTATCAAATGACGCCAAATAAAAAACCGCTGCCAATTTTTTTGGGGATCAGAACTTCCTCACCGCGCACCGTAGTAAAACTCGATGTGTGGTGGAGTTTGTAATAAAAGTAATTTTTGACGTCACATTGGTGGAATATCACTAATATTTTTTTTAGACATTTCAAACAACCGATAAACTGTTTATCGGTTGTGCTTATAGAGAGAACAGAATAATGATATACAAAAAGAAATATTACTAAAAGTGTACAAGAACCATTAAAAAAAAGACGTTAATAAAGCAGTTAGTGCCACATTTAAGAATCTAAATTTAAGAATATATTGAAAAAGGTATACATCCATACCGTAACGTTTATACGGAACAAAATAATAATAAATGAATTCCATCATAATTTAAAAAATTAATTATTAAAACAAGAACCATATTCCCAAGAAAAAACAACAAGAATATATATATATATATATATATATATATATATATATATATATATATATATATATATATATATATATATATATATATATATATATATATATATATATATATATATATATATATATATATTTTTTGTATATTGTTGCAGTGGGGGTCGATCGCATTGTCCCCGTTATACATAAGCACGCCTGTCTTTGCACCTGGCTTGGTTTGAAGCTGTAAAATTTGGGCAGGATTTATTGATAATAGTATTATTGGTCCTATTGTTTTACCCAATAGACTGGATTACAAATCTTATCTACATTTCCTAAGAAACGATTTATCAGAATTGAATCGTAACGTTTGTTGAATATTCAGAAGACCTTTGCGTCGGAGACTAAATGCTTGCAATGAAGCTGCTGGTGATCTTTTGAGCATTTCCTATAATTTCTAAGTAATTTTGTTTTGTTAATTTCAAATTATGAAGTCAAATTACAAACATTTAGTTTCTAAGTAATTTAATTTTATTATTATATTAAATCAAATTTAAAAAAATTGCATTCATCTCCTGACCGGAGGCCGGAGCCCAAACTAGAAAGTACGAGGACGCAAATATATAGCTCTTAACACTCCTCATAGCTGACAACGTCTGTTTATAGTTAAAATATACCTTACTACTAGGTCCTTAGGCAACAGAAATTTCAAATAATTAGTTCAAGCTGTTTCTGAATTATCTTTAAAAAAAACTGAAAAGAAAACTTTAGTATCTCAGTAATGAAGCGTCATGGACCCATGTTCATGAGGACTCTATGCATTGCTAGATGGTGAATCTCCACCGTAGACTGCATGTCTTTTAAAACATCCTGTATATGTTATTTCTTGTCACTAAGCAAGTGATTTATATTTTAGAGTACGTCCATTATAGATAAAGCTACGTTGCACATGGGTTCAGTCTTCTCAAGCGACGCGACGCCACCGCGCTGGTCTAATTGATTGACATTTACTCTCATTATTACTCATGTCATGTTGTTCTTAGGATCCCGCCTGTATCTTTATTTTATAATAAGGAAAACATTACGACAGACTTATTTATTTTATAAAAATTCTGGAGAATTTGAATTTTTTTAAATAAAATAAAAAACCGTTTCAATAATTTCCTTGCTTATTATTCTCATCTTTATGAAATAAATTGTTACCTACTGAATGGCTTTTTTTCAACGTTAACCTGAGAATTTTCAGTTTAAATCTTTTTCATTCCTCCCACATGTAGTCGCTAACTCAACATCGAGGATTCCCCAAGAAATTAGTCATTAACAACAATTTCCCCATTGTGGTAGGTATATATTTACAAGTACATAACCACACACTTTCATTCTCAAGTCAACACACGAGATTATAACAGCCGCGACCGTCTAGAATCAGTGCCAAATAATTCATTTATTAATAAAACTGAAGATAAAATAATATGCCATTATACAAGGCTGTGCTACTTATTCTGTGCATTAATTTAGTTATGTGCCATAAACAAATGAAAGAATGGAGGAAACACAATAAATTTGCATCGAAAAAGTTCTTCCCATGCAAAGTGCCACAACCGAGGGTATTCTATATCAAAGATCTTGTGGAGGGGAAGGAATGGGAGGAGAAATACGCACCATTCAAAAACAGTGTAAGTCTTTTAATCTTAAATTAACAAAGAACATTTTAGCTAAGGCTCCGACGTATTTAGTTTTACCATGATGATCGTTTTCAATTTATTTTAAAAGTCCATGTAAGCAAATAATTAGTAGTACTCATTTTAAATTAAATATTGCATGAAAACATTTTTCTCATTTTTAGGTAAATGCATTAAGTAATTTTTTTTAAATCATGAAAATATTTATAATATGCTAACGACAAAAGATAATCTTCATCATTTAATAACATGTAATATATTCGAATCTATAAATAAACGAGATGTAGTCAGAATTCCATTTATTTTAATAATCTCAAATAAGCTAGCAGACTCGGTTGTCGCTTGTATTCATACTAACTTTAATACGGACTTTTAAGTAGAATTAATGGTCTAATATGATTCTAATGTTGAATTTATTCAAAAATTGGTTTATATTCGCATAAATTCAACATCAGTTTAATTTTAAATGTATGTAAACATCAATTAATATTTTATCTTATCAAAAACAGTATAAAATTGTAGTTAAATTATAAATAATAAAAACAAACACAATGTTTATTTTAAATGCGACTGTCTGTATACTGTATACTGTATAATCCAACGGCTAATTAATTATTTGTTTTGGAAATAAACAAGGGCGTCGTTTGGCAGACTAAATTTTAGGCAAAGTGCGAGACACATTGGCTAACGGTAAGCGGTTTCAGTTCTAAACTGTTCACAATGTTCCTTGTTAATTTTTAATGTTTCTTAAAAACAACTCGTCAGATTTAGAATTACTCATTACATTTATTATTGTAAAACATAAGTACACCATTCTATATTATTTCTGTATATTCTGATGATAGTAGATTTTAAAAACTCGTACAAAAATAAACATTTAAATATCATACATAGGTACTTTTTAAATTATATAAAAGCATATAAAACCCCATAGAGAAAGAAAAAAATATATTTTTTCACAAAATATTCAAAACAGGATTTTGACAAATATGACATGCGCAAAACTTACCTCAGTTAAAAAATCTGATATTTTATTTGCTTCGTATTATGCATTTCTATTTCTAGAAAAAATAGTAAATTAATTATTTGCGTATTACGTAAGTATTGTAACTGGATGGAATCGCTTCTTAAATGTAAGTTTTCTTTTTTGGTAAGTAGAAATTTTTTTTAATCTCAATACTATTTAATACTACTAGTATGAATACTTTTATTTAATCCAATGTCATCTTGCATCTATGTGAAGTAGTTGTTTCAATAGTTTCTGCGATCAAATATATTTGTCGTGTTAAAATTATCTATCTAAAACATTTATTTTAGCGCTTTCAGATAAGAATGACAGTATAAAATATAAGAAACTATATATAGTTTATTGTTATCTTTCATTATCATGGATGCATATGTAATACTCAAATAATTAATTTATTAGTTTAGCTCAGTTATTTACCATTCGTTATGGTTGACAGTGTGAGGACATGGCAGGCTCTAAATATTTTAAGGTGACTTAAATAACTTTAAAAATAATTGTTTGAATAGTTAATACTTTGTCAATAATATGTGACCCAAACACTATTTTAGGCGTTTGGTGAAATAAATTAGTCCTGTACTATTTTGTTTGTTTTTAATAACAAGACACTGGTTTGTACAATACATTCGCCGAAAAAATATACATAAAACACTGAGGAAAATACTGTTAGGAAAATAGGTCACGCACAAAAAAAGTGAAAATCGCGGATCTAACTAAAACCTCATATTCACAGCTACGAAATGCGAATTTTTCGTTCTAATTTCATGTAAAACTGATTTGAAAATATTGGTGGTGGGTGATCCCGTAATCGAGATATAGTAATTTACATAATTTACATAATTTTACATAATTTTCTAGTGAACAATCCATTATACTTTTAAATTAATTGTATTTGATATTAATTGACAGTTAGAACCAAGTAAATTTTGTAAATAAAACACCTTTACGTTTTAGTGAGAATGGAAGAAATTTCGTAGCTTTGGGTATGAACCCTATTATCTAGGATCACTTTTAGTGAGGCGGTTACGGTTACAAGGAGCAACGTGTAAAAGGGGATAAATTCGAAATATAGTCAGGCCCGGATTGGAAGAATTTTTCAGCCCGGGCTCTGATCAGAAGCCGGCCCTCACCCACCTAAATTTTTTTTATGCATTAAGTAAAATAGGCTCAAGTATCCATATCTAAATCAACAAACCTACATATAGAAAATTTCTATATACCTACATATAGAAAATTTTTATATGTATATACATATAGGAAATTTCTATATGGATATTCATATAGAAATTTGTTTCTGTTCAAACTGCACCAAAATATTTGCATTGAAATCCTACATAAGTTACGTTATTTTATTTTTTACATTATGATGATTTTATTGGCAAAAAAACAAATACCTCATTAATCCTGAGGAAAACAATAAATATTGTCTAAACGTCGACTTAATGAGAAATTGAGGTTTTCTTATATTTTTATCCAATTCTGACAAAATGTCAACATAATAATAATATATGTAGTTTATTTACAAATAATTGGTATATGCATATAAGCATGAACTACAAATGATATAAATTACTTATAAAAAATACTTCTGGTACCTCGAACACTTCAAAGATGTTCTGCAGCATGTTGATCAATGGATCTGTGCATGCGTCGACAGCCATTATAAAATGGGTATTCTTTCTCTTGTTCTTTATAAATGGGCTCAGATGGTCGATATGCATAGTATGCATTAGAACATTTTCTATTGGGTTCAGCAGTCCTTGCATTTTCCCAGACGGCGCCTTCTTATATTGACACTCCAGACATCCTTTTATGTATCTCCTAATATAGCGGCGCATACTTGGGATCCAGTAGCTGTTAACCATGGAAGATAGTGACTTAACATAACAATTGGTTTTTGTAGAGACAAACCATTTTATTCCCATAGTTGTTTCTTGATATCTACTATTACTCCCAATTTTATATTCGTCATGGAGACTTTTTTCTTTGTTAGAAGTCCTTCTAACTAGGACTTTATGAATGTATTTACAACGTCTATCTTGCAATTGTTGTACGGATAGAATCCAGTCATCATTCTCGACGTTGACCAAAATAACGCCAAACTCGTCAATATTACCTCCTTCGCCTACTGGGTTTCTGCTCAACGCATCTGCGTGAGCCATCTTACAACCTGGTCGGTAATCAACACTACATTGGAATTCCTGTGTGAGTAACCACTATCTGCCAATCCTTGGTATTAAGTCACTTTTCGTCAGTGTGGTCCTCAAAGCGTTACAGTCTATAACCACTTTGAATTTAATTCCTAACAAATAAATTCGGAATTGCTTCAAACTGTTGACAACGGTCAACGTTTCTAATTCATAGGAGTGATAACGTTGCTCCGCTTTCGTCGTTTGTCGGTTAAAACACGTTACAGAGTTAAGTGAGTTATCGAATTGTCTCTAGAGGAGAATGCCACGAACTTATAGTTTTGAGGCATCGGCATGTACTTACTTCTGTTTCGGCTAGACTGTCGTAAATCACTAAAAGAGGTCGAGAAAAGTTTAGCACTTCCTTGATGGTTTCCAATGATCTTTCCATTTCTTCATCACAGTTAAATTCTCTGCAATATCTAATGAGCGATATTAGAGGGCGAGCTATTATCGAAAACTGTCTGACATACTTCCTAAAATAACTTGCTAGACCAATGAACTGTCGAACTTGGTGCACAATCTGGACCTCTATTCTGTAATTATGGGGAGAGTGATCATTCATTGTGCGAAGCGAGCGCTCCCATCACACGCATCTCACCCGACCGTTCTAGACCGTATTCCGTAAGCGCAGTGAACGTGAAGTGATCCAGCGAGAATAGCCGAATTCACAACCAATTAGGTTGCCGCAAAAGCGTCAGCTGTTCACTGTTCAATTGTTTTGTTATTGTATTGTGGTTAGGTCAGGAAATTAAATTAGGTAAAAAGTGACATTGTTATCCTGGTACCTGTCACAGACTGTGCCTGTGTTATTAAAATGGCGGAGGGTAATCGGTCGACTCCTATGACAAATGTACAGAAGAGAATTCTAATGGAATGGGTAAAACAACATCCCCAGTTATTAAGTGGACTATTTTCAAATAGTTACACAAAGAAAGACTCACAAAAGTTGTGGGAAAGTGTCACTTTAACGCTAAATGCAGTCCCTGGGGCATCTAATAAAACCTGGAAACAGTGGCGGAAAGTAAGCGAAAAAAACTACTCTCAACAAAAACTTATTGTAACCTTATTTATTAATTTATTTATTGATCAAAAATTGCGTAAGGATATACCCTCGTTATTGGTAATATAAGTATTTAAAAAATATTACTGTAATGAAGAGTAATTGTAATATATGCTAAGAATTATATTATTATTACCTCATTGGCGACTAGCAAATCCACAATGTCCATTCTGGTTCACAGATTTAACAATTCTTATCTATTAACAACAATAACTTTTGGCCGATACAAACTGTCATAAAAGTACGGTTAGGATCGCCGTTCTCCCGGGGAGCTGACGGATTCTCTCGCGATTTACCAGTAGAAGTACGTTCACGCATTTTTCGTGCGAGGTGAGCACTCCCGCAGTTACAGAATAGACTTTTATTCATATTCAAGTGAGCTCCGCCCACTTCTCACGGGAATGGGCTTTCACGCTTTTACAGAATAAAGGTCCTGAGGTCTTGGGAATTGCTTCACAGTCTCTATTTTCTTTAAACCAAAATGGTGTTCTGGCTAATTTCCTATTCCAAGTATTCAATACTTCTCCTGAGAAAGAAACAATTCGACAGTATAAGGGTCAATTTTGCTCTCTTTAATGCTTCTAACACTTTGAGTCCTTGATCGATTTCAGGAGAAGGATCAAAATATCGTCCCCATTGTTTTGTTAAACCTGAGACTCCTATCACTCTGTTCACTACCCTTTGAAAGACTACTGGTGTATTGACAAGCCCAAATGGTATTCGTTTGTACTCATATTGGCTGTCCCGAGTGATAAATGTTGTTTTGAGTATGGAATCTTCTGATAACTGAATTTGATGATAGCGAGAAGCCAAATAGAGGGTAGTGAAATATTAACAGTTCTTGAGTCTATTCAGATGTTCGTCGACTCGTGGTATTGCATAACTCGCCCAGGCGAGTTGAAGTTTCGTATTACTCCATGTTCCAACAATTTCGATACGATTTTATGCACTTCCTCCCTTTCCATGCATGCGATTCTGTAGAGTCTGTAAGTTACGGGTATTTCGTTATATTCGCCTCCGCAATATCGCACATACTCAATTCTGCAACGTTTGTAGCGAAATATTGCCTGTACTCATTAGGCTGAGCAATCGTTGCTGGTTTGTTTGTCGTCTTGTTGGAATCAACTAGTTCCATAAGGTATTTCATCGAAAAGGGTAATAATTAATCGACCTATATTGATTCTACAATTTGTTCATTCAGATACTTATGTGATTTGATCTAAATTTGGTGCTTCTTTCAAAGCCGTTTCAAAATGATCCCGAACAGCTTTTAATTTGAATGTAATATTTTTTCTTGCCACTTGGGACCACACTAATTTTATCAGATTAATTCACAGTGATACATACGGTGGTAGTCTAAATAAAGTGATATGTTATTCCGCCATATCGTCGATGACGTATTTTGTAAACCATTGTTTATGTAAATTTACTATAGCTAATAGTCCTTTCTTTAGTATATTTCCCTTTTTCTGAAATCCACCGCACAAATTCAAATTTGTCAAGAACTTGTTGGTATTTCTTCAATTTTTCTTGGGTGGTGGATTGTTCATTACTATCACCGAGCCGTGTAGAATAAGTTCCAACATATTTCTAAAATAATACTAAAAATATTTTCAATCATCTCTTCGTGTTAATCACCAGTATAATTTGACTGGAATGCTAATAAACGACCTTCTACAAAGACATCAACACTACTAATAACAGTTATAATTAATCGGCAACTTTTCTGTAATGATGTGGTCTGATATACATATCTCGCGCGGCTCGCTTATAGCCTGTGTTCGTAGATGGAGGTACTTTAAAGGCTTCAAAGGCACATTAATGATATTTTAGAAGCTCATGTGGTGGTTTTTGCGGGGTTTATTGGCGTGCAATTTTTTTAATCCACGATAATGGTCATCCGCACGTGGCCAGAATTGTTAGAAACTACTTTCATGACGTCGGTATTGAAACCCTAGGCTGGCCAGCACGTAGGCCTGACTTAAATCTCATAGAACGCGTCCATAAGCGATATGATGGGAAGACGGATGAGTCAACATCATGGGCAGTTGTTAACACCGCAGTAATTTAGGGATGCACTACAAGAATAGTGGGATAACATTCCTCAAGAGGCCATTCACATAATTGTAATACTCGTTATTAAATAAAGAAATTTCATTTTATAATTGTCTATTCTTTGTTCATATCATGTACGCAAATTCTCATCGGACACATTTTATTCTAAAAATTGAAGTTATTCTTTTAAAATAACTATATTTGTAAGCGAAAAGGTTTAGAAAAAACACCAAGAAACAATTTTACATGTTTTGTTTACACTGAGAAAAACTTTAATTAAAAGCATACCAATTTTCCTTGCTGTGCCGGTGAGTGTATTATCTGTGTGTGCAATCAAGAGCATAATTTATGTCAAGTTCAAATTATTATTAATTATTAGTTAAATGATATCTCACCAAATAAAAAGGATATACCACATTGTTCCTTTTTGGTTGTTTGTTACTAGATATCTGTGCCTATACATACCGCGGAGAGAATTCTTTATTGATTCTTCATCATTTCTTTCGAATTGCCAACTGCTGAAGCTGAGATTCGAACCTAGGAATAGATAGACACTGACTAGTTTATCTGTTAGCTTGCCATATAGCACGCTCTAGACAACTGCGTTACCGCAATATTATAAATATTAACTTCTGCTAAAAAACGTTTTTTTTTTTGTAAAATATGTAAAATAAATGTATCTACACGTTATGTTTATTTAAAATTTGAAAAATTCAAATTTATTGACATTTTGCTGTATTTGGAAAAAAATTTGACGGATGCTGATCTGCTTTTTTTTGCTTTCAGATTAGACCACTGGCAACAGTTCTGCATAAATGCGATTCAGCGGGCTGCTGTGATGGGATGTCTGAGAGATGTCAGCCTACAAAGGTAATAGAAGTTTCGCTGACTTTTGCCTTTCTGTTTAAGGAAATGAAATTCTTTGATATAAAAGGAGAAAATCATACAGAATGTGCCTGTTTTCCAGTGACTAATAAAATTGTAAAATAATTTGTGCGTGTAAATACTTTAATTTATTTGTAATAACCATTGTCCATTCCATCTGTGATATTAATTTAAGAATTGTAAATTATTTATTTTTTTATGTAATTATTTATTTTAATTATACTATTATTACTACTACCATTATTTAATTTAAATTATCGTCTACATTTTTAAGCTAGGTAAGTTGAGGATATGAGAATAACATGTACGATCTTTGACTAAAAAAGTAATCGAGAATAATTACCTTTATTTTAAATAATATTATCAAATCATCAGATTTTCACCTTACCTTATATTTGGGTACAAAAAGTGAAGGTCCTCGGACAAAAATCATCTGTACTGTTTTCTATTATGGTTTGATTAATTGTTTTTCTACCAGAGTTTCCCGCTAAATTTGCTTCTCAGCTGGATGAAACATTAGTCAGGATGATGATGAATGATGATGCTTCTGCTTGAGTCTAATTTAAATTCAAAGTATTTCAAGTTATTGTAATTGTATGCTTAGATGTTTTTTCCTCATTTCGAATATCTAAAAAATTGGATTAGTATTTTTACAGTTATTGTTAAAATACTAAATTCACCTTTTGGGTATTTTCAGGAACTTTCTCTGTTAACTAATGGTAAATAAATTTGTTGTGCACCACTTTTCATTACTGACACCATAGATTAGTATATTTAATCTACTCTAATACTGATTAGTGTATTTAATTTATGCCGATATTGAATTGTTATTAAATTTTTTAAATTTTTGATATACATATATCATTTTTGATATACACGTATCTAAAGATCATACAACAGCATAAAAATGTAAACAATTAAAACTTTCTGGGATGTATATCTAAATTATCCATTGAGTTTTATAATTTTTTCCAACTATGTCTATGATGTCTATGTAAGACTGATAAACATTTTAATAAAAATGGACACAGATTACAGAGCTGATTATTAAATATTTCTAAATTCACTCCACTTTTTTGAAATTTGAACAAGCACTTTCGTAAAATTGATGGAAGATCTATTAATGCCAACTGATAATAAGTTAGAAATTGCGATTGCTATCTATAGCGTGACCCACTTGAAAGCGGGACACCGCCATCCGATATTGATTAACTTTTTTTGAATTGTTGAGTGCAAAAACTGTACTTTATTAAAGTTACAAAAAATGCGCCGCCTCCCAGATTCCTTGTAGATCATTAATAAAATCTTTCAAACTATTTTTTTTTTTTTTCGTAATTAGAAGGAAAATTTATCACCCCGTTTTTTTGGTTCTCTAAAATTTTGTTTTTTTGTGAAGTTATGGCATTTTGATATTTATATAATGAAGAACTTAAAGTGTCAAGTAACTTTACAAAAAATCAAAATTTTCGAAAACAAGAAAAAAACGGGGTGATAAACTTTCCTCCTCATTACTAAAAAAAAAAAAAATAGTTTGCAAAGATTTTATTAATGGTTTAGAAGGAATTTGGGAGGCTGCGCACTTTTGTAATATTTTTTTTTCTTAATTTTTTTCAATTTTTTTTCTGCAAAACTTCAATAAGTACTGATAGTCGTGCCTTCAAATATTGCTGGGTTCCATGCTCCAATACTGAGATATGATATAATCTAAATCCACCAGCTGCCACTGTTTCATTACACTTTGTCACTATTTTTTCCCAAAAACAAAGCCTACTGGGTAATTTCTTGGAGGTGAAAATTCAAAATATCGTATTACCGATTTTTTTACAAAAAATTTGAACACACCATTGGATTAAGCGCCCCTGAAATGGGCCTGTACCAAATTTCATAAAAAAATATTTCACATTAATAATTATTCTGTGGCCAAATTAAAAATCAGATTGTTCTTATGAATTTATTTCTTATGATCAAGTAATTCATGAAATTAAAAGTAAAAAAAAAAAACAAACGCTAATCAAATTCTTGTAGCTTCCAGCAATTCACCGTTTATTTCATTGCACTTAGCATATCTTTGTCGTACGTTTTTGGTTACCCGTCTCAGTTGTTCTGGGGTAATACCTTCACATGCTTCAGTTATTCAAACGCGTAGGTATTCTAATGATCGCGGTGTTGACTTGTACTATTTGCTTTAATGTACCCCAAAGGGAAAAGTCGATGGCCGCTACTGCGTGATACACAGGAGACCCATCTACTGTCCAGCCGATGAAAGAAAGCCCGTGAGGCAAGGGACTCTCCCTTGCCTCGCGGGGAAGGACCCTCAATTAATGATATTTTCCTTTAACGCCTTAAAAATAGCTTTATTAGGTTGCCTTCTTTCTGGATAGCGATTGAAATATATTTCGAATACAATATCAGAATTGTTGGTACTTTGAATAAAGCATTCTAGCATATCATACATATTTCTAATAATTTTCGCAAGACATCTTCACTTTTACGATTAAATGGGGTGTAATCAGTGGCGGCTCGTGATATTGTCCACAGAGGAGGCTTGAAATTTAAAAGGCAACTAAATTTCAATATGATTACAATTTGCACGATTTTCCACCACTTCTGAGGTAGTACAACGGCGTGTTACATTTTTTTGTCGTGGGTTGATCGCCTGAGTAGCCCTAGTATCCCACTTATAATTAAATTATAACTTCTAATAAAAATGAAAATAGTTTTGAACAAAAATTGATAAATAAAAGTGTTTTTTTACAAACAAAAAATTGTATTCATTATCACTGCCAGAATGTAAAATTATTACTTTTAATAAAAATTAAAATAGTTTTGAAAAAGTAAAGAAGTTACATAAAAAATATTTTCTAAAAAATTAATAACGTAAATAATTAATTCTTCTAAAATAATAACTAACTATATTAATCTTTGGTGTAAAGTTTAAATATTTTTATAAATCAGTGGTAACCTGCAATTTTAAGAACTAGCTAAATGGTTGATTACTTCTTCATAAAATGAAAATAAATCATTTTTCTTTAACTCTGACAAAAAACGTTTTTCTATTGAAATAAGCGATATATTTGACAGGCGGTCTTGAGGTATTGTGTTTCCAGTAAATGTTTTTATGCATTTGAGTGGTGAAAAGGACCGTTCTACAGAAGCTGAGGTTACAGGAATTGTGGACACTAAATATAAAAGTTTGTACAGTTTGGAGAGACAGCTTTTTAAATTATTATTATATATAAAACTAAGCATTTCTTGACGCGATTTTAAATTTGCTAAAAGCAACGGTTAAAGAAGGGATACTGGTCCATTAATTTTTTCATTAGTGTTGTGAATGGGCTCAATTGGTATGGGCTTCAACAGAAAGAAGAAGAAGAGGAACAACACCCCTAACCTATGTAGGGCGATTCATGGCAAAACAAATCAGTGTAAGATCTAAAATATATAACTCAAGTTTGTACATTATCGTCTGTGCTTTTATTCCAACTAATAAGATACTTAAGATTACTATGTAATATAACAATTAGACTGTTAAGGAAATGATTTAGAAAACATTATAAAATTATTAGGATTTACTAAATCGAAACATTACAAAATATTTAAATCGGAAAATCTAATTTCAATTTGAACTATAATGGTGTCCAAAATTTCTGTAAAAATTTGTTTGTAATGTATGTCTGTCCTATCAAAGTTATATTATGTTGTCTTTCTTTTTTTTAACTGTGACCCATCATCTAATTCGTTAATATTTCTAAAAAAACATTATATAAGTATTGAAATGTATTTAGTTATTGCGTAATTCTATTAATTTAGATAAAAGTAAATTAAGTCTATTTTTAGAATATGTTATATCAGTTAATTTATTCTGTAAAATTTGGAAAACAACATCAGTTTGCTCAAAAATCATGTTAAAATCCTTTAGCAAAAATATGAAATTTTTGTCCAACAATAACGATTTTAATCTGTAAGCTGCTCTTAAAGTCTGATCGTCATTTAAAAAGTCTTCACTTTCCGAAATAAAATTAAAAACATAAGTTTTTCCTGCATGTGTCAACAGTGAAAACAACTCTAGATGAAAAATTCCAACGAGTGGGAGCATTACTCGGAATTCTATGTTCCATACCTAATTCTATTTAAAATATCAGATCTTTTACTTGATTTTGAAAAAAACGATGAAAAACCAGTAATGTTTGAAAAATATTCTAACTTCTTTAATTCTGTTACAGGGTTTACTTAAAACCAAATTTAATTTGTGTGCGTAACAGCAGTGAGTGAAGTAAGCTTGAGGAGCAATATCTTTTATTTTAGTTTGTAGTCCATTAAGATGTCCTGACTTAAACCGCAGCGCCGTCATAGGTTTGTGCAACTAATTTATTTTTCAAATCAAATTTACGAAATTCGTCGATTAATAATTTAAATAAACTGTCTGCGTTTCTTCAGCTACTCACATAAAAAAAACCAACAAACCTTTCAACTTCACCGTGCATTATATATCTAAAAATTACGGAAAGTTGAGATTTACAAGTAATCTCCGTCGTTTCATCAATTTGCCACGAGGAAAATTCGCAATTATGTAGTTCTTCATAAATTTTACCACTCTCAATTAGGTTATTTTGAATTGATTTAGACGTCTCGAAAAAAACAGTGGCGTTATCAAACAGTTCTCTAATTTTGGATCACGTTTTTACAAAATCTATTAACTCCTTGAAATCTCCTTTTTTATATGAATCGCGTTTTTCGTCATGTCCTCGAAAAAAATTTTCTTGAGAAGATAAATATATAACGGCATTAATTAGTCTCTTTAATATTTCCCTATTTTCACGGACTTTTTCATTAAAATTTTCTATTTCTCTTTTATGCGCAGAATCCAAGAAATTTACAATATTTTGTTTACCCAATATTTCAAATTTAATGCAAGATGAAATATGCTCCTGAGATTTTTCATGCCTTTCTAAGCCTTGCGACAAATTTTGCAAATTATTAAACCCGGTCCTGGCCCAAATTGAGGATTGATCATTAGTAAATAACAAACATTTCCAACAATATAATTTGTTTTTAACTGTTGATGCTGTTAACCACTCGATTTTTTGATAACTGCTATCACTAAACCCTCTGTTATGTTTACCACTTGTGAAAACTAATGACGGCATTGACGATGTAGGTCTGACCATTTTTTTAATTCTTACCTTTTGATCATAACTAAGAGAACTAAATCAATTTAATAACAAATAATCTACCACGTCTGGACAACAAGACATGTAGTTGGGAATATTTTCACCTAGAGTACTAATTTTTCAACCACCTGTTAAATATTTTATGTATGTTTATGTTCTCTCACGAAATCACAAATTGCCACTGTCCTTGTTCTATAAACTGTTCATACTCTTGTGTTCAACTGAAATGTACATGCGCTAGAAAGAGATGGGGTGCTAGAGGCTAGCTGCCCTAACTGACAAATCCAGAATGTTTGCTGAGGTACCGCCAACAATTCAAGGTCACGAACAATGTATCGAAATGGGGGTTGGCTGGCTGCTAGTCTCAGTTCATCCGGGCAAGCGCGAAGCGCGATATGAGACCGGGAAATATGCATACGTGGAGTCGACTTTCCGGACTACAATGTTACATGTTTGTGGAAAGGAAATGCAAAATTGTTTTTTACACTGAAACTTAATTAATGAAATATAAACAACATTGAGAAGTGAGCTAAGTAGGAAATTCTACTTGTGAAAAATATTAGTTTGGATGTAATTATCACGGAAACAAAATTATTAATGTGCAATTTACTGACAAACTGATAAACACTGTCATAGATGATACACGCCTACTTAGAATAAATATAAAAAGACGCAAAAAGTAACCTACTAAAAGATTATTTTCGCTATTAAATACTTACACATCAAAAGCAACCCCACATATGATATATAGTTTGAAAGAGAAAAAAAATTCCTTTTTTAACTAAATCATAGCCAACTATGATTCCCATTTTAAAATAAAATATAATTTTATGCCATAACTCGAAATTGCACCTTTTTTTTAAATTTCTTCGACGCCACAGTATTATACAGAAAAAAGTGCCTGAAGAATGTAAAAGTTGTTTTTTCATAGCTTTACAAACAACGAAGATATCGACATGTGTCTAAAAGTCGAAAAATCGAACTTTTGCTTATAACTCGAAAACAAAAGACGATAGCAAATTTTTATTTTCGCCAGTGAATTTGTCTCAAAAAAAAGAGATCGAGAATGCGCCTTCCATTTTTTTGTATCTCTTACAGTTAATGAGTTACCCTATAGAAATATCGAAATTTGCTCACCCTGTATAGTACTGCTGTACACTGTAGGTCTACCGGGATCTTGTTATACAGGATGGCGCAATAGTGCGTCCAACTTCGATATCTCGAGTTCTATGATAACTAGAAACTTGATGTAATACTAGCTTTACATGCAGCCACTGCCGCTGCAGCTCGCGCTGCCCGCTGTCCTGCCCTATAGCAGCCTTGAAGCAAGTGACTGTTTACATACAGCTGGTATGCGTACCGCATTTTAATTCTCCAGCAATATGGAGGACGTAGAAACTGCCGCGGCGACAGCGCTCTGTGTTTTGAGTTTGCAAAATTATATTAGGAAAGGACAGGACAGCGGGCAGCATGTAAACAGTCCGCGCCGCTCGTGTTGCCAGTCCTTTGACTTCCGTTCAAAATACTGCCAGTGAAGGGAGCGAGCGGCAGCGGCAATGGCATGAGCCGTGGCAGCGCGAGCGACGTGTTTACATACTCGCGCTGCCCATTCCCTGCTCACTTGAGCTGCATGTAAACCCCCTATAAAAACATAAGTAAACTAGATAAAAAAGCCTATAACTGGAAATTGTTTTCGAATATACAGGGTGATCCAAGACGATTCTACAAGGTCAAGTAACATTTTTTTTAAATGAAATGCCATGTATATCAGAACATTCTTTGAAACCTCTTTGTGACCTCCTTTGTTGAAATTATACCATTTACACGTGTATATTAAAAATATCACTACAATCACAAAAATATATTAGTACCAGTTATGAGACATCGGTATGATGACATTCAGCCATTTTCACTTCCTAAAAGTATACGGGGTGGCCAAAGAGGATTTTTAAATTTACAACTTTTTGAACCGAATTTTCTCAATTTTTTTCAAATGGATATATTTTGTATATTTTTGGACGATGTGATAGGTTTGAAAAACATTTTTTGTGCGTACATTCCTATAGCTATTTGTTCCCATTTTCAATTTATTGAACAATAACTGCAAAATTCAGCAATAAAAATTAAAAATGAGGGTTTTTTTCAAATAATTATAATACCTTCTCTTGAAGGTATTATAATAAGCGTGTTACATGATACCCATAAAAACATCATACCAACGACAATCCAAAATTTGAAGGAAAGGATAATAAATGCTTTTAGAAGTAACACTCCGGCATTTTTATTTACAGTAGAAACCGCATTCCAAAGACGCATAGAGATGTGTGTCAATCACAGTGGGCAATATGTGGAGCACTTTTTATAATATATTCTCCTGAAATACAAAAAAATATATTTTTAATTTTTATTGCTGAACTTTGCAGTTATTGTTCAATAAATCGAAAATGGTAACAACTAGCCATAAGGATGACGTACAAAAAATGTTCGTTTTTCAACTCTACATCACATCGTCCAAAAATATATAGGGTGTTCCATTTGAAAAAAATTGAGAAAATTCGGTTCAAACAGTTGTAAATTTAAAAATTATTTTTGGCCACACTATATACTTTTGGGAAGTGAAAATTGCTGTCATCACACAGATATCTCATAACTGGTACTAACAATTTTTTCTTAAAATCGATAACATAAACATGAAAAGTCATAATTTCAACAAAAAAATCATTACATCCAAGTGGTTGGGAGAGAGTTAATAATAATACAGAAGTGGAGGGAGGCCACACTCTAGCTATCATAGAACTCGACATATCGAAGTCGGATGCACTATTGCCACACCCTGTATAATTCTGTGGCAGCATCTCTTGCCGAAAGAATATTATCACAAACAGACGCACAAGTTAAATTTTATCTCTCACTTGATTGTTCCATAATAACACCACTAATTAACTAATATTCTTGTACACAGGCTCTAATCTGACAGGACTAAAGCTTTAAGTGCCGGTTTTTCCATCTCTCATTACTCATTACATCTATTTGATAAATAAGTGGAAACATGGAAACAACTATTGATACAATTATATCCAAGGAAACTATTTATTATCTTCTTTCCATCTCCTGTTAAATTTATTTGGTTAACAGTTTCCTTGGATACAGTTTGTATCAATATCAATAATTGTTTATAATAGTAAAACTTATTTGTCAAATAGATTTGTGATATATCAGTTGTTTTTCACTTTTTATTCTATAGGTTACTTGATCAGAAGAAATAAATTCATAGAACATTGTGATTTTTAATTTGGCCACAGAATATGCAATGTTTATTGATGAAATTTGGTACAGGTCCATTTCTGGAGCGCTTAATCCAGTGGTGTACTCAGATTTTTGTAAAAAAATCGCTAATACCATTTATTCAATTTTCACCCAAAAAAAAATTTCGCGATAAGCGTTGGTTTTTTTTAAAAAAAAATTGACACTTTATCTCAAAAGTACAATTTCTCACTACAATTCAAAAACCAATTCAGATCATTTTGACGTATAAGATGAGCCTCATTGGAGGTGTATGTAGAATCGCTAGTGTCTTCAGAAATACGTATATTGTGTTCAGTTTCTGTTTCATTACCCTTGAAAATGTTAATATTCCACCAGATCAATAGCGGAGTTATTATGGAAAATTCGAGTATTTGATTTCATGTTTTTATTTTTTTGAATGTCCTTCTGTATTTGTTAAGCAGAAGTGCCACACCATAGGAACAGCAAATGGCATGCAGTTTTTCTTTCTTGCCTTTCATCCACTCAACAAAAGTAACATAACTAACACAGCACACATGAAGAGCCCAACTTTCATCCTGATCACCAATTTGACATCCGAAATAAACTTTTTCCACTTGTTTTGTTAGAGATCTACCTTGTAACTTCATAATAAACCGTCCATAAATACATCAAAACTTGCCCGGTAAATGTTTAAGAGATCTACGCCATTTTGACTACAAAATCTAACGGTAAAAACGCACCTCCAATAAGAACATTAGTGTACGGGGAAGTTAGATACCTAGAAATAGTTCTTAATCACTTCCCACCACTAATCTGTAGTGTTACCAACTGTGGCAGAGTAAATAATGTTATGGAGCATATTTTCAATGTCAACCATATAATATCCATATAATATAAAAATAAGTGACGTGATAATTAACAAGCAAAATTGACAATCAAAATAATAATTTTGTCCATGTTACTGAAACCTTGTAAACCTGCGAATCCGTGTATTAGTGAAAAACATCCTGTAGATAAATAAATAATTTCTTAAGTTTACAAATATTACTTTCGTGGATGTTGAATGGTCATTTTCTCTTTATACATGTGTGTTTACACAACGAGGGTATCGTCTTCTAAGCGAGAAAAAATATAGTTTGTCTTCATTCATCCCAAAAAAAATTATAATTTTGTCCTATTATTTGTGTCTAGGATGTCATCAAAATCAGTTAAAAGTTAAACAAGTGATTTAAAAATTCCGATTTTATATGGACCACCAGACATATGGGCAACTGTAAAGTGCTTTGCTGCATGGGCGCCATTGGAAATTTTTCCGGGGAGGGGTAAAAATAACGTGCATGGTTTTATGAATTTGTTTGTTGCGAAACAAAAAATAAAAAGGAAATTCAAAAAAAAAGTGCACATTGATCCTTGTTAATAAAAATAGAACAAACCTCAAAAACAACAAAAAAATTAGTCAACGCACTTTTTATTTACATTACATTGAGGCATAATGTATAAAACTAAAATAAACTCTAAAAAACTTAACATGGCCATCCTCGTTACTTACACTAAATATTTGGTATTAAAATTAAAAATATCTAATGTGGCCAGCACATAACTTTCTTATATACATATACCATCCTGATCTAAAAAAATCATTCCATTTAATTCTATACTTATCTCAATTAAATTTTAATAGCATACCTTAAAATGTTTCATTAAAATTTTTGAAATAATTAAATATCAGCGTCATTCGATAGTGTCAATAATAATTCATGTCATATATTTAAATAATTTCTTCTTATTAACATTGACATTCTTGTAACTAAATTAGACCTTACAAATGTCAAACTATTAAATTTATCCTAACCCCATTTTATGAGGCCAAATGTGTAAAATATTTCAGTTTACATCAGCTTTATTTAAGTACTTGGAAAACATATTTCATTGGCTTAATGTAGTAGACATGATTTATAATATTTCATCAAGAATATATATTTTTTGTAAATGCAAATACAAAAAAAGTTTGGGTCCCGTGGACCACCTTTCAGCTGGCCAATTTTTCTCTTCACTGAATTTATCATTGTCTTTGATCTTTAGAACATGTGTACCAAATTTGAAAGCTTTATCTCAAAAACTGTGGCAACTATCGCGATACTACTGACACGCGGACAGATTTTTTCAAAAGTTATGTTTTTTCATTATAATTCGTCAAGATTCTTCCAGAAATGTAATAAAAATTTTTATTTTTTTTCCCGAAATCTACCTTTCTTCTTCTTTCATTCATTATGTTTCTTCTGGTGATACGACATTCACCAAACTTAATGTGTCACCTAAAATGTTGTTGAAAATCTGAACTGCCAAATTTGGAAAGTCTCCCATTAGTATTTTTTGAGTTGTCGCAGATATACTCACACACACACACGCGTGCACACGCGCGGAAGCGCGCACACGCGCACGCACGCACGCACGCACGCACGCACTCACGCACGCACGCACTCACGCACGCACGCACGCACACACACACACACAGAATGGATTCAGGAGGGTTCAAAACATATATATCAATCAAAATCTCGAGGTTGAAAAAAATCACGATTACTATACTTCCTTATATTAGGTATAAGGAAGTAAAAAACGTATAAAAACAAAAAGACAAGTTTGTTAACATAATCTTATTCCAAAATGTATATTTCAAACTTATTTGCAACATTAAAAACGTCGGCCTCTTTGACGGCGGTAAAATGATCAAAGAAGCCGATGTTTTTTATGGTGCAAATAAGTTTGAAATAAATTGTACATGCTTCGCTACAAAAAAAATACAAATTAAAAAAAGAGAATGATGTGTTCTGTCTGCGTCACATTAGACCCCGTAGTCTATGGCGAAAGTATGAAAAACATAGTTGCCAAATGTTGTAAGATTTACCTTTTATTGCTATAGAAACTTGGGGAAAGAAATAGAAATATACCGTGCTTTCATTTCAAAACACTACATAGGGAATCGGTCGGTTAAGCTCGTGTAGTCTCCTAGATACAAAATGTGACCATCAATTTGCCACCGCGCATCGGCCAGCCATGCAATCCACAGAGATCAGGAACATATATAATCCATGATCTCTTTTCTACGCTTTGCTGTTGTTAAAAAAGTGATATCGTAATTCGCGATGTCATTCTGATCTATCATATTGTTTTAGGTAATAATTTTGATTTTTGGCCCAGGCCTATCCATTCTAGAGAAATTGGGTTTGAACGTATAATATTTTACTAACAAAAAAATTTCGCTGACGTAGTTTGCTACAAAACACCAAAACACCATCGAGTGCAGTACATGGTGTTTTAGTGTTTGTGGAAAACTACGTCAGTGTTATCTTCACATCAAAGGTTTCAACCCACTTCAGGAAAAATTTTCATTTTGCAGACATTATGTAGGTTTGTTCCAACAGACAATTATTCATGATGATTCCTAATTTGACACTCTGATTTTATTGGTCCATATGATGGAATACAGTTCGAGGTCTTACAAATTAATCAATAACATTAGGAATTTCAATTCGGAGCAAGCCTAACATTTATAATTATTAATATAATATAAAAAATGTGTACGATATCCAAAATAGAATTATGTAACCTTGACGTTGAACTCTCAGTTATATAAACACTATAACTAGAGAATTATTATTGCCAATATATTAAGAATGTAAATCATAATAATTAATAAAAATTTACCAGGAATTTTTAGTTATTCTCTACTCAGAAGTTGTATTTATATTTTACTTAAAAAAAGATAATAAGTACTTGTTATCACGCAGTATGCATTTGTTTAGTTATTATTTGATTTGAGATATATACACATGTTAAAAGTAAAAGTACTGATATGGATATGAATAGTTCAAATAAAGATGCCGGAGTGCGGCATCTGTGTCGGTGATTTTATGGTGTTTTCTATATTTCTTACACCCTTGCAATGAACCATGCTCACATATTTCAAATTAGAAGCTCATCAATTATCATTCATCATTACTTCACTTATCGGACATGTTTAAAATTTACATTTTTGCAAATTTTTTACTTTCTTATACCTAATATAAGGAAGTATAATAATCGTGATTTTCTTTGACCTCGAGATTTTGATTGACATATACGTTTTGAACCCTTCTGAATCCATTCTGACTATTTTTGTGTGCGTGTGCGTGTGCGCGTGCACGTGCGCGTGCGCGTGTATGTGTTTATCCGCGATAACTCAAAAAATACTAATGGGACACTTTCCAAATTTGGCAGTTAAGATTGTCAAAAACATTTTAGGTAACACCTTAAATTTAGTGACTGTGGCACCACCAGAAGAGACATAATGAATGAAAGAAGAAAAAAGGTACAATTTCGGGAAAAAAATTAAAAATTTTTATTGCATTTCTAGATGAATCTCAACGAATTAAAATGAAAAAACATAACTTTATGAAAAAAAAATCTGTCCGCATGTCTGTAGTATCGCGATAGCAGCAACAGTTTTTGAAATTAAGCTTTCAAATTTAGTACACTTGTTCTAAAGGCTAAAGACAATTCGGTGATGAGCAAAATTGGCCAGGTGGTCAGGGGGGTCCACGGGCGCAAAATTTTGTATTTGACTACAAAAAAATATATTCTTGATGAAAGATTAAATCATGTCTACTATATCAAGCGAATAAAATATATTTTCCAAGTACTTAAATAAAGCTGATGTAAACTGAAATATTTTACACATTTAGCCTCATAAAATGGGGTTAGGATAAATTTAACAGTTTGACGTTTGAAAGGTCTGATTTAGTTACAAAAATGCCAATGTCAATGACAAAAAATTATTAAAATATATGACATGAAATATTATTGACAGTATTGAATGACGCTGATAATTAATTATTTAAAAATTTTAATGAAACATTTCAAGGTACGCTATTAAAATTTAATTGAGGTGAAGAATTAAATAGAATGATTTTTTTTAGATCAGGATGATATACACTGGTATAAGAAAGTTATGTGTTGGCCACATCAGATATTTTAGAAATAAGATAGGAATGAAACATTTGAAATAAGTAGTTCTAGAGAAAGAGAAAATCATGAAAAATTGCTAATATTGCAACTCTTATTTATGTTTATGCCATCTGATAGAATTGTTGTGATTTATACTCGTATCATTTATTTATCAATAATATTATTTTAAGCTCTAGAAATTTTGTAATGAATATAAAAGAGACAAATTTCTACAAAATAGGTTTCAACGATTATTCCCGAATGGTCAAAGATATATTGTGCCTTGAAAATCACATGAATTGCTCGGTGCTCCGCCGCGCCGCCAGTAGTGATGATTCTTTTATCTGTTCTGTGGTGATGATGCGATGATGACCAGTATAGCTAACACATGATGTGAACCGCCCAGGTGCGGTCTGAGGGCACACGCACCATAATATAAAATAAGGGTTTACGAAAATTTACCCTGAGTAATCAGATCACTATCTCTTAGTTATTCTTATAGTTTTAGAGAAAGAGAATGATAATTTCAAATCGCTCAGTGTGAATTTTCGTAGACGCCTAATATGTAATGGGCTGGTGACTAATTTGAATTAGGGAATTCAATTCTACCACTTTAGATATTTTACATATTAAACTTTATAATCTGTTTTTCAAACAGGAATTGTATTCGTATTTATTAATAAAATTCGGTTCCTGGTTTTAAATCTTAAAAAATGCGCACCCCAACTCGGACCACCCCCAACATTGAGTGAAGGTACGGCGTACCGGCGTGTACCCGAAGCTCTACATCGTGAACGCTGCACAGTGCGCAGTGGTCCAAAATCAGAAAAAATAGCCAAAAATCTGATTATTGCCTTAATAAGTCAGGAATAATGTACATATCACGAGAAAAATAAATACATCTGGGGTGGGTTTTAAGGGGTGCTTATTTGGCAGTGGCTATTTACACGTGTCTTTTCATGCAACCTATTTAAAATAACTCATACATATGAAAAAAATATCAAACTCAGGGGTGGTTTTGTAGGGGGTAGTTTTTTGACAAAGTCAAAATTTATATATTTTTTTACACGCATTCCATTTAAAATGACTCACAAAATACGAGAAAAATAATGTAAAAAATATAGTATAATACTAATAATTAACGGAGGTATACAATTTCTTAACGCTTATTAATACAACAAAGAGGAACGTCAGTATTCATCGGTATCAGTAAAGTCTGTCATTTTCATGTTCACTTTTGGAACTGGGATATCTGGTCATATTCTCCTCAGAAGATAGAATTGTGGGCTCTTTTAAGAGTCTAAAGACTTCAGGTAACAACTTTGACTTCTTCTTCTGGGGAAGTGATCGGTGGATCTGATGAAATCAATAATCTATTGAATAGGTCTTGATTCGTTGCAACTCGAGATGATTTTCTGCTGTGATGTTCTCTATATTTTTTAAGATCTTTATTTCGGTATTCTTGCGCCTCTTCGAACTACTGACCTATCGGCAATAAGGCGAACTTAATAACTGTGGGACCGTGAATTAAAATTTTATGTACAGATGCCGGCATATAACACCATGGACATGTGGACACGAATAATCTTGTAGTCTGTAGGGCATACTCGTGGAGCGCATCAGTATCGACCTAGTATCCACATGAAATGGTTTGCAGAATAACTGCAAATCTTTTAATAATATTACCAGTGATTTAAGCCGATGTAGCTGGGTCCTTAAAAATCTTCTCGCCGCGTCGTGTTCCCATCGTTTGTTGTGCCACTACCTCTACTTTTAGGGTAATCAACTAGCAGACCCATTCTAGTCCTAAATTCATTTTGTGTTAACTTTTTTCTCTCTGTTACACTATGTTTATCTTCAGCACATGCTTGCCACTTCTTAATATCCAAAAGATGGGATACGTGAAGCAAACATTCGAAGCATCTAATTCATGCATGTAACGTTGATAGTCCAAATTTAAAAGCTTCCTCGTTCTTCTTTTCGACAACTTTCTCTATATTGTTCATTTCTTTTGGGGTGGCCTTGCAAGTGTAACATGTTTGTAGCCTTCTGTGCTACACACATTTCACCAGATTTTTTCGATAAAACGTCAAATAGTTCTCTTCTTGTAGGCATTCTAAAATAAAAAATTAAAATTTGGTGGTTGCTTAAGCTAGGTTAGTTTAGAGTGGGGGCGACGCAATCGCTTCAATATGTACTACAGATGAAAACTTTTTTAGTATGCATAGTATCACGTTTGCCATACTACGGACGGCAACAACACTATCTTATTTCGGTTTGAAACTAATTTGAGCGCCCTGTATCGAAATAAAAAAACGCAATTTTTTTTTCTAATGGAACAACTTCGAGCAAAAATGCATTTAATCGCGCCATAAAGGGATACCTAGAATATCTTTTAGAATGAAAATCTCCGTGGCTTTTAATGGCAAACTTTCTTTAGGTCTAATATGTAAATAAAGTACTTGCCTTAAAGTTTTTCTTGTAAAAATTACAAACCAAAAGCACAGATATTTGAAGCACAGTCGCACGTTGAAATCTGCCAACAAAGTGAAGTAAAATCGTAGTTTAACAATTATTCATGTTTGCGGGGTCAACGCAGGTAGATTTTTCGAACAAAGGGGTTAATATTTCAGGAAATCTTACCTGAGATATACCCTCAAGTACCCTTGGTATATAACTGTATAACATATAAAATTTGAATTTTGTCAACTTCTTATTTATTTCGGACCACTTGTGCTCCATATAAGGCTTTGCCAAACAAACGTTTCATTAATATCTTTCCTGACAGTGGAAATTCTTTTTTATAATAAAGTAGATAGGCTGAAGTTGTATTTACCCAAATATTTTATTATTTGAAGCTCTTACTATTATTGTAGACGACCTCAAACTTGATCTTTTCGGTTACTCGCGAAAAAGGCCTGCGTGCATGTCTCAGAGGTATGATGAAAAAAGTTATAGATTCTTAACACTTATTAACGTAATATATCAATGGAAAGGGTGATTCTTCTACTTTTTAAAAATTCTTTATTTCGTTTCTAAGATACATTACTTTTTATATACAGTTTTTTTTCACTTAACATTTAACTTTTTACCGGGTCTGCCCGTATCAAGTGAAATACTACTGATGACAGCTAGTCTATCTACCTATACAATGCAATAAGACCCATTTTGCATTTCGATGCATTTATATGTGAAAATGGAAATTTTCCGAAGCAAGGCAGAATCACAAGTTTCTAACATATAATGTCACTTGTTGATAATTTATTTCTTAAAATGTTTATAGATAATCAAATATGTCTTTAATGACAAGAATCCACTCTTTCCTGTTTTTCTGATCATTATTAGGTGCCCATGTGGTATAGCATCTTGTGGTAAGAAAATTACTGCAACAAAATTTGATGATTACTCACACACTACAGCTAAACTTTATGTAAGCAAATATAATTAGTAGTATTACATTCCCCTTTCACAAAGTTCTGATTCACGGAGAGAACATAATTAGATACAATGCTATTTTGCCTCTTGGACAGCTATCTGAAAATGCTCAAGAATCTGGAAACAAAGTTTATAGAAACATTACACTGCATTATTCTAGAAAATGTTCCAGGTTAGTGACCAAAGAAGACGTTTCTCATTCTTTGCAGTGCACATCTGATCCATTTATAATGAGCATTAGAAACCAACCTTCACAAAAGCACATAGAACTCGATGAGAAATTTTAGATTTACTGGACGATTGAACTTATTATTCCTCATTTTCTACAATGATGTAGTTTAAATTGTTTATAATCTTATTGCATAAATAATATTAATTTTACTTTTTTCCCCAATCTTTAGGAAATAATTTAACTTTTTATTGTATTAGTAATTAGGAATTGAATGAAATAATTGTGGATTACACTTTTCATAATTATTTTACGTTACACAATACGATACAAACAATATATACTTTGTAATTGTTGAGAAATTTGTTATTAACGTTTTAAAACAATATTTTGTTTGCAGTAGATTTTATTATGATTTAAATACCTATTTCTGATACAAAACACGTATATTTCTTCCCTCGGTTTTTATTTATTTTATTAACTTTATTGACCTCCTGTCCCAGTTTTTTTTGCTTTTTGTATGCAACCATCAATTTTTATTCATTAACTAACTGTAAATAAACAAATTGTCAAAATTTGCTGTTTTTTACAAAAATTCATCTCTTCGAAGTTTTCCATGGATTTACATGAAAATTGGTAATCCAGTCTCAAAAATCCCTAAGTACTGGGATTCATAACAATTGATTAAATTTTGGATTTTGAGCACCATATTGGATCCGCTATTTTGAATTTTGTAATCCAGAGTCAGCGACACAAAAAAACCCTGAGGGTACCAAGTTTCATAAAATTTACTACAAAAGTAAAATTCGCGGCTCAAAGGTTTAATGTTTGTTATTTTTTAATAAACAAATTAGTAACATTTTAATGACTTTTCATTATTCACTACAAATTTTATCATTTCCTGTTTCACATACCAGATTTTATAAGAAGTGGTTTAAAAATGACAAAGTTACAGATTTTTGGCAAAGAAATGTCCGCTTGGCACCACTGTGCGCCGACGAACTATTGTAAAACAAGTAACAAATAATCATTAGATTGTTAAACTGGACCATGAACTCCTTGGGTAGTAGCGAGTAGGTATTAATATTTATTTTTATTAAAATTTTGTCATTTTAAATTTTTTCCATAAAATGTTTGAATAAACAATTTCAAGTATAACAATCGGCTAACGAAAAATCAGTTATCTTTTTCATTTTTCAAACATTTAAAAAATTAAACAATTTTTAATATCTGCATACTATTCAAGGCATTTAGTAGGCATTAGATTTTTAAATAGACAAGACGCATCTAGCAAATTTACGTGATATTCCCCGCTAGAAAAGCTGAGTTTGAGGACGAGCAAATGTAAATTATAGATGATCTTTTACAAGTTGCTGGCTGTTAAAGTAGAAATTATTTCTTCAATAAAAAAACAGAAAAACTTTCTTTCCTATTTTTATTTTTAGAAGAGTTTCAGTCAGGTACATAAACAATTTATCCTACGTTTCGTCCGAGTTTTCGGACTTTTTCAATGTTAAAATCTAAAAATAATGGTTTTTCTTGGTTGTAAACCATTATTTTTACATTTTAACCTTGAAAAAGTCTGAAAACTCGGATGAAATGTAGAATAAATTGTTCATGTACCTGGCTGAAAGTCCTCTAAAAATAAAAATAGGAAAGAAAGATTTTCTGTTTTTTTATTGAAGAAATAATAATGTAAATTATTTGGGAATCATTATTACTACCATTTGTGTAAAGAATTTTATACCAAAAATTTATATACAAAATCCTTTATTCGATTTTGCCATGCCTTGTTCACTTTCCGAAATATTCGATAAAAATTTCATACTTTCTGGTTCTTTTTTTTTGTTATTATTTCTCGTATTTACAACAAAGTGAATGTTTGAGGAATTAAGGAATACATTGTTTCCATTTTCGGGCATACGGCATAATACCTTTTTTTAATGTATTCTTTGACTCCACAGATATCAACTTTGTTGTATTTACCGTTTTACCTGATGGAACTGGCAGTGCACATAAACGTTCCGTGTCCTAATTGAAGATCTAAATGACATATCGGACAAGATGGCGCAATTTTTTTCCAGATCTATCCCATACTAGATCATATTACTTAAGCTGTGTTCTGCTGATTAGGAACAATAATTCCGAAACACCAATGTCCATAGCTGCGTCATAATTTCCATATTGTGATATATGACATAATCTTTTTTGCATGTACAAGGTAATCCGTCGAGAATACCCACCCCTATATTTTGTTTATTTTTCGAACTAGAAAAAAAAGTCTTGAATAAAAGTTGTAGTGAATCAAATTAACTCTTTTTAGAATCCCGCCAAAGAATATACAGGTGGTCCCATAAATGCGGAACAAACCAAACTTACATTTTTTTAAATGAACCACCCTATATTTTATTTATATTTTTGATATCTGTGTTATTTTTTGTGATTTCAAACATATAGATATATTGTCTCTTATCTTTTACTGTTTTTTATTTATTGCAAATTTTATACTACCAGCATCTGCATGGTTTACAGATTCGCCATGGATAAAAAACAACTAATTTAATACGTATGCCTTACAAAATAATTTAATAAATTCAAAATGCAAACTGCGTGGTTTTTTGTGTCATATTATTTGTGAAAACGTTTACTTTATCAGAGCGATGCGATATGTTCACTATTTATAAAAAATAACAAGAATTATTCAACTGGTAACATTTTATTTGGCATACGAATAGTATGTATAATGGTAGGTATATTAATAAGTATAACGCAATTTGCTATTTGAATTTATTAAAATATTCTGTAAGGCATATAAGTGTCAAATTAAGTGTTTTTCATCCATGGCTAACCTGATAACCTAGCAGATGCTGGTAGTATAAAATTTGCAATAAATAAAAAACAGTAAAAGATAAGATACAACCTATCTATATAACTAAAATTTAAAAGAATAGGGTATTCCATTTAAAAAAATGTAAGTTTGGTTTGTCTTGCTTTTATGGGACCACCTGTATATTCTTTGCAGAGATTCTAAAAAGGGCGCATTTGATTCACTACAACTTTTATTTGAAAAATTGTTTTCTAATTCGAAAAATAAACAAAATATAGGGGTGGGCCTTTTCGTTGGATAACGCTGTACATACTTATCCCACACAACAAGTTGGTGTAAACAAGATAACATTCTTACCATTAGATTTAAAGGTTTTTTACTTAAAAAAAAATTATATGGTTTAAATTGAATATTTCGAGCAAAAATGTGATAAAATTATTCTACATTCTATATCAAACTTATTTTTTTAACACGCATCTTTTCTGATAATTTTCATTTCTTTTTTTTAAATGGCAACCCCTACTCTATAAGAATAATAATTCACCTTGAAATTCTGCATACAGCAATATGCGATGTTGTTCAATTGATTAGTTAGCGATACTATTAGATTGGTATTTATTCATGAAAAAACTGATTTAAGAAGAACTGAAAAGAAAAAAACGATATAGCTGCGAAATTTAACAATTTATTTTATTTGTTCCAACAAATGAAATCTGATTTGATTTCATTCATCAATGAAAAAATTCATCATAAAAATCAAAATTTTTATTTAATTTCGGTCTCTGGCCATGAACACATACTAATAAAACTTTGTAATCTATTGTGCTGTCGATATAAGTATATGTTTATTAATTTTTGAATATATTTTACTGAGGTGGAAATTGGTTGGGTTCTAAACTGTTGTGCCTTCAGATGTCATAACAAATTCTCTGTTTTGAATTTTCATTATTAATTGGCTATTGAGCCCTGAAGAAGTTTAAGTATATTAAACGAAACGTATTCAAGGTAACGTTTTATTTTAACCTATAGTCTTGTTTCCGACAATTTTCCATATGTAGAAGATTTTTTCAAGGGCAGAAATTTCACATTTTAAATAATTAAATATGTTGTTGCAATTGTAAGAAAATCCGCATAGGCACGAGCGTTGGCTGCTGATAATGAAATCAGTCAATCTTCTGTTGTGAAGTACCAGAAAAAACATAAATTGCATACGTACTTTCATAAAAAGGGACATTAGTTCATGAGTTGAACGAAGACGATCCTGATCGCAGGAATGAATTTTGTGAGAACATGATTTTGCCAACCGCATCTGATGAAGCTACAATTTATCTTAACGAAACAGTAAACAAAATTGTCGACATCGGACTCCCCGGATCCCACACTGGATGATGGGAGCCTATATCGAATATACAAAAAAGTTGCATGTTTGGATTGGCATTGTTAGAAATAGAATTTTAGGACGTTATGACATTGAAGGAACACTAACAAGTAAAAAGTATTTAGAACTGCTCAGCGACCATTTCGTTCTTGCTCTTATCACGTTGTACCCAAATCATAATGACTCTAATATTCCCAATAATGCTTTGTGGTTCCAGCAAGATAGGGCACCCCCTCATTACCGAGTTACTGTTAGGGATTACTTAAACGACATTGTTTCTGGGTGCTGGATTGGGAGGGGAGGAGCAATTGAATGGCCGGCACGGTCACCTGATCTCACGCCCTTAGATTTTCTTTGTAGGGATATTTTAAGGGTTATAAGATGAAAAAATTTTACTCATATTGTAATTTCACTAAATATTATAAATTCAAAGAAATCTGGAACGTTATACATATTCCTATTTAAATAAAAATTAAATGATAAACTCACTCAGATTACGTTGACATATATTGTTTGTTGCTTAAAAATAAAACACGGGTTGGAGTTTGTTTATGGGGTATACTTTTTTTGTATACTATTTCAGAGACTATTTCTAAACCCAAAATATTAATTCTAACTTAATTAACATGCATAGTTAATTACATCAAATCGAGAACACACTGTATAGAATTCACTTTATCACATTATATCTGGCGATGTTTTAAGGATGTCTGCGTAATAGTATATTATAACTTATGTTCTATAAACACAAATTTAGTTCTTTTAGACACCAAAGACTTGTCGCCGTAGTTAATACTTATATTGGATGTTCCTCTGCCCGTATTTTCCTATGTAGTATCCATGAATTGGAAAAATCTATAACAAAATCTGAATTATAACTACTAATTTAAACTAGTCTTCAAAAAATGCTTACAGTGTTATTTAGTGCAATTCCTTATTCTCCAATATTTGTTTTTCTTTTCTATTTTCGATATTTGTACTTTTCCTACCATACTTTTCTGTACTTTTCTTGTTTTTATTGTTCTTATCTGTGGTACCGTTATTTTATTTCGCATTTGCTTCTTTTACAGGTCCTTGATAGCTTAGGATTGCCAACCGAGTAAATGAAAAGTAACTATTTGGAATTTCCGGTTTCTTTTTTATTTTTAACTTCGAGAACATTCTAGACTGGAGTTCTGAGAGTGAAAAGCTTCTGGGTGTTTAGTGAATTTCCATATAATTTCCGTTTAGGAATTTGAAAAATTACCTCAAGACTTCAAGTTTAGTGAATTTTCCAATCTTACTTTTGCCGTTATTTCCGATATTTTGTTTGTATTTTGTCTTGCCGTCCCGTTAGATAAATCCTTTCTAAACAAGGTAAAGTTTTTTTTTGCAACTTGTTAAGTACTTAGTACGTGTTTTATTTTAGGGTCGTAAAGATAGTCGTAAAGATATATTTAATTTAAGAGGTATTTTATCGAAACATATCATTTGGATATTTTGTGGATACGTTCTCCATTTATTTTTTTTTTGTTGGTTGAGGAATATCATCTCCATACCGTTTTGGGATTACCAGAAATTAATTTGTAGTATGTAGGTACATTTTTCTATAGTAATTTGGCTTCCACCCCGAGGCTGGAAAGTCGAAATATCAGAGAAGCATATTACACATACGTCTCTGAAAATATTAATCTTTTTAATGGGAGTATGACGTCATGCCTCCAGGTTTTCAACTACAATCACCGAAATTTACCACCGAATCATTACGATTCCAGGATCTAGCAATAAGGCCAGGTCTTTCATTTATTATTTACTTTTTAATTTTTTTATATAATCAAACATTCATATTTTGATAATCCATAATTGTCACTGATTAACAATGTTTATAAATATTTCACAACATCAATGTATTATTAATGGACGTGCACTTGATTCATTTTTAACTTATGTTTTTTCATTGACCATTAACTAAAATAATCAGTGGGATATATGCCTACAATTTGAAAACAAATTAAGTCCCTCTTCTTGATAAAAGTTAAAATATAGAGTGGAATGAAAAATAATATTAACTGAAAATTTTTTGTTAATTATTATTTACTAACTTTTACAAATCTTATCACAGATAAGTATAACATATATCTTTTTAAACAATTATTTTCCCGGCTATTTGCCAAAACGCTGAAACTTGGATTACAAAAAAAGATAATATGCACATTATGTTCAGTACAACTGACTCAATAATGTTATTTTTAAATTTAACTATTCTGTCTAGTAAAACCAAAAATAAATAAAACACAAGGTACTCACCAGTTGACACTCACTTTAAAAAACTTTAAAATATCTACCGACACGTGTTTCTGCTTGCCATACCGTCATCAGGGTAGCCAGCACATTTAAAGAATCCAAAGTAAGGAAACTTGTAAACCTTAATGTAATAAACATTAATGGCTTCAGAGAACAGAATAATTGAAATTATATAGTGGAAATACCCCTTAGGGTCAATGAAATAATTTAAAAACAAATTAAGTTCCTCTTGGCAAATAGCCGGGAAAATAATTGTTTAAAAAGGTATATGTTATACTTATCTGTGATAAGATTTGTAAAAGTTAGTAAATAATAATTAACAAAAAATTTTCAGTTAATATTATTTTTCATTCCACTCTATATATGCCTACTAAATAAAATTTTTATAAATTGCCTGGCCGTACATTGTGGAGCCTTAATATTTAAATAGAGCTCCTCATGCTGATTATTTATCAATACTTTTAATAAGTTTACAATTCTTTATTGTTATACATTATGTACATTTCACCGTTAAAAATAAACGTTTTTCATAAATATATAAATATAATTTTTTTTGTGCATATTTTAAGTAACTAACTTCTAGTAGTAGGTAATACTAGTTTTTTCTCCTAATTAAGTTCATTTAAAATAAGTATAATAACATCCTGTTTTCCGTAACTTTACCGGATATAAACACTATATATATTTTTTAAGTTATGAGGCGCCCTATTTACCGTTAATGTTATACATTTCAGTACCTTAGCCACGACTGCTCTACATGCCGAAAAGCCGCCGTAGGCAAGTGAGGGACTTTTATCTTAACCCCTAATTTTTTATAAATAAACTAACCACTATTATTTTTAACACCCAGTAATATGGGACTATGGGACCCTGACTGTAGAGTAAGGTCTACTTTAACATATCAAATTCCAGTAAAGCCTTAAAAGAAAGAATCTGATTTGAAATCCTGGCGGTAACCCCAGATGCTTCAAAACTCCACACAGATTTTAGTTTTGTCTTGTGTGATCGCTGTTTGTTCTTGTAAAATAAGTTTTGGGGTTTGAGTGTTGCTTGTTGTGTTTTTTTTTGAACCAACTTTAGAATTTCAGATCAACTTTCAATGTCTTATTAAACTTAGTAATACAAAATCTTACACTATGACATTTATATTTCAAGATAGAGGTCCTTACATTCACCTGTCATTAATCTATGAACATGAGGTAGCTATGTGTAAGTCGCCTAGTTGAGCTCTGGTACAATTTGTTAAATTTCGTAGTGTTTTAGAAAATTAATTATTCGTTTCAACCTTTAAATAATTAAAAGACAGTTTTATAGTCAATGCTGTGTTAAATAATTAGTAGATATTGATTACAAATTAAATAATCACTACGATAGTTTAATATTTTGGTTATTCCTACCATATCGATAAAGTGGTCATTAGTATGCCACCTGCAATGTCAGGCATTTTAGCTAATAGTGATGAGACTGAACTGGAAACGCTAATAAACAAGGTGTGCACAAATTTTATTAATTAGCTGGAGATGAAAATGGATTATAAATTAGAAATAATAGATAAAAAGTTAACTGAAGTTTCTAATTCTATGAAAATCTAAATAAAATGGTGGCATCAAATAATAAAACCATCGAAATCATTAAGGCGAAATGTAATTCTCTGGAACAACATTGCATGAAAAATACATTACGTTTTCACGGCATTCCAGGAAATGAATGAGAAGTGGTCTCTGATCTCACAATATCATTAATTACGAATACGCTTAAGATACCTTGTACTGAACAGGAACTTGATTTTGCTTTCCAAATTGGTGAAAATATCAGTGAAGAAAAGCCACGAACAATACTAATAATTTTACCAGTAATATTAAACGAACTCATGTCTTTAATGCAAAAAAATCTAGAAAAGAACTGAAATTCGAAGATTTAACGTAGGAACGTTACCAAATTCTTGTGGCCACTAAGAAAAAATATGCTCATGATAAAGCTTGGTCCGCAAGGTGGAAAAACCTATGTGATAAATAGTAGTGATAACAAAAAGATTCAAATAAATTCTAGAAATGAATTGTAATAGCAGTGTTTCATCGATGTGGTAGTCCTTTATAGATGTTTAATGCTTGCATATTATCGTCTAATGTTTTATATTTATTTCCGTTTTTTCATTTTATTTTGTAGAGATAATTTTTTGCTTTTGTCGTATTAGTAATTACTTGAAAAGTTTTTTATGGAAATTTTATATTTAATTATAAGAAATACAACAAAATTAATTATAATCATTATTACCTTTGATGTATAAATAAATAAACAAATGATTTAAAATAATCAATTTTGTAATGCCTACTTAACTTTTTCTTTCTTCTGATATAAATATTATTCAAATTATACAATAACTGCTTTACGTGTGATGATTTAATTGGCATTATTGTTATTAGGAAAAATGTGAAATAACAATAATTACTGTTATCTAAACTTTAATTTCTTAAAATAACTATACAGGGTGGGTCTTAAGTGCGTAGTTATATTTAAACCACCGATTCTTGACATCTGTAGAAATCCACTGACACATTTTTTTCTCTTAATTCCCACGTAAAATCGACTTTCAAAAAAATAAGATGAAATTGTTTTGGAACTGCTGATTACTAGAATTCTACTACATTCCTCATTTTATCTGAAATATTGCATTGATTTTAAACAGTGTTGCCGCATTTCATATGCAATTTATCACCTAGCCAGTAAGTTGGTTCCCGAACATAATAATTTTGAATGAAATAATTACCTACTTATGCGATTAATTGCTCCATTTGAAATAATTTTAAACATTTTAAAATACCTTTTAATGTAATAAATGTACAAGTTTACCTTTTTTGCATCAATTATCCTTTCTTTCAAGTGTTTCGTATGGAATATACAACTAAAACCAAATTTTCCGTAGAACAGTAAACTTATAAAATGCTACTGACAATTTTGATTTCATTTTTTTCAAAGTTTATAAAAGAATTATTATTTTTTAACAAGTAGTAGTTACTTACCATGCGATTATAATAATTTGAAGTAATCTTGTAATTTATTAATAAATAAAGCGTTTTCTTACACTCATATGTTTGGCTGGTTCATTGACCTGATAGGTCAATGGGCAAGTTACACTGACCTATCTTTTACGTACATTACATTACCAACCAATTCATAATTCGCATTACACATTTCACTGAAGGTAGGAGATTCTTATTACATACACCCATCAAGCATATTCGTATGAATTAAGATGGAAAAACGAGTTCAAATCAGTAACACGGTTCAATCACTAAATAAAAACAATTACCTAACTTTATTTGTAAACAAAATCCAAGCTTTAACAAGAACTATTCTAATAACAAAAAGTACTTTTAGGTACTCTTAAAATATCGCAAAACTGAAATAAAAGCACAAAGAGAACAAACAACGCACTTAAAAAACCAAAACCAAACATCCTCGATTTACCTAATACCTAATGTCAATACAATAGTATAATTATATCCAAGAATAAGACGTTTACGTAAATTCTCTCTGAACGATTTGCAATTATTATTCTCTCTATCTAATGCTATAAGAATAACAACGACAGCGATAGTGAATTGGCCACTCCCGTTATTTTCGTAAACTGCTATAATGAATAAAAGACATACACGCATCTTGGAAGAGGACAGGATCGGATTTAGAATTACAGTAACATTAAACCATTTTCTAGGTGGATTTAAGTCAACATTATTTCTCATTTCATCTGCAGTGTCGGTACTAGACATTTTGTATCGTATTTTAAACAATTTGGACACAAAACAGTAGCAATTACGATGGACAAATAAAAATCAAATAAACCAAATAACTGCTCGCTCTTATACACGACATGCCTGATTACAATTCTGTAACACAGGCGGGGTTCGTCTTCCTCAATTTTATTGCCCGTAGACCAATAAGAAAACAAAGCGTTCCGTGGTCCGATCTGATCACGTGAAAATCACGCTCAGTTTTATGTTTTCGTCCAGTCTATTAGTGGTGCCACTGATTTATATTACAATTGTTCTAGATTCAGTGCAGTTTAATAATTTTAGTACGTCGGCACCTCTTTCAAAAGTCTACTACATTATCATAACTTGTTCCTCTATGCGGTATTTCAATAAACAAATGAACAACTAATGCTGGTCTTAAAAGTAACATCATTCACTTGTCATCGCCTTGTCACTTTTTCGTGCTCTAAATGTAAGCCAACAGTTTAGTTTAACCAATCACGGAAGAACAGGAAATTTGTATTCAATCAATCAGTAATCAGCATTAATTTTTAGTAAACATGTTTCAAGACGTTGGTAGCACAGAAATACTCGTTTTGATTACGTAATTATTTTAGAAAAATATAGACTACTCTTAAAAACATTTCTTTCTGCTGTGTTTTTTTTTTGATGTTCTGCCGGCCTTTGTCCCATCTGTAACATAATTGTATTCTGCTTGTCACCAGAATAATTAAGTTCAACTGTTAAAAATGTTTTACAGGAAAACAATACGTTTTCTTCCAAGTTAGTTTCGCAAGAGTGGGTGTCGGTTCATACTGTTTTTTTTATTATTTCATAAAAAGAATGCTTCCAAAAAAGCATTCTAGTACAATTTTCTGACTTCTAATAGAATTTTGTAACCAAAGTTAGTACGATTTACTCAATCCGGTTCTGCACTCAAGATAATACAACTCCGAATGACAGACATCTACTTTCTGACTTAAATCAGAAGTATAATTTTGAAAAAAGGATAAAGCTGACATGGAAACTCCAAAATAATTTAGTTTGGTACATAAACTTTCATGATTTAGAGTGTCAAACGCCTTACTGAAATCTAAGAGTACCATGCACGTATTTTTGTTTGCATCGCAAGCTCTAAATATGTCATCCGTAGCTTGTTACATTGCTATTATTGTGCTTTAATGGAAATGAAAGCCAGATTGCGTAGAAGGTAAAATATTAGCCTGTAAATAATTACTTAATTGTTCTTGAACAATTATTTTCAGGATTTTCGACATAGTAGGCAGTATACTGGTAGGACGAAATTGGAATACATTAGTAGGATTGGTATTTTTTGGAATTGGGATAATATTTGCCGCTTTCCATAGAAAAGGATAATTTCCTATCAACAAGCATTTGTTAATTATAAACGTTAAGTGTTTACCTAATTGCGGGATAACTAACGACTACAAAGTTAGATTCAAACCATCCGTATCTTTGGCGCTCGTTTTAATTTGACTAATTATTTTTTCTACTTTATCTACGATTACTTCCAAAAATTCAAATTTTACGTTAATATGAGAAGCTACTTTAAAATAAGAATCTTAGATTAAAGCATCATTTTGATTGTCAATTTATGGTACACTATTTACAAAAAAAATGTTAAAGTTTGTTGGATCTGCGGTGTCAGAAATTATATTTTCAGCACGAGAATTAATATTTAACAATTTTAATGTGCGCCAGAAAGATATGGAATCGACTTTCAGTTTTTATAGATAAATTTATTGCTTATTGCCCTGTATTCACGCAATGAGATTTCTGATTGTTTTCGTTTACAATTAAGACGTACTTGATCCATTAATTTCATTAAAAACTTGAGATTAAATGTTAACCCTGGTGCGGGTTACGTTTTAATTCATGCCGTTCTAAGTAGTGCGTGTATGTCGATTAAAGATGTTAAATTATTATTCCAAAACTCTACCATTTGATCGACATCTTCCAAATTATAAATATCTCAGTTCACTTTATGTAAATCGTTTAAGAAAATCTTACAATCAAAATTAGAAAAGTTTCAATAAGTACAGTAATGAGTGATTTGCTTTTTTTCCGATTTCTAAATTGCAAGTTACTAAAGAGTGGTCAAAAATGTCGTCCATATTAAAAACTTCTAAATCTAATACAATTTTATTGCAATCAGAAATGATAATATCTATAAAAGTCGCCGAATGTTGATTTGTACGTGTTGATTTTGTAAAAATTTGAATTAAACCATATTTGTTGAGTAAATTATTAAATTGCACGTAATTATAATTCAGTTATTCAAAAAATCTACATTGAAGTCACCTTCAAATCATGATCTGGTAATATTTTTACTAAAACACTTTTCAGATCGTCAAGACGATCATCTAAATTGATATTTGGTGGCCTATATAGTGTACCCAAACACAATTTCTTACCTGCCACTTTATATTGATCCACAGTTACTCCAAAGGACTATTTACCAGAGGAGTGATAACCACAGACAATTTTAACAAACTATTAACATAATCTGGGGATGATTAAACATTTTAATCAACTCCAGATGATGCTAATTTGGTTAGCGAAACACGCGTAGAGGGAAATATTTAGTGTTTTGGTGTTTCGTGGAAAACTACGACAGTGTCAATATATACTGCCGATTTTTACAATTATTTAAAGTATTATAAGTCTCATTAATATGTCGACGACACTCAAATCTATTTTTCATTTACATCTAAAGAATTAAATTAAGCCGTATTAAACATTAATCGACTTTTCCAGCATTATCTTATGTATCTAAAGCTAGTATCATAGACTAGTTTTAAACGAACCCAAAACTCAAGTCTTATCATTTAATAAAGATAGGGACCTAATTTTGCAAAATCTTAACTTTAAAATTTTTTTCTTCAAACGTCACAAAAGTCATTATTTTTAATGGTAAAATCTGACACAGAAATGTATGTTTTTGTTACTAGTATAAAAATTTTCTACATTATTGCAAGCAGCTGTATTATCCAGATTCAAGGGAGTGATACTATTACACGTACTAGGCCCATTGGTGCTAGTACTAGGTTCATCGAGTTGAAATATTTTTCTTGCTGTACTTTTTTTATTTTCTATAGATTCTTCTATATACCCCTCTGCAACAGTGTTCGAACTCCAACTCACATGTCTTTTAAGACAAGTGACATCACCACCAGAATCTACACGAAAAGTGGCAGAAGGTCGACGTAAGCAGTGTCCAGTATATTCATTTGCATTTGGTAAATTTAAATATTTTGCCACTTCTTTTGCAACATTACTAATTTTATGAATACCGACTACTGACCGTTAACATCTTCCATTTTGATACTTTATAAAAAACGACTTTCTTCAAAACCATTTGGCCGAAGAGCAGCGTATTTTCTGTAAATACTCAAATATTTTTCTCCAAGAACCGTAAATGACCAACCCTTACCGGTCTTAGTATGAGGAACTTTTATTAGTAAAGCAGACTTAACATCTTCAATGTCATCAGTTTTTAAATGAATTAGTTCATCACAACGACATGCTCCCGCAATTAACATTATTAAGGCAACCTATAAATAAAAATTCACAAAATTTGCCTACTTCATTCTTTAATTTTAAATATATCTTCATTAAATAATGTATGTTAGGAGCAACATCCAAAAACTGTTCAACTTGGTCCATTACTTTGCATTTTTAAAAATGCATTCAACTTGGAAAATTTACTTATATTTATGCCATTCTTGAGAGTCAGTTTCGATTTCACCATTGAATACTGTGACCACAAAGTGGAACATTTAATTTTTGAGGACAGACTGGCAAAATATGCCAATAAAACACTTTCCGAATACGATTTTATATTCTTTTCAGAACACCATTGCATAAAACGATTATATGAGCACTCGTACACGTCACGCGACATTGGTGGTAGAGGATTTAAAGTCACTTCGTTAGCAATTTCAACCACCTCTGCTGGTATACTCGACAAATCTTCACAATCAGACATTTTTTTCTAATAATGTACTATAATACACAATTTATTTGCTTAAATAGAATGTTTGTTTATATTTATTGGCATCCCTAGCAACCACACAATATCCATAGCAATCACATATAGTGTTTGTCACAAGTAACACGATGAAACTGTTATAAGTGGTATAATCGAAAATAATTATGTATGTACTTAATGTTTAAATATTTCGATTTTTTTTTGCGTTTGAAGAAAAAATAACATGTTTCATTCGGATTTAAAGTGTCTTTGTTTGACTCGCAATTTTTGCGTTCGTTCGACTACGCTGCGCTTCACCTCGCAAATACAAACATAATTGCTCGTCAAACAAAGTGTCACTTTTAATCCTAATAAAACAATATGCTATTAAACAATTCAATTCTGGAACCTATCGATACCTTTAAAAATTTGGGTATTTTTTTGGACACACAGTTATGATTTTTTAAACATATTTCCAAACTAATTCAAAAATCGTTTGGCAAGTTAAGAATTATTTTCATTTAACGGACATTTTAAGTACTAAGATTTAATTAAGATTATGCGATTCTCTAATTCTTTCATATTTGGCTGGCATATTGTGACATTGTCTATTGGTCAGCTCTATTACAAATACAGTCTTCGTAAATTTAACCATATTAGAGACAAATTTAATGAATCTAAATGGCTAACACTTAATGAGAGATATCAAGTGTATCTAGCGTGTCTTATATTTAAAATCAATTCTGTAAAGTTGCTTTCATATTTACATGATAAACTTATTAAATGAAGTGATATCCATAAATGCTCTACCTAAACACAATACCTCCTTATTTCAACGCACATTTAGTTACAACGCCATAAAAATTTATAATGAGATACCCGAAATCATTAAACTCCTTACTTCCTTGGTAACCTTTAGAAATCAGGTCAAGGCCCACATACTAAATAAAGGATCTTAAATTTATTTATTATCTATGCGGAAAAGGATTATTTACACCACCAATAATCTTAGTATTATGGAAGCACACTGGTACCACTTCCCTACAACAATATATCACTATTCTGGTATATTTTAAATCAGGAAATTCAGATACAAATTTATTTAAATCCGATGAGAATGATAATGGAAGCAGACCCTTTACTTGTTCGGTCATCTTATTCTTCAATAAACAAACTGTATGCCGAGAGAAAGTGAATTAATGTAATGTGTTTACGTAAATTCTTAGCATTACCACATACATGTGTGTGTGCAAGTGAGGCTCCCGCGGTCGCTGCAACTGAGTTTCGCATATTCAACCGTCTTTACTAATTACCCACCAAAAGCATGTCAAAGTGTCATATTTATTTAAAACGAATTTTAGATATCTAAATACTAAAACTTATCTTAACTATAATACCAAAAATTATTTAAGATACTTTTATCTTCAAATCAAGTTTTTGACAAATGATGTTTTATAGCTAATTGATATGGTGTTTTATGTGTTCTTCTGCAACGGTCTAAAAAGTTAACTGTTTTGGGTCAATTTTTTTTAGTGGAAAACACATATGGTTTTGCTCGGTAAAGTTACATAAGGAATCGGTAAAGTCTTTACCAATCCCTTATGTCACTTTTGGATGACAATAGTAGCTTTGATAACAAATAAAAATGATTAATCCAGTCTTCTTTGAAAGTAAGCGTCTGATATCTATCAGCTGAATTTATGAATTTTGTTTGCAAAAAATGTCGTTAAAAAGTTTTTGAAACCAGCAAGAATGGTTGCAGAAAAAATATTGTACGCAACACACCCGGAAAGTGTTTTTAATGAACTAATTAGTTTCCAGGGCTCGCTAGCTCTCGCTCCTGAAATTGCCAGCTCGCCTAGTAAATATTTACTTTCCAGTCTTGTTTTGTAAATAAATATTACAACAGCTCTTTAAGTTTTAATTTGGAGATATTTAAGATTTATACAGAATAGGGTTTAATATGAGCTTACAACATATTCTTTTAACTTATATTCCACATATTTGTTACTAAAAAGTGAAAAGATGTATATATTTAAATTTACCTGTTTAGAATAGTTAAATTATACGTAAATAAATACTGTGACTAAGCACATTAAAACTTTATCAAGTAATTCTTCGGAAACCCCACACCAGAAATTCAAAAACTCAAAAAAATTAAAACCATTCAGCACCACCTTTTTCTCCCCAATCTCGACACTAGGATAGCTAGGAATGTAGAGCGTCTATTTACTAAATATCCAGTGTTGCCAAGTCTGCATGAAATAATGAAAAATAAATTAAACTCTTCACTTCACTTCACCATAAAATTGGCACATAATATATTAATTATTACTTCAATAAAAAACAGAAAAAACTTTCTTTTCTATTTTTATTTTTAGAGGACTCAGCCAGATATATGGACAATTTATCCTACGTTTCGTCCGAGTTTTCGGACTTTTTCAATGTTAAAAGCTAAAAATAATGGTTTTACATAAGTCATAAATTAGATTAGTGACAGAATACATATCCAAAAAGTGTTTTCTTACCTAATATAAATTTCCTATTTTAATTTCATTGTCCATGTATCTGGCTGAAAGTCCTCTAAAAATAAAAATAGGAAAGAAAGTTTTTTCTGTTTTTTATTGAATAAACAATTTCTACTTTAACAGCCAACAACTTGAAAAATATCATCTATAATATATTAATGTTTTTAATAAAGAAAAGCACCATATTTATCAAATCAATGTTCGAAAAATACCTCATTTACAACAGCTAAACATAATTAAAAATTCAAATACACAAACCGTTGAATACACTAGCAAGCTAGACTACAAAATTTTCCAACAATAACATGATTTTACTTAGATACGCACCACTTACGCGATCCAGTAAATACTAACATAGTGAGACCTAAATCGTATGGCAACGCCTCGTACCAGTTACGAATTAGTCAAAGGCCTCAAACGGAAGCGATAACAAATACCATAGGCGTAGGTAATATTATACGGTAGTATTTGACATTATTTTTCTTGTCTGTTTTTAGATATTTTGAAAAATAAATATTTTGCGCATATCAGAATAATGTGAATATTTACTGATTTGAATGTATACATGTATTTCAAAAACACCCTGTATAAGTTGAGGAGTATAATTCATCTTAATATTATATTTAGTAAAAGTATCTAAATATATGAAGTAACTTAAATTATTTTTGAAAAGTGCTCCCTATTCAAATCAACGAATTACTAACAATGCGCCTTATATTTAGAAGACCCTGTAGATACGTACGTCCCTTTATATAACTTTCTTTTTTTGCATTCAGTACATTTGTTTCTCTTACCTTATGCCACTTATACCAGTTTGTAATTAACATGTTTTTATATCGTGTAAAACATGTTTTCTGTTTGTAAGGTTATAATTAGATATTTAATTACAAGCTATATTCAATAAATTAAGATTAAGAGTCACCTTGCGAATTGTAAATGAAATTTATTATTATTAATAATGACAATGACATTATAATGTCTAGAAATAGTAATTTTTGGCGTCATGACGTAAATAACTGAGCAAACGCGCGACACGGTTTACTTACAGGATTTCCTTCGCAAAATTTTTTCATTAAATGAAAAATGTTGTGAAGGAAAACCTGTAAGTGTACTGCGCGGATCGCGTTCACATCAATTATTTATGTAATAACACCTAAAATTCCTATCACTAATTAACTATAGAGTTGTCCAACGGCGCGGCGCGGCGGTCACATCACATGTATGTTTTCGATAACGCATTTAGGTTGCCGCAGATGATAAACCAATAAAATAATTACATATTACCCACAGGTATAAAGCTGCTTACCTTTTACATGTCATGTACCAAAGACTATGAATGACCTTTATCATTTCATGGAATGATTAAAAATACAAAATAATTTATCGTTTTTTTAGAAACATTATGTTTTGAATCTGAGGTATATTTTGGCAAGTTGCATTTTGTCCTTCTGGCAAATCTGTGCTAACTGTATTTTCCTGTCTTTCTGGCACATTATAAAAATGTTAGAGTCTTCCTCGATATCGGGGTCTACTTCTGATTCTGATTCTATATCTTCATCGGTATCTCGATTTAACTCCATTTCAAGTTCAGATCATCATCACAATCAGTTTCATTGCTCTCATTACCCTCACTATCAATATTAGGATATCTTCTTTCATTTAATTTTCATGTTTTTCATCAGTAGTCATATTAACATTATATTCAATGATATCATCTTCACCAGGAACAGTAATATCATTATTATTATTCTCCACACGGTAAAGTCACATTCTTCTAGCAATTCTAAGTTAAACTTTACAGATACAAGTTTATTCGTTTTTTAAATTTTTAATCGATTTCATTTTTTTTGTCTTTATGCCTGGAAAAGTCTTCCAATTTCGCTCACAATTTGCTGCAGAACCAGGCAATGATAATATTTTTGAGGCAATTTTTGCTAAAAGTTTTTCTTCGCAGAATGCATTCCACCAGATGATGAGATCAATGTTTTTAGATGCTGCTGCTTTTCAAAGAAACATTCGGCCAAAAAAGCCTCTGTTGGATATAAACTCTCCGATATCTGAACAACATTGTCACTATCAAACTCTAAATTAACAGCAAACTTTAAAATAAAATTAATTGCCTCCGTCTTTTCATCTGGTGATACATTTTCTCTACAAAATTTAGGATGTAGCAAATATGCTGACAGGTGTGCACTATGATGTAAATATTTTTTCCTATTACCGAGTATAGTTTTCAATTTCCTGCCCACGTCCTCACCAAATGAGCCAATTTCATCTTCTATCGCTTTTATTAATCTTTTAACTCCCGGTGTTACATATGCAATTTTTGATGTATGTCGCGGTCAACTTCGGTAATTGTATGAAGAATTGGTTGTAAAATTTTTAAAACACGTCGACACGTTTGGCCAAAAGTACTACTCGTCTAAAATATATTTTCGAACAGTTGTAGTGGCAATGCCCAGTACATATTTATCTAGGACAGCTTTCTCAAGGTAAGGTTTATTTTTTAATAAACTCTCTAAACTAAAGGCAGCACGACACCACCGTGTTTCTGATGGTGTTATCAGGGCAATTTCAGATAAATTATCTTCAAGCTGAATTTTTCTTAAAACTTGCCTCGGAATGTGCTTGTTTTTAAAAAATTGCATGACTTTATTTAAATACTTATTATTTTCGAAAAATCTGGCAATGAAACTATATCTGTGGCCATCAAGTTAAAGAAATGAGCCACACACCTATTGGCAAAAATATGAGGGTACTCCTCTTGAATTTTTTTTCAATGTTGATCTCATATTCGCTGCGTTATTTATACACACAACTTTGGCCTATTTTTTCGATGGTTTTTTGTAATATTGTGAAAATAAATTCTTCTTATTGTTTTTCTGTTTCGGGATCAATCGCTTTAAAAAATATTGGTTTGGGTGTTGTTAATATTGTTACGCTACTGGACTGTGTATAATGAATAGATGAGATTGGAATTGTACGAGAACGGCCGGGAATGTTCTAGAATGTTGTAAACAGTGTGAATGGATGTATAAATAAGACGCACGGTGGGCCGAGCACAGTCTTAAGTTGAACGTGAACGAGTAAAGAAGAAATAAGAAAGAGACTTAAAAGTATTTAATTGTGATTATATTGTTGTTAATTATTAATTAGTTAATAAAGTAGTGAGTAAGTGTTACCTGGACTTTCAATCAACGAATCTACGAGTATAGGTGTTTGTGGGGATAGCAAACACGTGATAATATTATATTAATTAAAGCTATGCGATTTATATCCGTCCACCAGTCGCTTAAGATACATATACATTCTGCTTCTTCCACTTGTTCACAATTTTCTGTTATAATTTTTATCTAGAAAATTTCAAATGAATATTTAATAAAAAAATGGTTAAAGATATAATATGGTTACTTAATAAAAAACCACCAATTTTAATTCTACGACGACCGATTAATTTGAAGAAACTTTAAAAAATACTTGTTTTCCACTAATAAAAAATCTAATCCTCTAGAGAACATTGATCTTGCTAATGCATTATCTAAGGAATCGTTTTCTTTGTGTCATTCTGTCAAAAAATATTAAGTCTTTTTTTATAATCCGCTGAACTAGATATAGTTGATTGTATAACTGAGCCTTCCTAAAATACTAAGAATATTATAAAACTATAGCATATAATAAGTATCTTTACCTCATTATTGTTTTCTTTATTTTCCTCTTTGCAAACCTGATCGGCAATTTGGTTTTCAAAAGACTTTCGTACAGCTAAAGGGGCTAAAATGCGCATTGCTAAATACTTTGTTATTTTTGTGGCATTATTTAAATACTGTTTACCACAGTATTTACATATGGCTATTTTTTGGCCTTCAATTTTCTTTTTCATAAAATGTAACAAACAGTCAAAAAACTTGTTTGGCATTTCTATCAATTTTATCTTATGTTGCATCTAAAAACTGATGTTTTAAAGCATATAAATAAATACTATCTTTTTTTTAGATTAATTATACAGTAGCAATAAATACTAACCTGTTTGTAATACTTCATTTTTCAATAAAAACCTGAACAAAACATCATTTTATGGTATTTATAGATTACGTTGTATCAATATGGCGGGAAATATAAATTACGGAAAATTTCCAATCAGTGTCGGGAAAATTTCCTGTAAATTTTCCAATTTCCAACTTTCTAAAATATAAAATTTCCCAACTCACATCACTAGATTTTTCTATATCGTGGTGTAGGTGTGTGTTCATATCAAATTAAAGGTCTTTATATCGGCAATGTCGCATTAAAATTTCATGATTATTTCTTAAAGAGTAATGCTTAAATGTTGTGATCAATTATTGTGTAAAAAAAATGATTAGGGCAACTTTTGGATGTAGCAACTCTACTCATTCATTAAATATTGCGGAATTTCAGAAACATTTGATCAATCGTTTCCAGATTATGGTGGAAAAGTAAGCGATTACAACATCGTTTGTAAAGACTGCCGTATAGAGGGGGCGTGGCTTTCTGTGTTAAAAAAAATCTTAAATTTAAAATGATATTTTCCGCGTGTCCGCCCATGTTTGACAGTGTTCTAGAAAGTCTGTGGATTTGGTATTTTATCTGGTATTTTATTCCAAAATTTGACAACGTTTTACTTGGTGGCGGTCCTAACATGAATTTATTGGATAAACATATTATAAGCGTAAATTTTTAATGTAAAGTATGGTTTAAATCACATCATTACTAAACTTCCACATCATGTCGGTAACTTTAACACTTATTGATTTATTAATTATTTCTGACCACAATGTGGTTATTGAAACTCATGTCATCGATATCAAAAAGTATTTAACCGATCTGTAATAAAATGTGATTTAAGAATTGTAAAACCTTAATAAGCAGTACATTAAAAGTATTACATATAGGGATTATTCTACTTTAATTATGATTCACTTATTATTATTAATGATTTGATGACGTTAATAAACAGGATCTTTGTATTCTTTCAGCAATGTTGATAAAATGTTAGATTTCTTTTAATAACGTATTAGTAATTTTTGATATACATGCTCGATTTAAAACCGTAAAGATGAAGAAGTCTTGCACTCTGGCTTATACTTAATATTAAGTTAAAGTTAAAAATAAATCTTTTTCAAAACATAAAAAATTAAAAACTATATATAATGTAATACGTAGTATACTACATCGATCAATTAGAGCCGAAAAGAACGAATTTTTGGAATTTAAATTAGAAAGCGACCTCAAATATCTTTAGAGTAAATGGTATTTCATCATTATGAAGTTAAAATCATGTTTAAATTACGATATTCCATAAAATGTCTATTACCTTTTTATGACATAGACACTTCTTAATCCTCAAGAACAGGTCCCACATTGATGATTTTTTTTAAATGTTTGTTTTTATATATTATTTGAAATCAGAAACATTTTGGTGGGGGGGCATAAATATTTATAATGTGCGCATACGTACAAAATACATAAGAAGTTCTTGAGACATGGTGTATATTTATCACTACTATATTAATACTTGCTAAGTTTTAGGAACATGCACAATAGAAACTGGCCTTATATTGTCGAGTTAGGCCCTACCTGTACTAGATTCAGTACAGTTTAATAATTTTTAGTACATCGGCACCTCATTCAAAAATCTAGTATATTATCATAATTTGTTCCTCAATGCAGTATTTAAATAAACAAATGAACAACTAATGCTTGTCTTAAAAATACGTTTCACTTGTCATTGGCCTTGTCAATATCTCTTTAGCCGATTTTTCGTGCTCTAACCGTAAGAAACAGTTGAACCAATCACGGAACAGGAAATCTGTATTCAACCAATAACTTTAATTGTTATTTAACAAGGTGCTCATAGCACAAAAATATGCTTCTTGATTACGAATTTATTTTAGAAAACGGTAGACTACTCTTAAAACATCTTTCTGCTGTACTTTTTTATGTTCTGCGGACCTTTATCCCTTCTATCACATAATACAATTATGTGATAGTTGCCAAAATAATTAATTTAAGTTAAGCGTCAATAATGTTTTATAAGAAAACAATACGTTTTCTTCCAAGTTAGTTTCGCAAGAGTGGGCTTCTATTATTTTTTTTTTATTCATAAAAGAGAGCTTCCAAAAAAGCATTCTAGTACAATTTTCTGATTTCTAGTACAACTTTGTATCAAAAGTTAGTACGATTTAAAGATTTCCGAGAACAACCCTGTTTACATCACAATCAGTATTCGTATGCTTTTCGGAGTAAACGCATGTTTCGTGAGGTTGTCAGAGTTAAATTTTGCGTTTCATAATATTAGCCTCGAAGGATAAAAGCGTAAACTTAGTTCACTACCTCCGACAGAAGATGCAGCGAAACAACATACTAAAAGAGTCTATTTAGAAGTTCAGCAATGGAAAAATAATTCTCCAATACCTCCCGAACAATGGGGTTGGCAAAGAGAAAATTATTTGACATCAGTAAAAATGACGCAACCAGCAGCACCTAATAACGTCTTAAAAATCATATTTTGCTCTTGCAAAACAAGATGCAGTGCAGCATGTGACTGCAGAAAAAGTGGCCTGCATTGATCACCTGCATGCATTATTTGCAGTGGAAATGACTGCGATAACCATCCACCACTTCAAGAGGATGAAGTCTCCAATGCTCCGGATGTAAGTGAAAATTAAATTTTAAATTTTCTTTTTGTATATTTAAATTATAAATTAGTAAATTATTTATATGTAATAAAAAAAAATTCTAATTTTATTGTATACAGCGTGTTCCAACCAAAAGTAGGCACCCTGAATAACTTTGGATAAAATTTTTTTGAAAAATTGATGAAACACGGCGATCTTGTTTCCAAGGGGGACATATTTTAATGTAATACTTGTATACCTATCAACATCCCTCTACCCTACACGGCCACCCCCTCAACAAATTCAAATGGCAAAGGGGGGGGTCGAGTGATACATATTTTGAAAGATTTTTCAATTCTCTACATAACTGTGTATTTTTTTTTTAAATTTTTATCAATTCGTTCCTGAGAAATACTTGTTTCATTATTTTAGGTTCAGGAAATAAAAATAAAAGAAGCAGTTTAAATTATCGTATGTATTGTACAAAATGACCCCCACCGACTTCCATACAGTAGTATAATCTGTCTTGAAATTCTGTACGAACATTTCTGAACACATCTGGAGTCAATAAACGGCATTCTCGAACAATTCTTTCACGTAACTCTTCCAGAGATGCGGGTTTTCTTGCAAATACCTTCGATTTCTAATGTCCCCGCAGAAAGAAATCCAAGGGAGTTAAATCGGGTGACCTAACGGGCCACTCCACAGGACCTTTTTTTCCAATTCATCGCTCAGGAAACCGATTATCCAAAAATTGACGGACTGCTATAGCAAAATGTGGGGGTGCCCCATCCTGTTGAAAAAACAGTTCGCTCTCTAAAAGATTATCGTTTTCTTCGAGGATTGGGTAATCATTGGATCGATGTTATTTTCTAACAGATCGAGGTACCTTTCGCCATTTAAATTGTCAGAAATAAAAAACGGCCCGACAATGTGATCCCCTAAGATGCCAGCCCAAACATTTAACTTCTGAGGCCTTTGGGTATAAGTTTCCATGAACAAATATGGATTGGTTTCACTCCAATACCTACAATTGTGCCTGTTTACCTCCCCATTTAACTGAAATGTTGATTCATCAGAAAAACACGTATTGTACAGTAAATTGGCATTACCGTTTAATTGTTCACTAAAAATCTCACAGAATTGAAGCCGACGATCAGGATCATCTTCGTTTAATTGATGTACCAATTTAAATTTATACGGATGAAATTTGTGGGCATTTACAATTCAATGAACACTGCTTCGTGATATACCAGAAGCCTCAGCTACTTTCCTGATCGATCTGCAAATGACCCAGAACTGCCACTTCGGCTGCTTTATTCCTAATCGGTCGCTGAGGTTCATGCTTTTTTGTTTCCTACAGAACCTATTTCCATAAATTTTGTCAATAATTGTAAAACATACTGAGAACCAACCCTTCTATCTGGGTGATTTCTATTGAATATGCGCTCCGTAACTCTAGCACAATTATCGTTTTTAAAATAAATGCTGACAATTTCTATTCTCCCCTGAAGGGTATAAACGATTTCGATTGTGTGTAATCATTAAAAATAAAATTATTTTCCTTAAGAACGAATCGATAAAAGTTAAAAAAAAATACACAGTTATGTAGGGAATTGGAAGACCTTTCAAAAGATGTATCACTCGACCCCCCTTGCCATTTGAATTTTTTGAGGGGGTGGCCGTGTGGGTAGAGATGATGATGATAGGTATACAAGTATAGTATTAAAATATATCCCCCTTGGAAACAAGGTCGACGTGTTTCTCCAGTTTTTCAAAAAAAAATTATTTCCAAAGTTATTCAGGGTGCCTATTTTTGGTTGGGACATCCTGTATATTAATTCTGTATCATTCTTAGATGTATAATTAAAAAAAATCCGTTTTATAATTCGTTGTTTATAAAAATTTTTGGAAAATTTTCATATAATTTAAAGATCTTTATAAAGATACAATGAGAAAAAAAAAGACTTTAAATATTCCTTACTATTCAATTTCAATAAATATCGTGAAAAAAATTTCTTTTCTCCATAAATAGCATGATTATTGTTTAAACAATATAAATATTTATGTCCCCCCACCAAAATGTTTCTGATTTCAAATAATATATAAAAACAAACATTAAAAAAAAATCATCAAAATCGCTACTGTTCTTGAGGATTAAGAAGACGATTTTTCCGTTTCATTGACTGGACTAACAGTTATGTTAAGTAATTGGGGGAAACACAACTCACATAGACATCATAAAACATTATTTACTAATAATATTTAAACTACACTCTGTAGTATGTAAACAAATCTCCTAAAAACTTGTCCCGTGAGATCTTTAACGATACAAGTATGGGACTGGTACCAAGCGTTTCGCAAAGAAACGTAGATTACTAATTGAAATGGTGATAAAGCTGTAAATCGTGTGGAAAAAAGTTATAGCTTAAAAATAAGATGGCGTCAAAGAATTAGAGAACAAGGTACTGAATTTGTTTTTAAAGTAGCAACAACATACATATTTGTTGGATACCAATATAACTGGCTATACTTCTAAGACTCTTCATCAGTGGCGTAGGTAGAGAGGAGGGTTGCCATGGCCCTTCGAAAAGTGGAAATTTACAGAGGGGACAGAATAGATTGCATGCGCTATGGCATATTCCAATTATATTTTGCATCTAGAGGACTGACCGAGCTTAGCGGAGCGGAACGCTTTCTTATGTAGAGAATTACCAATTCGTAATATTACGCGAAGTCGTAGGCTTATACAATTATTTCATAGCTACTCTATAGATTATAATCGAGTATTAAGGCCAGAAACTTAAATTGCATTGTTTATTTCCGAAGAATGCATGAAAATTAAAGCTTGTATATCCCTCCTGATGGCATCAGGCTGATGCTGTTTTAAATAAATTCATACATTGTACTGCTGACGACCTAGATTTTTCAGAGGACCACTGAAGATGGGAAAATAACTTATCATGGCACTATTATGACAATATACCAATCACAGAAGGTGATGTTATTGCATCACTTTCGTAATTGCTTCAAATGAGGAGCTCATTTTCAAAGTGCAATAAGTCCATTTTCCAAACTTTTGGTAATAAGAAATGTGATATCATGATTTCTATGACTACTAAATACCATAAATGATTTTTTTATAGTTGTTTTACGATTAGTTGCACAAAATGCTTATTTTTGTAAATCAATGTTTTCAAATTTTAAGGAAAAAATTAGATCGGACTTGTTACACTATGAAAATAAAATGAGGACTAGTTACGTTTTGAAACAGAATTTATTTGACGTTTCAAAAAATCTGTTAAATACAAAGAAGATGATACTAAACATACTACAAAAATTTTTACTAGGTTTGTAGCTCTAGTTCTTGCTGAACATAATCACAGGTTTCTACGTTCTAGATTCTTCTTCAGTCGTTTGAATAACTCAGTTAATATGGGTCTGCTGATTTATATCAAAAAGATTTTTAAAAGGGATAGTCGTAACATAATTTCAACATTAATTTATTTTAACATGCCTCTGATTTCTTTTAATAATTCAGCCTTTTGCTACATCCCGTATTAAATTCTGTAATACCAATCAATACCTTCAGTCGTAGAGTCCATTTTTAACTGAGATAATGAAACACGAACTACAAAAATTTTATCACGTTATCACAACACTGCTAGAATACAAACTAAATAGTAATTCCCTCTGGATGCGTTACGTTTTGAAGAGGAATTTGGACGTGTCACAATTTGAAATGAAAAGAGAGGACATGTTTCGATTTGAAAAATATAAATAGTGGACTTGTTTCATTTTGCTAATCGATATTCTACAAGACGTATGTATTATAAGTGGACGTATGCCACTTTGAGAGTTGAACTGCAGTATCGGTGATGATCTGAAGAGTGCAAGTGCCATCTTTAGCTGAAATATGGCAAAAATGGACTTGTTGCACTTTGAAAATGAGCTCCTCAAATGTTCGATCACTGAAATACCAGATCTTGGTTTTAAAAAATTAGTGGCAATTTTGAACAGGTATATTGCACAATATCCTGGGTACCTGCAGTGATTGTGGATGCACATATGTACAAGGGAGATGTTTGCCGCCATGTTCCTATCTAGTAAATAAAATGAGATGCATCGAAATGTGCGACTGTAGGTAGTGGTCATTCCGATCTTCATAATAATTTTGAAAAAAATCAGAGCATTGTTTTAAGTGACGAAGAAGATGATGTTATAATTTTAAGCGACGTAGAAAATGTTGATTAAGGTATATTAAATATTATTCCTGTATTGTTTCGTTTGGATAATACTAACCTTTAAAGTAACCTTTGTTTTACGCATTTATCAATTACATATTTAAAAACCCATTTAAAATAAAAAGTAAGACGTCTTTTTTTTAATGAAAGGGGAAGCGTTATTGGGGATGGAATACTGAAGTTCAAAATATATACTAAATACTATACTGTAAATATCAACTTTTCTGGAGGTTCTGGCACCCCCTCCCCTGTGCCTACACCACTGGTGAGGAGTCTTAGGAATCCTAGAAGTGTAGTCAGTTACACTGGTACAACAAATATGTTGCTGTTACCTTAAAAACAAATCCAGTAACCATGCTCTAATTCTTTAACGTCATTTTGTTTAAAAGCGTTCCTTTTTTTCGAAGCGATTTACAGTTTATCACTAGAGTTGGCAAATCGTGCCACTGTTCAGTGGTGCAACAGCAGGTAGATAGATATCTAGTGAGGTAATGACCGGCTGGCGGACAAATCGAGCGAGCCGTAAGACTAGTCCATTGTGGTATGTCGTAATGTTTACACGCTAATTTATTCCTCTCCGTCGTATTTTATGTTGTTTTATTGTTGATAATTTGTTTTGTTGTATTTTATTATTGATATTAATTTAATAATAAAATATGCCAGACCTGCGCAAGCGTAAGAAACAGCCATACGCTGACAAAGTGAATAAATTTACCGGTGAATTCCCGGATTTATTCTATAATAGTTCTACAATAATTTGTAAGGTGTGCAAGACAGACCTGATATGCCGGGATAAATACGATTGTAGACGTCACGTAAATACTGTGCAGCATAAAACTAAAAAACTGCGTGCTTTCGAAAATACAGTTTATGTTTGATTTACTGTTAATGCTGATTGCCTGTGATATTCTGCTACACATACTCGATAAACAACCATTTCGGGAGTTCTGGAATAAATACAATCCCCAGGTGACGTTACCAAGTCGCACAACGTTGGGGAACTACGTACCAACTGTACGCGAAGATATTGTAAATAAGATCAAATGTGTATTAAAAAATACACGGCTGTGGTTATGTGTTGACGAGACAACAGGTCGTAAAATTTTTTTATTGTAAATGTTATAGTACGTGTACTGGACCCTCTTAAACCAACATTTCCACTATTACTAACTAGCAAAAGACTGAGTGTACTGGTAAAACAATTACGTGGGTGGTGCTGGAGACGTTAGAAAAATTTGATCTGTCAACAAGTGTTGATGTTTGTGACCTATGGTGCAGCGACAATGCGTTTGGTAGGCCGTTCTGTTCAAGAATACGGTTGTAGATTGATACATGTTACTTGTAAAGTGCATGCTTTACATCTTGTGGCAGAAACTATTCGACAAGGTATTCCAGAGGTAGATGCATTAATAGTAAGTATAAAAAAAGTGTTCCTTAAATCTCCTAAACGTCTTCGCGCAATTCACAGCAAGTGTTCCAGTATTCCCGAACCATTATGCTGAATATTTACAACAAATAAAAACTGTGATACTACAATTCAATCCTAACGAGGCTGCAGCTATTAATGAGAGTTAGACAAAATTCGAAGATATTTCCATTGAAACGGCTTTAAAAACTATTCACAGGAAACTATAAAAGGCTACATGACGCCATATAAAACTTACAAAACAGTGCGTTGTCGTTAGTGGTCACTGCAAAAATTGGACGAAGTAAATCGACTGCTACACTCTAGAGGTGACGCAAAAATGAACCCGTTAGAGAATAGTTCGCACGTGCGTTAAAGCAAGACACTGGTTTTACCAGATTAAGACAAATTTGTGGTGGTATTGATGGTGCAACCCCAGATCCGTTAAGTGCGATCAAAGACTATTTTAAGTATGCCTGTATTACATCAATAGATGTCGAACGGTCGTTCTCAAAATATAATCATATTTTTTCACCACAGTGAACATCACTCACGGAGATAACCATAGAAACATACCTGATGCTGCAAAGTTTTTACAGATCTTCTCCAGTTTGTGATAACCAAGCTACTTCATTAAGCTAGTTAAGAGGGTAAGTTGTGCATACATTGTTATAAATTGTACCAGTTTATTGCTTTTGTTGCTAGTTAATTTCATTTATTACGCTTATTATGATGCGTACGCTTCTGCCCCGCCACACATTTCTGCCAACTCATCACCATGTCAATTCGCAATCTACGCGTCTTCACGAAGAGATTGATACCATACTTTATCATTAAAAATCCCACAGAGTGCTCTTGCTGACAGACTACTAGGGAATCTTGCAGGAATGTATTTAATAACATTAATATTAACAGTGATCGTGCCAAGATGGAATAAAAATGCCAAGGCACAAAAATTCACTACAGTAATACTGCATAGTATATTAAATATATTATATTTAATATCGTTAGTGTTTATCGAAAATATTTATATAATAAGATCCTAGTCAGCCCCCTGCTATTTTTTGAGCCGTTTGAGATTTTTATTGAAATTTGGGAGCAATATTCCCAGGCAGGTTAGGTACTTTTTGAGCATAAACTCGATTATGGATATTGCAATATGGCGGCCAATAGGGTGACTTTAGGACCTCACTCTATAAATATTTTGTTTCGATAAACATTGACGATTTTAAATATAACACATTTAATATACTATACCGTATATGGGTGTGTCGCATATTAAATTAAAGGTCTTTTTGTCGCCAATATCGCTCTAAAATTTCATGGCAATTCCTCAAAGCGTATGAAATTAGCAGCCTAATCATTTTTTTTATATAGAAAATTCACAAAATTGCAAATATCTATTAAACTATTTGTCTGGAAAACAAACCCTAATTAAGAAAATAATTACTAAATAACAACACGTTTTGTACAAGTTTTATTGCCAATTTGTGTAAATAATATTGCTGCAGGCTATTACAATTAACATATAATTTATCCGATAAATAAAGCAAGCATGCAATACAGTTACTGCATAATAGACGACTACAAATTTTAACAAATTAAAATGCATTTTATTTATGTTGGTGGGATTTCCTGTTCCATTCGTGTAAGTTGGATATTCCTATCAGTCTCGGAGGCTGGTCCTGCAAATTCCCCAGTTTTTAATCGGGCTCTCAAGTCAAGACATCGAATATCTGTCATTAACGATTGACATTTGTTTGCCAAATCTCTATCAATTTGAACTTGCTGCTCCTCTAATGCATTATAAGTTGCCTTGGCACAATTAATTTTGTCAACAAGATCTCGTCTTGTCTGACTTAGTTGCAAAACTTCTTCTTTTAAACCTTGTTCAGCTTCATCCCGCGCCAATTCGAATCCTGGCCTGTTAACAAAATACATGTATATCTTATACTATATTTACATGTATACAGGGTATCCTATAATTAAGTACCTTCCATCAAGGGGGTGATAAAACTAGAAAAAATCAGTTGAGTTTTGTATATAAACATTTGCTTTAAACCGGTTCGTAAGGGGTTGTAGAACCCCTTAAAGGGAGTAAGTACAACATAGTTAATTGCCAATGAATTCGAAACGTCTTGAGTTGCAAAAATTAAATTTGGACCATTTATTAATTTCATAATGTTACATATTTTGTTGTTTCGAATTTATTGGCAAATAACTATGTTATACAGTAGGTAGTTTAAATTAAAGAATTTCTTACAGAAATTGTAAAACACATGCCTCTTTGCAGCTCAAGGCGAATAGCATCTAAGTGATTTATTATTATTATTATTTCTATAACATTTGATACATGATAAAAGTTAAACTGCTGTAGAACAATTATTGGTCTTCAGTGACTAATAAAAATTTGTGAAGAAACACCCAAATAACATTTTGTTATAATTCTTGGCCTACATGTCCAATTATTTGTGTAATGGTCGTAAAACGGTCTTCAAAATAAATTTAATGACAGTAGGTCATCTGAGAGTCGTTATAAGGTTATACTCACAACTATCGAAACTCCTTGGCATATGAAGATCATATGGTAGGCATAAAACGACTAATTAGACATTAAAAGTAGTCTTGAAAAGGACACTACAAAATCGTAAAGAGGTTGTTGTTATTTACAATACAACGCTTTATATGATTTAAGAAATATAGTAATTAAAAAGATATTATAACCTCATTATGACTTTATAGAAAGATAGTTGTAAAAAGGTCATTAAAAAACATGATAAGACTTCAATAGAATCTTGAGACGAGATAGTACCTAAAATTGAAGGGAGTTGTAATTGAGATTATATTGATTTTGAATGCGACCTCCATACGACCAATAAATGAAAATATGACGTCCAAAAATTGATAGCAGTAACAGATGTTGTATTAATATCAAAACGACCTTTACACAACTCATGAACAAAAAATATGGTGCTCCAAAGAGTGGTAGTCGTAACAAAGGTTTAATACGACTTCGATACGATTCATGAATAAAAATATGTCACAATTTTTGTGCTGTCAGTATTAGACTATGAATAGAATTACGAGAGTGAACATCTCTTACAAAGTTTAAATATGAGTTGATCCTCACATTTTACTTTTTTTTCAAATCCCCTAAGCTCAACCAACCAGTTTTTAGTAACATTAAGTGGTCAAAATTATATCCAACGATTCTCTCCTTCTTGGAACCTTTAAGCCCAGAAACCTAATTTTTAGATAAATGTCTGCGTGTGGTCAAAATTTAAGAATTTGGCTCCATTGCGTTAACCTCCCCTCACTTAATTTTCTCCTGTATAGGGGCACCGAGGTCTATCCGGTTGATAAGGGAATATGCATAGATTGAATTGCCGAATGTAACGCGATGGCTACACCGGGTGGAACTATAAAACAAAAAATAATTAAAGAAATAATATGATTGCCAAGTATCCGCAGTGTTTTGGGGGGAAATAACTTTATATTAACCCTTTCGATACGATTGCCGTGTTATCGCTGCCAAAACAATTTGTGCCCACTGAACGATTGACGAGATTTTACAAAAGCATTTTTCATGTGGAGCGGTTGTCGTGCGATCACGTTCACTTTATTTATTATATTTTATATTATATTGGAATGTACTAAAACGTCAATGACCCACCCACTTCATTGGCCCATGATAGATCAAGGGAATAGGCGGTCCTTCTCCTTCTCCTTTTTCTGACAAAAAATTCTTCGGCATTAGAAGTTTTTGAGCTATTTTTTACCGAAAATTTAGTAAATAAAATAGTAGAGGAAAGTAATCGAGTGGTGAGAGAACTGACGAGGCGAATGAAACATACGGTTGACGTAATTGGACCGTAAGGTGGTGCCTGAGTGGTGCCATTTAGAACGGTTACCGTGCGATTACGTAATGACCACAGAGCACTGATAGCGCGCGATATTGCTCGTAACGAAAGGGTTAAGTTATATTGACATCAAAATGCAAATTCAGTTAACATCTACCATATCGTATGTGATTAGTCGAAAGAAAGAAGGTTCGAGAAATAGTGCATGATGTCATAGTAAAGGGGATAGTAGAAACAACAATTTCCCTATATTAGTCCTATATTACTAATAAAAAAGGAAACTGGTGATTATCATATGGTATACGATTGTCGCAAACTAAATACAATTACAAACAGTGAAAGGTCACTAATCTTTACTCCTAATTGAGGATCATCTGGAGATATTTTCAAGCTTCAAAATAATGACGACCCTTGACCTAAAGTCTTTAGATCACCAGATCCAAAGACTGCTGACAATAAAAAAATACGCATCCTTCGTAACACCAGATGGGCATTTTCAGTATATTAGGATGCCTGCTGGATTTTCTAATGCACCGGCCGATTTACAATAAGCTATAAATTTTACCTTTGGATCATTAGTGCATAAGTATGTACTAGTTTATTTAGATGATATTCTAATTATATCAAAAATTGAACAGGAAGGATTAGAAAGATTAGAGAGTGTTGCAGAAGCTAAATGTGGTAGGATTCACCTTAAATCTGAATAAATGTGAATTTCAACATCAGTAGAATATTTGAGTACAAAAATTTGTGATGTAATTTTAGCTCCTTCTGAGACGTTGGAAGTTAAAAGAGTTTCCCATACTGAAAAGTGTCGATCAAAGATGCCAATTTATCGGTCTAGCCTCTTAAATATATTATTAGTTTTGCAATAAAAGCTAAACAATTAACGAATTTGCTTAGGAAAAATATGGAATGACGTTGAGATAAAGAGCAGCAACAAGTTTTTGATCAGCTAAAGACGGAGCTGACATCTGCATCAATATTAGCCATCTTTCATCCCGGTAGGAAAGTGCAAATTGATGCCAGCAAATATGGGTAAGGTGCACCCTTGCTGCAGATGCAAAAGAATGGCAATTTGAAACCAGTAACTTACATGAGTAAACAGACGGTAGATGCAGAAACACGATGCCATAGTTACGAGTTACGAGGGCCCTAGCTATTTACAAAGCAGGAAAGTTCGTAACTTTATTTACGGACGACATTTTATAACCGACGGTAATGCAATGTGACTGACATGGCTAAAGAAAGACCTATCACCTAGAATAGGAATGTGGTGGTTAGTCATACGAGATTTTGACATAATGGAACACTATCCAAGAAGTCAAATGACTGATGTCGATGCACTAAGTCGAGGTCCTTCACCAAACCATATGAAAATAAATGATTGGGTCTATGAAGTTCAGTCTCAAGACGAAGTCTTACAGTTACCAAAGAAACATATATCTGATAACAACGCAGAAAAATGTTATACGAGTGTAGTAAGAATGTTCCATGAAGATAATCGTGCATTTTAAATACTTTACCTGTACGACCGATTTTCAAGTCTAGTTTCTGCCAACTTTAAAGCATCAGTTTTAGCCAGTAAGGCGCCTTCCAAGGTTTGAATTTCTTTAAGTACTTTGTCCATTTCGTCACGCATCTTCAACTGTTGCCATTCAATTTCGTTACGACCTTTTTGGGTCTCATATATTCTTTTACGAAGAGTGAAATCAACTCGGTCTCTCTGTGCTAGCATGTCGTTTCGAGCTCTTTCTCTTACTACGAAAAGTGATTCACGTAACTTCAGAGTATCAGCTAATTCATTATCAGCAAGTTGTTTGGTGAACTGAGAATGTTCCAGCCAAGTTTCGTAAGGAAGTGAACTAAAAACCACGAAATTATTGACTACACTTAAAAACAATGCTTATGAAAATTGTAAAAAAAATAGAAATTATTAGTAACAATAAGTTACTAAGTAGAATTAATAATTGATTTAGTTTGAAAATACTGAAACAGAAGGACTAAAAGCAAAAACATTTCAATATTTTAGAAGAGTTTTTAAACTATCAGTCGAGATAATAAGAAACTTAAACCTGACATTTTATTTGCTTCGTATTATGCATTTTTAGTAAAAATAATAAATTAATTATTTGGGTACTATGTAAGCATCCCTTCAAACCTAATATAATAATAATAAACTATCTGTAGTTAAATAATAGTATTTATATTAATAATAGTATTACAACAAATGTTACTCGCCAAAAAGGAAATTTACGTTTAAGAAATAATTCCGTCCTGTTAGAATAAAAAAACGAAAGCCCCTAGACCGCTGCTCAACGTCTTTCATTCTTATGGGAAGCCATTGGGAATTTCAAAAAGTCGAACATACTATTCACAAAAATATTTTAATTCCATAATTGAAAATATGTTCATTTGTCAGTTTTATTTTGACGTTTTAAATTGATAAATTGATTGTAACTTTGGTGTTGTGTTTAATTTATTGTCTACCTAGAACTTTTATTACAGAATTATATTATCTACCTTTATATTAGTGTATTCAGATAAGAATGGTAGTGCAAAAAAAGTAAGAAACTATTGTTAGTTTATTGTTATCTAAAGTCAGCCTGTTGTAATGTAGTGCATCGAATGGAGATAGAAGGTGAATGTACTATATACGCCGAGAAGTACGAATTTCAACAGGTTTTCAACGATCAGCTTGTCGCTAGGCACAGTAATCGGTGGCCTCTAAGTGCGTTTACTGCGTTCCATGTTATAGATCCTATTATTAGTTTTACTATGCTTTTAGTGCATATTTATATTCTTTATTTATTTTTTGTTTGTTTTTTAATGTGGTGTGATGGAAGCGGCAAAGAAAAAGGCAGGTCACGTTTGTTATTACAAAAACTGTAAAAATAAAAGGTACACTAGAACATTGGAATATTTTTTTTCATTTCCTCGTGATCCTGAAGGGTAAGTAAAATGTGGAAAATATACTCAATAATAAAAAATACATGTTTTGCATTTTCCGAGGCATTTTCTGATGTTACAAAAAAATGCACGTTGTTTTTAGTAAGAATATTAAGAACAATGTAAAACAAAATTTATACTTAGTTTAATTATTACAAGGACACCGATATTTTGTTTTATATGAAAAAAATTTACATTTTTTCAACGATGTTTTTTTTTTGTTTTAATCTATTTTACTTCCACACCACGTCATGTGAGTAGAAGCGCTATATTGGTAATTTTTCTAAAATATCGAGAAAAAGTGCTTTAAGAAAAAGATACCAATATTTCACACTCTTAAAATTATTAACAGAAATTTTAAAACTGGCAAACAAAACACAACATTTATAATGTGGAGGCATCAGTAAAACATTTTTTTATACCTTGTTTTATTTTGTAACCTAAAAAATGTTTAGCATTCATTATTCAATTATTATTAATACAATATTTCACCTATTGTGTATTTTGTTGCATTTATCTAAAGAATCTACAGATTTTTTTATTTTAAACATGTAAAATGTCAAAAAATAAAATATATACACCTGGCTGCACAAACAGCGGAGTATACTATGGAAGTCCTCCTCAAGGAGGTTGGAACTTTTGATTTGAAGCTAACACGACGTGATTTTCCGGAAAAGAAAAACACTATATATCGCATTCGACGCGCGTTTTGCTAACCATGTTGGCATCATCTGTAGATGATTAATACAGTTTTAATCATATCAAGATGTTGTCAAATTGGTTGGCGAAACGCGCGTTGAGTGCAGTATATGGAGTTTTGTGCAAAATCACGTTAGTGTTATACTATAGAAGATTGATTAATGACTAGCTTTTTACCCACGAATTCATCCCTGTGGAAATCGGGACAATATAGTAAACTATACATTAAAAGTACACCTCTGTCATACCTCCATCTTTAACCTATAGGCCCTCTTTGTAGACCACATGGTGGCTCTTTTCTCGGGTGCTAGGATCACCAGACTGCTAGCTCACTCTGGAGCAGGCCACGTAAAATTGACCATGCGGAAGCAGTCCCGCCTCAAGTCAGTTCCTGCCAATTTCAGTGACTGTCCCTGTGACTTATTAATAGTCACAGCAAAGCAGACTTTGAGGGGGGATCTGCAACCTCTTGAACTCGAAGAGATACTCCGATGATATGAGAGGTATACGTGGTATGAACACCTCTCGAGCATGGCCGATGAATACTGTGGCTCCGATAACATTTCTGTGTTGGTCTTTCACTCGCAGCCTGATAACAGAATTTGGGGAAAGAGGGTTGAGGTTTCGCAGCAACATCATTAGAGCACCCACTTTGAGAAGAAGCTTGTGGGCTGGGAGGTCAGGAGGTAACCCTTCTGACCTCTCAGCCAGTTCCCAGTTAAGAGTGTTGAGGAATTCCACGGGATAGTGGATCGTATCATCAGTGTGCACTACTGATTTCACAGACTTGTACTCCATCTCTTCCCCTACAAACGACTTAAGTAAAGTATCATAAATAAGGGTTGTTTGGTCCTTCTTTGGGGGGTTAGAATCACACGCTAGTACTGCCACTTCATGGACTTGTTTTGAATAACGATGATATCAGGGTATACTCTGTCTATGAGGTCTTCAAAGGTCGCTATGACTGAGCCCAAATCTGCAAGGAGGGTCACCTTTTCTTCGAATTCCATTTCTTATTACCAGCAGGAGGTCGGAGTATTGTTCAGCGGAGACGCACAATTTTTAAAAAAGAAAATCAAAAAATTAAATGAAAAATAACAAAGTATTGCGCTGATAAGCATATTTAACAATGTAACTATTTACAGCAATAATGAAATTGACCTGTAATGCACGCAATATCGTGTTATCGAGACAAATGTTACATTTATAATGAGTCAACGCAACACTACATTGTTACTTATACAGTGTGGTGATAATTGAGGTTTGGCAAGTCGTACGTTCAGTGGTGCAAGAGCAGGTAGATAGATATCTGGTGAGGCAATGACCGGCTGGCGGACAAACCGAAGCGAGCCGCGAGACTAGTCCATTGTTGTATGTCGTAGTATTTACACGCTAATTTATTCTTCTCCGTTGTATTTTATGTTGTTGTATTATTGATAATTTTATTTGTTGTATTTTATAGTTGATATTAATTTAATAATAAAATATGTCAGACGTGCGCAGAGGTAAAAAACTGCCTTACGCTGGCAAAGTAAATAAATTTATCAGTGAATTCCCAGATTTATCCTACAATGGTGCTACAATAATTTGTAAGGTGTACGAGAAAGAAATGATGGGATGGGATAAATATCATTGTAGACGTCACGTATATACTGTGCAGCATAAGACTAAAATAAATTGTGTGCATTCGAAAATACAGTTTATGTTCGATTTACTGTTAATGTAGATTGCCTATGATGTTCCGCTGCACATACTTCATAAACAACCATTTCGGGAGTTCTGGAATAAATACAATCCTCAGGTGACATTACCAAGTTGCGCAACGTTACGAAACTATGTACCAACTGTACGCGAAGACATTGTAAATAAGATCAAATGTGTATTAAAAGATACACGGCTGTGGTTATGTGCTCACGAGACGACAGATCGTAAAAAAAATTCTATAGTAAATGTTATAGTACGTGTACTGGACTCTCTTAAACCGACATTTGCACTATTACTAGCTAGCAAAAAACTGAGTGTACTGGCAAAACAATTACGTGGATGGTGCTGGAGACGTTAGAAAAATTTGATCTGTCAACGAGTCAAGTGTTGATGTTTGTGACCGATGGTGTTGCAACAACGTGTTTGGTAGGCCGTTCTCTTCAAGAACAGGGTTGTAGGTTAAGTACATGTTACGTGTAAAGTGCATGCTTTACATCTTGTGGCAGAAACTATTGGGCAAGGTTTTCCAGAGGTAGATGCGTTAAAAGCAAGTACAAAAAAAGAGCTTCTTAAATTACATTAAACACCAGTTTTACCAGATTAAGACACATTTCTGATACTATTGATGGTGCATCTCCATCCGTTACTGTTCAAAGACTATTTTAAGTACGTCAATAGATGTCGAACGGTCGTTCTCAAAATATAAGCATATTTTCTCAGCACAGTGAACATCACTCATGGAGACAACCATAAAAACATAACCTGATGCTGCAAAGTTTTAACAGATCTTCTCCAGTTTGTGATAACCAAGCTAGTTCATTAAGCTAGTTAAGATGGTAAGTTGTTATAGGTTGTAACAGTTTATTGCTTTTGTTACTAGTTAATTTATTTTATTATGCTTATTATGATGTGTACGCATATGTCCCACCGCACATTACTGCCATCTCTTGTGATAATGTATGTATTAAATTCAATAAAACTTTCCAGAAAAGTTTTCGCAAAAATCTTCAGACGGGTCAATTTTGTTTTTCAAAATGGAATCTTTTCTGAGAAATAGCATTCCTTGATTGTATTTTCTTTTCCAGCTATGGCGTAATTAGGTAATAATTATTACACTGAAGACGACCTTAAAATAGACTTAAAACGTATGATAAATGTTCAAAACTTTAACCACTATAGAAATTTTCAAGCCAAATATCTCGGAAACTTTCCACTTCAACATGCCACTTTTTTTATACCAGAGTATGCAGAAAAGCGTCTTCTATACGAATTCTTACACATATAGGATGCTATTTAAAAAAAATGCCGATGACGTCACAGAAAATAAAACACAATCAAAGAATGTGATTTGTCAGAAAAGATGCTTTTTGAAAAACTTAATTGACCTGTCCGAGGATTTTTTGCGAAAACCTTCATAGAAAGATTTATTGAATTTGATCCGTATATTATCACCACGCTGTATACGTTCTCGCAGTGTAGGCAACGCGCTCCCCCCTTATCTCCCATAGGAACTGAAATATTTAGCATTTTGTATTGAAAATTAGTAATGAAAGTACAAAAAAATGAATATTTCAACCCCTAGTGCAGATAGGGGTATGAACTTTTTTAATTCGATTTGCCAGGAAAAGTAATACTGGGCGTTGCGGCCCTAGGGGAAAATCACCCCTCTATATCCCATACGAACCGAGATATTTAGCAGACAGAAGTAAAAATTGAATATCTTATCACTTATTGCTAATAGAGGGTTGGAAATTACTTTATACGATTCGCCGGGAAAATCGTGTGGGGTAGTGTGTTTCTTATGAGTTGTCATATTTAAAATTCTTCCGATTTAGCTCAATTTTTTCGGTGCCTCTGGTCGACTTTGCTCACTTTTTTTTGCTGTGCCTTATGTTTTCAGACATTTGTATGGGTAACCTTTGTGAGCTAAAACCAAGTCGATATCTCATCGGGCCTCGGAGATATTGAGGAACCCCGTTTCACCCCCTTAAGGATCGATGTTCGAAAAATCCCTTTTTTAGTGGATGCTTACCTTATAAAAGGGATATACTCTTCGAATTTCATGTCCAGGTCCAGGAGGTTTGGTTCCTATATACAGGGTGTCCCATAATTCCTGCTCAACTAGAAAAAATAAGTTGAGTTTTGTACATAAACATTTGCCTTAAATCAGTTCATAGGGCCTACAACTCCTTAAAAGAGATAAGTACATTATAGTTATTTGCCAATAAATTCGAAACGTCTTTAGTTGCAAAAATTAAATTTAGACCATTTATTAATTTTATAGTATTACATATTTTGTCAAATTTTTATCTGACTATCATGATTTGTTGGGTAATTACATCGGAAAAGGTACCAGTGTTAAAAACTTGGTAAAAAGGTGCTCTCACTAAATTTCGATAGGAGCCATCGTTTTGGAGTTATTTGTATTTTAATATTGCAATACAGAATATGTATGCAATAATGGAAAGTAACTGCATACCTCTACAAAAATAATTTAACAATATATTTATTTATTACTTTGTAGAGCAATTTAAAATGTCGCTTTACGCAATGAAGCACGTAATTTATGGAGAAAAAAATATATTATTTTTGTGTAAGTATGTAGTTACCTTCCATTATTGCATTTCTTACCCTTATTGCAATATTAAAATACAAATAACTTCAAAACAATGGTTCCTATCGAAATTTAGTAAGAGCAGCACCTTTTTTATACTGGTGCCATTTTTCGTTTTAAATGTTTAAAAAAAAGAACAAAAAAAATTAAAACGAAAATTCACCCTCACCCACCTGTAACTACCCAAACATATCATGATATTTAGATAAAAATTTGACAAAATATGTAACATAAATGGTCCAAATTTAATTTTTGCTACTTAAGAAGTTTCGAATTTATTGGCAAATAACCATGTTGCACTTATCCCCTTTAAGGGGTTGTACTTCCTTTATAATTTAAGGCAAATGTTTATATACGAAACTCAACTTATTTTTTCTAGTTCTATCACCCCTTGAAGGCAGATACTTAATTATGGGACACCCTGTATATAGAAGAAGCAAGTGTCTGTTGACAACCATAAACAACTATTAATGGACATGAATAGGTAAGTCTGTAAATTACACCATACCACACACTGACAATCAATTTCTTAAAACGGACCTGCATCATATTAGGTTTGAAATGATACATAGGTAATACCCAAAAAAATTAATTTACTATTTTTCATAGAAATGAGTCTATTTTTGTTAGGTTAGAGGTCATTTTATCGATTTGTATTAGTTCAATTAATTTAAAATTATTTATTTTCAGCGTCGACATATTTTTAGTGTTCATATCCCTCTCTTTTCATGAATTTCAATATGTACCAAAAAAAAACAGTTAATCTCAGGCTTACGAAGTCACAGTCTAAAATAAAAAATAACGTACTGTAATGTTAAAAGTACAACACAATGCAGCAAAATGTTGATCATAATCACGTTTCATGCAACAAAAATGTATTTAATAATATCATTACTAATCATTAGTTCATTGTCTGATAATAAAAGTTACAAACAAGCATTTATAATTTGTAAGATATTACAATATCATACACTATTACATATGGAATTCCAGACACCTAATTTAGTAGATAAATTTTAGTGGCTGTCATTTTAAATAAATTTTAAAAAATTGCTATAAACCTCAAAACAACATCACATAATAACCATTGTAAAACAAGGAGAGACGTATGGGAACAAAATAAAAAATCTGCAAAAATTAAGTGATTTTCTTCACATACATGTAAGCAAATTGCAATGAATGTAATGATTTTTGAATAAAAAATGGTTAAAAATGCCATTGTTCCATAGATATGGCCAGACTCAGTAATGTAAAATATGTATATATGTTTTGGGTTCGAAAACATATCGAAAAAAATATTTTTCTGAATATATTCCGAAAATTGTCAGATCTGAAAATTCTCAAATTTCTCACATTTCAACACTACCAATTCTCAGTTCACACAATTATTTCTTTTACATAATAAAATTGTTGATTCACTTCAAATAGAATGAAGAAAAGAAATCAAGGCTGAACCAGTGATATCACAAAAGAAAAGTTTTCCTTTTAAAGTTATATTATACCTCAATGCAAATAAAACATTCTTCCAGGGCTACCACGACTAGGTATCAGATATTTTAGGTTGAAGACATTGTATATTATATCATCGAATGAAAGGCAAGAAAAAATAGTTCCAAAAGACCAAAAATATTCTTCACTCCCAGTTTATAATATGATGTTACCAAACAAAATATAGCTACACAGGATTTTATCGATGGTATGGTTACAACTACCTTCCAATTGTTAAAAAATACTATACTCAATATATCAACTGCTTTCAGCAATACCTATAACAACAACCAAGTATCATTGAATTCTAAAAAAAGTTGAAAACAGTATAATCGATGAATTTAAAGCACTTAGCAAGAACTATACAAGTGGCCCGTAGAAGAAGAGGAAATGTCGAATCTGATGAAGAATATGATTCTGTTATCATTATAAAATGTTCTAATTTTATGTTAGCGTTGAGTTATGGGTTGTATTTATTAAAAAAATGTTTAAGCATATATATTTGTACTTAATTTTTTTTTTTCAATTATTATTATTCCCTTCAAAAACGCATTCTAAAGATTACCTTTTTTTAATTTTTTTCACTGTTGAGCTATAGAAACTTAACAATTCAAGAAAATATACGCCACAAGTCCCAGAAACAATATAAGTAGGACAAGTTTAAAAATGTTCCTATTTATTGAATTGTAGTTTTATTAATTTCTGTAAAATTTTAGTTATATTGTTTCTAAAATGATAGCGATACAAATATTCATTATATGCGAGTAGAAATAGACCAGGCGCCAGGTATTTTAATAAGGAAATAATTCCAGGAAATCTGGAATTTTTTTTAAATCGCTCTTGAATTATGTAGCCAGTAACCATACTTAAATTTTCTCTCTCGTACGTCGTTAGGTGCCATATTCACGAGAGGGCGCCGAAATTTAGTTTTTCGCGAATATCTCCTATAATATAGAAACACAAAATTTAATGAGTAAGTATTAATATTGGTAACAAGTGTTTCTACCAAAAAAGTGAATATTTTAGGAGATATTTGCCAAACACTAAATTTCTGCGTTATTTCGTCAATATGGCGGCTAACGCCGACATCGTACAAGGGGAAAAACTTAGTATAGTTAGCGGGAGATGTAATTAAATTGATTAAATGAAATTCCAGTTTTCCTGGAATTATATCCTTATTGGCCTTTTTATTCCTTAACGATTGGCCTAAAAATAGAATCCTATACTTTATCCACGATTATTAAATAATAACAATTTTTGGTAAAATATCGTAATAAAAATTCAGACAAACGTTGACGTTTCAAATCAAATAGCAATTCCATGCTTTGACTGATATATTATGATTCGATAAAATTTTAATAACAAATTTCAGAACCAGTGAATAAAGAAATCATTATTTACTGCAATGAAAAATGAGTATAGTCGTGGATAAAACCCATTAAATGTGATTTAATAGTGTTTTTCTACCACGTGTCTCTATTTACAAAAATATAGATACGGTGTAACGAAGTGATTTTTATGGTAATACTCCTTCTGTTGTAATAAAATTTAAGTGGGTTCTTCGTTTACTTTGGTCCACCCTGTATACGATAACTTGTGGTGATATTTCTTTTAAAACCATTTTGAATCAAAGTTAAATTTATTTGGAATAAAAATTATTTTTCAAACATAATTGTTTCAAAATGGTTTCTTTTTTAGGGTAATCTTAGTTTGTGTTATTATCCTAATGATAAATCGATTATTGTGTTTGTATTTAATTAAGTTTAATTTAATTTAGTTTATTTTCAAATCAGCTTGAAATCATTTATTTATGGTGAAGAAATATGTTTCTATATCTTTGAATAATTTACCGGATAAGTTATTAGTTGATTTATTTTAAATATTAGTACATGGCCGTTTTAAATGTATTTCTTTCGGAAATATAGTTTTAAAATTATGAGAAAGCGATTCCCAGCCTCGGAATATTTTATAATAATTTGTTTATATGAATTAATGCAGGGAATTTGTTTAAGTACGATGCGCCGAGCTAGCTTAAATAATGTTTACCACGGACAGCAGCCGATAACAGATCCCCGCCACTATTATCACCAGAATTTGAGTATAAATTAAAATGCGTCTATTAAAAGAGATACTTCTTCAGTAAGTGTCCAATTTAGCAGCACGCAGCTCCAGATATCCAGTGTGCTCCGCCGCAACTAGGTAGTGGTAAGAATTACTTTGAACGTTTTACTGATTTTATTTGTATTTCCGTCATTTACCGTTTCTGTCCGAATTTACATTTCGCGATTCATTGATAAAAGCTGGTTATCTGTTCAACAACAAGCATCGGGACTATTGGGTTGTCATTTTTATTTAGTATTGCCGTAAAGATAGGACTTTTATGCCTCGATCTATGGAAAGATCCCATCTCAGTCGTAGCTGAATTAGTACCGGTGAAATCTTCATGCCTCAATCTGTGGAAAGGATTTAATCAGATGCACGCGCAGTGACACCAGTGAGGTTTTTATGCCTCGATCTGTGGAAAGAGTCTCACTAGGTGCCCCGGGAGGTAATGCATGATCTGTTCCGTCCGACACCCGTATTCATTAAAACTAACGTACAGAAAATAAGCTTGAAGTTGATTTGGTAACTGATTACTCTAAGCTATCAGTAGCTAACGAAAGTTAACCTCGAATATCTTCAGTCACTCATGCATATCTGTTGTAGTAAGTTCAAAGGACAGTTTCCAATTAAGAAGTTGGTAAAATTGATCTTCTGTGCTATGTAACTAGATGAGCCACAGAAATAATCGGTTGTCATTTTTATTTAGTATTAACGTATGGATATAGATAAGGCTGTTATGCCTCAATCTGTGGAAAGAGTCCCACCTCAGTCGTAGTTGCATTAAAGTACCGGTGAAATTTGTATGCCTTTGTAACCAGTGGGACTTTTATGCCTCGATCTGTGGAAAGAATCTCACTAAGTGCCCCGGGCTGTAATATATAAACTGTTCCGTCCGCCACACGTAGTCAAGTAACCCTAACAACCGACATTAGGAGCTAATTTAAAGTTATAGCACTCTCGCGGATTAGATATTCATATATACCACCTGTCCCTGGATTGACCTGCACTTGTGTCTTGCTTGTACTTCGTAAACGCTTACTACCGAATATACCTGCTGCAGCAACCGCCTGCCGTAACACCGTCTTTAGTGATTATAGTCATTAACCGCTTGCTGTAAATACCAGTAATAGTAGCTGCCGTAACTGCGCTTTATTTTGTATCACCGCTTGCCTGCTTTTGTAGATGCTTGTAGTAAACATTTGAATATTGCCTGCTGATAGTAATACCGTAGTAGTAGTTTCTGCAACTTAGCTGTGCTTGATATAACTGATCACCGCTGCATTATCATAACCTCTTGCTTGGTTCCTTGGTTGCTTACTTGTAATATAGCTTAGTATCTACACTGCCTTAAAACATAACTGTTGTATTTATTTAGTATTGTTTTTTATTCTTCTGTGAAGCAGTTGAAATAAAATAAAGTAAAGTTGAAGTTCTGCTATTTATTTAAAGCAAAGGTATAAGTAATAAACCTGTTTGTACACCAAGAATCACATTTTTTCGGTAGCTAAAAGTGAAGTTGTCCATTGCTACGCAACCGACAACCATACACACAGACCCCTGGACATACCGTATCTTCACTGAATCATCCTAGCTTCTATCACACCGCTGATAGAATAAAGTGGTGTTCCTATACTTTAAAATAGGGATTGGTGCTCGAGACCGTACCGAAATAAAAAGTTCAAAATACCGCTGCTGTACTAAGGGGCGTAAAGAAATAAAAAATATTCAAAAAAAAAACCCCTCCCAATCTAAAAGTCCCCAGATCAGACAACATATCAAATATACTATACAAAACACTCCCCAGAAAATCACTGACCCAAATGACATACATATTAAACTCGACGATTCGGTTGCAATATTTTCCAACAGTGTGGAAAACTGCAATTATTGTTCCCTTTCTGAAGTTAAGGGGTTGTAAGTACAACATAGTTATTTGCCAATAAATTCGAAACATCTTAAGCTGCAAAATTAAAATTTGGACCATTTATTAATTTCATAATGTTACATATTTTGCCGAACATTTATCAAGATATCATGATTTATTGTGGTAGTTGTGAGGGTGAACTTTCACTATTATTTTTTTTGCCTTATTATTTTAAATATTTAAAACGGAAAAGGCACCCGTGTTAAAAAATGCATAACAAAGTGCTTCTACTAAATTTCGATAGGATCCATCGTTTTGGAGTTATTTGTGTTTTAATATTGCAATACACGATAGGTATGCAATAATGGAGGGTAACTACATACCTCAGAAATAATTCCACAATATTTTTAAATATTATTTTTCAGAGCAGAGGGATTTAAGGACACAAATCAATTTTTATTTATAATAATTTTCTAACTGATATTATTTTAAGTTTGTGTCTTAAGTTAAAAACATGATCACGAATAAAAAATAAATTGGTTATTTATAAACACTTATAAATTACATGCTTCATTGCGGAAAGCGATATTTTAAATTGCTCTACAAAACAATAGTTAAAAATATTGTGGAATTATTCTTGTAGTAATTACCTTCCATTATTGTATAACTATCCTATATTGCCTCACCCCCTCTGCAACTACTCCAACAAATCATGATATTTAGACAATGTGACGAAATAAGTAACATTATAAAATTAATAAATGGTCCAAATTTTTTATTTGCAACTTAAGACGTTTCGAATTTATTGGCAAATAACTATATTGTACTTACCCCCTTTAAGGGATTGTAGCTCCCTTATGAATTGATTTAAGGCAAATGTTTATATACAAAATTTACATTATTTTTTCAAGTTCTGTCACCTTCTTGAGGGAAGGTACTTAATTATGGGACACCCTGTATATTCCATGTTTTAAAATATAAAAATTTAAATTGATTTCTGACTGTTATTATTGAGAAAGAGTATAAAGTGTGTTGCATTGCTGGATTGGAAAAAAATATTAAACACAATGGAAATAAAATATATAGGGTAGATCAAAAATGTTCACCGATTTAACTGCATTTTAGCAAAATGGGGGGCGAGAAAGTAAATTTAATTAGGTGAGGTCCATAAGGACCTAATACCATCATTCTGTGTCAAAATATTCAGGGATACATTTTTGTAAAAATAGTTCTTTCATAATTTTTTTATTTCACATTCAATTGTTTTTCTGTTTGACGATTTAAATTCCTTGGAAAACGGCATTATAAGCAGTTTTTAAATGTATATATCAGTAACTAAGCCGTAAAATCAAAGTGACGTCTTAGATGGTCCATCCTGTACTATTAATGATAATTTCCATTGAAATAATAAAACGTTTCAATTACCTATGTAATTATTGATTCATTTACATAATAAAAAACGCATGACAAACCGGCGCCTATTTGATATCATCCACCTTTAAGCTAAGGTTATTGTTTATAAATATATTTATTTAGAGTGGAATTTGTTTGCAATCTGTTAAAAATTATGAAACTTGTTGCAATGTATCACAATTAATCATATTATGTTTCATTCTTATTTTCTAATGCAAACAAGTCTGTGCCGTGCGATGATGAAAATGTTTTGTTTGAGCCGTTATTAAAATAGCTTTCATGTAATAAAACCTAAGAAATGTACAAAAGAAAATATCAAATTTTTCCTGTTCTATAAATATGAAAATTGTTTTATTTTTCATTTTTAATGATATTACTTCTTAAATAAACTGGTCATTTCAAAAACAATATGAGTCACCCTTTTTCTGAAAATGAGATTATAGGATTTGCTATGTTGAGTAGTTATGCATTCCTTGTAAATACTAGCATAGTCTCATATGGTCAAGTACGAGAAACGTGCCATTCTATATAGTCCAGGAGGCAGTGAATTTTTTTCATACTTATTTTCCCAATCAGTATATATGTTTTAATCTGTTCTCTTAGTGACAAAAAAACAAGTCTGGCTAAAATTTTTGGATGGATCAAAAAATAAAAATAAAATACAAGTCCACTTATTTTCCCAGTCATAAATATTTTACATTTACTAAAGCGGAACATTAGATAGCGGAAAGTGAGTCTGGCTGAAAATTTGCGGATTAAAAAATTTGACCGATTTTGCGGATTCGTAACCCTTACTTTTCCAGACTTGAAATTTAGCATATAAATTGTTATAATCATAAACTATAATTAAAAATAAGTCTGGCTGATTTACGAAATTGGCAAATTAGTCCGGCAGCATCTTCAAAATGGGAAAAATAGAAAATTTTTGCTCTTATTTTCCCGGGTTTGAAAATTTGTCACATGATAGATTATACTATATTTTCATAGAGAATACACGTCTGGCTGACATTTACAATCACGAATGCCTTGCCAGACTTACAAGCCAGGTAGTTAAACGAGGAGCGGAATAGCAGCATGTGTGTATTTAGGTAACGACGCTGGAATGCGAGTTACCTGAGAACAGCTGCCTAGATCCCTGTCCCTTGTATCCCTATCTCGTAAGATGATAACAACCCTGATTCTGATGCTATGGAACTTGAAAAGAGTATTGATGATATTGACGACAGATGCGAAAAAGATGATAATGATGATAATGAATATTATGAAGACACTGATAGCGAAGGCGAAGTCGAAATTGATGAAGAAGACGAAGACTTCATTTAATTATAATAATATTTTTCATTAAATAGTTGAGTATTATTTTTGATCAATTATAGTTATTTTTTTCATTAGCCGATGTCAAATAAAAACTTTTCTGTGGCTTTCATTAAAATTTATGATTTCGTTAATAAATATTTTTTCAACCTGTACTCTGTGCTTTTTTTGTATTTCATTGTTTACTGCTCTCATAAAAAATAACATGTACGTATGACACTAATCACATGTATAATCGAACGTGCCGAATTTAGGGCACCTGACGATCATTAGACGAGTCTGGCAAGGCTTTGGGGGTATTGTATATTAGCCAGATTGTATTTTAAGCTGTTATTATAATATAGGCCATCATCTGATAAATTTTCATGACTGCGAAAATGAGGGAAATTTTTTTGATGAAAATGTTTCAGTTTTCTACCTGCCAGACATATTATCCATACTCACAGATTAGCCAGACTATTTTTTTTACTTAACTTCAATATACCTCTTACTACTAGAACTATTTTTATCACTGGAAAAAAAAGGGCAGTGTATTCGTATGTTCTGACGCATTTTCCGCCTCAACCCATCGGAAACCCCCCTAAATATATATGAATTTTGTTTAGAATTACTAACCGAAAAAATTCTATCCATGTTTGCTGACTGGGAAAATAAGTACCGAAAATCGTCATTGCCTCCTGCACTAATACTATCACTGAAAAAACAATATTAACCAATGACATATAGTTTTTGCAGTCACTCTCAAAGGATACTGTTGGCTTATGATATTATGGCTGTTGATCTTCAACGTGACCAATCATTTCAGTTTGTTGTAACGTTTCGCGGTGCTAAATTTGTATATTATAACATTATCAAGTGAATTAAAAAGTCGAAAAAGAACAGAATCTATAATCCTTCGGATTACAAAAGAAATATTAGAAACTAAGGTTAAAGGCAATTAGAGAGGAAAGAGAGTATGCAAAAGAAAAGCAGGCCAAGACCGGAAGTAAGTCACTTATGATTTATACTCTATTAAGGATAACTATTATTATTTTGTCCTGAAGTGGGTTAGAACCTTTGATGTGAAGATAAAACTGACGTAGTTTTTCACGACACACCAAAACACCATATACTGCACTCGACACGCGGTTCGCCAATCAAGGTGGCATCATCTGGAGATGATTAAAACTTTTTTAATCAAGTGATAAGTTTTTAGTAACAACAGCTTCAAATGATTTTAAAACTGATGTTTGTCCTTATATAAAAAATGTTGTTTGTCCCTTGGATCATACGGCAAGAAAGTTCCAAAGGACCAAAAATGTCCTGCACTCCTTCCTCTTACATGAGTTTATAATATGATTCTACGAATAAAGGTGTAGTTACATATAATTTTATAGACGGTATGGTTGCAAAATACCATCCAAAAAATATTATAGCTAATATATCAACTGTTTCCATCGAGACCTATAACAACAAAGTACCAATGACGCCTAAAAATAGTTGAAAACATTATCATCGATGAGCATAATCAGTTTTATCAAGAAATAATCAACTGGTCAGTAGATAAAGCAGAACCTAAAAAGGAAATGTCGAATCTGTTGGAGAATACGACTATGTATCATTTAAAACATAGCAGAAATCATCCTCCATGATTTTCATATCAAATAATCAGAAAGATTAATTTAAAATATCGTAAATTGAAAAAATATAAAAAACATTGTGATCCCCAGTCTGGAGGAATTTAAATCGTTAAGAAAGTTGATTAAAGAATCAAATGATGTAGCTTAAAAAAAATTACTGCAAAAGACTAGAGGATGATATTTCCAATAATCCAAATAAATTTTGGCAATGATGTACAGGGTGTTTGATTTATCGTTCTACTTTTAAACTAATTGCGATATCAAGAAAATACATAGAGTAAAAGTTTTTCCGCCATCCTCAAATTAAATTATAATGTTTTCAAAAAACAAAGAAGCATCGTTTTAAATTCCAAAAGTTGAAGAGCCGGCGAAAATTTAATTTTTCTTCAAATTTTAAAACATCCACACCAGATCTAAAATCACCGTTCAAATTCAACCCCAACTTGGTAATAAAGTTATCCGTTTAAATCATGGCTAACTGCATTTTCTTTTGATTTTAAAGTTTTTAACTGTTTGACTTATCGTTCTACAGATTATAACTTTTAAACTAATTGTGATATCAAGAAAATGCATAGAACAAAAGTTTTTCCGCCTTCCTTAAGCTAAATTATAATGTTTTCAAAAAAACAAAAAAGCATCGTTTTAAATTCCAAAAATTGAAGAGCAGCCGAAAATTTAATTTTTTTTTTCAAGTTTTAAAATATCCACACCAGACTTAAAATACCATTCAAATTCAACCCCAAATTGGTAATAAAGTTATCCGCTTAAATCATAGCTAACTGCATATTCTTTCGATTTTAAAGATTTTAACTGTTTAATTTATCGTTCTACAGCCTATAACTTTTAAACTAATTGTGATATCAAGAAAATGCATAGAGTAAAAGTTTTTCCGCCTACCTCAAGCTAAATTATAACGTTTAAAAAAAAAAACAAAGTATTGTTTTAAAATCCAAAAAGTTGTAGCCGCCGAAAAAATTTTTTTTCAAATTTTAAAATATCCACGCCAGATTTAAAATCACCGTTCAAATTTAACCCCAACATGGTAATAAAGTTATCCGGTTAAATCATGGCTAACTGCATATTCTTTTGATTTTAAAGATTTTAATTGTTTGATTTATCGTTCTACATCCTATAACTTTTAAACTAATTGTGATAGTTGGGGTTGAATTTGAACAATGATTTTAAATCTAGTGTGGATATTTTAAAATTTGAAAAAAAAAAATTTCGGCAGCTCATTTCAACTTTTGGAATTTAAAGCGATGCTTTTTTGTTTTTTTGTTTTTTTTTTTGAAAACATATTTAGCTTGAGGAAGGCGGAATAGCATTTACTCTATGCATTTTCTTGATATCACAATTAGTTTAAAAGTTATAGGCAGTTGAATGATAAATCAAACAGTTCAAATCTTTAAAATCAACAATCGAAAGAAAATGCAGATAGTCATGATTTAAGCGGATAGCCAAGTTGAGGTTGAATTTGAACGGTGATTTTAATTCTAGTGGATATTTTAAAATTTGAAAAAAAAATTAAATTTTCGCCGGCTCAACTTTTTGAAATTTAAACCGGATTTTTTTTGGTTTTTTTTAAAACCTTATAATTTCGTTTGAGGAAAGCGAAAAAACTTTTACTCTATACATTTTCTTGATATCACAATCAGTTTAAAAGTTATAGGCTGTAGAACGATAAATCAAACAGTTAAAATCTTTAAAATCGAAAAATCGAAAGAAAATGCAGTTAGCCATGATTTAAGCGGATAACTTTATTACCAAGTTGGAGTTGAATTTAAACAGTGATTTTAAAAAAGTTATAGTCTGTAGAATGAAAATCAAGCACCCTGTATAATGGTGTTAATATTGAGGATCAGCAAAATGCTGTTAATTTCTTTGCTGATTTTTTCCAAAACTCTTTTACAGTACCTAATCCTCGGGTTGTCGAGCAAAATAATATAAAATAGTTGAAAATTTTCACTTATATGATTTTAAAGAATCGGCTGTTTACAATAGTCTTAAAAAAATAAAGCCTAAGTTTACGACGGGTCCTGATGAACTTCCAGTATTTTTGTTTAAAGATTGCGCTTCCATCTTCTCAAAATCTCTGAAAATTCTTTTTAATTTAGTGATCAACTCTGCAACGTTTCCAACCATTTGGAAAATGTCTAAAATTGTACCTGTTTTTAAAAAAGGAAACCGGGCTAATATTGAAAACTATAGACTAATTACTATAGTAAACAATTTCAATTCAAAAGTATCTGAAATTTTATTACATGAATACATGTATTGTTATATGCATAATCGATTGAGCCAATTTCAACAGGGGTTTATTAAAGGAAGATCTACTGTCACAAATCTTTTTTATATCACACAATTTTTAGCTGAATTTATTGATTCTGGACTTCAGACTGATGTTCTATACACAGATTTCTCTAAAGCATTTGACAGACTGGACCATGACATTCTCACTATGAAACTCCATGCTTATGGATTCTCACTGAATTTCCTAGACTTTTTTATATCATATCATATTAATCGGGGACAATATGTTGAATGTTCTGGCCACTAGTGTGTCCAAATTACAGCAACATTCGGTGTTCCACAGGATTCTAATCTGGGTCCCCTTCTTTTCAACATCATTATTAGAGCCAGTTGTATCGACATGGTTCAGCCAAAGTTCAACTGAACTTCGTTTAAAATCCTATGTTACGATTGTTGTAACAATCGTAATCTTGGATTTTAAACGAAGTTCAGTTGAACTCTGGCTAAACCACATTGATGCAACCGGCCCTAATGACATTATTTTTGATCTGAACGTAAACTGCTTATTGTATGGAGACGACATGAAAATTTATTATAATATCAGAAGCATCGATGACTAAAAAGTTACAAGATGACTTAATGACGTAATTATAAATGATTGGTGCATTGCAAATAAATTACCCTTGAATGTAGCAAAACGTAATGTAATGACCGTTTTCAATAAAAAAAACAACAATTATTTTTGATTACTCGTTAAATAATTCTTTTCTAAACAGACCCGAAACATTTCCAGATCTGGGTGTAACGTTCGACCAAAAACTTTCATTTGTGGAACATATAAACAAGCTCAGCTCTGTTTTAGAGCCCTTGGGTTTATTATTAGAAACTATGCCGTCTCAATAATATACCGGGTGACAACGAGATTAGTCCAGTTCCAATTCCTCGGTTGATTTTAGGAATATAATTTAAAAATTTTGGCATATCATTTGTGACACAAAATGCCACATTTTGCACTTATTAAGTGATAAATATCACTTCCGGTCCAACCGGAAGTAGAAATAAATTTTGATTTTTAAATAGCAACCTATATATTTTTGCATATTTTGATTCCACATGAAATTCTTGTTACAACGAAATTGGAATTGCGATTGATATTAGCCGAGAATCTGTTAGAAAAATATTGAGTAAACATGGATATAAATCATATAAATATCAACGATATCAGCACTTATATGAAGCTGATTGTTACGTTATTGTGGTGAAAACAGAAAAGATGCACGTTGTGTAATAATAGTCTTTAATCAAGAGACTAGTTGTAATGTACAAAATAGGATATAAACAAACTGAGCAAAGAAAAAGAAAGAGAGCGAGCTGAACAGTGTTACGGTTTTTATAAACTTGATGACTCAGAGCTGCCAACTTAACATAGGTAAAACTTACTAGATTACTAAGGGTAACTACACATGACAATACATCAAATAATTGCGGCAGAATACTTAAAATCAAGCTTAAATCTAACACTCCCTCGTAATCTATGCAATTACAATTTTTATCTTAACAATAAATATTGATCATTCCTAAGTTACAGGCAATATTATTAAATTTAACATTAGGTAAAGCTTTGGTGAAAATATCAGCTAGCTGATCATTTGAGGGTACAAATTTTACATCGATTTCGTTATTTTCATATTTTTCACGTACAAAGTTGTAACGAATATCAATATGTTTAGTACGCTTATGAAGAACAGGGTTTTTAATCAGATTGCACTCTGATTATCAACACACAAACACAGATCACTTTCGAGTTCTTCACCGATTTCACTAAACATTTGTTTAAGCCACATTGCCTCCTTCGCAACTTCGGATGCAGCCACAAATTCAGCCTCCGTTGTTGATAAAGCGACAGACTGCTGACGTCTAGAACACCAAGTGATTGCTCCGTTGCACAGCATAAAAACGTATCCTGTTGTTGAACGTCTCGTATCCAAATCATTTGCAAAGTCAGCATCAGAGTAGCCAATTAAGGCATTATCGCTTTGAGAATAGTGAATTCCAAAATGTTGTGTCAACTTTAAATATTTTGGAATGCGCTTTACAGCATTCCAGTGAGATTCGTTTGGATTATTTTGGAATCTGCTTACCACATTAACGGCATACATTATATCAGGACGAGCAGTAATTGCTGCAAACATCAAAAATCCCACAGCTTTACGGTAAGGAATATCATGAAGGGCATTTTCTTCTGCAGAGAGTACAGTGTGAGGATCTGCTGGGATGTTATTGGTTTTAGCATCAATCAGGTTAAACCTATTTAACATGCGGTTGATGAAGTTACTCACATGAATTGATATCGATTTGTTCTCCTTATCAACCTTGATTTCCATACCAACAAAGTAGTTTGGTTCGCTTACACTTATTTCGAACTCTCGTTGCAATATGGCTATTACCTCGTTTAAAGTTTCATTTTTCTTTGCAATTATTAGTCCATCGTCTACATAAAGCACTAACAGGACAATTTCATCATTGAAATTACCAGTATACACACATTTGTCTGATTCGCACTGTCTCAGTCCAAAACTTTGTAGAAAATCACTGAATTTTTTATTCCAATATCAGGGTGCTTGTTTCAGGCCATAGAGCGACTTTTTCAGTTTACAAACTAGCTTGGTATTCGAGGTTATACCAGGAGGTGGCTTCATATATATGTTTTCTTCTAGATTTCCATATAGGAATGCGGTTTTAATATCGAATTGAATGATGTTGTAATCTCGTTTTACTGCAACAGCAAGTAAAATCCTTATTGTGTCGTATCGAGTTGTGGGTGCATATGTTTCGTTGTAGTCGACACCTTCAACCTGTGCAAAACCTTTAGCACAGAGTCTTGCTTTGTATCGATTAACTTCTCCATCAGATGAACGTTTCATTTTAAATACCCACTTCGAATCAATCGACCTCTGATCAATGGGAAGTGGAACTAATTCCCATACTTCATTCTTTTTGAGAGATTCTAGCTCCTCATTTATTGCGATTTTCCAATTGTCCTTTTCTTTACTGTTTATTGCTTCTTCATAGCTTTCAGGAACCTCGGACTCAATTAAATTTACTTCGTAACGTATTGGCTTTTGAATCGTCTCCCCTCGACCTTAATTGGTACTGCGAAGTCTCTACCTTTTTCTCCATTTTATCAGCTGTTTTATTGTCAATATTCTGATCACTAGCTTCTTCTTCTTCTTGTTCGACCTCCTGCTTTTCTGGAGTTTCAGGTTCATCTATTGACATCAGCATCGTATTTGATCGAATTATTATTTCTTCGTTGCTTTCATCAAATGTCACATCTTGTGAGATTTTGATTTTATTGGTTTTTGGATCGAACAGTCTATAATTTGTCGACTGATTTTCATACCCAACTAAGATTAATTTAACGCTTTTGGGTTGTAACTTGTTTCTTAGGTTACCGGGAACATGCATGAAGGCTTTACTTCCGAACACTCGTAAGTGACTAAGGACTGGTTTCCTATTAGTTCACTTTTCAAACGGGGTAGAATTTGGTGTGTGTATATTTGTTGTTCGATTCAGAATGTAGGTAGCGGTACTTACAGCTTCAGCCCAAAGAGACAAAGGCATGTCCTTTGTATAGAGCATTGATCGTGCACTCTCTACTATTGTTCTCATTTCTCTTTCCGCTTTTCCATTTTGCTCATGATGGTATGGTGCACTGGTTTCTAACTGAATTCCTTTTTCTGCTAGAAACTGGTGAAAACTTTTATTAACGAATTTCGTTCCACAATCGGTGCGTAAAGTTTGAATACTATAACCAAACTTGTTTTTGCATAATTCATAGAATTTCTTGAAACAGTCTAATGTATCAAACTTGTGTTTAATAAAGAAAACACTTCGGTATCCAGTAGAGTCATCTTTGAATAATAGAAAGTACAAGCTGCCGCCTATTGATGATGTGGACATGGGTCCACAAAGATCACTATGAATTAACTCACCAGGCTTCGTTTTCCTCGGTTGCGACTTTCGATGTGGTAACTTGTGCTGTTTGCCGTATTGGCAGCCCTCACACACAAAGTTATCCATGTTGGTTAGCTTAACACCACTAATCACACCTTTCGATACCATTTAACGAATTGTCTTTAGGTTTACATGGCCTAGACGCTCGTGCCACATTTTTAGAGTCTCACATTCGGTGACATTGAGTTCAGGATCAGCTGGTTTGAACAAAAGTTTGTAGAGATTGTTCGATTCACGAACCGCACATGCTTTTAGTATTCCATTTTCGAAGATTTCTGCTTTTTCGTTTTCCTTGATGACTTTCATTCCTTTTCCTGTCACTGCACCTTCAGAAAACAAATTCTTCCTTAAGCTTGGTATGTACCAAACATTTGTGATCAAGTTGTATACCCACTCGTCCCTGATCCAACATTTTACTTGGATTGTGCCGATTCCTTTTACGGGTAACTCATCTCCATTCCCTAGCTTTACTAGGAACTCTTTTGTGTCCTCCAACACCATAAATAGATGTTTTTGGGATGTCATGTGTGCTGAGGCTCCACTGTCTAAAATCCATGCATCTTTATCATCGATTTTTGTTGCAATGTCTTTCTCTACATTTTCTACTGAGAAAGCCGAGTAACTGCAATAGCTTGTGTTTGATTTATTCTCTGTTGGTCTGTGAGAATTTTTGCGGGGTGCTCTGCAGTCTCTAGCAAAAATGTCCCTTTTTATTACAATTGTAACAAATTACACGTGGTTTTTCACTCTTCTTATTTTGTGAGAACCTTGAACATGATTTATTTGTTGAGGTTACAAGAGCACTTTCATCTACGCTCTTCATCGGTTAGTCGTGAGGTTAGGTTTTGGATTGTCTGTTTATTTTCATCTAAGGACATCCAAGCCTGTCTAAAATTGCTGTATTTTGCTGGTAGTGTACCGATTATTTTAGTTATAACTGCGATATCACTTATCTGATCTCCAGACTCTCGAATTTGTCGGGCTAAATTCTTTATTTTTGATATGTGCTTTATCATTGTGTCATTGACTCCCATCTTATACTTATAGAATTCTTCGTGTATCATCATCCTGTTGGCTTCAGATTTTACAGCATAAATTGTTTCCAATTCTTCTAGAATTTCTTTAGACGTTTCGCAAGATTCAGTCAATGTAATTTGTGATAATTCCATTGTCGAGGTAATTATACACATTGCAAGTGAATCTGTCTTGTTCCATGTTGCAATGTCCTGGTTGATTGTCGGTTTTGTTTCAGTGCCTGAGGCAATTTCATACACACCTTTTGCTCTCAATGCACACTTAACCTGAAATTTCCACTGTTGGAAGTTATTATTGTCGAACTTATTGATTGTTGCTAGGTTTATCCCGTCAGCCATTCTTCTCTTCTTGGTTTATTATCCTTTCGATGTACTTCGGCTACACGTGGTACTTGTCTCCTCTTGATTTATTTTGATTGTCGAACTTTGTCTGCTACTTCACGACACTACTTTTCGACACGTTTCTTCTACACGTGGTGCACTTTTTGTTGATTTTACACGTGATCTGGGCCCATAACCTGTTAAGTTATTGTGGTGAAAACAGAAAAGATGCACGTTGTGTAATAATAGTCTTTAATCAAGAGACTAGTTGTAATGTACAAAATAGGATATAAACAAACTGAACAAAGAAAAAGAAAGAGAGCGAGCTGAACAGTGTTACGGTTTTTATAAACTTAATGACTCAGAGCTGCCAATTTAACATAGGTAAAACTTACTAGATTACTAAGGGTAACTACACATGACAATACATCAGATAATTGCGGCAGAATACTTAAATTCAAGCTTAAATCTAACACTGATGTAGGTAGGAGAGTTCATTATTGCAATTGGTTACTAGAAAATAGAAACATTGTTCCCAGAATCCTATTCACAGATGAAAGTCGGTTCACTAACAATAGCGTGTTTAACCGAAATAATTTGCGTTACATGTTTCAGAAAAATTTTCATGAATTAAGAGAAGGATGTCACCAGTGTTCGGGGTAAATATATGGACGGAAATTGTGGGTGCTAAGTTCATAGGTCCTATTTTATTTCAGGGGATTTTAAATGGAATTAGGCACCTGAACTTTT